>OZ005735.1:174368931-175568931 GCA_963930755.1 Eudasyphora cyanicolor | reverse complement strand
CAATTTGTCGATGTTACATTTTTTACTTATTTTTTTTTAATTACAATTTTTATCGAAGATACCTGTAGTATTTGGACCATATCTTTTAAAGTCTGGGCACGATAGAGCCGTGGTACCCTTACATTAAAGAAAACCAGTAAGAAATGACAGAAAGTCGGACGGGGCCGACTATATAATACCATACACCTGCCTAGCAATGCACAAAGGGACATTGCGACAATAATTTGGAATTTTTGCGTTCGTTTCGGTTAATAGTGTACTTAGCTGCACCTCCTCATCAAGGTTCATTCCAAGGTGGTGTTGAAGATATTGACCGTAATAAACTAGATCTGAAACGATAAGCTTAAAATGTGCAGTATTCTTTCATATATCACGAATCGGAAGGATGGGACTATAGATATTCTTAACAGATTTTCATAAACTTGGAACAAAAATCTCATTTCTGCCAAATTATATAAAGATCGGACAAAAAATACTGTTTCATTAGCGCTTAAATTCAAAATAGGCACGAACATATATATGTATATGGCTATATGTAAATCTGAACCGATTTTCCCCAAATTAAGCAGTATTCTCTTCTAAATAAAGAAACCTCTTTCTGCCAACTTTTGTAATGATCTAAAGTAAGGTATTAGGTATAAAGTATATAAAGGGTGGTTAAATTTTAAGGGCCGATGTTGATTTTGAATAAACACAAATCATTTAGGAAATGTTTTTCATTTCTTTTTGTTATGATAATATTGGTATGGTTCAATTATGTATGGAACAAAATATCGGCCAAATGGTCACCGCGACCTCGACGGCACGCCTCCGATGGTCCAAATTTTCGATGACGCTGAGGCATAATTGAGGTTCTATGCCGTTAATGTGCCGAATTATCTTGAATTGTTGCTGGCTCATCGACGTACGCATTTTCTTTCAAATAACCCCAAAGAAAGAAGTCCAACGGTGTCAAATCGCATGATCTTGGTGGCCAATTGAGATAACACGGCCATTGAATTTGTTGCGCGAAAGAGCCATTGTTTCGTTAGCTGTGTGGCAAGTGGCACCGTCCTGTTGAAACCACATATTGGCCACATCCATATCTTCCAATTCGGGCCATAAAAAGTTCGTTATCATCTCACGATAGCGAACACCATTCACAATAACTGCCTGACCGGCCTCATTTCGAAGAAGTATGGCCCGATGACGTCGCCAGCCCATAAGCCGCACCAAACGAACTGGGCGAGCATGCACAGATGTTTTCACATCTCCTAAAGACCCAGTTTGCTGAAATTTGCGCACAATTCTACTGATTGTGGACACATTTTGTCGATTATGCTGATCAAAAAACATCACGAAGTGCACGAAATGCATTTTGATTTGAACGTCCATTTTCGTAAAAGACTTACAAACGCATTGCTCGATTGTGTATCTTTCCATGGTTCAAATTGAGTTAGTCTGAAATTGAGAAATGTGAAATGAAATGCAGAATAAACTTGAAGTTTAGGTGTGGTTCAAATTCAACACAGGCCCTTAAAATTTAACCACCCTTTATATTCTTAATCGTCGTAAAATTCTAAGACAGTCCATAATAATAGAGCTAGATTGATCAAATCACTTCTATATCATTTGCTACGGGCCAAAAGTGTAACACATGGAAGGAGTGATCTAAGACCCTAAGTATGTTCGGCGGATATTCGTTTTGGGTCATTTTAAGTCGATTGAGAAATGTTCGTCCGTCTGTCTGTCTGCTGGCTGGTGCGCATGATAACTCTTGAAAGAAGTAACCGATTGACTTCAAATTTGGTATACGGCAATATATTGTCTGTCTCCGGCTATGTTCCAAGATGTGTCATATTGTTCCACTCCTTCTGGTACCTCCCATACAAAGGGTTAACTTTTAGTGAAATATTGATTCTTTAATAACATCTATCCTACTTATTGGAATCTTCTACAAATTCACACATTGTATTATTTCATTAGTCGCTATTACCTCGAGAAAAATGGGCGAAGTTGCCACGCCCCTTTTGGTACCTCCAACAGTAATTTGGGGGATACCAAAATTTAACTGCTTATAACTTTAATACAAGTGCATAAAAATACTTGCAATTTTGTAAAGTAGCGCATATAGTCCGGTAAAAAATGGACATTATTGTACAGCCTCTTTTGGTACCTCCCACACAAATGGACCGTTTTATATCCAAAGGCTTCGGCTTCTAACTTTAATACCAGTGCATACAAATACCTGAAATTGTATACAGTGTAATGCTGTTATAGTGCCTACAGTCCTGTGAAAAGTGGGCGTTATCACCACGCCCCTTTTGGACCTCCCACACTATATGACCAAATCATACCAAAATTGAATATCTCGTAACGTTAGTATACCAGTGCACATAAACGCTTCTAGTTCGGAACAAGGCAATGTATTTAAAGGAAATACTGTTTACCGAAACAATAGGTGTATTTGTTAAACCCCTTCTGGTACCTCCCACACAAATATATATTACATTACTCACAAAGTGAGGGTATACCTTAGTCGGTTTACCCGACTGAAACTTTCTTACTTGTTTTATTTTTCAAAAATCTAATTTTTTCTAATAGTTTCAACGAGAGTTACTAAACTTCTGTTTCACGTGAAAGTTTCATAACTAACATTTGTAGTGCTCATAATTTCCTTAAATTTAACACGTTTTCGGCTTTATCAAGCATATATTTATAAATAACATGGTCCAAATACTAATGGCACCTTCCATAATAAAAAAAATTACCATAAATTTTTGTTTGATATTTTAGTATTGTTTAGGACTCCATATTACACCAGAAAATATTATGCGCAGCCGCACGACATAGAATTGTAAACAAGTGTTATTTGTACGGTTGTGGCATAAGAAAAAACTGAAGATTTTAAATCCTATTAATATTATAAAATCGTTTGTTTGTCTGTTTGTTTGTTCCAGCATCACGCCTAAACGGCTGAACCGATTTTCTTGAAACTTGGTGGACAGATAGACCAATGCCTGGGAAGTGCCATAGGCTACTTTGATTTTCGATTTTCCGCCAAGTGATTTTCGACCACTTGTCCACAGAGGCTTCTGTTAAAGCTAGAGAGTTGAAATTTTGCACACACATAGACTGGAGTGTTGTATAAACTACGGACTACTCGCTTAATCATATTTCGGCCAGTGGTCAGTTGTAGCGCTATCAAAAACTTGCGTTTTGTTTTTGTCGTTTCGGAACCCTCTTATAAGATACAAAGTTAAAACTTTATATATATGAAGTACTATAAACCGCAAATATATGCGCGAAGAATTATTTTGAATTATCTGAATGTGGTCAGTTTAACTGTGACCCGAACAATTTTCATTATTTCTCTGATTTTAAAAGTTCCTTAAGAGCCAATGATTTACAAATTTATATGTACACACTGATCTCAATGGAGATGCGAAAACAACAATTCGATGTCCAGTCTGAGGTCAAACTGGACATAAAACCGCGTCTTAAAATTGTTAAAGCCTTTTCAAAATATATCGCTCACCACTTACTGTGGTAACCTATCTAACATTGTCAATTCGGTCACTTCTCCGACTGTGGTCAGTTTAGCAGTGACCAAATCAATGTCCACACTTTCTGTATTTTAATAGTCCTTTAAGAGCTATAATCCTAATAATTTATGTTTGTATACTGATCTCCAAGGGTGCGATTTTACACCAAGCGACTTTTGACCGCTTGACCATTACGGTACCTTTAAGAAGTAAGAAGCTTTAAATTTTGCTTTGGTATAGACTTGAGTGTAGTATACCCTTCGGACTATTTACACAGTCGTTTTTGACACGTAGTCAGTTGTTGCGCTATCAAAATTTTAAATACTTTTTTTGTATTTCAGAAGCGCCTAAAATGATACACAGATAAAATAATATGTAGTACTATACCCGAGAAATGCAACGATTGTGGTCAGTTAAGCAATGACCAAAACCATTTTCAATCTTTACTGGATTTCAAGATTCTTTAAGAGTTTTTCATTCTTTCAATACATTAAAAATCCCATAAATTGCACTTTTATAGACATGAGTGTTGTATAAACCACGGGCTACTCACGTAGACATTTTTTGGCCGGTGGTCAGTTATAGCGATATCAATTGTTTTTGTTCTTTCTGAAGCCTCTTATAGGACACAAAGTGAAAACTTTGTAAATATAATAATTTTGAATTCTCTGACTGTGGTCAGTGAAGAAGTGGCCAAAACAATGTTCACTATTTTATAGATTGTAAAACTTCTAACCCCCCTAATGTGGTAAGATATACATATATAACGTTGTCAATTCGGTCAAATCTCAGACTGTGGCCAGTGTAGCAGTGACCACTCTTTCTGTACTTTAAAGGGCCCAAAATGGCAATGTTAATACTAATTCAAGCGACTTTTGGCCGCTTGACCGTTGCGGCTCATATAACAGGTAGAAAGCTAGAAACTCCAGTGTGATATAAACTACTAAAGTATACAAAGATAAAATAATATGTAGTATACACAGGAAAAAAACAATTTTAAATTCTAAGATTGTTGTCAGTAGTGACCAAAGCAATTTTCTTCAAGGAAATGCGTCGTCCGGCCTGAGGACAAGAGGTACACAAATACGGAGACATAATGTTTAAAAGTCTTTTCGAAATATATCGCTCGCTATATACACCGGTAATATTTAAACAAAAATGTATACGAGTATATCGAAATTTGAAACATCATAGCATATTATGCATCTGTTTCTCAGCCACTTATTTGGTGACCTCTTGACCACTGATCCCATAAAAGTATGAATTTGAAAGTTTGCACACATATCGTACATTTGAGGTTGTGCTTTCATATTTACAGCATTTTGTACTGTTGTCAGTGAATTTGTTTGAGTTTTTGAGAGCATCTGGAGTTTGATAGAATTTCAAGTAGACTGATCCTGGATGTTAAACAAATTTTTATTGATCGGCGTATGATCAAATATTCGAAGGTATTTGTAAACCAAAGACTTTAAATATGTATTTTTACATAAATTTTGCTATAGCCAATATTTTTTTTAGTTTTTGGGTCCTTATTTTTTATTCAAAATCAAAAATAATACTAATGATTGGATCACTGTTTTCAAAAGCCACCCGGGCATCGCCGGGTATTTAAATGCTATAATATATATTACATACGAGTACAAATATACTGTATTAAGACTTACCCATCAGCACCGAAAGCCTTTAGTTCGCGATCCAAGGTCTCCTTAACATTTTGCTGGGAATACAATCCAATGGGAGAGTTGAATTGCATATGAACCAATTTACGTTGTGCAGCTGCCATTTTTGTTGTTTTTTGTATTCTTTATCTCAACAATTAAAAAAATAAGTGCTTGATATTTTTTTCAAAATTTTACTAAATTTTACCAAGTGAGGTTTTCAGAGCGAAATAAGCTAAGCTAAATGTTATGCGTTGGGGGGAGAGAGAATGAATGAAATAAAATTGACAATAATTACTTTAAAATCCCTACGTCTTATTACACAGTAGTTCAAATGTTTATCAAAACTGTTTATATTAATTTTAGAAAAATTAAGAAAGTAAATGAAAAGCTAAGATTTTCCTAGCTACAAATTTCCTAAATAAATTCATTTATCAACACCAAATCACCGAAGACTGAATATTCGTTAGTCATTCAACACTTTTCGTTCTGAAAATAAAAGAAAGAGAAAAAAACAAAAATCATTACAGCAAATGTAATTAATTAATTAATGTGGTAATTAATAATGGCTAGTAGACAGAACAATGCACCAATGACATAAGTAGATGCACACATGTTAACACTGTATACAAGTGAACTTCATTAAAAATCTATATTATACTATCATATTGTACAGTATATTTTATATAATTGAATTATTATATTTAAAATTCATTAGCTCGTAATATTATTAAAATTATTAATTTGATATACTCATATCTGAAGCATAAACTAAATAAATATATATAAATAGATACACAGTTAACGACCTTACATGGCAACAAGTTTAAACATATACATGTTCGCGTGGGGGAGATTGGTGATTTAAAGGGCAAAATTCAAAAAAGAATTTTTCAAAAAAAAATTAATATTTGCGGTATTGACGAATTAAATTTGCCCTACTGCGGAAACTGTATAAGGACTGGTCCAATAGTTCGAAGATTTAAGGGATATGGCGAAATATAATCTTTTCATAAATGAGGTAAAATCTCATATACTTAAGAGTATATGACGTTATAACAATCAACTATTGAGCAGATAGGGTCCTATATTCATCTGCTGTAGACTAGATGACCTGAAGATGATATCTACGGTCATCTAGTACATAGTAGATAATCTCTACGGGTGTCTCCCGTAGGACAGATAACCTCAACGGTAATTAACTATAGAGTAAATGGCCTCTACCGTCGCCTCTATATGGTAGATGACCCCTTTTGTCCTATGCTATAGAGTAGATAAACCCAGTGACCTTTTGGTCCTCTTCTTTAGAGTAGATGAGCTATTTGGCCTTTTACTATAGAATAGATTACACGTTTGGTTCTCTATTGTAGAGTAGATGACACTTTGGCCCTCTTTTATGGAGTATATGACATTTTGGTCTTCTAGTATAGGGTAGATGACCACCTTTGGTCCTTTACTATAGTATAGATAAAACCTTTGGTCCTCTTCTATGTATTACATGACCTGTTAAACCCTCTAATCTAGATTATACGACCCCCCTGGTACTCTATACTACCCCTTAGGTTCTCTGCTATACAATAGATGACCCCTTTAGTACTATAGAGTATAAGGCCTATTTGTTCGTCTACATTTTGGTACTCTATATGCAGCAGATGATACCTTTAGTCCTCTTCTATAGAGTAGATGATAGAGATCTCCGCAGATGACCCGTTGCTCATCTACTATAGAGTATATAAACCCGTTGGTTTCCTGATATATAGTAGATGACCCCTATAGTATATACTACAGAGTATACGACCCTTTTCATCGGCTACTACTATAGAGAAGATGACACATTTAATAGTCTAATATAAAGTGAATAATCTCCCCGGTTATTTTCTGTAGAAAGGAGGTCATCTATCTATACGGTAGTCTACTGTAGAGTAGATGACTCCTTCGGTCTACTGTAGAACAAATGACTTCTACGGTCATCTACTACAAAGTAGATGACTCAACTAATGAATTTGACCCCTTCGGTGCTCTATGTACAGTAGATGTTTATTGTGATATTCTGTATAAAGTATATGACACCTTTAGTCTTCTTCTATAGAATATATGACCACTTTGGTTACTCTACCTACTAAAGAGTAAATGTTGTCTACTGTACTATAAATTACTCCTTTGGTTCCTATTATAGAGCAGACGACCTCGTTAGTCTTTTACTATAGAGTCATGGAGTAGATGACCTCTTTGGCCATCTACTATAAAGTAGACGACCCCTTTGGCCATCTAGTACAAAGTAGATGAGCTCTTCGGACTTCTACTATAGTATACATTAACCCTTTTATCATCTTCTATGGAATAGATAACCCGTTTGGTCATGTACTATAGAGTAGATTATCCCTTTGGTCTTCTACTATAGTACTTATATAGATTACCCCTTTGGTTGTCTAGTATAGAGTGCTTAACGCTTTGGTCCTCTAATATAGAGTAAATGACAGTTTTAATCTTCCACGCTAGAGTAGAGTACCAAACGTAATATAGAGTAGATGACCCATTTGGTATGACCCCTTTGGTCCTATAGAATAGATTAGATGACCTCTTTGATCCTCTGCCATAGAATAAATGACATTGTTGATTCTGCCATGGAGAAGATATCCTCTTTGGTCATCTACTAAAGAGAATATGACCCCTTTTGTTGTCTACTGTACTATAGATTACTCCTTTGGTTCTCTACTATAGAGCAGACGACCTCGTTGGTCCTCTACTATAGAGTCATAGAGCAGATGACCCCATTGGCCATCTACGATAAAGTAGATGACCTCTTTGGCCATCTAGTACAAAGTAGATGAGCTCTTCGGACTTCTACTATAGTATTTATATATTACCCCTTTGATCATCTACTATGGAATAAATAACCCGTTTGGTCATGTACTATGGAGTAGGTTATCCCTTTGGTCTTCTACTTTAGTACTTATATAGATTACCCCTTTGGTTCTCTAGTATAGAGTATTTAATGCTTTGTTCCTCTAATATAGAGTAGATGACCGCTTTAGTCTTCCACTCTAGAGTGGAGTACCAAAGCCTAATATAGAGTAGATGACCCACTTGGTCCTCTACTATAGAGAAGATGACTCCTAAGGTCCTCTGCTATTGAGTCGTCTATTGTACCTTTGGTCGTCTACTGTACTAAAGAGTAGATTGCCCATTGGTACTACAGAGTAGTATTCTAATACAAAACAAGTAAAAAAGTTGCAGTCGGGTAAACCGACTAAGGTATACCCTTACTTTGTGAGTAATGTAATATTGAATATTCCACGAATTATTCTGTCAGTTTGTATGGGAGGTACCACTGAACAGTAGATACTTTAAATACATTGCACTGTGTCGATTATGTGCACTGGTATATTAACGCTATGAGATATTAAAATGTAGTGAATATTATTTGGCCATTTTGTGTGGGAGGTACAAAAAGAGGCGAGTTGATAACGTCCATTTTCACAGGGCTATAGGCACTATAAAAGCATTACACTGTACAAAATTTCAAGTATTTGTATACACTGGTATTAATGTTATAGGCTGTTAACTTTTGGTGCAAAATGGTGCATTTCTGTGGGAAGTACCAAAGGGGGTGTGGCAACTTCGCCCATTTTTCTCGAGTTGATAGCGACTAATAAACTAATACTATGTGTGGAATTTCAGAAGATTCGAATAAGTAGTATAGCAGTTATTAAAGAATCAATATTTCACAACATTTTAACGCTTTGTGGGGGAGGTACCAGAAGGAGTGGACCAATAAGTCCCATCTCCGAACTTAGCAGGAGATAGAAAAAACAAGTTCAGTCGGGTAAACCGACTTATGAATCCCCTCACCTTGATTCCCAAAATATTATTTTATTTTAATTACATTATTATCAATTTAAATTGCATTTAATAACTTTACAGTATGTACTGGTATTAAAGTTAAAAGCTGTTTACTATTGGTACAAACGGTCCATTTGTGTGGGAGGTACCAAAAGGGGCGTACCAATAATGGTCACTTTTCTCTGGACTTTAGATACTATAAAAGCATTACACCATACAACATTTCAAGTATTAGAATGCGCTAATATTAAAGTTATAGCTGTTAACTTTTGGTGTAAAATGGTCCATTTGTATGGGAGGTACCACAAGGGGAGTTCCAATAACGCCCACTTTTCTGTGGGCTCTAGGTACTATAAAAGCATTACACTGTACAAAATGTCAAGTATTTGTATGAACTAATATTAAAGCCATATGTAGTAAACTTTTAGTGAAAAATGGTCCATTTGTGTGGGAGGTACCAAAAAGGGAGTGGCAACTTCACCCACTTTTCTTGACGTGTTAGCGATTAGCAAACTAATGCTATGTGTGAAATTTCAGAAGATTCGAGTAATTAGTATACTCGTAGAAGGTATTAATGAATCAATATTTCACTAAAAGTTAACCCTTTGTGGGGGAGTGGACCTAGAAGGAGTGGACCAATATGGCCTATCTTCGAACTTAGCCGGAAATAGAGACAAATATTACCGCATACAAAATTTGAAGTCGATCGGTTACTCCTTTCGAGAGTTATCGTGCGCACCAGCCAGCAGACAGACACACAGACAGACAGACGGACATTGCTCAAATGACCTAAAATGACCCAAAACGAATTTCCGCCGAACATACTTAGGGGGTTAGGTCACTCCTTCGACGTGTTACACTTTTGGCTCGTAGCAAATTATATATACCCTCCCCTCTAAGGTGAAGGGATAAATATTACCACATACCAAATTTGAAGTCAATCGGTTACTCCTTTCGAGAGTTATCGTCCGCACCAGCCAGCAGACAGACAGACAGACGGACGGACGGACATTTCTCAATCGGCTTAAAATGGCCCAAAACGAATATCCGCCGAACATACTTAGGGTTAGGACAGGGTTACCATAACCTTTTTTCGGAAAGGAGGACTTTTGTGTCAGAAAAGGAGGACATTTGTAACATTTACAAAGAGAGTCTGAAACTTTCGGAGGACATTTAAAAAATACAATTTCCTATGAAATGCTTTGTACAACAATTTGTATTTTGTAGCGCTTAGATGCCAAATCGGAGGACTATATCGAAATCTGAACAAATTTTCTTCAAATTTGGCAAGGTTTGTTCTTGGGTGCTACATTTAAATCTGAGCAGATTTACACCAAATTCGAGAATGTGGGCCCTTGGATCAAGAAACTCTATCATGCTTAATTTCAAAGTGATTGGATATGAAAAAGCTTCTGTGGCGCTAAAAGGCCATATCGGAAAGAAAATTTACATAGGGCATGCATCTAAATCTGAACCGACTTTGACCAATTTATTCCCAGGTATGAAATAGCCCTTATTGTCAAATTTCAGCAAGATCGGAATGAAAGTGCGACCTGTACTTAATGAATAATTTTAAATAGACAGACAGACAATCGGTGTACTTTAAAGTGGGTCTACCTCCAATATTTTTAGGTGTTAATTATAATATATAAGTGAAGCGGTGTTAAGATTTGACAAGCTGAATTTTGCATACCCTACACCATAGATTGCATGTCAACTGCTTTTTGATTCTTTGAAATTTGTTCGTTAAGAAGTAAAATCTTGAGGTACCTTTGTGTGGGCTATATCAAAACATGGACCTGTAATGACCATTGTTCGTCTGAAGGGTTCTGGATATACATACATACTCCCAAATTACCAATTTCAGTTCGTCCTGTTGACATTTGCAGTCTCTATGGCGTTAATAAGTCAAATCGGACAGAAGATGCTAAAAATTGATCGATATTGCCCATTTTCAATCCTAAGTTACCTGCAGCTATAAGAAGTATCTGTACCAAATTTCAGTCATCGAGCTCAATTATTGTTGTATACTAACTTTGTACTAAAAGTAGGTGCGAGTATAATTCATGTGGAGGTTTACTGATTGTGAAAAATTTTAATTTGTAACAAAAGGAGGACAAATTCATCATTTTTGAAAAAGTAGGGAGGACACTGGTTAAAAAGGAGGACGTATGGTAACCCTGGTCTTAGATCACTCCTTCGATGTGTTACACTTTTGGCCGTAGTAAATGATATATACCCTCGTATCACTAAAGTGAGGGTATAAATATTTCTCATGAAAATACTGGACATAGGGTGACCACTCCGCTGATTATAATGGTGTTCAATGTGATATTAATACTGAGCTCGTCAAGAGCTTTCATATTATATGAACTTATCCATAAGTCTTCACAAATACGTTTTGATATATATCTATACACGCATATACTCATACATATTCATATATACATTGGTATGTGTATATCTATTTTATGGCATAAAAATGTTACACCATTCCTCTGAAAGTGACCAGATTGTGAGGAAAAAATCTATGAGGCATATGATCTACAGATGTCATTAGTATCTCTCACACGCCTCAATAGCCTATCATCCATTATGAAATTGATTGAAGTTTTCACAGCAAAAACAAAAGGTTAGCTTTTTCCTGAATGAATAAAAATGAATAAATTGTATGTGTTGCGTCACAATTAAGTAAATAATAAAAACACATCCACTAAGGTTGACAATATGTTTTGAAAAAAATCTATGTATATACAAAAACCATTGACTATCGGTGATGCCCACAAAATGAAATGATATTTTTAGATACATGAATTGAAACAGCTTTATAAAATTTAGCAGTAAATTCCGATAATTATATGTATATTTTTAAGTAGAAAGAAATATTTTTAAATCAAACATATTGTGAAACCAGTAAGGAAAGGCTAAAGTCGGGCGGTGCCGACTATATAATACCCTACACCACTCTCGTAATATTGAATAACTCTGATATATAAATTTTGTAATTCATGTATAAATTGTTTACATAAATTTACTTTTGGGACATTTTATACTTAAATAATACCCTGTACCACAGTGTGGTGTAGGGTATAAAAACGATTGGATCTAAAGAGCCAAATCGGATGAAACATATATATGGGAGCTATAGCTAAATCTTTACCGATTTTCTTCAAATTCGGCAATGTTGGTTCATGAATCAAGAAACTCTACCATTCTAAGTTTCAAAACGATTGGATGTAAAATAGCTTCTATAGAACTAAAGGGCCAAATCGGACGAAACATATATATGGGAGCTATAGCTAAATCTTAACCGATTTTCTTCAAATTCGGTAGTGTTGGTTCATGGATGAAGAAACTCTACCATTCTAAATTTCAAAACGATTGGATGTAAAATACAGCTTCTATAGAACTAAAGGGCCAAATCGGACGAAACATATATATGGGAGCTATAGCTAAATCTTAGCCGATTTTCTTAAAATTCGGTAGTGTTGGTTCATGGATCAAGAAACTCTACCATTCTAAATTTCAAAATGATTGGATGTAAAATACAGCTTATTCAGGACTAAAGAGCAAAATCGGACGAAACATATATATGGGAGCTATAGCTAAATCTTAACCCATTTTCTTCAAACTCGGTAGTGTTGGTTCATGGAACAATAAACTCTACCATTCTAAATTTCAAAACGATTGGATGTAAAATACAGCTTCTATAGAACTAAAGGGCCAAATCGGACGAAACATATATATGGGAGCTATAGCTAAATCTTAACCGATTTTCTTCAAATTCGGCAATGTTGGTTCATGGATCAAGAAACTCTACCATTCTAAATTTCAAAACGATATGGGAGCTATATCTAAATCTGAACCGATTTCAACAAAATTCAATAGCGATCTTAACAGCCGCGAAATACTCTAAACAGCAAAATTTCAGAACGATCGGAGTGAAATTGCGACCTGTAGTCGACGAACAACATTACATGGACAGACGGGCGGACGGACGGACGGACGGACATCGTTAAATCGACTCAGCTAGTGATTCTGAGTCGATCGGTATACTTTAAGGTGGGTCTAGCTGTGTTATTTTCAGGTGTTACAAACATCTGCCGTGAAACAAACTTATAATACCCTGTACCACAGGGTGGTGTAGGGTATAAAAAATTAGCTTAATATTTAGCTATGTTTTGTCGAATGTGGTTTTGTGATCTTTCATCTGGTCACTTTGGTCGCTTCCAACATACAATGGGGGCGATTGGAAACATTTTTAATACCAAGTCTCGGTGTTTAACTGTGAACGGCATTGACACCTGGTGGTGTCGGCTTTTCAGGTTATAAAAATAGATCACTTTTGTGATTATATATTGTTATGGAAGGAAAACAAACATCAGTCTCAGATTCTGTAATATTATGTAAATTAGAGAACTTTGTATGGAGGCTTTGCTCGTGTAACTGGTTCCAGGAATAAATAAACTCAAATTACCGAATTTCAGCCGGATCAGTTAAAATTTAGGTTTCTGTATGTTATAAAAATAGATCACTTTTGTGATTATATATTGTTATGGAAGGAAAACAAACATCAGTCTCAGATTCTGTAATATTATGTAAATTAGAGAACTTTGTATGGAGGCTTTGCTCGTGTAACTGGTTCCTGGAATAAATAAACTCAAATTACCGAATTTCAGCCGGATCAGTTAAAATGTTGGTTTCTGTGGCGTTAAGAAATCGAAAGGGGCATTTGTATCAGGTTATATACAAACATGGACGGATATTGAAGATTTTCAATCTCAAGCTAGGGGCAGATATAGGTTATATTTTCAACAAAAAAATCCGATTTATGTAAATTTTTTTAGGAAAAAAAGTATAAATATATTTAGATTCAAGTGGTCACAACTATTTGTACTATTGGGTATATCGGACCAATTTTTTTTCGTCATATTGTTGATACGGATGAAATCGGTGCCTATTGTGCTCCGATATTTACTACTAGAACACGGTAAGGGAAAAAATTAAAAATTAAATTTTCAATTGCAGATATCTCGGTAACTATACGAGATAATTCTTCGGTGTAAAAAGTTTTTTCTTGTAGACCTCAGTTAGTAAAGGTTTTTCTGCATTTCATTTGACATTTCTCAATTTCAGACTAACTCAATTTAAACCATGGAAAGATATACAATCGAGCAACGCGTTAAAGTTTTTTAAGCCTTTTACGAAAATGGGCGTTCAACTCAAAATGCATTTTGTGCACTTCGTGATAATCGACCAAATGTTTCCACAATCGGGAGAATTGTGCGCAAATTTCAGCAAACCGGGTCTGTAGGAGATGTGAAAACACCTGTGCATGTTCGCCCAGTTCGTTTGGTGCGGCTTATGGGCTGGCGACGTCATCGGGCCATACTTCTTCGAAATGAGGCCGGTCAGGCAGTTACTGTGAATGGTGTTCGCTATCCTGTGATGATAACGAACTTTTTATGGCCCGCATTGGAAGATATGGATGTGGACAATATGGACAACAAATTCAATGGCCGTGTTATATCACGTCGTGGCAATGTCAAATGGCCGTCAAGATCATGTGATTTGACACCGTTTGATTTCTTTCTTTGGGGTTAGTTGAAAGAAAATGTGTACGTCGATAAGCCATCAACAATTCAAGAGCTAAAGGGATAATTTGGCACATTAAGAGATAATTTGGCACATTAACGGCATATAAACTCAATTATGCCTCAGCGTCATCGAAAATTTGGACCATCGGGTGGAGGTGAGCAGCCCAGGTCGCGGCGGCCATTTAGCCGATATTTTGTTCCATACATAATTGAACCATCCCAATATTATCATAATAGAGAGAAATGACAATAATTTCCTAAATAATTTGTGTTTTATTCAAAATCAACATCGGCCCTTAAAATTTACCCACCCTTTATATACTATGTTCCTGGCTATTTATTATTTAAGCGCTATCGAAACTGTATTTTACGTCCGAGCCCTATATTATTGGAAAGAAATGCGGTTTTTTACTCCAGTTAATAAAAATCTGTTTATATTATGTATAGCCCCATATATTTTTTCCTTCCGGGTCTTGATCTATGGAAGGTTACTGCGTATTTGAAGATTATTGTTTCAGGTCTAGTTTATTATGCTCAACATCTTAAAATTATCCTAGGAATAAGCCTTGATGAGGAGGTAGAGCTACGTACTTGGTTAACTGAAACAAAACCAATTATTGCAAATTTTTATCGCAATGCCCATCTTCGCATTGTTAGGAAGGTATAGGGTATTATATAGTCGGCCCCGCCCGTTTTTCTGTCTTTCCTTACTGATTTTGATTCAATTCCTAGCACAAGCGACCGTTTGACTCTTTATAATAATATAAACATTCGATTTTGAGCGCCCCAGTAGGCGAGTTGGTAGCGTACTCGCCTATGAGTTTGGGGGTCGTGGGTTCGATTCCCACCAGAGGCTCTGGTCTGTCGCTGCAAAAAACATTAAGCCATATGGTCTTTGTAACCCGGCCTTTCCCTGGACCTTAAAATTAGAATATAAATTTACTTTGTATTGTAATTCATATAAATAAAATAAATAAAATAAAAAACATTCGATTACAAATATGTACTCGTTTTTTATAAATATCAAAATAAAACCTCTTTTTGGAAAACCCAGTATATAAGTTTCTTAACATCGTAAAATTATAAGATTGTTCAGCAATCTCCGTCTGTAAAATTCACCCTACTATCCGTTATAATAATGCAGGTCGCATGGAATTTGAAAGTTAGCCTATAGGTCAATATTTATATATAGCTCGCCTCGTACCTAATATTGCATTTTTAGTCGCAAAAAAATAATTTCTACGAAATTTCGCTGTAGATGTTTATCCCCTCACCTTAGAGAGGAGGGTATATATCATTTGTGGCCTAAGACCCTAAGTATGTTTGGCGGATATCCGTTTTGTGTCATTTCAAGTAGCAATGTCCGTCCGTCTGTCTGTCTGCAGGCACGATAACTCTCGAAAGGAGTAACCGATTGACTTCGAATTTGGTATGTGGAATAATTTTCTTCTATCTCCGGCTAAGTTCGAAGATGGGTCATATTGGTCCACTGCTTCTAGTACCTCCTCCCACAAAGGGTTAACATTTAGTGAAATATTGATTATTTAATAACTTCTATACTACCTATTTCTTCATATAGTATTTGTTAATTAGTCACTATTACCTTTTGGTACCTCCCACACAAATGGACAATTTTTAACCAAGAGCTAATACCTTGTAACTTTATTACCAGTGCATACAAATACATGTTGTATAGTGTAATTGTTTAATAGTACCTACAATACAGTGAAAAATGGGCACGCTCCTTTTGCTATCTCCCACACAAATGGACCATTTCGTACCAAAAGGTACCAGCTTATAACTTTAATACCAGCGCATACAAATACTTGAAATTTCGTACAGTGCAATGCTTTTATAGTACCTAGCGTCCAGAGAAAATTGATCGTTATTGGTACGCCCCTTTTGGTACCTCTCACACAAATGGACCATTTTGTACTAAAAGTAAACAGCTTTTAACTTCAGTACCAGTATACACTTTAAAGTTATTAAATGCAATTTAAGTTGATAATAATTTAAATAAAACAAAAAAATAAATCAATTTACTAATATTTTTTTGAGACTTCACCGTAAAAATTACAAAATCGCTTCATATTCTGCTATATTTCACTTGTAAAGGTCGCTCTCAAATATTTTTTTTTAAGTCATAGATCCCATTTTCCCGACGATTAAGCTGAATTTTCGCAGTGTGGGTCTCATATCTAACTAAATTTTACCCAACAAAAATGTATGTAGCTCTCCTACAGAGGTCGCTCTTTGTTATAAAGGGTTTTCTAGTAGGGCCATAACAATTTCGTATCTTTATGTCAACGCACCCTCAAAATTTTTAATGACTCTTCTTCAACATTTTCATCATGGTAAAGTTCTTTTACGTGCAACGTTTGGAAATCATTAAAAATTAAATTCAGAACCGGTGGTCGCAACTTTAAGAGCGCTTACTCCAATTTTCGGTCGTAATAGTCGTCCCACCCGACAGGCTGTGCGTGCTAAGTGGATCAATTTGAATCCAAATTTTCACTTTTGGATGTTCCGTCGCCAAAGAGACGCCGTTCCGCTAGAAAATATCGCAGCCGTAAGTTTATGCGTTTAAAATGAGCCAAATCGGTCGATTCCACGTCGTTCTCAGGAATTGGGCATCTCTCAAACCACACTGTGGCATATTTTGCGAAAAGATATTGGCCTTCATCCTTATAAGATCAAACTGACTCAAGAACTGAATCCACGCCGAAACATCTCCGATTGGGCTCTGGCAAAGTTAATGTTATGTCCTTTATGAAAAACCTGGCAGTTATCTAAATCATATACCCCAAATTTTGCAAACAATTTCGCCAAGACTATGAAATCGAACCCACTGTGTAACGACCGCAGTTACTCGTTTCAACTAACAATATGTTTTATTTAGTTATTATCAAAGTCGGATAATTAAAATTAATTGCACAATTATAACAGACCTATTAGGTTTAGTAATACTCGTATATACATATCTATATATATGAGAGTTCCTGTGAAGTTTTCATGCCAACACTCTGCACAACGCTGGAAGCAACACTATCTCACTCCTCTGCCAGACTCCAGGTGGCAATGCCCATTGTATGGCCAATAAAGGGACGTGCTAACGTCACATTCCAAATTGAAATTACATTCTCCAAATTGGCTGGGCTAGCAACCGAACTGAGAGACCAGACGAGAAACATGCGACTACATATCGATATCCCCCGGTATTGACTGCATTTATCAGCCGCTGTGCCATCCCATCCCATCCGGCCAACTAATAGTGCTATTGCATGTCATATGTCTATCAATAAAATAATATTACACTTTGGAGCGCAGCATATAATAGGTCCTACTGAGTCCACCTGTTGTGTTGATTTGGCCTCGTTTTGTTTTTGTTTGTCTTTTTTTTTCCGGGCTGCGCTGCACTTCAGACCCATAGAACTCTGACTGCCACCTATGAATGTATCTACATATAATAGTAGTGAAGTGCACAACGATATAATACAATTATCAATTGCGAGGATGTGTTTAATTAAATTCTGGCGTATATTGTAATTGAATATATTTTTCATAATTGGATTTTATGCCAAACTCGGGGTGATAAAATGCAATTGCACGTTGGATGTAGTTTTAAATTAAAAACAACATTGAAACTATTAAGCCAATACAGAGATATGTATGATAGATATTTCTATTTTTTGACACAAATAGAGAAAGTTTTTGGCAATAATTTATACACACACATATTATTAAATTTTAGCATGTAGTTTTATAGCAAGCAAGTACATGACATTTGGCAAAAAAAGTCCTAGAAATATCGTAATTAAGTCTTCACTTTCATTTTCTACGGAAGAAAGTGTAACACGTCGCATGAATAACCCAAAACCTTTAGTATGTTTGGCGGAAAACCATTGTAGAACATTTAAATTATTTGAAGAAAGCCCTTCTGTCCGTCTGCCTAGTTCTTCCCCACTAGAGGTTACAAAGTTTAGTCGAATAAAAAATATCTGTTTTTAAGCTTTAAATTCCCATCACTTTTAACTGAGTTGGTGTATGTATTCTAAATACTCCAAATTATATTCAGTCAAAATTTGGTGTGTGTCCGTCAACTCAAATAATTTGCAAAACAAAATATGTCATTAAATTGTTATTATAAAGGAGTCCCATACAAATTAAACAAGTTCATAAAACTATGACCGAATCTCCTGAAAAACTACCTGTTTTGACTTAGAATGTTTTGGAATGGAGATATTGATGTATCATTCCGATGTTAGTAAAACACAAGGAAAGTGAAAAAAACAAGTGTCGTAAGAAACGACATAAAATATTATAAAAGTCATCAACGAAAAGTCATCAACGAAGACCTTTTCGTATAGAAAAGTCATCAACGATGACCTTTACGTATAGAAAAGTCATCAACGATGACCATTTCGTATAGAAAAGGCATCAACGATGACCTTTTCGTATAGAAAAGTCATCAACGATGTCCTTTTCGTATAGAAAAGTCATCAACGATGACATTTTCGGATAGAAAAGTCATCAACGATGACATTTTCGGATAGAAAAGTCATCAACGATGACATTTTCGGATAGAAAAGTCATCAACGATGACATTTTCGTATAGAACAGTCATCAACGATGACATTTTCGTATAGAACAGTCATCAACGACGACCTTTTCGTATAGAAAAGTCATCAACGATGACCTTTTCGTATAGAAAAGTCATCAACGATGACCTTTTCGTATAGAAAAGTCATCAACGATGACCTTTTCGTATAGAAAAGTCATCAACGATGACCTTTTCGTATAGAAAAGTCATCAACGATGACCTTTTCGTATAGAAACGTCATCAACGATGACCTTTTCGTATAGAAAGTCATCAACGATGACCTTTTTCTATAGAAAAGTCATCAACGATGACCTTTTCGTATAGAAAGGTCATCGTTGATGATTAGAAAAGTAATCATCGTTGATGACCTTTTCGTATAGAAAAGTCATCAACGATGACATTTTCGTATAGAAAAGTCATCAACGATGACATTTTCGTATAGAAAAGTCATCAACGATGACATTTTCGTATAGAAAAGTCATCAACGATGACATTTTCGTATAGAAAAGTCATCAACGATGGCATTTTCGTATAGAAAAGTCATCAACGATGACATTTTCGTATAGAAAAGTCATCAACGATGACATTTTCGTATAGAAAAGTCATCAACGATTACATTTTCGTATAGAAAAGTCATCAACGATGACCTTTTCGTATAGGAAAGTCATCAACGATGACCTTTTCGTATAGAAAAGTCATCAACGATGACCTTTTCGTATAGAAAAGTCATCAACGATGACCTTTTCGTATAGAAAAGTCATCAACGATGACCTTTTCGTATAGGAAAGTCATCAACGATGACCTTTTCGTATAGAAAAGTCATATAACGATGACCTTTTCGTATAGAAAAGTCATCAACGATGACCTTTTCGTATAGAAAAGTCATCAACGATGACCTTTTCGTATAGAAAAGTCATCAACGATGACCTTTTCGTATAGAAAAGTCATCAACGATGACCTTTTCGTATAGAAAAGTCATCAACGATGGCATTTTCGTATAGAAAAGTCATCAACGATGGCATTTTCGTATAGAAAAGTCATCAATGATGGCATTTTCGTATAGAAAAGTCATCAACGATGACATTTTCGTACAGAAAAGTCATCAACGATGACATTTTCGTACAGAAAAGTCATCAACGATGACATTTTCGTACAGAAAAGTCATCAACGATGACATTTTCGTATAGAAAAGTCATCAACGATGACATTTTCGTATAGAAAAGTCATCAACGATGACATTTTCGTATAGAAAAGTCATCAACGATGACATTTTCGTATAGAACAGTCATCAACGATGACCTTTTCGTATAGAAAAGTCATCAACGATGCCCTTTTCGTATAGAAAAGTCATCAACGATGCCCTTTTCGTATAGAAAAGTCATCAACGATGACCTTTTCGTATAGAAAAGTCATCAACGATGACCTTTTGGTAAGAAAAGTCATCAACGATTAACTTTTCGTATAGAAAAGTCATCAACGATGACCTTTTCGTATAGAAAAGTCATCAACGATGACCTTTTCGTATAGAAAAGTCATCAACGATAACCTTTTCGTATAGGAAAGTCATCAACGGTGACCTTTTCGTATAGAAAAGTCATATAACGATGACCTTTTCGTATAGAAAAGTCATCAACGATGACCTTTTCGTATAGAAAAGTCATATAACGATGACCTTTTCGTATAGGAAAGTCATCAACGATGACCTTTTCGTATAGGAAAGTCATCAACGGTGACCTTTTCGTATAGAAAAGTCATCAACGATGACCTTTTCGTATAGAAAAGTCATCAACGACGACCTTTTCGTATAGAAAAGTCATCAACGATGACCTTTTCGTATAGAAAAGTCATCAACGATGACCTTTTCGTATAGAAAAGTCATCAACGATGACCTTCTCGTATAGAAAAGTCATCAACGATGACCTTTTCGTATAGAAAAGTCATCAACGATGACCTTTTCGTATAGAAAAGTCATCAACGATGACCTTTTCGTATAGAAAAGTCATCAACGATGACCTTTTCGTATAGAAAAGTCATCAACGATGACCTTTTCGTATAGAAAAGTCATCAACGATGACCTTTTCGTATAGAAAAGTCATCAACGATGACCTTTTCGTATAGAAAAGTCATCAACGATGACCTTTTCGTATAGAAAAGTCATCAACGATGACCTTTTCGTATAGAAAAGTCATCAACGATGACCTTTTCTCATAGAAAAGTCATCAACGATGACCTTTTCGTATAGAAAAGTCATCAACGATGACCTTTTCGTATAGAAAAGTCATCAACGATGACCTTTTCTCATAGAAAAGTCATCAACGATGACCTTTTCGTATAGAAAAGTCATCAACGATGACCTTTTCGTATAGAAAAGTCATCAACGATGACCTTTTCGTATAGAAAAGTCATCAACGATGACCTTTTCGTATAGAAAAGTCATCAACGATGACCTTTTCGTATAGAAAAGTCATCAACGATGACCTTTTCGTATAGGAAAGTCATCAACGATGTCCTTTTCGTATAGAAAAGTCATCAACGATGACCTTTTCGTATAGAAAAGTCATCAACGATGACCTTTTCGTATAGAAAAGTTATCAACGATGACCTTTTCGTATAGAAAAGTCATCAGCGATGACCTTTTCGTATAGAAAAGTCATCAGCGATGACCTTTTCGTATAGAAAAGTCATCAACGATGACCTTTTCGTATAGAAAAGTCATCAACGATGACCTTTTCGTATAGAAAAGTTATCAACGATGACCTTTTCGTATAGAAAAGTTATCAACGATGACCTTTTCGTATAGAAAAGTCATCAACGATGACCTTTTCGTATAGAAAAGTCATCAACGATTACATTTTCGTATAGAAAAGTCATCAACGATGACCTTTTCGTATAGAAAAGTCATCAACGATGACCTTTTCGTATAGGAAAGTCATCAACGATGACCTTTTCGTATAGAAAAGTCATATAACGATGACCTTTTCGTATAGAAAAGTCATCAACGATGACATTTTCGTACAGAAAAGTCATCAACGATGACATTTTCGTACAGAAAAGTCATCAACGATGACATATTCGTATAGAACAGTCATAAACGATGACCTTTTCGTATAGAAAAGTCATCAACGATGCCCTTTTCGTATAGAAAAGTCATCAACGATGCCCTTTTCGTATAGAAAAGTCATCAACGATGACCTTTTCGTATAGAAAAGTCATCAACGATGACCTTTTGGTAAGAAAAGTCATCAACGATTAACTTTTCGTATAGAAAAGTCATCAACGATGACCTTTTCGTATAGAAAAGTCATCAACGATGACCATTTCGTATAGAAAAGTCATCAACGATGACCTTTTTGTATAGGAAAGTCATCAACGATGACCTTTTCGTATAGAAAAGTCATATAACGATGACCTTTTCGTATAGAAAAGTCATCAACGATGACCTTTTCGTATAGAAAAGTCATATAACGATGACCTTTTCGTATAGGAAAGTCATCAACGATGACCTTTTCGTATAGGAAAGTCATCAACGGTGACCTTTTCGTATAGAAAAGTCATCAACGATGACCTTTTCGTATAGAAAAGTCATCAACGACGACCTTTTCGTATAGAAAAGTCATCAACGATGACCTTTTCGTATAGAAAAGTCATCAAAGATGACCTTTTCGTATAGAAAAGTCATCAACGATGACCTTCTCGTATAGAAAAGTCATCAACGATGACCTTTTCGTATAGAAATGTCATCAACGATGACCTTTTCGTATAGAAAAGTCATCAACGATGACCTTTTCGTATAGAAAAGTCATCAACGATGACCTTTTCGTATAGAAAAGTCATCAACGATGACCTTTTCGTATAGAAAAGTCATCAACGATGACCTTTTCGTATAGAAAAGTCATCAACGATGACCTTTTCGTATAGAAAAGTCATCAACGATGACCTTTTCGTATAAAAAAGTCATCAACGATGACCTTTTCGTATAGAAAAGTCATCAACGATGACCTTTTCGTATAGAAAAGTCATCAACGATGACCTTTTCTCACAGAAAAGTCATCAACGATGACCTTTTCGTATAGAAAAGTCATCAACGATGACCTTTTCGTATAGAAAAGTCATCAACGATGACCTTTTCGTATAGAAAAGTCATCAACGATGACCTTTTCGTATAGGAAAGTCATCAACGATGTCCTTTTCGTATAGAAAAGTCATCAACGATGACCTTTTCGTATAGAAAAGTCATCAACGATGACCTTTTCGTATAGAAAAGTTATCAACGATGACCTTTTCGTATAGAAAAGTCATCAGCGATGACCTTTTCGTATAGAAAAGTCATCAACGATGACCTTTTCGTATAGAAAAGTCATCAACGATGACCTTTTCGTATAGAAAAGTCATCAACGATGACCTTTTCGTATAGAAAAGTCATCAACGATGACCTTTTCGTATAGAAAAGTCATCAACGATGACCTTTTCGTATAGAAAAGTCATCAACGATGACCTTTTCGTATAGAAAAGTCATCAACGATGACCTTTTCGTATATAAAAGTCATCAACGATGACCTTTTTCCTATATAAAAGTCATCAACGATGACCTTTTCGTATAGAAAAGTCATCAACGATGACCTTTTCGTATAGAAAAGTCATCAACGATGACCTTTTCGTATAGAAAAGTCATCAACGATGACCTTTTCGTATAGAAAAGTCATCAACGATGACCTCTTCGTATAGAAAAGTCATCAACGATGACTTTTTCGTATAGAAAAGTCATCAACGATGACCTCTTCGTATAGAAAAGTCATCAACGATGACCTCTTCGTATAGAAAAGTCATCAACGATGATCTCTTCATCATCAACGATGACCTCTTCATCATCAACGATGACCTTTTCGTATAGAAAAGTCATCAACGATGACCTTTTCGTATAGAAAAGAATCTTCCTCCAGTTTTCTCTATGTTTTAAAAATTCGCCTGTATCCGATTTGTACGATAGCATGCAGTTTTGAACGTTTTAAAACGATTTAAATGGAATGGATTTCAGATATAAAACAACTATGTGCTTATAATGTTCTAACAAGGTGAATTGTTTGTCCCATTTAGTATGGAATAAGTCATGTACTGTGTAATACTCTGTTCATATATATAATGTTCAATAAGAACAAACGATCTAAATTATGCCTTGATCACCAAAATGGACCCACGTGTAGAAATCCTATTGTTAAAATTATAATGACGAATATATTCAGTATGGGAATCCACAAGCTATAATTTCTAAGACATAATTTACATACACAATTCAAACAAATGCAATGGTAGAACATGAAAGTGTTAGCCTTTCAACCCCAACACATTGGGAATATTGGTCGTCGGATGGGAAACGAAGGATTTACATCTGCGACTGTCTATGGCACAACATGTTCGGAGCATTTGTCGGTTAGTGTTTGTGGGATTGCCAAATACACATGTATTTCCTTCCATACAAGTCACACGCACACACACACATATGGAACATATGCATACATTGAGATACTGACATAATAATATTGTGTGCATAATAGAAACATAACAACAAACACAACATAATCAAAGGCTCATACAATGCGAGTATGTGTGTGCGTGTGCAACACTGTATGAGAGAGGATAAATAAAAAGCCACAAACAAAGCTTGTTGCCAATACTAAACATGTACCGGAAATGTTTACAATTGCATAAACGATGCAAAACATTGCAGTAAATGCTTCTCATTCACAGACACTGCCGCACACACTCATCCATATGATTTAAACATGTGTGTGAGTGAGCGTGCATATGGACGTGTGAAAAGTGCTTAACAAATAAGTGTTGCCAAGCCAATTAACTTATGACCTACTGCTGCTGCTACTGCTGTTGCTGCTACAGCCGTCAGCCATCACCACCACTGACATACCGCCTTATTTGCAAACGAAGAAAAAACGCATAGGAAACAAAGAAAAATCTGCACACAGATAGACAAATGCCATGTGAATCAGCGACAAGTATCTCTCCGCCAACGACCCAAGACCCAGAGGTTATTCAAGAGCTTTCTTTACCGTCGTCCAGAAGAAGACGGAAGAGATACACCATAATGTATGCATGCAAAAAAAAACGTACGAGTATGCATCTTTTGCGAAAGCAAATGATATCTTTAGTCTTTTCCTAGGGCTTATTCAACGCCTTGTTATGTACACATGTATAGCACAGTGTAATGAGTCTGACAATTACTACGAAAGAAATTTTAAAATGTTATCTGAAAATTAAATTTTTTCAATGGCTATATCTTGTTAACCGATGGGAATTTTTTACGGCCCTCAGCATAATTGTGGTTATAGACAGAAACAACAATATATAAAACTAAGTGGTTGAAAAGTGAGCATCTACTTCTTCAAAATTGTCAATTTGTTGTAACATTGCTGCAATCAACATATCATCACTCTGAAGCGATTTGTCCGATTTAGTTGAAATAAATTTGGGAAAATTTAGTCGTACATTATTTAACTGATGCCTGAACAAGTTTTTAATCTAATCAATAGTTTTGGAGCTAGCTCCCAACATAGCGGCAATTGTTGGCACTATTTTAACAAATCGTAAAAAACACCCCTACAAATGGGAAAGGCGGAGATGAAATTCTACAAAAATGTTGCCCAAGAAATTTTACTCCCCTATATTGTCTGTTCGTGCAGCAATTTTATCCATACGACCACTGTGTCGTATTAGTAACATTAATTATAATGATAACACTCAAAATAATTTTTTTGTGTCCGAGACCTAAAAACTCTTTTTTTTAAATAGATTAAGGCATACTATTTTACGAAGCCCAAAAATTTTGTTATGGTAGTTTTAAAAAAAATTTTTTTCTATAATTCCAATTTTCTGGGAAGTTACCTTTAGTATTTGGACCATTTTTGAAGTATAAGCTCGATTAAGCCGGGATACAATTTAAATTAAAGGAAATTACCAGGGCTAGAAATGTTCAAAGCATCCGTTTTACGTAGATACGGAAGTTTAGGAACTGTCGTTAAAACAATTAGAAAAGAAATTGATTTTTTCCAAAAAATCATTTACATATTGGCACGAAAAAATCCATAAAAAATAGAGAAAAAATTCCAAAAAATGTTTGTGCCATTAATACTATGTGTGGAATTATGAAAGATTCTGAGTAATAGTATAGCATAATAAAGTAATCAATATTTTAATAAATGTTGGACCTTTGTGAGAGAGGTACTCGAATGAGTGTACCCACATAGTCCATCTTTGAACTTAGTCTGCGATAGAAAAAATATTGACTCATACCAATTTTAATGACTTAAAATGGAATTCCGCCACATATTTTTGGGGTCTCTTAGGTCAATCCATCGATATGTTACTTTTTTGACCTGCAGCATCTGATATATACCCTTGTTCACAATAATGGGTGTATAAGAACCGGATTATGTTGAAATTCTCTTATTTCTACCAAAATTGCTATAATTCTACATTTATCCATAGCTTTTCTTCAAATAGGCATTGTAGTCTTCGTTAGAATGCTAGCTTCCAAATATTGAAAAAAGCATTTTTTTTCAATTTTTGTCTTTTTTATGGTTGTTTTCGTGGCAGCAAAAACTATTTTTTTAAACTCATTTTTTTGTAATTATTTTAACGACAGGTACTAAACTTCTTTTTCCACGTGAAAGTCATTAACATAATTTCGTCGGCTCAATGCTATTTTTTGTCCATACGCCATTTCTTTCAGAATCTGCAATCATTTTTTTCGTATCTCGTCTATTTTCGAGATATTAATAGGGTTAATCTATTTAACTCTAATGGTGATTTCGTTTGTGCAAAAAAATGTAAAATTTTTTCTACATTTTACACTGAAACCGCATTTTTAGGTTCGTTTGTAAAAATGGTGCAGCCGTATGAACGGGTTTTGATTTCGTTTGTAAAATTATTACACTCCGCAAATGCGAAATAATCGCATTTTCCACACTCAGCCCAGTCCACGATGTGGAGTGTTGCACCGTCACAAAGCATACTTCAGAACCAAACCTAATTGAAAGCGTACATTCATAATGCACTATCAAATGGTTGCGCCATAATGTAGGTATGGGTTTTACAAAAAACAAAAGTGGATATGGACCAAAATGGCAGGTACAAAAATTGTTATAACTTTCTTATTCTTGAATGTAATGGCATAGGAATGCATGAGAATCATACAAACACTGTTGGGAACCCTATACAAAAAAGTGTGTAACTCTGCAGTCCCGTTTTTACACAAACAATAAATTGCGTTTTTCTCCGATCATACAAAATGGCGTATGTAACAAAATAGCTTTGAGCCGACGATTTGTAGTCCTCAACATTTTCCTTTAATTTAAAGTATATCCGGGATTTATCGGGCATATACTTCAAAAAATATGGTCGAAAAACTAAAGACACCTTCCAAGAAAAAGGGAATTTTAAAGAAAATTTAAAAAATAATTACCACAAAATTATTTTCTTGTTTTTGTTTTATTCGATCTGCTTTCATAGAAAATACGAGTATTTTGTTTTTGCACTTAGGCTGAAGATCGTTATTGTTGTTTTCAGTATATGAAAACAACTTTGTCAAAAATTAATGAAGAAATAAGTGAAATGTATTGGGGGTGGTTGTAATGGTTGGATAGACAGATATATTTCGGGAGCCACCAAACTCCCATTGTCAATATCCTTATTACTACGATTACTTCAGTCGAATTATTAGAATATATACGCACAGCCAAGTATCATTAAACGAGAAATGTTTGCTAAAAGCGCATATCTCCAAAAAAATAAAAAACAATCAGTAATCATCATACCTCGTATATCTATATTTTCAATATATTTCCCTCCAAGATTTAATGTGAAATGCGATGAGTTTGAGAGATTTTTTAAAAAACTGGGCAACAATTTATCGTTGGCGGAGATTTTAATGCCAAACACCCTTGGTGGGGATCGCACATAGCAAATCCCAAAGGAAAAGAATTATACAAGTGTGTTATGAAGAACAACTACCGTACACTATCTACCGGAACACCTACGTACTGGCCCAGTGATCCCACTAAAATCCCGGATTTACTCGATTTTGTTGTGTATTCCGGTATTTCCGACTCATCTTTCGATATTACAGGCAGTGAGGATCTCAGTTCGGGTTATAGTCCTACTATCATAAACTACAAAACTACTCCTCGCATGCGAAACAAATCATCCAGACCATTTTCACCTCGAACCGATATTAAATTTTTCAAAAATTTGATCAATTATAATTTGAATCTAAATATTCCAATAAAAAATGGCGATGATTTGGATGAAGCTGTATAGTCTTTTATCAGATTAATTCACGAAGCAGCATTTAAAGCTACTCCTGAAGAAAGGTTAATCACCTCGAGTATTAAGGTAACGACAGAGATAAACAATTTCATTAAGAGTAAACGACGTCTGAGACAAATATGGCAAAGAACAAGGCTGCCTTTACACAAAACAAATTTTAACCGAGCTTCGAGAAATCTCAATCAACGCTTTAAGGAACTAAAAGATGAATATATGACCAATTATTTGAGTAACGACAGACCCCAACAGACATGAACGATCATAACTGGAGTGCGACAGAGTACATCAAAAGACCTCAAAAAAGGAGTATCCCAATTAAGGATTCGGCTGGGTCTTGGTGCAGATCAGATGAAAGTAAGGTTGAAGCATTTAAATTATTCTTAGAAGATACATTCTCCCCCTTTTCAATTTGTCCTATTTCTGATGAGAAGGAAATATTAGATTTTTTTGATGTTGCATGTCAGATGTCTAAACCACTTAAACCATTCAGAGTTCGAAAGTAATAAAATGATTACCTGATGAAGCAATTATATATATCGCAGTTCTTTATAATAAAATATAAATACTGTCTTATTTTTCCACTCAGTGAAAATATGCAAAAATAATCAAAAATAATTTTAAAACCTTATAAGCCCAAGAATGACATTTCATCATACAGGCCAATTAGCTTATTTCCCACACTTTCAAAATTATTTGAAAGATTATTTCAGAAAAGATTATCATTAATCATCATTAAATATACTACCAGAGCATCAGTTTGGATTTCGACATGGCCATGGAACACCGGAGCAATGCCACAGGATTATCAAGGAAATAAGAGAAACTTTAGAAAACAAGCGTTACTGCTGCGGTGTGTTCTTAGATGTGAAACAGGCGTTTGACCGAGTATGGCATGCAGGTCTTCTATTTAAACTGAAACAAATGCTTCCAGCACCTTTCTATTTGATTATTAAATCTTATCTTCAAGATAGGAGATTTTATGTAAACCTAAATGATGAAATTTCTGAATTTGGTTTAATAAAGCCTGGTGTCCCACAACGAAGCATTTTGGGACAAGTACAATATACATTATTTGCATCTGATATGCCAACAGGGCCTGACGTGACAATTGCTACATATGCTGAAACTGCAATTCTAGCTACGAGTATATCCCATATTGAGGCAACAGATTTGGTGCAAAGGCAACTTTATAATATGCAGAATTGGTTGAAGAAGTGGAATATAACAATCAATGCCAATAAATCCGCACACGTTACGTTTAGTCTCAGGAAAAATGATTGCCCTCCGGTGTTTTTAGATGAAGTTTCAATACCGCAATCCGAAAGTGTTAGATACTTGGGGCTTCAAATAGACCGCCGCTTGACATGGAAAGAACCCATTAAAAGCAAGCGTAAACAACTAGATCAGAAGGATCTAGGATCTAAATCAAAGCTCAGTTTAGAAAACAAGTTATTGATTTATAAAACTATTTTAAAACCTCTATGGACATATGGTATCCAACTTTGGGGTACATCGAATAACTCAAATATTGAAATATTGCAGAGGTACCAGTCTAAAACTCTAAGAATATTGGTCAATGCTCCTTGGTTCGTTAGTAATAAAATCAGTAAGGAAAGGCAGAAAGTCGGGCGGGGCCGACTATATACACCTCCCTAACAATGCGATAAGGGTCATTGCGATAATAATTTGGAATAATTCGTAAATGGGTATGAACATATTATCTAATTCTGAAACGATAATCGCTAAATTTAGCAATATTCGTTCCCAAATTGAGAAACATCTTTCTGGAAAATTTTAATGATTGGTAGTAAAGTACAAATTCTATAGCGCTTTGACACCAAATCAGGAGGCACATATATATGGAGGTTATATATAAATCTGAACCGATTTCCCCTGAATACGCATTCAGGTAAACAGACCTCTTTCTGTCGAATTTCGTAATGATCGGATATAAAATACAGTCACTACTGCGCTTACATGTCAAATAGGGGGTAACATATATATTGGGGCTATATCTAAATCTGAACCGATTCTCTCCGAATTTGGCAGTATTCCTTCGAGTAATAAGAAACCTCTTTCTGTCGAATTTCCCACTGATCGGATATAAAATACAGTTTCTACGGCGCTTACATGTCAAATCGGAGGAAACATATATATGGGGGCTATATCTAAATCTGAACCGATTTTCTCCGAAGTTGGCAGTATTCCCTCACGTAGCAATAAACCACTTTTTGCCGAATTTCGCACTGATCGGATATAAAATAACATTTTTACAGGGCTTACATGTCAAATCGGGGGTAACTTACATATGGAGGCTATATCTAAACCTGAACCGATTTCTTCCAAATTTAAAAGTGTTCATTCATATAATAGGAAACCTCTTTCTGCCGAATTTCATACTGATCGGATATAAAATACAGTTTTTACAGCGCTTACATATCAAATCGGGGGTAACATATATATATATGGGGGCTATATCCAAATCTGAACCGATTCTTTCCGAATTTGGCAGTATTCCTCGAGTAATAAGAAACCTCTTTCTGTCGAATTTCCCACTGATCGGATGTAAAATACAGTTTCTACGGCGCTTACATGTCAAATCGGAGGAAACATATATATGGGGGCTATATCTAAATCTGAACCGATTTTTTTCGAAGTTGGCAGTATTCCTTCACGTAGCAAGAAACCTCTTTTTGCCGAATTTCGCACTGATCGGATATAAAATAACATTTTTACAGGGCTTACATGTCAAATCGGGGGTAACTTATATATGGGGGCTATATCTAAACCTGAACCGGTTTCTTCCAAATTTAAAAGTGTTCATTCATATAATAGGAAACCTCTTTCTGCCGAATTTCGCACTGATCGCATATAAAATACAGTTTCTACAGCGCTTAAATGTCAAATCGGGGTTAACATATATATGGGGGCTATATCTAAATCTGAACCGATTTTAACCATATTCAATAGGGATCGTCCTTGGGCCAACAAAAAGATATGTGTAAAGTTTCGTCGAGATCGGACCATAATTGCGACCTGTACTTTGATTACAAGAATACATGCACAGACAGACGGACATAGCTAAATCAACTCAGAAAGTGATTCTAAGACGATCGGTATAATAAACGATGGGACTATTTCTTCTCCTTTTGGGTGTTACAAACAAATGTACAAAGTTATAATACCCTGTACCACAGTGTGGTGTAGGGTTTAAATATACATAACGATCTAAAGATTCCTACAATAAGAGAAGAAATCAAAAGATATTCTAATAACTACCTCAATAGACTAAGTTTACATAGAAATGTGTTAGCCATAACTTTGTTAGATGATGGTGATGAAACAAGAAGACTGAAAAGAAACCACATCCTTAATCTCCCTTTTATATACATTTTATTGTAATTTTATTTATATGTTTAAATTAAACTACAAATAATGTATCAATTTCAATCACGTTTATGATCAATTGATCTTAAACCCTCTGTCATTATCTAGTATTTATAAAAATTTGCTTAATATTTATATTGTAAATAGATTGTAAATAAAGAAAATAAAAAACCAGTAAGGAAAGGCTAAAGTCGGGCGGGGCCGACTATATAATACCCTACACCACTCTCGAAATATTGAATAACTCTGATATATAAATTTTGTAATTCATGTATAAATTGTTTACATAAATTTACTTTTGGGACATTTTATACTTAAATAATACCCTGTACCACAGTGTGGTGTAGGGTATAAAAACGATTGGATCTAAAGAGCAAAATCGGACGAAACATATATATGGGAGCTATAGCTAAATCTTAACCGATTTTCTTAAAATTCGGTAGTGTTGGTTCATGGATCAAGAAACTCTACCATTCTAAATTTCAAAATGATTGGATGTAAAATACAGCTTCTTCAGGACTAAAGAGCACAATCGGACGAAACATATATATGGGAGCTATAGCTAAATCTTAACCGATGTTCTTCAAATTCGGCAATGTTGGTTCATGGATCGAGAAACTCTGCCATTATAAATTTCAAAAGGATTGGATGTAAAATACAGCTTCTACAGGACTAAAGAGCACAGTCGGACGAAACATATATATGGGAGCTATAGCTAAATCTTAACCGATGTTCTTCAAATTCGGCAATGTTGGTTCATGGATCGAGAAACTCTGCCATTCTAAATTTCAAAAGGATTGGATGTAAAATACAGCTTCTACAGGACTAAAGAACAAAATCGGACGAAACATATATATGGGAGCTATAACTAAATCTTAACCGATTTTCTTCAAATTCGGCAATGTTGGTTCATGGATCAAGAAACTCTACCATTCTAAACTTCAAAAGGATTGGATGTAAAATACAGCTTCTATAGGACTAAAGGGCCAAATCGGACGAAATATATATATGGGAGCTATATCTAAATCTGAACCGATTTCAACCAAATTCAATAGCGATCTTAACAGCTGCGAAATACTCTAAACTGCAAAATTTCAGAACGATCGGAGTGAAATTGCGACCTGTAGTCGACGAACAACTTTACATGGACAGACGGACGGACATCGTTAAATCGACTCAGCTAGTGATTCTGAGTCGATCGGTATACTTTAAGGTGGGTCTAGCTGTGTTATTTTCAGGTGTTACAAACATCTGCCGTGAAACAAACTTATAATACCCTGTACCACAGTGTGGTGTAGGGTATAAAAAATTATCCGAAAGACATCGGTACATATTCTGCCCTGATATTAACAAAATACTACACGCAAAGAAAAAAAGTTTGGATGTCGTTTATCGCACACATAGTTTTTTGTTTCAAACGCTCTACTTTTCCCATAATGGTTGAAATATTAATTAATCGTTATGTTAAACGAAAAACGTTAACAGAAACATATTGTATTTAAAAATGATTGAATATTTAAGGAAAGTTGAGAGAACAAAGAACGGTTTTATAATTTTTTTTTATTTTTTATATGTTGGAATAATATGTGCAGAAATGCATATGTGTGTGTACACAACACAAAAAGAAACGTTGTTTGTCCGCGTTGCTTTAATATCGTGTATACTTAGCTTAACAGTTCTGCAGGCGGTAGTGGAAATATTTTCCTTCATTCCTCCCTCAGAACTGTTGCACAATTTCACACGCGTTTTGTTTTGTACTGGCGTTTGTGGTTCATTCAAAGAATTAATTAAACCAAAGAAACTAAAATATCGGAGATATCTCGCAAATATACTGCGGACTCCAATTTAATGTTATAGGTAAATGGCAAATGAATTGAAGACATGTGGGAAAATAACCAGATAGTCAATACCAAAAGCAATAGATCGAGCACTACATGAAAGTAGTGAACGTTTTGTGAAAAGCCGGAATACCAAAAAAACAATAGATTTTAACACAAACTGTAAGGAACCATCTATTGTTTTTGTTAAAGAATAACTGGTTGTTTTTCCACACGTTTTAAATTGCAAATACGCAAATTAAAGGCATTAACCATCAATAATAACACGTTTAGGTACTGAGGCTCCTAATGGCAATTGTGAAATTATTGTCAAACCGTCATCTCAATCAGGCACAATACAACTGGATAATTCTGGAAACTGCTGAAATTTTTAGAACGAAAGAGTAAACTATTTTTAATGACTCTATGCAACATGATTTTCCACCTGAAGTTTTTCATGTTATTTTCTGATGTAGTTTGGTATTCTACTCAGGGACTTGGAAACTTTTGAATGTTCAGCATTTGGGTCAGAATTTTTAATATTGACCGATGAAGTTCACTTTTGGCTAAGAAATTTGATATATGGAAGATAACATCTTTGATCCATACAATGGCCTCCCACATTTTTAATATTTTCTAACTTACATGCTTTCTTATTTACAGTTTGTCTACAACTCAATTAAAGGGTGGTTAAATTGTAAGGGCCGTTGTTGAATGTTAACCACACCTAAACGTCAAATTTTTTCAGAATTTCATTTGACATTTCTCCATTTCAGACTAACTCAATTTGAACCATGGAAAGATACACAATCGAGCAACGCGTTAAATTTTTTTAAGCTTTTTACGAAAATGCGCGTTCAAATCAAAACTCATTTCGTACACTTCGTGATGTTTTTTTGATCAGCATATTCGACCAAATGTGTCCACAATCGGGAGAATTGTGCGCAAATTTCAGAAAACCGGGTCTGTAGGAGATGTGGAAACACCTGTGCATGCTCGCCCAGTTCGTTTGGTGCGGCTTATGGGCTGGCGACGTCATCGGGCCATACTTCTTCGAAATGAGGCCGGTCTTGCAGTTACTGTGAATGGTGTTCGCTATCGTGAGATGATAACGAACTTTTTATGGTCCGAATTGAAAGATATGGATGTGGACAATATGTGGTTTCAACAGGACGGTGCCACTTGCCACACGGCTAACGAAACAATGGATTTTTGCGCAACAAATTCAATGGCCGTGTTATCTCACGTCGTGGCGATGTCAATTGGCCGCCAAGATCATGTGATTTCATAAGTCGGCTTACCCGACTGAACTTTCTTACTTATTTTTACATTTTGTTAGACAATTTGTCACTTTTAATTTTTTGGGCTATATTTTGTTCACTGTTTAAGTATTTTAAATTTGTTTGTCGGAATTTAGAATTAAGCGATATTTCAATATTCATTTAGATCATTTATCTTTTGGTCAATTTTTCATGCCGTCATGCCCTGCTTGAACGGCGACCACCACCCACTGTGTTCGATGGTGCACTTCCGTCTATATAAACACGTTATTATGTCTTCGGCGTTTTTTGCATATTCTCGGCCATTACTCGTTATGGCTTTCTTAGTATGTGTTCAAATGTGTTTGTTTATTGTCGGTTATGTGACGTTGTTGTTGTCCTTTGTGGTGTTTTTCTTGTTTCTCGGAGCCTCTATTCTTTATTTGGCTTAGTTGTTGTTGGTTGTAGTGGTGGTTGTGGTAGTGGTAATGGTGACTCTGTTTCCCTTTGGCCATGTTTTAATGCAACCACAGTGACATCTATTTAGTAGGCAAACAAAAAGGACCCCCCTCAACAAAGACAACAACCCTCACGACGTGTTTATTTTAATGCTTTGCGAAATTGTTGCAAAGGACTTTTGTGGAAATTGCAAAATGGCGAAGGATGATTGTGTGTTCCTATCCACTCTCAAGTAGTTAAGTCTAAGTATTACAGTTGTGGTGGGGTAAGTAAGCGAAGCTTCGCCGCTTACCTACGGCCTAGGTAATTGTTTCCAAGATGTCAATGGAAGTAAATGCACATGAATTAGCATAGAAACGAGAGATTTTTTTTTGCAATATAAAGTGGGATGAAGTCACAACAACCAAACACATTGCGGCTCCATGTAAAATATTAAGTATTCACATTTGGTGAACAAAAACCGTTCTTGCAGAACATAGGCCGACAATTATGATTGTCATCAGGAAATGTGATAATCGGTTGGCATGAAAATGAAATACATTAAACCGATTGGAAACTGTTGTATATTTTGTTTTATGTCTCGAATATCACATTTTATTTATTGTTGGATTTAAGGCGTTTAATTTTGCACCTGAAATCTATGGATGCGTATAAAATTACAGATTTAGGTAAAGTGGACGAACCTTTAAACATATTTATTTAAAAATTTATTTAATTCTCTTTATTGGATCGAAACATGCATTACTTTTCAAACAGTACGAATCCTTACGAATAAAAAATTGGAAAAGATGTTAATAAGCTGTTAGCTTTTGGTGCAAAATTGTCAATTTGTGTGAGAGGTACCGAAAGGGGCGGGGCCATTTCGCCCATTTTTCTCAAGGTGATAATTACTAATTAACTATTACTATGTGTGTAATTTCAGAAGATTCGAATAAGTAGTATAGAAGTTATTAGCGAAATGAAAAATATGAAATGCCCATATGAAAAATATTTTGTTTTTGAAAAAACGGCTTGCTGGCGACAGAAAAAGAAATAAACTAACAAAAAAACTATTTTATTACATATTTTAAAAGCAAGCATAAAAACGAAGAAAATAATGGATCATTTCCATGTTAAGAGATAACACTATTTTTGGCTCATGTCACGGATTTTAGTAAAACTTTGTATAATGGTTATATTAAGGAGGTAATGAGAAGATTTTTGTTAATTTTTTTACTTTTAAAATAACTTTCACTTTTAATATACATTTTATATAAGTCCGATTTTGCAATATGATTTTGATTTTGGAATTTTTTTACTTTTAAGAATTTATAAGAATTAATAATTGTAAATAATTGTATACCAATTTTTAGTTTGTGTCAGAATAAAGAAAGTAAAATTTTTAATTTTAACTTTTTTTTAATTAGGTCTTGGAAGTTGTTAAAAAATTACATCAATAATCTTTTTACTTTAGAGAAATTTCTAGTTGTTCTTGAAATATTGTGTCATATCAAAGGAAACTAAATTTAAAACAATTAAATGAAAACATAATTTAATTTCTATTCTCTAATATTAAACACTACAAAAAAATAAGAATTTATGTAAAATAAAAAAGTTTTTATTACGATTTTTGTTGAAATTTAAATTATAGGTATACCTACAAAAATAAAATAGACAACATATTTCTACCACTATGTTTTTTTTTACAATTTTTGTGATAATTGTTTTATATTAAAAACGCTGAACAAAAAACAAATGCATAAACAAATTTATCCCCCACCAAAGAAAATCGCATCAACTATAACGGGCCACTTGGTGTTCGTACTCATTTCCTCCCACTCGCCGTTCGCAAGCGCCACCATTCGGCCCACACAACCTATAACAAAGCTGCCAACTAGACTGTAGGTGAAAAATTTTAAACTCACTCAAACCCTCTTCTGCACTTTGACGTGGCAAAAAAACACAAATTACAAAGTCACCACCGCTCTCATGCATTAACTCTTCTTCTTCTGTTGACACTGTAGTGTCAAATCCACAGACATATGTGGAATATAAAGACGACACGAGACGCTAATGGTGTTTTCTTTTCTAAAAAAGATGTTGCCCTGTCAGAGAGCAGCATTTTAATAATGTGGCCTACACCCTCTTGTACTGCTGCATTTTTTATGGTCAGAATTGATAACAAAAATGCAAAAAACTAGCCTTTTAACTCACTAAAATTAAACTAAAAACAAAGAATACTCCACGGCGCCGCCTAAATAAAGCATCTGACCAAACTTCATTATAAAAAAGCACGCACGGACACACGCGGTTATTTAGGCTATTCGCTCGACGCCGAAAAAACATCTGTTTTGTAGGGCAGCGTCCACCCCTTCGATTAAATACAGGGCTGAAATGTTGCATTTTTGCCCCGTGCAAGTGCGAAATTTTTTACAAAGAAAACGAAACCCTTTCACAGTGCAGCATTTATTTTACAATCGAAGACAAAAAGGCATTTTTGGGGCGAAAGGCATAACAAATTTAGCATTTTTTGGCACAAAAGAAAACACGATAAGTCTATGTTGCCACCTTGTGGGGTTCTGCATTAACACTTGTTGTTGGTTAGCGGTCATGATATTTACCACCACGATCTCTTTTTTGTGCTACCACCGAAACGAAAAAAAACCAGTAAGGAAAGATAGAAAGTCGGGCGGGGCCGACTATATAATACCCTACACCTACCTACCAATGCGAAAATAGGCATTGCGATAAGAATTTGGCAGTGTTCATACATGTAATAAGCAAACTCTCTCTGCCGATTTTCGTACTGATCTGATATAAAACACGGTTTCTACAGTGTTTACATGTCAAATCGGGTGTAACATATATATTGGGACTATGTTTAAATCTGAACCGATTTTCCCCGAATTTGGCAGTGTTCATACATTTAATAAGAAAACTCTCTCTGTTAAATTTCGTACTGATCGGATATAAAACAAGATTTCTACAGTGCTTAAATGTTAAATCGGGTGGAACATATATATGGGGGCTATATCTAAATCTGAACCGATTTTCCCCGAATTGCACAGTGTTTTTTCATGTAATAAGAAAACTTTCTCTGCCGAATTTCGTACAGGTCGGATGTAAAATACGGTTTCTACAGCGCTTTCATGTGAAATCGGGTGAAACATGTATATGGGGACTATATCTAAATCTGAACCGATTTTCCCCGAATTTGGCAGTGTTTATTCATGTAGTAAGAGAACTCTCTCTGCCAAATTTCGTACTGATCTGATTTAAAATACAGTTCCTACAGCGCTTACATGTCAATTCGGGTGAAACATATATATGGGGGCTATATCTAAATCTGAACGGATTTTCTCCGAATTTGGTAGTGTTTATTCACGTAATAATAAAACTCTCTCTGCCGAATTTCATAAAGATCGGATGTAAAATGTGGTTTCTACAGCGCTTACATGTCAAATCGGGTGAAACATATATATGGGGACTATATCCAAATCTGAACCGATTTTAACCAATTTCAATAGGGATCGTCCTTGGGCCAAAAAAGAGCACTGTGATATATTTCATCAGAATCGGACCATAAATTCGACCTGCACTTTGATTACAAGAATACATGGACAGACAGACGAACAGACAGATGGACATGGCTAAATCGACTCAGAAAGTGATTCTGAGTCGATCGGTATAATAAACAATGGGTCTATCTCTTCTCCTGTTAGGTGTTACAAACAAATGCACAAAGTCATAATACCCTGTACCACAGGGTGGTGTAGGGTATAAAAACACAACTAGTCAAAGGAAATTGCAAATATTTTAATACATTTTTCACTTAATTCTTCACTGATTTGTTTTAAACTTTTTCGGTATTTTGATAAACGAACTCGTAACAATAATGTTATGCAAGTTCTAAAACAATTGTCTTGGATTTTAGTAGATTATTATGGAAAAAACATGAAGCGTTTCGTGTTACGACCGAATCGAATGAAATTAAAACGCGAACTAAAATGGCGGAGACAGTGGAGTATTTGGGTGTCTTGACTGTTGGGTGGAAATTGGGGCTGTGCTGGTACTTTTTGTGATTAAAGGGTAATTGACAAATGAAAGGACGTACATGTATCGCACCTGTTCCACAAAAGGGTAACAACTCAAAATTTAAAAAATTTCAGTAGAGACCAAAAACTGTTTCCGTTAATATTAATGGTATATTACAAAAAAAGAATATGTCGTTGCAACAAAATATCATAGAAAAAAATAATAACGCTATTTTCCTTTTTGTTTTTTTATTGATTTTAGAAAAATAACAACTTTTTGAGTTGTTACTCTTTTCATGAAAAAAGTTTGTATATAAATAGTGAAATTATTTTGAGTTGTACATTTTTAACTGAAACCAGTAAGGAAAGGCACAAAGTCCGGCGGGGCCGACTATATAATACCCTACACCTCCCTAACAATGCGATAAGGGTCATTGCCATAATAATTTGGAATAATTGGTAAATGGGTAGAAACATATTATCTAATTCTGAAACGATAATCGCTAAATTAAGCAATATTCGTTCCTAAATTGAAAAACATCTTTCTGGAAAATTTTAATGATCGGAAGTAAAATACAACTTCTATAGCGGTTTGATACCAAATCAGGAGGAACAATCAATATAAATCTGAACCGATCTTCCCTGAATACTTATTCATGTAAAAAGACCTCCTTCTGTCGAATTTCGTACTGATCGCATATAAAATACAGTCTCTACAGCGCCTACATGTCAAATCGGGGGTAACGTATATATGGGGGCTATATCTAAATCTGAACCGATTTTCTCCGAATTTGGCAGTATTCCTTCATGTAATAAGAAACCTCTTTCTGCCAAATTTTGCACTGATCGGATATAAAATACAGTTTTTACAGCGCTTACATGTCAAATCGGGGGTAACATATATATGGGGGCTATATCTGAATCTGAACCGATTTTCTCCGGATTTAGCAGTATTCCTTCATGTAATAAGAAACCTCTCTTTGCCGAATTTCGCACTGATCGGATATAAAATAACATTTTTACAGCGCTTATATGTCAAATCGGGGGTAATGTATATATGGGGGCTATATCTAAATCTGAACCGATTTCTTCCAAATTTAACAGCGTCCATTCATGTAATAAGGAACCTTTTCCTGCCGAATTTCATACTGATCGGATATAAAATAAAGTTTTTACAGCGCTTACATGTCAAATCGGGGCTAACATATATATGGGGGCGATATCTAAATCTGAACCGATTTTAACCAAATTCAATAGGGATCGTCCCTGGGCCAAAAAAAAGATATGTGTAAAGTTTCGTCGAGATCAGACCATAATTGCGACCTGTACTTTGATTACAAGAATACATGCACAGACGGACAGACAGACAGACGGGAATAACGTCTTTATTCTGTGTTTACAGAATAAAGACGTTATTCTGTAAACACAGAGAGAGTCATACCGGTTTTTATACCCTACACCACACTGTGGTACAGGGTATTATAACTTTGTGCATTTGTTTGTAACACCCAAAAGGAGAAGAAATAGACCCATCGTTTACCGATCGACTTAGAATCACTTTCTGAGTCGATTTAGCTATGTCCGTCTGTCCGTCTGTGCATGTATTTTTGTAATCAAAGTACAGGTCGCAATTATAGTCCGATCTCGACGAAACTTTACACATCTCTTTTTTTGGCCCAAGGACGATCCCTATTGAATTTGGTTAAAATCGGTTCAGATTTAGATATAGCCCCCATATATACGTTACCCCCGATTTGACATGTAAGCGCTGTAAAAACTTTATTTTATATCCGATCAGTATGAAATTTGGCAGAAAGAGGTTTCTTATTATATGGATGAACACTATTAAATTTGGAAGAAATCGGTTCATAAGCAGCGCACAACAGGCCGAACCACTGGCTTAAGTGTATATCTATGGACATGAGACGTTTAAACGTCTCCTCTATTCAACCTAACCTAACATATAGGGTCTTAGGTCAATATTTCAAGGTTCGCAAACGGTTGCAAATCGATCAGATGTGACCATGTGAGTGAGTGTGAGTGTGGAAATGGGACTTATCGCTCCAAGTTTAGATGTAGCCCTATTTTGCGATTCCTTGCTATATACTCGCAACTTCTGCACGTTCTAGAAAATGTTCAACCTATGATGTTGAGATTTTACAGTTAATATTTGATTTGTCATAGTAAAAATGGAACAGATCTGTCACAATTCTGATATAGACACCAACCATCCTCGCTGCCCATCCAAATAAGATCTCTTTGACATCAGGTAGAACTTTTCCTACCAATCATGCTTCAATTCGGCAGTTTGTGTTTTATTTAATTACACAATTTTTTTGCGATATACGATTTTTAATATTTGTTATGCAAATGTAAAGTAATTTAAAATTTTTTTTCTCACATCCAGGAACCGAGTTAGGCAATAAAATTCGAAATTGGTTCATTAGCTAAAATAGTGTATTTAAATGTTATGCAACAAAATATAAATAATTGCAAATCATGCGGGAATTTACCAATATCGAACAACAAATAGTTATTTGGGGGGAGAGGTAAAAAGTAAATATTTTTTAGCCTAATATATGTAAACATAAAATAAATGTTATTATTTCAGCACGTCTTTAGTGTCACACCTTGGGCACTTCTTTATAATGCTAAAAGTGAAAAAAAACCTGTAAGATCCACCGAATGTAGGTCGGTCCATCCCATGTAAGTTCGCCCTTAGCAGAATATTACATACTGTTCGCCATGGATTGCATTTAATTATATATCCGGATAAATCTTTGAGTGGGAAAGAAGCAAATCAGGGACCATCCCGTATGTAGCTAATTCTTATGAAAATAAAACTAAATTTCAGTTTCAGACAAATTGTGCGAAAATGAAGATATTTAAGAGCGACATAGACCGATACGATAATTTTTGCTAGTGCAGTATAAAACACAAGATGCAAATTTTCAGGCAATAGGGCGGACGGGGGAGCACTTTGTAGCATAATTCATGGGTTTTTGCATGGAAGCTGCACATGTTATTGACTGATTGATTGGCATATATCTTGGGAACTATATGAGATAAACAAATAATTCACCGACAACAAAAAAACTTACATGGTTTTGAACATTGTGTATACCAAAAAGGTCACAATCCTGGCAAGTTTTGTCGTAATCTGTTGTCCAGTTAAGAAACTGCGGAATTATTTCTAGTCGTATGTCATGAATGGCACGTTCAATAGTGACTTGTAAAGCTTGAAGAGAGTCTGGTTTATTTCGAAAGACCAATGACTTCAAATAACCCCACAAGAAATAGTCTAATGGTGTTTAATCACAACTTCTTGGAGGCCATTCAATATCAAAATTTCTTGAAATAATCGAATTTCCAAACTTTTTTCGCAACAATTCAATTGTTTCATTTGCTGTGTGACACGTAGCCACAATCGTTCAATGGCAAAAAGCTAGCACTTAACGAGAGCTAAAATATTGCTTATGGGTGTCAAGGTCGTAGGTCGACTGGAACGTGTTTTTTTTTTGGATTTAAAAAAAATGGACTTAACCTCATTTTTAAATGTGAACGGAAAGTTTATTTAGCTCTAGCTCCTTAACGGTACGTCGGATCGGGAATCGGTCAATGGCAAAAATATAGCTCTTGACGAGAGCTAAAATATTGCTCATGTCAAGTTATATTAACGATATTGTAGGTGGCAAGGTCGTAGGTCGACTGGAAAGTGTTTTTTTGGATTTAAAAAAAAAAATGGACTTAGCACACGAAAAGTTGCAATTGGAGAACGATTATTTTGATAATGACACTGAATAATTTGTAAACGTTGGTCTTGCGTATATCTCTCCATGATGAATACAATAAAAAACAAATGACAGATCATGACATATTACAAATGGCCGAAACGTCACTTCAAAATCATATCATCCCTATTGGAAAACCCGTTATAAGCAGCAACCACCACGTGTCGGTCAAACAGAGCAACCAGACCAACCAGCAATAGCAACAACTACGCCTACGACCGAACTGGTCAATGAAATTTAAAGAAGATCTTTTTCATAACGTTAATAGAAATATCTCCTTAGCTGCAATAAAACTCTAATTAGAGTTTTGTGACTATAACATAAGTACCTATGACAAATATTTCTCAGCTATAAAGAATATAATCTCTGGAGTATACAAAAACACTAAGTCAGTCAGTGAATCTATATTTATTTAATTAATTTGGAAGCACATAATCAATATATAAATATTCTACATCAAATAGTTTTAATGGTTATAATGCATATACGAACGAATTAACATATGGCATCTACAAATAAACATTTTTTTGGGAATACCAATTAATTAGTGTGTTGACCTATTTCACAAATATGTGGCGCCAAATAAATCACGGCGCTTCTGGAAATATATTCGTCGTTCGAATATTACAAAATGATCTTAAACAAGTGAGAACGGTAGTAAGGCCGAATCTTATATACGAGAGCTATCTCACAATTAGCCGAACTAACAAAGAAAACACAACAAATTTTGTAAAATGTGTCATTTTTGCTTTTTTCTCAACATAATCTTCTTTTAGTTGGATGCAACGATTTTCTATAGCTATGATACCCTGTTTATAGTAAGAACTTTCTAGCTCCTGTATGTAGCCATCAACCGCAACCTCCAATTCTTAATTGCAAACTTTTTGCGCCCAGCCATTTTTTTAAGTTTGAAAACAAAAAATTATCCGAGAGAGCTAAATCTAGCGAATAAGGTGCGCGCTGAAGCAATTCAAACTTTAATTCATTGAATGAGTGAACTGGTGCATTGTCTTGATTATGGGCAAACGCGGCACCCATTTTGCGCTCAGCTTTTTCATCTTCAAAGTTTCCGTTAATATGCGATGCATATCACTTTTTGAAATGCCTTTGACTTCAGCTAGCTCACGAACCTTCAACCGAAGGTTATCCAATACCATTTTGTGGATTTTGTAACCATTTCTGGCGTGAACACCTCAATTGGTCGACAACTACGGCGTTCGTCTTGGCAGCTCGTACGGCCACATTAAAACTCTGCAGAGAAAATTTGGCGTTATTGACACGCCCCTTTTGGTACCTCCCACACCAAAAGCCTATCACTTTAATACAAGTTCAAGTTTCAAGTTATTAAATGCAATTTAAATTGATAAAAATTTAATTAAAACAAATAAATAAAAAATTTACAAATATTCTTTGGGACTGAAGATAAGATGAGAGAGATAAGAAAAATACATATGTTTTTGAGCTTTACTATATTCGGTTGTGAAGTGAATTCATTAAGTAAAGCTATTTTAAGATTTTTTTCAAATTATATATAAATATGTTTTTTTTTATTTACCTGGTGATTGTAAGTCGTCTGGAGGTTTCCTTGCGGCGCAAATCTTATCTAATCTCAACCTAACCTCCTCAATACAAATACTATTCAGCTAAAATTATAAATAATCCAATCGATCCGAATGTCCCTTTTCCAGCTGCACTTTGGACATCACTGGAGTGTGTTTGTCAGGATGAGATTGTATTATTAATTATCAATGTTTATGCACAGGACTTGTTGTTAATTGTTTAAAAAATGTGTTTTTTTGGTGTTCTTTTATTTATTTTAGATTTTCATTTTTTATCTTTTGTAAATAGTTCATTTCATATGCGCAAAAAGTAATTTAATTTGTTTACAAAAAACGTATTCCTTTTTAATGTTATATGCAACAAAGAAAAACAATTAATTTGAATATTTCACAAAAAATCGTTGTGAAACAATCACCTTTTTTCTACGAAATCACTACTGTCACACCTTAATATTAATTCAAAACTAAAAAAATCGTACATTCAAAAGTTTTTCTGTGGCCCACCACTAACAAATACAACAAAGAGATTCTCTGTTGATTTTTATTTCGTTTTTGGTGGGGGGACTAAAAATATCTCCACTGATTGGTCGTCGGTGGGTCGGTCGGACTCTATGGAAGTGGAAATATTTTTAAATTCCGCATGTTCGCCTATCCTATTGAGAAGAAAAAATTCACGCACTCTCTTTCGGTTATTTTCCATTTAAAATGTCACACTATATATTCGGACATTGGTGAGTTATGTGAGAGAAGAATAAAATTTGTGAGAGAGCGTCCGAAGTCTATATAATTTTTAATATGCTCCTCAGCACAATATTTTATTCACGAACAGCGAAAAAAAAATATTCCAATTCCCAAGTGTTTGAAAATTAGCTAATATTTGAATATTTTCAATATCAGCGTTTCGAACGTGTGAGTGAGTGGGCAGAGTGGGTGATGGTGTGAGAGTGTTTTAATCGTTCTGATACATTATGTGTGTCATAAAAATTCGGGGTGCATACGTCATGTGGGTCTGAAAGCAAAGCAAATTCTTTGGCTACAATCGATTCGTTTTGTTCAGTTGAAGTGTTGTTTTTCCCTTTCTTCTTCCTTGACTTGGTTGCTTCTTTGTGTCTATCGTTTCGATAATGAGATAGATAATTGTAAGCTGTCTAAACAGATCTCCTAACACTGTCTATTTCACGGTCTGTTTAGAACAATTGATACTACATATTTTGCTATTTTGCCAAATATCAATTGTAGTTCAGATTAGATTTAAATTTTTTGGTGCAAAAACACATCTGCCATAATTGCGAACTAAGTTGCCAATCGTTAAACGAGGGGTGGTTGGCACATTTGGGCAAAACTTATGCTACAAACCAAAATTGTTTTGGCAAAATTAGATATCTTTCGATTCTGTGTATAACATTTTCTGGTGTAATAAGGAGTCCTAAACGCAAAGAAAATATTAAAAAAAAAATTATTGTAAATTTTTTTAAAATTCCCATTTTCTTGGAAGGAACCGTAAGTAACTATTGGGACCATATTTGAAGTATATGTAGTTAAGCCAGGATTAACTTTAAATTAAAGGAATTATTAGGAATATAAATTAGTTTATTAATGACACTTTCACTTAGAAACCGAAGTTTAATAACTGTCGTTAAAATAATTGGAAAAAAAATATTTAAAAAAAAAGTTTTTTGCTGGCACGAAAAAAACATAAAAACCAGTAAGGATATGCAGAAAGTCGGGCGGGGCCGACTATATAATAGGCTACACCTCCCTAACAATGCGAAAATGAGCATTGCGATAAGAATTTGGCAGTGTTCATACATGTAATAAGAAAACTCTCTCTGCCAAATCTCGTACTTATCGGATATAAAATACGGTTTCTTCATGTCAAATCGTGTGTAACATATATATTGGGACTATGTTTAAATCTAAACCTATTTTCGCCGAATTTGGCAGTGTTCATTCATGTGTTAAGAGAACTCTCTCTGCCAAATTTCGTACTGACCTGATATAAAATACAGTTTATACAGCGCTTACATGTCAAATCGGGGTAACATATATATGGGAGCTATATCTAAATCTGTACCGGTTTTGACAAATTTCAATAGGGATCGGGCCTTGGGCCAAAAAAGAGCTCTGTGCCAAATTTCATCACAATCGGACCATAAATACCTGCACTTTGATCACAAGAATACATTGACAGACAGACGGACATGGCTACATCGACTCAAAAAGTGATTATATGTCGATCCGTATAATAAACTATGGTTCTTTTTCTTATCCTTTTGGGCGTTACAAACAAATGCACAAAGTCATAATACTCTATACCACAGTGTGGTGTAGGGTATAAATAGAAAAAAACACAAAAATGTTGTTTTTCTAATTTGAAGAAAATCTATGGATAAGTGTAAAAATTATATAACATTGGGTAGAAATACGAGAATTTCAACATAACCCGGTTTTTATACCCACACTATTTTCAATAAGGGTATATATCAGATCACAAGCATAATAATCAGACCGATACTCACATATGGGGCACTCGTGTGGTGGCCGGTAACGGAAAATAAAACCGCACAAAATATTTGTACTTTTCCTGCCGAAGTCATTAACACGATGATGCACATATTGACAATAGATCTACACATTGAAGCTAGAGCGGTATGTACCGCCTCAAGATTACACGCTCTTAGAATTTGGAAAGATAGAACATACGGACATGCTCGTATCCTTCATAAACTGCCCAGAGGAACAATAACTACTGTAGACTACCCCACTCCCGCAACGAACTTCGAATAGCCATTCGAAGTCAAATTCAATAGCAGAACTGAATGGGAAAGCGGAATTCCGTTGACGGGACACGACACAAAGGTATACACGGGCGGCTCCAAAATGAGTTGTGGAGTTGGTTCATGTGTATTTTCCGAGAAAGCGCACATATCAATCTCAATAAAACTTTCTGACTGTTGCAGTATTTTTCGGGCGGAGATACTGGCCATAAAGGAAGCATGTGATGTACTACTGCAGAATAATACAACAGATCGCACAGGAATATTTGTCGATAGTCAAACGGCTCTCCTTGATTTAAAAAATAACATCGCCTCTGACGGACAGTGAGGAACAACTTGCTTAGCTAGGTGGTATATCAACAGTAGTTCTCACCTGGACCGCAGGTCGTAGGGGACTTGAAATGAAAAGCCAGACTAACTAGCTGGATCAGGATCCTCTTCTAACAATTACCAGATAGCATCTGTCGCAACGCCTCTGGGAGTCGTTGAAAAGGATACCTTCATTTACTACATGAAACAAGCAGATACCAGGTGGGGTAGGATTGAAGCATGTCGAATATCCAAAAGCACCTGGCCACGATACAACACTCAATGAACAAAGTTTCTGATCAGCCAAAATCCACGGAACTTGTCTCGACTAGTCGCTGTGATAACTGGCCACTTGCCAATTGGAGATCATGCAAAGCGGTTAAAACTTCAATACAACGACCATTGTCGCAGTTGAGACAGCGAGGAGAAAGAGGAGACAGTCCAACACCTTCTTTGTTCCTGCCCAGCACTAATACAACGCAGACTTAAAGCTTAAGGTCAACCGTTCCTTCATAACCTCATCGATGCGTCAGATATAGGTCTGGGACACCTTGTCAAGTACCTCAACCTATCAGGCTGGATCTAAAGACACAAAAGTATAGCAGACATTACGCGAGTGAGGTGGTTATCAAAAGGGTTTCTTAATATACTAATTGAGGCTAGGGATCTGTTATTAGTCACCACGTTACTCAACTAACCAACCATATATCAGATGCTGTTAAACCCATGGATGGAGTGACCTTAGAGACCCCAAAAATATTTGGCGGACATCCGTTTTGGGCCATTTTAAGTCATTTTAGCAACGTCCGGCAGCCTGTCCGTCTGTCTGTCTGGTTGGTGCGCACGATAACTTTCGATAGGATTAACCGATAGACTTATAATTTGGTTTGTGTCAATATTTTTTTCTACCTCAGGCTAAGGTCAAAGGTGGACTATGTTGGTCCACTCCTGCGAGTACCTCTCCCACGAATGGTCAAAATGTTGTGAAATATTGATTATCTCATAACATCGATACTACTACTCAGAATCTTTTAAAATTCCACACTCTTTTAGTTTCAGTTTATTATTCGGTATCATATTGAGAAAAATGGGGGAAGTTGCCGCGCCCTTTTTGGTACCTTCCAAACAAAATTGCCAAAATAAAAATATATGAAAAATTGTGCTTTTAAATTTCCATGTTTTTACAATATGGATCATAATGTATACATATATCCATAGAGTTTTTGCAAATAGGAATTTTTTGCTTCGTTAGATACTAGCTTTCAAGTAATGGAACAAACAAATGTTTTGCAGAATCAACCAAGCAAAGATATAACGGGTTTTTCAATAAGGATGATATGATTTTAAAGTGACGTTTCGGCAATTTGTAATATGTCATGATCTTCATTTGTTTTTCATTGTATTCAGTAGTGTTTACAAATTCATCATGGAGAGATATACGCAAGAACAACGTTTACAAATTATTCAGTTTTATTATCAAATCAAGTAAGAAAGTTCAGTCGGGTAAACCGACTTATGAATCCCCTCACCTTGAGTCCCAAAAAATATTAGTAAATTTATTTATTTTTTTTGTTTTCATTAAATTATTATCAATTTAAATTGCATTTAATAACTTTAAAGTATGTACTGGTATTAATGTTACTGTTTACTTTTGGTACAAAATGGTACATTTGTGTGGGAGGTACCAAAAGGGGCGTGCCAATAACGGCCATTTTTCTCTGGACTCTTGGTACTATAAAAGCATTACACTGTACAGAATTTCGAGAATTTATATGCACTGGTATTAAAGTTATAAGCTGGTAAATTTTTGTAAAAATGGTCCATTTGTGTGGGAGGTACCAAAGGGAGCGTGGCAATGGAGGTACCAAAAGGGGCGTGCCAATAACGGCCATTTTTCTCTGGACTCTTGGTACTATAAAAGCATTACACTGTACAAAATTTCGAGTATTTATATGCACTGGTATTAAAGTTATAATCTGGTAAATTTTTTTACAAAATGGTCCATTTGTGTGGGAGGTACCAAAGGGAGCGTGGTAATAACGCCCATTTTTCACTGTATTTTTATATCCCCTCAAATGTATAGACATATAGTAAACGGTCATGTATAGACATATAGTAAACGGTCAAAGCACGGACAACATAAAGCTTAGTTGACGAACAACTTCCTAGAAGACAACCGAGCTTTTTAATTTGTGATAATTTTTATGTAAATATCAATGTTTTGTATTCGTGTTAACAACAAATGTAATTTGTGTGTATATTTTTAATATATCCCTGAATATGACTAAAGATTTTAGTCGAAATATTGGATAAAAATAAATAAATTAAAAATCGATAATTAACGAGTTTTAATTTGCATCACAGGACATCAAGCCGAACTATCCGAAAATTAAAAAAAAAGTTTTGCGATTTTTTTTATTGTTTTTTGTGCCAGCAAAAATGATTTTTTTAAACTGTTTTTGTTTTAACGACAGTTACTAAACTTCGGTTTCTATGTGAATGTGATGTTTTCAGCATTTCTAGCCCTCATAATTTTTTTTATTTGAAATGGTATCGCGCTTTGTCGAGCTTATACTTCAAAAAATATTGTCCAAATACATTAAAATTGGAAAAAACATAAAAAAATTCTTTTGGTTTCATAAAATATGTAGTATGTCTCAATCTAGAAGAACTTTAGAGAAATAAGAACACAATACATTTGTGTTCCATTTGTGAATATTGAATACGACCTGGATTGTGATTACAAGGATGCAGACGTACGGATGGATACGGTTAAATCGACTCAGGAAGTGATTCAAGGCTGTTTTGCTTATTGTGTACATCTTTCCGATAACATAATTAAATGCAGTACATTGTGGGGCATACACAAGATTCGTCCCGGCCGCACTTATTTACTACCGTTATTAATTTTTTGTAATAATTTTCTAATGAATTTTGTGTACACAAATAAAGTCTACTCTTAGCTGAGTCAATTTAATCTAGATGCTACTAATACTATAGTTGACCTAATATAAACACAATCCTTTTATCACAAAATTAAAAATGTTTACTTTTTTTATTAATTTCCATATAATAAAGTGACACAGTTTTCTATATACACCGAAGAAAAAATATGTTCATAAAATATAGAAAAATTATTGTGATCCCAAAAAATGTTTCATTATTCTCAGCCAAAACTAATTTTCATTAAAACAAACAAAAAAATGTTTAAACCTAAGAAACTCGTTCCCGCGTCTTCAATTCATAGAAATGTTTCATTACATTTAGGACACATATTCTTGGACTTTTATCACTTTTATCGGTTTGTATCGGTATTGTATCTTTCAAAAAATTTCCTCTTAGATTGATATTTTCTGATCTGCTTCCATAGCGCTTTATTGCAATATAAGCACTCTGTGGTCCTTGGTATAATGAGTTTGTGCATTTGTTTGTAACACACAGAAGAAGAAGAGATAGATCTATCGTTTATTATACCGATCGACTTGCATTTCCATTACTTTTACAAAATGGGTCATAACTCATACTCGTACATATTAGGGATGTAACGAAAGTGGCATTAGCGAAAGTGAATGCGAGTATTGAATATATTTTTTTACGAATGCGAATGTAAAAGCGAATAATATTTTTTTTGTTTTTGCGAATGCGAAAGCGAATACTAAAATATAAATTTTTGCGAAAGCGAATATTTTTTGAGTTTGCGAAGCATTCCTACAGTATGTATTTTAAATTCAAAATATGTATTTCAGTTGGGTTAATAATTATAAATTATTTATTTAAACGTAAAACAAAAACCAGTAAGGAAAGGCTAAAGTTGGGCGGGGCCGACTATATAATACCCTACACCAATCTCGTAATATTGAATAACTCTGAAATATAAATTTTGTAATTCATGTATAAATTTTCTTCAAATTCGGCAATGTTGGTTCATGGATCAAGAAACTCTATCATTCTAAATTTCAAAACGATTGGATGTAAAATACAGCTTCTATAGAACTAAAGGCCCAAATCGGACGAAACATATATATGGGAGCTATAGCTAAATCATAACCGATTTTCTTCAAATTCGGCAATGTTGGTTCATGGATCAAGCAACTCTACCATTCTAAATTTCAAAACGATTGGATGTAAAATACAGCTTCTACAGGACTAAAGGGCCAAATCGGACGAAATATATATATGGGAGCTATATCTAAATCTGAACCGATTTCAACCAAATTCAATAGGGATCTTTACAGCTGCGAAATACTTTAAACTGCAAAATTTCAGAACGATCGGAGTGAAATTGCGACCTGTAGTCGACGAACAACTTTACATGGACGGACGGACAGACATGGTTTAATCGACTCAGCTAGTGATTCTGAGTCGATCGGTATACTTTAAGGTGGGTCTAGCTGTGTTATTTTCAGGTGTTACAAACATCTGCCTTGAAACAAAACTTCGCCCGTCCGTCCGGCCGTCTGTCTGTCCATCTTAAGTTGTTCGTCGACTACACGTCGCAATTTCACTCCGATCGTTCTTAAATTTTCCAGTTTGGAGTCTTTCGCAACTGGAAAGAAACCCATTGAATTTGATTGAAATCGTTTCAGATTTAGATATAGCTACCATATATATGTTTCTTCCGATTTGGCCCTTTAGCCCTATAGATGCTGTAGCTTAAAATCAATCGTTTTAGCAATAAATTTAGCATGGTAGGGTTTCTTGATCTAAGGACCAACATTGCTGAATTTGAAGAAAATCGGTTCAGATTTAACTATATCTCCCATATATATGTTTCGTCTGATTTGGCCGTTTATTCTATAGAAGCTGTATTTTACATCCAATTGTTTTGAAATTTAGCATTGTAGAGTTTATTGATCCATGGACCAACATTGCCGAGTTTGAAGATAATCTGTTCAGGTTAAGATATAGCTCTCATAGCATTTTAGCCCTGTTTAGATTAAAACCAATCGTTTAAAACCAATGTAGTTTAAAACCAATCGTTTTGAAATTTAGCATGGTAACGTTTCTTGATCCATGGGCCTACATTGCTAAGTTTGAAGCAAATCGGTTCAGATTTTGTTATAGCTCCAATATATAACGGGTTTGGCAAATATAGCGCTAAAAAGGTTTTTTTAAATAAAACAAAAACGGTTTTGGATATCAATGAAATTCTTTATTCCTGTGAAAGTACGTTCGATGCCATTATGTATGGAACTCGATTTCTTTTGCATGGTCACCTCGGGCATGCTTGCAGAAGTCCAGACGCTGAACCCAACTTTCGACGTTTTTCAAGCATACAGCGGCCGATACTGCTGCAATTTCACGTTCGATATTCGTACGAAGTTCATCAATCGTCGCTGGCTTGTTGGCATAGACCATAGACTTGACGTAGCCCCACTGGAAATAGTCTAACGGCGTCAAATCGCACGACCGAGGCGGCAAATCGACTGGACCATTTTGTGAGATAACACGTTCTCCAAACTTGGTTTCCAATAAATTGATTGTGGCATTCGCTGTGTGGCTTGTGGCGCCGTCCTGTTGGAACCACATGTCCTCCAAGTCCATATCATCCAATTGGGGCCAAAAATATTCGGTTATCATTGAACGGAAGCGATTCCCATTCACAGTAACGTGCCGGTCTTGATCATCACGGAAGAAGTACGGCCCAATGACGCCGCCGGCACATAAACCAAACCGTAATTTTTTGGAATGCAATGATGACTCATGGAGTACGTGTGGATTGCTGTCTGACCAATAACGCATATTTTGTCTTAACGTTGAGGCCACTGACTCCGAATTTCGGTAGTAAATTTTAATAATTTCGACTCGTTGTTGTATATCTTTCCATTATGAAATGGCAAACCTTACTGAAGAGAAATGTCAAAAGAGCGGAAAAAAATATGGCGTCGTTTGCTGTCCCTGTCGGTCTACTTTTGTAGCGTCCCTGTTGAAAAACCCTTTATGTTTCGTCCGATTTAGCTAAAGAGACAGAGAAAACGTACCAAATGTGAATTGTGTAAACAAATTTTAGTTGAGTAGTACTACAATAGTCGTCACCGCCCGACTTTAGTCCTTCCTTACTGGTTTTTGTAAATAATTTTTCGGTTAGTATTTATGGAAATTACAAAGCTGTATAACAAAACTTGCTACATTATAAAACCTGTTGATTGTTCATAAATATATTTTTAAAGTGTCCATGGGCACAGTGTTGTAGTCCAAATAATAATAATAATCATTATTTCAGAAAATATATTCCATAGTGTTAAGAACATTTTATGTGAAAAAACAATGATGCATATTTCTTAGATTTAAAGAACACAATTTTTTCCTGTGCATGTGTATTTACATTCTGGTTCCAATATCCAGCATATGATACCACATTTATAGAGCCTCTATGATTTCCCAGAAATTATTTCTCAAATGTACTACATTCATACGTTCGGTCTATTTGAAGAATAGGACAAGATAATAATGTGCTCTATTTTGGGATACACTCTGTCATATATTTAGCTCAGTTTTATTAAATTCTTCTCCTCTGTTCTCGGCCATTGGCATGTGCAGGAGTGTATTAGGGGAGGGGAATGCATGCAAGGGGAACCGTTAGAAATGTTTTCAATTTATGCAATACTCGGTCCATTTGGATGACTTGGAAGAACTTGCCACAGCATTCACTCCTATTATCGTGTACTTTGGATGGTTTTTGTTGTTGTTTTTTTTTTTTGTTTTTGTGGGGCCACACACCCCCACAAAAGTTGATAAGATTTGTTGCTGTTGTTCTGGTATTTGTTGGTGGACTTTTTGTTGTTCATGGTGATGATATTAAAATTGATGTGGGTGTGGGCTGCTGTTTCCACTGCCACCGCCACACAGCGGTTGTTGTTCCTCTAGCCACGCCAGAACTCTTTGATGTTGTTGTTGTCGTTTTGTCTTAGAATCAGGGGTCGTAAAGGCGCACAATATCAATTTTGACATCTGTGGTAAATATGAATAACAACTGCACTTAAGATTAATTATAATTCAGAAAAAATTGTAGTTTTGTTCGTAGAAAAATTTAAAAAAATTGAAAACTGACATTAAAAATATTCATGCGTATAAACTAAAAAAAAAATATATATCTTTTGTGGATGAAAATTGGATTAAAAAAAAGAGAAAACGGCTTTATGTTCTGCTAAGTCTAATTTTATATACCCCTAACCATGGATCGAATTTTACAGTATAATAACGAAATTTGGAAATTATATAAAATATTCTAATAAGGGATGATAGTTGTATATTACCACAAGTTGTACATTGACATTTGTTGCGGTTAATAAGAGATATAAATAATACATTTCGGGTATAATTAAACTGAAATTGTCAAATTTTATATAATTTTGTGGTTTATATGGCGTTAAGAATTTAAATTGGGAGGTTTATTTGCGAAAGAACGGATCGGCCGGTCTTAAAGTTATATATCATCCACTATGGATTGTATTCAATTTTATAAACGCTAAAATCTTTGAAGTGGAAAATTAGCAAAGAAAAAAAATGCTGGAAAATGTACTGGAAATTCGGTCTTCTGTAATAAAGAATATAATTTGAGAGCAAAATATATGCTGTGACTTTATTAAAATATGTAGCGATGTGATTCTCTCTTGTTGTGGAGATTAACTGTCAAAAAACGTTCAAACTGCATTGACGCCATTGACAATAATACAATAATATTTTTTATAAATAAAATCCTTTATATGTTTGTTTGAGGCGCATGTTCTACAAACCTTAGGAGCAAATGGGTTTAAAATTGTACGATATGGTCACTTCGGTGTTATCTGTGTTTTAGAACTACTTAAACCGCGATAAGTGGCGGAGTGGTCAAGATATTTGAAAAATTCACATACTCACAATTTTTATACATTGCAATTTTTTCCTGAATCTCGGAATGTACGCGTTTTTGCCTAACGAAATTTTAAAGCCAAAGTGGGACGGGCAACAACATCGTCTGCGGGGATCAGCTAGTAACAATATATGATACGATTTGAGTAATTTTTACTGCGATGAACTCTGGTGTGTATAAATTACAAACTGCAAAGTTTCAGGTTAGAAAATGTTTTCTTTTATGGCCTACAACCCACATATTTGTGAGCGACCTTTATAGGGGAGCTATATGAAAACATTAACCGACTACGATGGTCCGTCTTGGTATAAATTGTTCTAGGTACAACTAAAGGCATATTCTCAAATTCGATCCCACACTATGACGTAAAATACAATCGGTTGGTTATGGGTACTATATTGAAACATGGACTCACCACTCATTGGTATAAGAAAGTTTGCTGCGAAATTTCAGTTATATAGCTTAATTACACTGTGCAACAGTGAAACAGATTTACGGACTTGACAATTTAGGTTCGATTCTACTATCAAAGTGTAGTATAACCCTATACTCGGTTTGGCGAAATTGGTGAGCAATTTTTTTATGGGCCTCCAAAATTTCTGAAAATCAGTGGGCCCCTCGAAAAAGGTGTCATCAGCTTTTGTCCAACAACTAATTCAGACTTGGTGATACCACTTAACCGCTTGCAATAATGCAGCTAAGACTATGCTGAATAAAGTTTCTTAACATTTTATGCAAAAAAATGTTTTCCGTCCTTTTTTTGAAAATGTGTAGGACAAATATTTTTTTTCACTTTTTTCAGCATAACTTTCAGGGACTCGTAATTTTTCACTAACAATGTTTGAGAAAATTGTAGCCAACGTAAATCTGAACGATTTGACATTTAAGCGCTGTAGATACTGTATTTTATATCCGATCAGTACGAAATTCGACAGAAAGAGGTTTCTATTTTACATGAATGAGTATTCAGGGAAAATCGATTCAGATTTATATATAACCTCCATATATATGTTCCTCCTGATTTGGTTACAAAGCGCTATAGAAGTTGTACTTAACTTCCGATCATTACAAAATTCTCCAGAAAGACATTTCTTAGTTTAGAGACGAATATTGCTTAATTTAGCGATTATCGGTTCAGAATTAGATATATCCACATATATGTGTTCTTACCCATTTACCAATTATTCCAAATTATTATCGCAATGACCCTTATCGCATTGTTAGGGAGGTGTAGGGTATTATATAGCCGGCCCCGCCCAACTTTCTGCCTTTCCTTACTGGGTTTTAGTTAAATTTTCCTCAAAACTAGGAAATTTTACTTGCTATGATTAAATTGAACTAAATCCAAAAATATGATAAATCGGAAATAGAATATGATTTTACTAATTTAAAATTCCATCGACCAAGTAAAAATTTCCTATTATTTGGTAAATTCGCACTTTTACTGAGGAAGGATTTTCTAACGTCGAAAAAACCTTTAATACTTTAAAAAATACCTTTAAACAAATTTCATTTTAGGAAATTTTAACTAAAAATATCTGATTTTCCAAAATTCTAGTTTAAGTTTTTCTGAAATTTATTGAAGTTTTTTCAAATAATGCCTGAACATTTGTTAAGGAAAAATTCCCATTCGTTTCAAGAGATTTTTTTCTTAACTGTTCAAATATTATTTCAAACAGCAGCTGCAAAGTTAGTAATTTAACTTCGCAGCAAATACAGGGTTTTTAAATAAGAGTGATATGATTTCTTTGAAAAAAAACACACGTATTGTAAAGGAAAATTCAAAAGTTTTTTTATTTAATGTGAAGTACAATCGATACAATTAAGTTCTAAATAAAACTTCATTCAAATGGCCTCCACGACATCTTCTGCGGGAACGAATTCGATGAACCTAATTGTCCAGCACTTTTTCCACTAAATCAAGTCGATATCATGAACGGCACGTTCAATATTGACTTGTAAAACTTGAAGAGACTCTGGTTTATTTCGAAAGACTAATGACTTCAAATAAGCCCACAAGAAATAGTCTAATGGTGTTAAATCACAACTTCAATATCACAATTTCGTGAAATAATCGAATCTCCAAACTTTTCTCACAACAATTCAATTGTTTCATTTGCTATGTAGTACGTAGCCACAATCGGTCAATGGCAAAAAGATAGCTCTTAACGAGAGCTAAAGTATTGCTCATGGGTGTCAAGGTCCACTGGAAAGTGTTTTTTTTTGGATTTAAAAAAAAATGGACAGCATCGTTTTCAAATGTGAACGTATAGATAATTTTTGCTCTAAAATAACTTAACTAAAAATATCTGATTTTCCAAAATTCTAGTTTAAGTTTTTCTGAAATTTATTGAAGTTTTTTCAAATAATGCCTGAACATTTGTTAAGGAAAAATTCCCATTCGTTTCAAGAGATTTTTTTCTTAACTGTTCAAATATTATTTCAAACAGCAGCTGCAAAGTTAGTAATTTAACTTCGCAGCAAATACAGGGTTTTTAAATAAGAGTGATATGATTTCTTTGAAAAAAAACACACGTATTGTAAAGGAAAATTCAAAAGTTTTTTTATTTAATGTGAAGTACAATCGATACAATTAAGTTCTAAATAAAACTTCATTCAAATGGCCTCCACGACATCTTCTGCGGGAACGAATTCGATGAACCTAATTGTCCAGCACTTTTTCCACTAAATCAAGTCGATATCATGAACGGCACGTTCAATATTGACTTGTAAAACTTGAAGAGACTCTGGTTTATTTCGAAAGACTAATGACTTCAAATAAGCCCACAAGAAATAGTCTAATGGTGTTAAATCACAACTTCAATATCACAATTTCGTGAAATAATCGAATCTCCAAACTTTTCTCACAACAATTCAATTGTTTCATTTGCTATGTAGTACGTAGCCACAATCGGTCAATGGCAAAAAGATAGCTCTTAACGAGAGCTAAAGTATTGCTCATGGGTGTCAAGGTCCACTGGAAAGTGTTTTTTTTTGGATTTAAAAAAAAATGGACAGCATCGTTTTCAAATGTGAACGTATAGATAATTTTTGCTCTAGCTCCTTAACGATAATTTGGATGGGGAATCGGTCAATGGCAAAAAGATAGCTCTTAACGAGAGCTAAAATATTGCTCATGGGTGTCAGGGTCCACTGGAAAGTGTTTTTTTTTTGGATTTAAAAAAATGGACTTAGCATCATTTTCAAATGTGAACGGATAGATAATTTTTGCTCTAGCTCCTTAACGGTACGTCGGATGGGGAATCGGTCAATGGCAAAAAGATAGCTCTTAACGAGAGCTAAAATATTGCTCATGGGTGTCCAGGTCGTAGGTCGACTGGAAAGTGTTTTGTTGGATTTTAAAAAAATTTACTTAGCGCACGAAAAGTTGCAATTGGAGAGCGATTATTTTGATAATAAAACTGAGTAATTTGTAAACGTTGTTCTTGCGTATATCTCTCCATGATGAAATTGTAAACACTACTGAATACAATGAAAAACAAATGACAGATCATGACATATTACAAATGGCCGAAATGTCACTTCAAAATCATATCATCCCTATTGGAAAACCCGTACTTAAAATCAAAGAATTTATCTTAACACTGATCTTTTTAGACTCAAACGTTAACCTCGATACTTAGAGAAAGAGAGAGTATAATTAACTCTTAAAGAGGGAGAGTGTAATTATCTCTCATTTATGAAGTACTCTTAAAAATAATGGCAACTGTTACTGAGCCGACTTTTTTTTAAAGTCAGCACAGCCTTAACTTTATTACTCATATCTTGTATAGTGATAATTAAGGCCATTAAGGCTATCTGGCTTTAAAACTATTACTTTTCTACACCATAGTTTGTAGTAGAAAATCCTTAAAAGTATTGAAATATTACCTCAAATAATAAAGCTTGTCAGAAAAATAATGATTTTTTCTTTCGAAAACTAATGATTAGCGTGCCATGAAGTTAATTGCATGTAACTTTAGAATAAGGAAATTGTCTTAAAATGATTTAAATTGTCATTATTTTAATAAAATTTGTGATTGAATTGATCGCATACTTCATTTAAGAATGTGTCTTCATTAATTTTATTGCTATATTTTATTAAGTGTAGTTGGTCGCCCAGCTTAGTCTGGATTTGTCTGTCAAAAAAGTTGTTAAATGGTTATTTTTTGAAAAAAATGTAAAATAATTTATGGGGATTTGAAATTTTTAAAAATTGAGGGAAATTGGGTTTTTTGCGTTTTACGAAATTTTTAATTGCTTTTGAACGGCTGAACCGACAAAGTTTGCGTCGTTTAAAAGTGAACATAACGGGTCATTTTGTATGTACATACAAAGACTTGAAATTTTGTACAGTGTAATGGTTTAATAGTACCTAAAATACAGTGAACAAGTAAGAAAGTTCAGTCGGGTAAACCGTCTTATGAATCCCCTCACCTTGAGTCCCAAAAATATTCGTAAATTTATTTATTTTTTTATTTCAATTAAATTATTATTAATTTAAATTGCATTTTATAACTTTAAAGCATGTACTGGCATTAAAGTTATAAGCTGTTAACACTTTTGTAAAATGGTCCATTTCTGTGGGGGTTACCAAAAGGGGCTTGTCGATAACGGCCACTTTTCTCTAGACTGTAGGTACTATAAAAGCATTGCACTGTACGAAATTTCAAGTATTTGTATGTACTGGTATTAAAAAAAGCTATTAACTTTTGGTACAAAAATGTATATTTGTGTGGGAGGTACCAAAAGGTACGTGCCAATAACGCCCATTTTTCTCTGGACTCTTGGTACTGTAAAAGCATTACACTGTTCAAGATGGAAAGTATTTATATGCACTGGCATTAAAGTTATCAGCTCTTAACTTTTGGTGTAAAATGGTCCATTTGTGTGGGAGGTACCAAAAGGGGCGTACCAATAATGGTCATTTTTCTCTGGACTCTAGATACTATAAAAGCATTACACCATACAAAATTGCAAGTATTAGCATGCTCTAATATTAAAGTTATAGCTGTTAACTTTTGGTGTAAAATGGTCCATTTGTATGGGAGGTACCACAAGGGGAGTTCCAATAACGCCCACTTTTCTCTAGACTCTAGGTACTATAAAAGCATTGCACTGTACGATATTACAAGTATTTGTATGCACTGGTATTAAAGTGAAAAGCTGGTAACTTCTGCTACAAAAAAGACCATTTGTGTGGGTGGTACCAAAAGGGGGTGCCGATAACGCCCATTTTTCTCTGGACTCTAGGTACTATAATAGCATTACACTGTACAACATTTCAAGTTTTTCTATGCACTGGTATTAAAGTTATAAGCTGGTAACCTTTGGTACAAAATGGTCCATTTGTGTGGGAGATACCAAAAGGAGTGTGGCAATAATGCCCATTTTCTACTGTATTGTATGTACTATTAAACCATTACACTGTACAAAATTTCAAAGAGGCGTGGCAACTTCGCCCGTTTTTCTCGAAATAATAGTGACTAATAAACTAATACTATGTGTAGAATTTCAGAGGATTCAAATAAGTAGTATATAAGTTATTAAATAATCAATATTTCATTAAATGTTAACCCTTTGTGGGGGAGGTACTAGAAGGAGTGGACCAATATGGCCCATCTTCGAACTTAGCCGGACAGAGAAGAAAATATTACCACATATCAAATTTGAAGCCAATCGATTACTCCTTTCGAGAGTTATCGTGCGCACCAGCCAGCAGACAGACGGACGGACGGACATTGCTCATTCGACTTAAAATTACCCAAAACGGATATCCGCCGAACATAGTTAGGGTCTTAGGTCACTCCTTCGATGTGTTACACTTTTGGCACGTAGCAAATGATATATACCCTCCTCTCTAAGGTGAGGGGATAAAAATGGGCATTATTGCCACGCTCCATTTGGTACCTCCCACACAAATGGACCAATTTGTACCAAAAGTTACCAGCATATAACATTGATACCAGTGCATACAAATACTTGAAATTTCGTACAATGTAATCTTTTATAGTACCTAGAGTCTAGAGAAAAGTGGTCGTAATTGGCACGTCGCTTTTTGGTACCTTCCACACAAATGGACCATTTTACACCAAAAGTTAACAGCTCATAACTTTAATACCAGTGCTTACTTTAAAGTTATTAAATGCAATTTAAATTGATAATAACTTAATTAAAACAAAAAATTAATAAATTTACTAATATTTTTTTGGGACTCAAGGTGAGGGGGATTCATAAGTCGGTTTGCCCGACTGAACTTTTTACTTGTTTCATTTTCATCTGACCCTATGTTTTGTTATGTTTTGCCTTGAGTTCTGCAATGGAGTCCCCAGGGAAATGTATACGAGGGTTGCTACATATATATATGTCTGCCTAGGCAACACTTGCCTGGTGCCATCTGACATTTCCATTGGTAAGTTTCACATTTTTTAGCATAAACGTACTCAGAACGTTTTGACGTACGACCATCATTTGTGTTGTTTACAGTGACTTGAAAAAATCAATTTGGCAAAAAAATGGAATTAACTCGTGAACATTTTCGTGCGATCATTTTTCACAACTTTCGACGTGGATTATCACGACAAGAGTGCATCGATGAACTTAAATATTTGTATGGCGATGAAGCACCATCCTATAGCACTGTGAATAACTGGTTTAATGAATTCAATCGTGGCCGACGCTCGCTCAAAGACGAAGGTCGTCCAAATACGGCCGTTGTGCCAGAGAACATTGATGACGTGCGATAATGCAAGATTTTTATGTGACATACCGTGGGATAGAGGCACCCTTTGGCATTTCTTCCACCAGCATACATTCGATATTGCATGAACAGCTGGCCGTAAAAAAGGTTTGTTCTCACAATTTGACAATCGCCCAAAAAAAGGCTCGGGTCGATTGGTACAAAAAAATTTTGAAAAAATACGATCGTTGTGCTTCAAAAGACGTTTATAAGATCGTCACAGGTAACGAATCTTGGATCTATGCGTATGAGCCCAAAACAAAACAGCAATCGACCCTGTGGGTCTTCGAAGACGAGCCAAATCCAACGAAAGTTGTTCGTGGAAGAAGCACTTCGAAGCAAATGGTCGCCTGTTTCTTCAGCAAAACTGGTCATGTGGCGACTGTTCCGCTTGAGCAACGTAGGACGGTCAATTCTGAGTGGTGCACCACAATTTGTTTGCCTGAAGTCTTCGGAGAAATTCGAAAAAACGAACAAGAGAAGACGAATCATTGTGCACCATGACAATGCGAGCTCTTGTCGAATTGGTGAGTCATCCGACGTACATCCCTGACTTGGCACCCACTACTTCTTTTTATTCCCGCACATCAAGAAAAAAATGCGTGGTCAACGATTTTCGTCGCCAGAAGGTGCTGTTGAAGCGTTCAAAAACCTTGTTTTGGAGGTATCTCAATCGGAGTGGAAAAAGTGCTTCGACAATTGGTTTGAGCGCATGCAAAAGTGTATAAATCATTCTGGAGAATACTTTGAAAAACAATTAAACCATTTTTGATGATAAATATTCGCATTTTCATTATTAGGACTGAAATATAAATAGCAACCCTCGTATTTAGTTACTGTTCGCTTTTTATGTCCAATTGTTTTCTTTATCTTGCAGACAGCAACCTGTACAGGGTGTGATATCAGTATTGTACTCAGACTTGCGGCAACTTGTCCAATTCTCCATAGAAGGTATACCAAGAACGTCTTTGTGGTTTATCAAGGACCTTCTTATAGATTTTGAGTTACTTTTTAGAGCCATCCCGTACTAGTAGATTTTGCCTAATTGAATGGCTTATTGCAGGTTCTCTACAACATATAGCTCGAAAGTCCATGATTATAGTTTAGTTTAACTCATGCATTCTGGTTTTGGACAAGAGGTAGCTATAGTGACGTGGTCTACTAGATTATCCAGATTAACTCTGTAATTCGTTTCAGGCAGAAGTTTAGAATAGAGCGCAGTTTAAAATATGTTATCATACATTTACAACTCGGTATTTCTCCCTTTTTGTGGATGACTGGGTCTCAGAAATGTGCCCGTAATAATAATACTACACAGAAAAAATGTTGTCTTAAAATTAAAGATTTGCGCCAAAGACGCCCTTAGTCTTTGAAATGAGTACGTTTTGTACTTAAAATTAAGAACATTCGCTCAATATTAATGAAATTATCTATATTTTAAGTACAAAATGTACTTATTTTAGTGATTAAGGGCGTATTTGTCGCAGATCTTGAATTTTAAGATAAAATTTGTTTCTGTGTAGCAGTGTAGGTTGAACATATTTACCAGAGATATTTCTTACAGTTGCAAATATTAAGTTTGGGATTGAAAACGAACCGTATCGATCAATGTTTTATTTTATAATATTTTAAAGATGTCGTTCTTTAATATATTTATCTATTGGTATAAGACAGTGCTTCGAGGATGTTTACGAACCCTGTATACATACAGTCAACACACATACATACACTGCATAAAAAAGCGGGACGAGCAGAAAATATTGTGTTTATATTTTGTGTTGAACAACAACACAACACGCTCGAATCAAGTGAAATGGAAATGAAAATAAATAAATAAAAAAAACACATTCATACATATAGTAGACGTCCGTCCATCGCAGCATATACGGGGGAAGTTTTCAAAGTCTCAAACTTATTTCTGTTGATTTTATGTGAACTTGGCGGTGCCGTATGCTCATAATTGCAGTTATTACAAAATTGTCGAAATGGAACGGGAAGGCGAGGACGAGAACGAGAGCAAGGCTTGGAAGGCGTCGTCTGACTACATAGCCGCCGCTGTAGATGAGCAACAAAAGGACCACAAACGAGAGCGCAGGAACAAAACAAAACGTAGGGAAAAAAACTTCCAAAACTTAAACGGTGTCATAAAAACTCTCCAGCAAACACATAAAAATTGAAACTTTTTTCCCAGGATTGTTATTAAATTTTGGAAATATTTTATTACGAAATTTCAGTGTTATGAAGTATGAAAATGTTTGTTAATAATTCAATTGGAAACAAGACACAGCCCAAAAGTACAAACATCGATAATTTCATTTGCAACATTTGTGTGCCACCTCCCTCGCAAGCCCATCCATGCCGTGGCATTGCATCACCAGTCCCTGCCAGAGGGCGATGTTATTATACGAATGAAAATAATGTAATGTTTTGGGACAGCTGATGTGTCTTGTAATGAGAATTGCTGCCATGAAATCCATCTCGAACCTGTCTTAAAGATCCGCTTTTCATAGGAGATACTTGTATTATGCCATCATAAGATACATGTAACTTATGCTCATGAACTTTAATTAAAAATTTAATTTTATACATTTAATGGGAGCTAAGACCATGGTAATTTTGCCAGCAGATACCAGTAGCAGGATATCAAGAACAAAAAATGTAAAGTTTTTTTAATTGAATGAGTTTTCATTTGTGGAAATTTCAGAGTATAATTTCTACACAAAAAAATCCTGCGTACTACAGGGGTCGGCGTTCCAGGCATTACCAACTTCACGATGCTAAAGCAACCAAAAGGGTCCATAAAAGCACTATACAATCCTTATTTCTCAACAGATCTTTATAAAGTTTACATATTTAAATATTTAGATATATAGGGAGATCCATTCGAGGTTCCCTACTTTTTTTAAAGAAAACCCAGTAAGGAAAGGCTAAAGTCGGGCGGTGCCGACTATATAATACCCTACACCTCCCTAACAATGCGATAAGTGTCATTGCCATAATAATTTGGAATAATTGGTAAATGGGTAGAAACATATTATCTAATTCTGAAACGATAATCGCTAAATTAAGCAATATTCGTTCCTAACTTGAGAAACATCTTTCTGGAAAATTTTAATGATCGGAAGTAAAATACAACTTCTATAGCGGTTTGATACCAAATCAGGAGGAACAATCAATATAAATCTGAACCGATATTCCCTGAATACTCATTCATGTAAAAAGACCTCCTTCTGTCGAATTTCGTACTGATCGCATATAAAATACAGTCTCTACAGCGCCTACATGTCAAATCGGGGGTAACGTATATATGGGAGCTATATCTAAATCTGAACAGATTTCTTCCAAATTTAACAGTGTTCATTCATATAATAAGAAACCTCTTTCTGCCGAATTTCATACTGATCGGATATAAAATAACATTTTTACAGCGCTTACAAGTCAAATCGGGGGTAACGTATATATGGGGGCTATATCTAAATCTGAACCGATTTTCTCCGAATTTAGCAGTATTCCTTCATGTAATAAGAAACCTCTTTCTGCCAAATTTTGCAAATGTTGGCCGCGGCTACGTCTCAGATGGTCCATCCGTTGAGTCCTATTTTCCATGACTCGTTCGAGCATTTCGACCGGTAACTGGCGAATGACACGCGTGATGTTTACTCCAAGGCCTGAATCGAAGCGGGTTTGTCCGCATAAACTTTAGACTTTACATATCCCCACAGGAAAAAGTCTAACGGTGTGATATCACACGATCTTGGTGGCCAATCGACCGGCCCAAAACGTGATTATTATCTGCTCACCGAAGTGTTCTCTCAATAAATCCATTGCTTGATGCGATGTGTGGGAAGTGGCGCCGTCGTTTTGAAACCAAATGTCGCCGAGATCACGAGCTTCAATTTCAGGCATCAAATAGTCGGTTATCATGGCACAATAACGGTCACCATTGACGGTTACGTTCTCACCGGCACATTTTTTAAGAAATATGGACCGATGATTCCGTTACGTCGGATCGGGAATCGGTCAATGGCAAAAAGAATATTGCTCATGGGTGCCAAGGTCGTGGGTCGACTGGAAAGCGTTTTTTTTTTTGGATTTAAAAAAAATATGGACTTAGCGCAATTGGCGAACGATTATTTTGATAATAAAACTGAATAATTTGTAAACGTTGTTCAGACGTAAAGGCCGAGTTAGGCATACGTAACCGTAATTTATCTTTACCGTTGTCGTAACGTTGCCCGTTTGAGCGATTAGCCAACGTTGAGAAAACGAGTCATATGTTCCGACAACAACAACACATAAGTAAACAAAAAAGCCGCGATTTCTTTTTGTTTAGGTTTATTAAAAATGAAGTTAAAAAGAATGTTTATAAATTTGTGTTTTTTAAAATCTGTGCAGAATTTACAATAAAAGTAATCAAGAAAATATAGTCGGATAAGAAGATGGGGTGGACGTCCTATAAACAATGACTGGCGAAAGCCGGACACTAGAATGCTTATGGCAGTTTTTAATTTGTTATTAACAATAATAAACCAGTAAGGAAAGGCAGAAAGTCGTGCGGTGCCGACTATATAATACCCTACACCTCCCTTACAATGCGATAAAGGTCATTGCGAAAATAATTTGGAATAATTGGTAAGTAGGCAGGAACATATTATCTAATTCTGAGCCGATAATCGCTAAATTAAGCAATATTCGTTCCTAAATTGAGAAACATCTTTCCGGAAAATATTAATGATCGAAAGTAATGTACAACTTCTATAGCGCGTTGATACCAAATCAGGAGGAACATATACATGGAGGTTATATATAAATCTGAACCGATTTTCCCTGAATACTCATTCATGTAAAAAGACCTCTTTCTGTAGAATTTCGTACTGATCGGATATAAAATACAGTCTCTACAGCGCTTACATGTCAAATCGGGGGTAACATATATATGGGGGCTATATCTAAATCTGAACCGTTTTTCTTCGAATTTGGCAGTATTCCTTCATGTAATAAGAAACCTCTTTCTGCCGAATTTTACACTGATCGGTTATAAAATAATTTTTTTACGGCGCTTAGATGTGAAATCGGCGGTAACGTATATATGGGGGCTATATCTAAATCTGAACCGATTTCTTCCAAATTTAACAGTGTTCATTCATATAATAAGAGACCTCTTTCTGCTGAATTTCATACTGATCGGATATAAAATAAAGTTTTTACGGCGCTTACATGTCAAATCGGGGCTAACATATATATGGGGGCTATATCCAAATCTGAACCGATTTTAACCAAATTAAATAGGGATCATCCTTGGGCAAAAAAAAGGTATGTGTAAAGTTTCGTCAAGATCGGGCCATAATTGCGACCTGTACTTTGATTACAAGAATACATCTACAGACAGACGGACAAACAGACGGACATAGCTAAATCGACTCAGAAAGTGATTACAAGTCGATCGGTATATTAAACAATGGATCTATCTCTTCTCCTTTTGGGTGTTACAAACAAATGCACAAAGTCATAATACCCTGTACCACAGTGTGGTGTAGGGTATAAATATGAGTTAACTATGCCAAATCAACGGATTAGACCGGCAGAGAGACTAGCAATAACACCACTGTATGTCAAATATTGCTTTATCCTATGATTTCAAGTTGGGAAATATTAACATTGTATTCTTTAAAATTGTAGATATTTGGGTCACGGTTGTTCCATACAATCGATTGAATGGAGTCACAAGCTGGGGAAAACAACAATTCGAAATATTATTTTAGAATGCAGTGAAGTTTTGTGGCGCTTGCTTTCGCCGATTTATTTAAGTGAACAAACTACACAGCAGTACAAACACATTGCCAATGATTTTCAACGAATGTGGGATATGCCGAATTGTGTGGGAATCTGCGATGCAAACTATACATTCATATCAGTTAATGTTGGAAGTTATGGCAGCCAACACGATGGGGGTATGTCCATTAAACTTCAATTTATTTATAATCTATTTTAATACAAACAATTTCCATTTCATAATTTAAATTAAATACAGCTATATTCCAGTACTCTCTGTTTGGCCAATCAGTTATTTTAGATACAGTACCTGTACCTCCTAGTAAACCATTATCGTCAGCATCCTCTGAAGCCTTTCCTCATTTTTTTATTGGCGATGCGGCGTTTCCCCTGAGGAATATCCTTGGTTTAAGTCAAAAACATCCAACGCGATATTGCCAACGTTCCGGTCGAAATGTGTCCAAGAGTGGTGGAAAATTGGGTCCAAAGAATAGATCGCTGTTGACGGGCTCGTGGTGGTCATATGACCGAAATTGAATTTCATTCTTAAAATGTACCATTAGCACTACACCTGGAATAAATTTGAACTCTATATCTTAAATATTCTGTGTTTTATTAATATATAAAATTCGTATGTCCTTAATGGAAATCCCTTTACTTATGTCTATTTCCATTGAAGAGGGACTCAGCCAAATCCAATCTCTATCTATAAATAAGTCCACGTTTGTAGAGACGCTTATATTGCTGTCAAATTAACCCACAATGAAGAAGATTGGCGCAATGATTGTCTCGTACTGTCGTCAAACGAATCCTGAAGTAGATTATACAGGGTGGCTGATATGTAATGCAACATAGTAAAGCGCTATATTTTTTTTAATTTTATTGTTCAAAAGCAAAAGATGTCGGAAATAACATAAAATGTTAGAAACAGTTTAGACTTGTTCGAATTGGCCTTCAAACGGCCGACAAAGCCATCACACGCTGCACGAAAGTGGCTCTGCGGTATTTTGGCCCATTCCCGGCGAGGCGCCGTCTTTAGATGATCTATACTTTGGTATTTTTTAGTGCGAATCTTACTCTCTAAAATGCCCCAGGCGCAAAAGTCCAACGGATTGAGATCCGGAGATCTTGGTGACCATTGTGCGGTAGAAATGAAGCGAGGAACCTCCTTTTTAAGCCATTCTTGGTTGACGCGTGCTGAGTGCGATGGTGCTGAGTCCCGTTGGAATGTCCATGGTCTGCGGCCGAAATGTTTGTCTGCTCAGGGCTTCAATACTGTCTTTAGGACATTTTCCCGATAATATTCGGCATTTATTTTGACCCCATGGTCGATGTGTTTTTGTGTTTTTCCACCCAACTATAAAGCAATCACACTATCACGCTTGAATTCCATCACGAATAACTTTTTTCGGAATGCAATAGATCAAAATGCTTTTGTAAGCTTGTAAACAATAAAATTAACTGTCACTGAAATAAATCTGTCAGCTATCAGACTAGCGGTTTAGAAATTATAGCAACCTGAAGTTGGTAGCAATACATATCAGCCACCCTGTAAATATAACTTTTAATGGAGTCAGCCGCGATCTTCATAAAACTCACCTGTAACGCCCAGCTCCTTGCCAATTTGCTTCCAAGCTTCTCGCTTTTTTTCAGATATCCTATATGATGGATTATATTTATTGTATAAATACTCGTGCGACTGCACCAATGAAATCAAATATTCGTCTTTCATGTTTATTTGCACTTTTAAACAGAAATTATTTTCTTTACTTTACTGTTTACGGTGAACATACAATTGTAATTGTAAACAACATGTAGTATCAGCTGTTGTCAAATTGTACGTAAACGGAACGTCCAATTCTGATTTCAACAGATTCAGCCGTCCGTTTACGCTTCCGTTGGCTAATCGTTTACACTGATTTCCATATGACAGATCGAATCAGCTGATTCGTTACGCTACGGGGGCGTTACGGTTAAGTTTGCCTAACTGGGCCTTAAGTCTTTCCATGATGAAATGCCAAACAATACTTAAGAAAAATGACATGAAAGCATGACACGACTCACACGTGATATGTCAAAAAAAGCCTATTGAAAAAAGTATCTCTATTTAGATCACCCTTTATCACACATATATGCCTACGTATGTCCCCGTGAAACACAAGAGAACGATGGCTAATTTAAGGAAAATCGGTTAAAATTTCAGAATACAATATATTGAAATTCGGAATACATATATTTCGGAATACAACTCTAAGAGGGTTTATAAACATAAATGACCCACAAGGACGAATACTGTCTCCACTAATTTGGAAACTGAATGAGATTTGAATGAAATACAACGTTATCGCTGCAAAGTCGTGGCGTATGCTTCTGATGGGGGAATACAAACAGGGAAAATAATTCCGCCGATTGCGACGAAACTTGACATGTTTGTAGAAGAGGTATTAGATAGCTTAAGTTTTAGGTTTGAACCTGCAATGGCAACAGGGCCTCAAAGTTTGCCACTTCGGTTGAACAAAATGTTCACGAGCGTGTGTGCTTTCTACTAACCGAGCCATACAAAAGGCTTATTACGCCTAGCAGTTAGCTCATATTGTTACTGAGATATATATATATATTGAAAATTGATTTGTTCATTTTTTCCCCGACCCTGTTCTATTATTTTGTGAATATCGGATCAGACTTTTTAAGTGATCTTTTCTAAATTGGAAATATAATTTGCAATATGACGAACTAAAACTCGACCAGATACACCCAACAAGACAAAAGTTATGGTCATTTGAAATTATATTTTATATAATACTAGCTGGACCCGGTCCACTTTGTTTTGCCCAAAATTTCAGTTTAGTGAATTAGGAAGATATCACGTGTTTCGTATAGGTTTTTTGAGCTATTTAGACTAGACACGTTCAGTTTGTATTGGTTTGTTCACAAAAGTTGTTAAGATTTACGTTGGCTACAATTTTGCCAAACATTGATAGTGGAAAACCAGTAAGGAAAGGCTAAAGTCGGGCGGTGCCGACTATATAATACCCTACACAACTCTCGTAATATTGAATAACTCTGATATATACATTTTGTAATTCATGTATAAATTGTTTACATATATTTACTTTTGGGACATTTTATACTTAAATAATACCCTGTACCACAGTGTGGTGTAGGGTATAAAAACGATTGGATCTATAGAGCCAAATCGGATCAAACATATATATGGGAGCTATAGCTAAATCTTTACCGATTTTCTTCAAATTCGGCAATGTTGGTTCATGAATCAAGAAACTCTACCATTCTAAATTTCAAAACGATTGGATGTAAAATATAGCTTCTTTTATAGGACTAAATGGCCAAATCGGACGAAACATATATATGGGAGCTATAGCTAAATCTTAACCGATTTTCTTCAAATTCGGTAGTGTTGGTTCATGGATCAAGAAACTCTACCATTCTAAATTTCAAAACGATTGGATGTAAAATACAGCTTCTATAGGACTAAAGGGCCAAATCGGACGAAACATATATATGGGAGCTATAGCTAAATCTTAACCGATTTTCTTCAAATGCGGCAATGTTGGTTCATGGATCAAGAAACTCTACCATTCTAAATTTCAAAACGATTGGATGTAAAATACAACTTCTCCAGGACTAAAGAGCAAAATCGGACGAAACATATATATGGGAGCTATAGCTAAATCTTAACCGATTTTCTTCAAATTCGGTAGTGTTGGTTCATGGATCAAGAAACTCCACCATTCTAAATTTAAAAATGATTGGATGTAAAATACAGCTTCTACAGGACTAAAGAGCAAAATCGGACGAAACATATATATGGGAGCTATAGCTAAATCTTAACCGATTTTCTTCAAATTCGGCAATGTTGGCTCATGGATCAAGAAACTCTACCTTTCTAAATTTCAAAACGATCGGATGTAAAATACAGCTTCTATAGGACTAAAGGGCCAAATCGGACGAAACATATATATGGGAGCTATAGCTAAATCTTAACCGATTTTTTTCAAATTCGGTAGTGTTGGTTCATGTATCAAGAAACTCTACCATTCTAAATTTCAAAACGATTGGATGTAAAATACAGCTTCTATAGGACTAAAGGGCCAAATCGGACGAAAGATATATATGGGAGCTATATCTAAATCATAACCGATTTCAACCAAATTCTATAGCGATATTAACAGCCAGCAATACTCTAAACTGCAAAATTTCAGAACGATCGGAGTGAAATTGCGATCTGTAGTCTAGCTGTGTTATTTTCAGGTGTTACAAACATCTGCCGTGAAACAAACTTATAATACCCTGTACCACAGTGTGGTGTAGGGTATAATTATGAGTCCATGGAAGTTAGGCTGAAAAAGGTGAAAAAATATAGTTTTTTCCTTCACTTTTTCAAAAAAAGGACGGAAAACATTTTTTTCTCATAAAATGTTAAGAAACTTTGTTCAGCATATTCTAAGCTACATTATTGCCAAATATAGTCAAGCGGTATCACCAAGTCTGAATACTAAAAAATTGTGTAATTTGGAGAAGCGTGGCAACACTATTTATAAAAATTTTTGTCTTGTTATTTTCTCGGAAACATTCTCCAGGAAGTGTCCTTTAAGATGAATATTAATATGATATACTTTATTTCTTTAAACTCCTCTGTATCTCCAAAATACTACATTTACTTTTCCGCAATAAAATACAAAAATTGTCTATATGTATTTTGAAAATATAAATTTATATGGCCATAACTTTTGTATAAGTGAGCACATTTAACTAAAATTGTTTTCATTATATCGCAAATTTTGTTGTCAATTTAGAGAAGTTGAGAGAAATCGGTTTATATTCTGCACTGATATTAAGCAAATTCTAGGACAGGGTCAGGAAAAATGTGTAACAATCACTTTTCAAATGCAGACAGAAATGTAAAAACGACATAAAATTTTTAAAAATGAAAATAGTTCAATGAAATATTTTGTAGCTTGTAGGTATTGATATCACAAATCGAATGTAACTCGCGAATCATTATATTTCCAAAAGTCAATCCCACAATTCCCAAAATAGTTTTTAAAATCCCCAAAAATGGGATTTTTTGGATTTTCCCCTATATCTACTATAGTAAAAGCCGGGTTTTAGATTCCCTTTGTAGTTCAACATACAACACCTTGCCACATATAAATATGCCAAAAGTTTCAACATTTTAGATTTGCGATTGGAGAAAATATGGCTTACTATTGAAATTTGTGTAAAAAATGGTGTAAATTGGAGAAGATTGGTAACAATACCCGTGAATATTTTTGACCCGTTCTTTCTTTGAGAACATTCTCTGGAAAGTTTCCATTAAGATGATATATGTCATACATTTCTTTAACTAAATTCTTCTAAAACTCGAAAATACAAGGTGGCGCAAAAGTAACCTTTCGATGTTTTGTGCCAAAGTCACCGACCGATTATTGGTCAAATAAATAGTCAGCAATATTCCGCGTTCTGGAGCAGTGTAGCGTAACATTGTTTATTAACGTGTATTTCGCATTTGTTTACTACACAAATGTCAAAACAGAACTGACATTAGGGGCCAATCGCAAAATGTATAGCATTTTCTGATAGGAGGATTACTTTTGCGCCATTTATAGCATTTTCTGATAGGAGGATTACTTTTGCGCCACCCTGTACGACATATATTTTTTTCCTTAAAAAAATACAAAAAAATCTAATTTTTTTGAAAATATAACTTCAAGTGTTGCCAATCTAGACGTGTTTAAGCGAATAAAATTGCTGCATATTCTGCTTCGATATCTACAAAATACAAGCACAGGGTCGGGGAAAAAATTAAAAATTCAATTTTCAAATGCAGATATCTTGGTAACTGTACAAGATAACTGTTAGGTGTTTTGTAGACCTCAGTTACTAGAATACACGCAAAAAATGTTTTTATGAATCGGACGAAAAAGACGAAAGTTACACGCGCTTAAACACTTTGTTTGGGGGCCCAAACACAAAACTTTACTTCTCTAATAGGGCTTCTACAAACATGCCACGTTTGGTCGCAATCGGTTGTCTGGTTAAGAAACGGCAGAATTATTAACCTTTTTTTGGAAATCCTCCCACAGTGCATCGTGCAACAAAGCTCATTTCTGCTTGAATAGATACGTGAGCAAACAAAATTGCCATATATGGTGTGAAGTTCTGCCAGAAGCATTGCTAGAATTGCCAATGAATCCCCAAAATGCACTCTTCGGTGTGGATTATGGGCCGGTGGCATCAATGGACCGTACTTTTTCGAAGAAGACGAAGTCAGAAACGTACTGTGAATGCGGTATCGTGCGATGATTACAAACTTTTTTGCCCAAAATGGAAAAGCTGGACTTACATGACATGTTGTTTCAACAAGGCGGTGCCACATGCCACACAGAATGCGAAACAATGCTAAATTAAGAGAAATTTTGCCGTTTTTTCTTTGGTTCACGTTTGGTATGGCTAAGACCTCCGCAATTTGAGTTTGAATATTTTATATACTCGTAATTTTAAATTTTCGTTATTATATTGTGGAATGCATCCATGGTGGAGGGAATATAAGAACTTGAAGCCGCTTTTAATTATTTTGATTACATTTAACTTGTAACTAGAATATTCTTCTGGCTTTAGACGATGTTTGCTTCTATACTATTTTTTTAGAACGGTATGGCAAATTCAATTACCTGACAGCTTAGCTCATTGATTACGTCTATAGTCTGACATATACTCAGTCTCAGCAAAATTTCTCTCTCGTATTGAAATCTTCCATACATCAAACACTAAATTCCATATTATATTCCTGCAAATGTGAGGGTATACTACAGTCGGTTAACTCGGCTGCAATCTTTCCACTTGATTACATTTTAAAGCAATGTGTTACTCTTCCACTTAAAAAAGATTTTAAGTTGCAAAAAATTATGTCCCTGATTAAAAGGCAATCTAACAAATGAAAAAAAAACTGTGTAGTATTTGCATGTAATTAACAAAATTTCGAAATCAATTCAATTATTGTTATTTCATTTAACGTTATTTTTTCATTGTCGTCCGTGTACTTTGAGCTTGAACAGCCAAAAAAAAACTATCAAAAACTAATTTGATTATAATGTACTTGAGATTTCATTTAGTTTGCTTTCAGTTTGCAGCAGCTTTTGTTTTTAGCCAAACTCTAAAAACAATTCCACCCTCCCCCAACCAGCGAAAAAAAGTTGTTAAAATTATACATTTTTTCTCAGTTTGATTTTACCGCCCGAAAAAATGTCCAAACTAACGCGCAAATAAATTAAAACACTAAAACAATTAAATGGGGAAAAACAGAAAAAGTTTATTTGCAGTAACGAACCCGGCGGCGTAGAGAATATCTCATTGAATTGAGATGGCGCTGGTAAAACTTGATGAAACAGTGGCTCGAAGGCAACAAATTACACAAGATGAATGTTTCTCACAAACAAACTTAACTAAAACCAGTAAGGAAAAGCTAAAGTCGGGCGGGGCTGACTATACAATACCCTACACCACTCTCGTGATATTGATTAACTCTGAAATATAAATTTTGTAGTTCATGTATAAATTGTTTATTCTAAATTTCAAAACTATTGGATGTAAAATACGGTTTCTATAAAACTAAAGGGCCAAATCGGACGAAACATATATATGGGAGCTATAGCTAAATCTTAACCGATTTTCTTCAAATTCGGCAATGTTGGTTCATGGATCAAGAAACTCTACCATTCTAAATTTCAAAACGATTGGATGTCAAATACAGCTTCTATAGGACTAAAGGGCCAAATCGGACGAAACATATATATGGGAGCTATAGCTAAATCTTAACCGATTTTCTTCAAATTCGGCAATGTTGGTTCATGGATCAAGAAACTCTACCATTCTAAATTTCAAAAGGATTGGATGTAAAATACAGCTTCTATAGGACTAAAGGGCCAAATCGGACGAAAGATATATATGGGAGCTATATCTAAATCTGAACCGATTTCAACCAAATTCAATATCGATCTTAACAGCTGCGAAATACTCTAGACTGCAAAATTTCAGAACGATCGGAGTGAAATTGCGACCTGTAGTCGACGAACAACTTTACATGGACAGACGGACGGACGGACAGACATGCTTAAATCTGAGTCGATCGGTATAATTTAAGGTGGGTCTAGCTGTGTTATTTTCAGGTGTTACAAACATCTGCCGTGAAACAAACTTATAATACCCTGTACCACAGTGTGGTGTAGGGTATAAACATATGTTCGAGACAAGTGTGCCAACATAAAAAAGCAAAAAAAAACAGTAAGGAAAGACTAAAGTCGGGCGGGGCCGACTATATAATACCCTACACCACTCTCGTAATATTGAATAACTCTGAAATATAAATTTTGTAATTCATGTATAAATTGTTTACATAAATTTACTTTTGAGTCATTTTATACTTAAAAAATACCCTGTACCACAGTGTGGTGTAGGGTATAAAAACGATTGGATGTCAAATACAGCTTCTACAGGACTAAAGAGCCAAATCGGATGAAACATATATATGGGAGCTATAGCTAAATCTTAACCGATTTTCTTCAAATTCGGCAATGTTGGTTCGTGGATCAAGAAACTCTACCATTCTAAATTTCAAAACGATTGGATGTAAAATACAGCTTCTGTAGAACTAAAGGGCCAAATCGGACGAAACATATATATGGGAGCTATAGCTTGGTTCATGGATCAAGAAACTCTACCATTCTAAATTTCAAAGTGATTGGATGTAAAATACAGCTTCTTCAGGACTTAAGAGCAAAATCGGACGAAACATATATATGGGAGCTATAGCTAACTCTTAACCGATTTTCCTCAAATTCGGCAGTGTTGGTTCATGGATCAAGAAACTCTACCATTCTAAATTTCAAAACGATTGGATGTAAAATATAGCTTCTATAGAACTAAAGGGCCAAATCGGACGAAACATATATATGGGAGCTATAGCTAAATCTTAACCGATTTTCTTCAAATTTGGTAGTGTTGGTTCATGGATCAGAAACTCTACCATTCTAAATTTCAAAGTGATTGGATGTAAAATACAGCTTTTATAGGACTAAAGGGCCAAATCGGACGAAACATATATATGGGAGCTATAGTTAAATCTTAACCGATTTTCTTCAAATTCGGCAATGTTGGTTCATGGATCAAGAAACTCAACCATTCTAAATTTCAAAACGATTGGATGTAAAGTACAGCTTCTATAGATCTAAAGGGCCAAATCGGACGAAACATATATATGGGAGCTATAGCTAAATCTTAACCGATTTTCTTCAAATTCGGTAGTGTTGGTTCGTGGATCAAGAAACTCTACCAGTCTAAATTTCAGAATGATTGGATGTAAAATACAGCTTCTTCAGGACTAAAGAGCAAAATCGGACGAAACATATATATGGGAGCTATAGCTAAATCTTAACCGATTTTCTTCAAATTCAGCAATGTTGGTTCATGGATCAAGAAACTCTATCATTCTAAATTTCAAAACGATTGGATGTAAAATACAGCTTTTATAGGACTAACGGGCCAAATCGGACGAAACATATATATGGGAGCTATAGCTAAATCTTAACCGATATTCTTCAAATTCGGTAGTGTTGGTTCACGGATCAAGAAACTCTACCATTCTAAATTTCAAAATGATTGGATGTAAAATACAGCTTCTATAGGACTAAAGGGCCAAATCGGACGAAACATATATATGGGAGCTATAGCTAAATCTTAACCGATTTTCTTCGAATTCGGCAATGTTGATTCATGGATCAAGAGACTCTACCATTCTAAATTTCACAACGATTGGATGTGAAATACAGCTTCTATAGGACTAAAGGTCCAAATCGGACGGAAGATATATATGGGAGCTATATCTAAATCTGAACCGATTTCAACCAAATTCAATAGCAATCTTAACAGCTGCAAAATACTCTAAACTGCAAAATTTCAGAACGATCGGAGTAAAATTGCGACCTGTAGTCGACGAACAACTTTACATGGAAACCCTACACCACACTGTGGTACAGGGTATTATAAGTTTGTTTCATGGCAGATGTTTGTAACACCTGAAAATAATACAGCTAGACCCACCTTAAAGTATACCGATCGACTCAGAATCACTAGCTGAGTCGATTTAACGATGTCCGTCCATCCGCAATTTCACTCCGATCGTTCTAAAATTTTGCAGTTTAGAGTATTTCGCGGCTTTTAAGATCGCTATTGAATTTGGTTGAAATCGGTTCTGATTTAGATATAGCTCCCATATATATCTTTCGTCCGATTTGGCCCTTTAGTCCTATAGAAGCTGTATTTTACATCCAATCGTTTTGAAATTTAGAATGGTAGAGTTTCTTGATCCATGAACCAACATTGCCGAATTTGAAGAAAATCGGTTAAGATTTAGCTATAGCTCCCATATATATGTTTCGTCCGATTTGGCCCTTTAGTCCCATAGAAGCTGTATTTTACATCCGATCGTTTTGAAATTTAGAATGGTAGAGTTTCTTGATTCATGAACCAACATTGCCGAATTTGAAGAAAATCCGTTAAGATTTAGCTATAGCTCCCATATATATGTTTCGTCCGATTTGGCCCTTTAGTCCTGTAGAAGCTGTATTTTACATCCAATCATTTTGAAATTTAGAATTGTAGAGTTTCTTGATCCATGAACCAACACTACCGAATTTGAAGAAAATCGGTTAAGATTTAGCTATAGCTCCCATATATATGTTTCGTCCGATTTGGCCCTTTAGTTCTATAGAAGCTGTATTTTACATCCAATCGTTTTGAAATTTAGAATGGTAGAGGTTATTGATCCATGAACCAAAACTACCGAATTTGAAGAAAATCGGTTAAGATTTAGCTATAGCTCCCATATACATGTTTCGTCCGATTTGGCCCTTTAGTCCTGTAGAAGCTGTATTTTACATCCAATCATTTTGAAATTTAGAATGGTAGAGTTTCTTGATCCACGAACCAACACTGCCGAATTTGAAGAAAATCGGTTAAGATTTAGCTATAGCTCCCAAATATATGTTTCGTCCGATTTGGCCCTTTAGTCCTATAAAAGCTGTATTTTACATCCAATTGTTTTGAAATTTAGAATAGTAGAGTTTCTTGATCCATGAACCAACACTACCGAATTTGAAGAAAATCGGTTAAGATTTAGCTGTAGCTCCCATATACATGTTTCGTCCGATTTGGCCCTTTAGTCCCATAGAAGCTGTATTTTACATCCGATCGTTTTGAAATTTAGAATGGTAGAGTTTCTTGATCCATGAACCAACATTGCCGAATTTGAAGAAAATCGGTTAAGATTTAGCTATAGCTCCCATATATATGTTTCGTCCGATTTGGCCCTTTAGTCCTGTAGAAGCTGTATTTTACATCCAATCAGTTTGAAATTTAGAATTGTAGAGTTTCTTGATCCATGAACCAACACTACCGAATTTGAAGAAAATCGGTTAAGATTTAGCTATAGCTCCCATATATATGTTTCGTCCGATTTGGCCCTTTAGTTCTATAGAAGCTGTATTTTACATCCAATCGTTTTGAAATTTAGAATGGTAGAGGTTATTGATCCATGAACCAAAACTACCGAATTTGAATAAAATCGGTTAAGATTTAGCTATAGCTCCCATATACATGTTTCGTCCGATTTGGCCCTTTAGTCCTGTAGAAGCTGTATTTTACATCCAATCATTTTGAAATTTAGAATGGTAGAGTTTCTTGATCCACGAACCAACACTGCCGAATTTGAAGAAAATCGGTTAAGATTTAGCTATAGCTCCCAAATATATGTTTCGTCCGATTTGGCCCTTTAGTCCTATAAAAGCTGTATTTTACATCCAATTGTTTTGAAATTTAGAATGGTAGAGTTTCTTGATCCATGAACCAACACTACCGAATTTGAAGAAAATCGGTTAAGATTTAGCTATAGCTCCCATATATATGTTTCGTCTGATTTGGCCCTTTAGTTCTATAGAAGCTATATTTTACATCCAATCGTTTTGAAACACCACACTGTGGTACAGGTAGTATTTTTTAGCAACATGATCTTTAGCACACGGCTGTTAGGTGGACCGAAAAATTAGTATATTTTTATTTGCTGTAGGACTAAAAGCCAAAGAATACTAATTTAAAATTTTCCAATTATAAGCTATTTTCAGTGGCCATGAAGTCTTATATTATATTTGATCAAGCGATCATGAGTTTGCATGCCGATTGGCTGCACTTTGGTTTAGCAGTTTTTTAGATTACAAAAAATTCGCAATACGGTGATTTTGCAGATATCGCGTAAATTGTAAAATAATTTTCAATTACTCATATTAATTGGAAATTGTGCTACAGTTCAAAATTTCGGCGATTTTTTATATAGTTCATTGGAACTAAAATCGTTTTTACTGTTTTCGCTATATATCACGTAGCGAAGCAGATCAGGTTGCGATCTCTACACAGTTGGGTAGAGGAGATGATTATGAACAAACTCTCATAAACGGTTTTGGGCGTCAAATTAAGCAAACTGTTTATCCCTCGCGGTACGTTGTGTAAATTCTTCCACTGTGAGAGGCAGTCGGAACAAAATATCCGTCATAGGCCGTCAGCTTTCACTTTATAGCTAATATACTAACGCAAATTATTGGTGTATGAAATCCTTTTGCAGTCACATGAACCACTGTACATCGCCTATCCAACAGCCATTATTAGGAAAACAACAGCTCAAAAGGACCAAACAACAAACAACGGCAGAGTCAAAGTCAGCAGCAAAAAGCTCTATAATTTGCCAAATGTGAAAAAGGACATGGCACAACTCAAACAGTGCAACTGAACAATTAAAGCTATGTTGCACTTACTACAAGACCCGACTTCAGCAACAACTACAAAGCTCCGCTAAAACGTCTAAATTTACATCTATTCCGTGGCAGAAGTAAGATTGACAACGGTACGAACGGCTGAGGAGACTACAAACAAAACAAGGTTGAACTAGACCGAAACGAACAAAAAACGAAACCAGAAAAGGACAAGAGGCACTCGGTCAGACAGCTGCCATTAAATTACAAGGACCTCATATTTCTTTCATTTTGCTACACGAAAGCGACATTGAATTGTGCGCCCCATTCATCCTCACTTCGTAGTGTCCCCACACCGTCCTAGGTTGTGACTGTAAGTACAGACTAAATGCTTGAGTATGGAATTGTCCTTTATCAGGATGTGTCGTTTGGTGCTGCACGTGTGTGTATAAGTTAATCTACGGTAACTGTGACACTAGATGGATTCGGAAAAATCGAATAGTTGCTATCAGGTCTGTGGAGTCGGGGGTATTTGCCCAGAGTCGGAGTCGAAAAATTATGGTCGACTCCGAGATGGATTGTGCAAAGTATACCATTTATGCGATAGAACTTTTGTACTACAATTTGTTATGGGAAAACAATTTTGGTAAAAAAGAAGGATAACATATTCGAAGCTTTTAACCAAATAGTTTTGTACTCGTATGTCCAAAATATCTATAAAGAACAAATCAGCCAAAATTTACATATAGCTCCCATATACATGTTTCATCCGATTTGCCTCTTAGCGCTATAGAATCTCTATTTTACATCAATTTATTCCGAAATTTGGGAGACCGAATTTGCTTAACCCGGGGTTGGGCTTGAAGAAAATCTGTTCAGATTTCTATATAGCGACCTCACAAACTTATATCCCTATTTTTCATCTAAACGCTATAAAATCTACATTCCTGTGGTTTCCGCATTACAGTGGTGGTGATAGATGTAGCTCACATACATACACTTTATCTCGATTTTGTATCTAAGGGCTGTAAAATTCATATTTCTTATCAGATCTTTAAAAGATTCAACAAATAGTTTAAAGAAAATCGGTCGAGATTTAGATATAGCTCGTATATACATACCTATATTCCGATTTTGAATCTAAGCGCTACAAAATACAACGTTTTCGACAGATCATTATCATTAGAAAAACAATATCGGTAAAACTTTACACTAATTCTTATTCTGCTCTTTAAGGGTTGGATGTTACATTTCGCACTTCCTTACTGGTTTTCAACTCAAATTTGTTTACCCAGTTCTAGAGAGAAATTAACTGGAGGCAGTAAAACATTTGCGGTCCACAAATGTTTTGGAGGAAGTGCTGAAGCAAAGTCAAAAACATGCTCCTCTAAGTAAAAAGCTAAATAATTTAGATTCTTGCGGAAAAGGTAAGGTATTATTGCATAACATAATATCGATCATTAACATAATGTTTTGTATTTTTTTTTACTTTTTTTCAACGTTTTTAGAGTCAACGTTACTGAATTTCTTGTGGAATCTGCTCTTTTTCTACCTCGCCTAAATGTAAATGAGGAAGAAGTCAGGACGATTTTAAATAAGTGCATATAAGTATAATAAACATTCTCTCATTTCACTATTAAAATATCCTTAATTATTAAAAAATCGATATATAATATTGTTTTATTCAATAGCTGCATTGTATCAGTATAAATTCCATTAATTTGCAGGGCACATAACAAATTCGGTTGTTAATATGACAATATATTTGTTGAATTTAAAGCCAACATATTTTCAATAAATGGTTTGCAAATATATTTGTTGAGCAAAATCAAAAATATTTTTAATAAACAAAATACAAATATTGTCATTGTTATGAAAATATGTTTGTTAAGTAAAAAAGGAAAAAATATACAATGAACGAGCCACAATTTTCGTTGATTAAACTTCAATTTTCTTTATCACAGGAATTTTGAAAATTTTTGTATTTGAGTTTTTTAAAATTGTTGTAGAATTACAAATTTTGTTTTTTCTGTGTGGCATTAAAGTTATAAGCTGGTAACTTTTGGTACAAAATTGTCCATTTGCGTGGGAGGTACCAAAAGGGGCGTGCCAATAACGCCCACTTTTCTCTGAACTCTAGGTACTATAAAAGCATTACACTGTACAAAATTACAAGTATTTGTATGAACCGATATTAAAGCAATAAGTAGTTAACTTTTGGTGCAAACTGTTCCATTTGTATGGGAGGTACCAAAGAGGGAGTGGCCACTTCGCCTATTTTTCGTGACATGTTAGCGACTAAAAAGTAATACTATGTGTGAAATTTCAGGAGATTCGAGTAAGTAGTATAGACGGTATTAAAGAATCCATATTTCACTAAAAGTTAACCCTTTGTGGGGTAGGTACTAGAAGGAGTGGACCAATATGGCCCATCTTCGAACTTAGCCGGAGATAGAGAAAAATATTACCGCATACCAAATTTGAAGTCAATCGGTTACTCCTTTCGAGGGTTATCGTGCGCACCAGCCAGCAGACAGACAGACGGACGGACATTGCTCAAATGACTTAAAATGACCTTAAACGGATTTCCGCCGAACATACTTAGGTTCTTAGGTCCCTCCTTCGATGTGTTAAACTTTTGGCTCGTAGCAAATGATATATACCCTTCTCTCTAAGGTGAGGGGATAAAAATGGTATCAGTTGGAAGTCAAGCGTCGATAAATAAATATTAATAATAACTTTATTTAATTACTGGTATTGAATACCTACTCTTTATGTGATTTTTTGACAAAGCAATTTTTAATTTTAAATTTCTTAATAGATCTATTATTTTAAAAATTTATGTTTTTAGTCGCCGGAGTCGTAGCCGAATCATATTAAAATCCCACTCCGGGAGTCGGAGTCGAGTAGTTTTGACTCGACTCCACAGCCCTGGTTGCTATGAGTACGATCATGGTACACTGAAACAAAAATCTTCATTGTCATTCGTGCGTGCTCTTGCTGATTCAATCCAACTATGTCCGTTCGTCTGCTGGTTATTTTAAATTTGTGCGCAAAGTTCAGGTCGCAATTTTGTTTCGATATTTGTCTATTCAGAGACGAGGCCTATTTAAATTGCTGAGATATTTTTTGAGTCAAGAACAAAAAAAAAATTGGTTCAGTTTAGATATAAGCCCCATACCTTTTTCTTAACAGAATTTTATCAAATTTGGCAGCAATTTTTGTACCACGAAGAAACAATACTGCGTTTATAGAAATTCTTTTCAAAATTAGATGCAGCGTCCATATAGTTGTATATGCAGTTCCAGATTTTGCATAAATATGTTACAAAAACGCATTTTAACCGATCTTTATCGTGTTAGAAAAGAGAATTTCTTCAGTTCTTAGACATAGGAGTCTTTGGCTTATGTCTTTAAAATAAAAACAGTTTTTTTCTCTGTGTATCTGTGTAATTATAATGCATCAAAAACATTTAGATTTTATTGAACTCGATTTTTGCATACCTTTATCTTTTTAAAACGCAACACATTCGACCCACTTTATTCTATGCAAAAGGAACACACATAATAGAATTGATGAAACCTTTTGCACAATCATTGGGATTGGAAGGATGTCTTGAACTTTGTCAAGAGTTGACGACGAAATTGTTTTGCAATCACTTGTAGGGATTTATGTCGAGCACACAGGACATACATTTTGAAGCCATTCTTTGTTCTTTGCCTTCAATTGTCCATGGAAAATATGTAAAACTAACTATTAAGTTACACTGAAATGGTTATATTGTGAAAATTGATAAGACTGTGGAAAAAAATTTGAACCAGAGTTATTTCTATCTGTATAGGAAAGATTAGTGTGTGAGTTTGTCAGCCGTTAATGATCTGAACCGATAGATTCCATATTCGTACAAACTGTTTGTCTAAACGCGACGCTTTTTTACGGAATATATGTGATCCGAAAAACCCCTCATTAGGTGCATTTCATCTCCTCTGCCATGGAATATATTCATAAATAGTTGATAGGTGTTGAATTTATAGAGTATGCAGATAACGTGATAAAAGGGAAGTTCACAACTACGTTTACAGATATCATGTAACAGGCCCTCCATAACGCGACAAGATGGGCTACCTATACTAAGTATACGCCCATACATCTAAGATTCGAATTAGTACCTTCGAATTAGTTTAAGTCGACGAGGCGTGTAATTATGTGAAACCATTCCGTTTATTTAGTCATACCTTCACAAAAAAACCCTATAAAAGAGATATAGGAAATCTATGGGATCTAAAACCACATATATGTCATCTGTTGCGTACAGCTGGACAACTCTACAGATACTAAATAAAGTTCAGCGAATGACTGCTATGTCTATTAGTGCTATGTTGAGAACAAAACCAACTGATATGCTACATGTTACAGTATGTTTAATGGCAGTTGATTTTGTAGGTAGGCAATGTTCCCCAGTTACATCTATTAGACATAGGGATCTGTCAAGCTAGCAATGAAACAGTGATGGTCATGGTGTCATTCTAAACACAATACAAATTTACAAGTGTCAGTTATGACTCGATAGAAAATGATTTGTTGAATACATTTGCGTTGAAATTCCAAAATCGCAAATTTCTGACATAGGTGGTTAAATAAAATAAATCAATAAAAAATAAACAAGCAATAAAGTTTCAATCAGGGAAAACCGACAAAGGTATACGCTCATTTTGTGAGCAACGAAATACGGAACGCTATACGCTTGTTATATAAAATGGTACATTTGTGTGGGAGGTACCAAATAACGCTCAATTTTCAATGAACTGCAGGTACTATAAAATCATTACGCTGTTAAAAAATTCAAGTATTTTTATGCACTGGCATTAAAGTTATAAGCTGTAAACTTTTGGCCAAAATTGTCCATTTGTGTGGGAGGTGCCAAAAGGGGCGCGGCAACTTCATTAATGTGTTCATGTTGGTAGCGACTAATAATCTAACACTTTGTGTGGAATATCAGAAAATTCGAATAAGTAGTTAGTATAGAAGTTACGAGGGTTGCTATTTATATTTCGGTCCTGGCAATGCTGGTGTTGCCAGATGAAACTGGAATTTCGATTGGAAGTATGACATTTTTTAGCATAACTTCACTCAGACCGTTTTGTCATTTGAGCGCGAATTGTTTTGGTTACAGTGTGTTGAAAATTCACCTCCAAAACATATTTTTTTAACGCTTTAACAGCTGCTTCAGGCGTCGAAAAACGTTGACCAAGCAGTTTTTTCTTGATGTGAGTGAATAAGAAGAAGTCATTGGGTATCAAATCAGGGCTGTACGGCGAATGACCCATCAATTCGACGTTTTGGCCGGTCAAAAAGGCGCTGGTTTGAGCCGATGTGTGAGAGCTCGCATTGTCATGGTGCACAATGATTCGTCTTCTCTTGTTCGTTTTTCGAATTTCTCCAAAGACTTCAGCAAACAAATTGTGGTGTACCACTCAGAATTGACCATCCTACGTTGCTCAAGCCGAACAGTCGCCACATGACCAGTTTTGCCGAAGAAACAGGCGACCATTTGCTTCGAAGTGCTTCTTCTACGAACAACTTTCGTAGCATTTGGCTCGTCTTCGATGACTCACACGGTCAATTGCTGTTTTGTTTCGGGCTCATACGCATAGATCCAAGATTCGTCACCTGTGACGATCTTAAAAACGTCTTTTGAAGTACCGCGATCGTATTTTTTCAAAATTTCTTTGCACCAATCGACACGAACCTTTTTTCGAGCGATTGTCAAATTGTGCGGGATCCAACGAGAACAAACCTTTTTTACGGCCAGGTGTTCATGCAATATGGAATGTATGCTGGTGGAAGAAATACCCAAGGATGCCGCTATCTCACGGAATGTCACAAGACTATCCTGCATTATCAGTTCACGCACGGCATCAATGTTCTCTGGCACAACGGCCGTTTTTGGACGACCTTCGTTTTCGAGCGAGCGTCGGCCACGATTGAATTCATTAAACCAGTTTTTCACAGTGCTATAGGATGGTGCTTCATCGCCATACAAAGATCTAAGTTCATCGATACACTCTTGTCGTGATAATCCACGTCGAAAATTGTGAAAAATGATCGCACGAAAATGTTCACGAGTTAATTCCATTTTTTTTGCCAAATTGATTTTTTTCAAGTCACTGTAAACAACACAAATGATGGTCTACATAATGTTATAACTTGGTGGGGATGCAGAAGTACTCTTAATTTAAATTACGAAAGTGGGAGGAAGTGTAAATATTGTTTCAATTAAAAAAAATTAAATAAAAGTGTTAAGTGTGGTACAGAGGGACAGTAGTTGTGTTATTATAACCTCACTTTAGTGATACGATATATCATTTGCTACGGCCTAAAAGTATAACACATCGAAGGGGTGATCTAAGACCCTAAGTAAGTTCGACGGATATTTGTTTTGGATCATTTTAAATCGAATGAGAAATCTTCGTCCGTCTGTCTGTTTCTCCGCTGGCTGGTACGCACGATAACTCTCGAAAGAAGATACCGATTAATTTCAATAATAATACTTGTTTATATTCTAAGTTCTTTCTAAGTTCGAAGATGGGTGATATTGGTCCACTCCTTCTGGTACCTCCCACACAAAGGGTTGACATTTAGTGAAATATTGATATTTAATAAATATGATATTTAATATTTAATGAAATATTGAATATTTAATAACTGCTGTACTACTTATTAGCATCTTCTGAAATTCCACACATTGTATTATCTTATTAGTTGCTATTACCTCGAGAAAATGGGTGAAGTTGCCACGCCCCTTTTGGTACCTCCCACACAAATTGACCATTTTGCATCAAAATTGAACTGCTTATAACTTTAATACGAGTGCATAAAAGTACTTGAAATTTTGTAGAGTATAACGTTTTTGTAGCGCTTATAGTCCGGTAAAAAAATGGGCATTACTGTACTGCCCCTTTTGGTACCTCCCACACAAAAGGACCGCTTTATAACAAAAGTTAACAGCTTATAACTTTAATCCCAGTGCATACAAATACTTGAAATTGTGTACAGTATAGTTATAGTGCCTACAGTCCTGTGAAAAGTGGGCGTTATCTTCACGCCCCTTTTTCTACCTCCCACAGAAAATATCCCAATTATACCAATTATTGAATAGCTCGTAACGATAATATACCAGAGCACATAACAGCTTATAGTTCAGCACAGTGCAATGTATTTAAAGAATCTGCTGTCCACCGAAATATAGGCTTTTAGTATAGTAGGTATAGGGGGAAATCCAAAAATCCAATTTTTGGGAATTTTCAAAATTATTTTGGGAATTGTGGGATTGGCTTTTGGAAATATAATGATTCGCGAATTACATTCGATTTGTGATGTCAAGACACACAAACTATAGAATATGTCATTGAAATATGTCAAATTTTAAAGATTTCATATCGTTTTTACATTTCTGTATTCTTTTGAAAAGCGATTTTTTCATTTTTTTTTCTCACGCTGTCCCAGCATTTGCTTAATATCAGTGCAGAATATAAACCGACTTCTCTCCCATCAACTTATCTAAATAGACAACAAAATTAGCCATGTGATGTAAAAAATTTCGGTCAAATGTTCCAACTTATGCAAAAGTTGTGGCCATAACAATTTATATATTCAAAATATTTGCAAATTTTTTACCCTACACCACATTGTGGTACAGGGTATTATAACTTTGTGCATTTGTTAGTAACACCCAAAAGGGGAAGAGATAGATCCATTGTTTATTATACCGATCGACTTTTAATCACTCTCTGAGTCGATTTAGCTATGTCCGTCTGTCTGTCCGTCTGTAGATGTATTCTTGTAATCAAAGTACAGGTCGCAATTATATCTAGACGAAACTTTACACATATCTTTTTTTTGGCCCAAGAACGATCCCTATTTAATTTGGTTAACATCGGTTCAGATTTGGATATAGCCCCAATATATATGTTAGCCCCGATTTGACATGTAAGCGCTGTAAAAACAGTATTTTATATCCGATCAGTGCGAAATTCGGCAGAAAGAGGTTTCTTATTACATAAGGGAATACTGCCTAATTCGGAGAAAATCGGTTCGGATTTTGATATAGCCCCCATATATATGTTACCCCCGATTTCACATGTAAGCGCTGTAAAAACTGATCAGTATGAAATCAGTATGAAATGAATGAACAATTTTAAATTTGGAAGAAATCGGTTCAGATTTAGATATAGCCCCCATATATACTTAACCCCGATTTGACATGTGAGCGCTGTAAAAATGTTATTTTATATCCGATCAGTGCGAAAGTCGACAAAAAGAGGTTTCTTTCATGAAGGAATACTGCCAAATTCGGATAAAATCGGTTCAGATTTAGATATAGCTCCCATATATATGTTACCCCCGATTTGACATGTAAGCGCTGTAGAGACTGTATTTTATATCCGATCAGTACGAAATTCGACAGAAGGAGGTCTTTTTACATGAATGAGTATTCAGGGAAGATGGTTCAGATTTATATTAAAGCTCCATATATATATGTTCCTCCTGATTTGGTATCAAACCGCTATAGAAGTTGTATTTTACCTCCGATCATTAAAATTTTCCAGAAAGATGTTTCTCAATTTAGGAACGAATATTGCTTAATTTAGCGATTATCGTTTCAGAATTAGATAACATGTTTCTACCCATTTACCAATTATTCCAAATTATTATGGCAATGACCCTTATCGCATTGTTAGGGAGGTGTAGGGTATTATATAGTCGGCCCCGCCCGACTTTCTGCCTTTCCTTACTGGTTTTTTATTACGAAAGGGTATTTGTAGTATTTTGGAGATACAGAGGAATTTATAAAAATAAAGTATAACATATTTATATTCGTCCTGAGGGACACTTCCTAGAGAAAATTTTTAGATAAAAGAACCATTCCAAAATTTGTATTAAAAGTGTTGCCACGCTTCTCTAAATTACACAGTTTTTCACGAAAATTTCAAAACTTGGCCACATTATCGACAGTCGCAAAGCTAGGAGATAAAAACCTTTACCATTTGTAAATGTAGTAATGTATTATACGATTAACTGTAAACGAAATTTTGCGCCCTGCTTTTAGTATAACAGATTTTGAGAAAAACAAAAAAATCCCTTTTTGGGGATTTTCAAATTTATTTTGGGAATTGTGGGATTTACGTTTACAAATATAATAATGTTAGAATTAAACTCGAAAAAATTATTGAAATAAAGGAGGGCCGATGTTGATTTTGATTAAAACACTAATTATTTAGGAAATTATTGTCAAAATATCGGCCAAATGGCCGCCGCGACCTCGGCGGCACACCTCAATCCGATATTCTAAATTTTCGATGACGCTGAGGCAGAAGTGAAGTTCTATGCCGTTAATGTGGCGAATCATCTCATCCATTAGCTCTTGTATTGTTGCTGGCTTATCGAGGTACACCTTTTCTTTCAAAGAACCCCAAAGAAAGAAGTCCAACGGTGTCAAATCACATGATCTTGGCGGCCAATTGACATCGCCACGACGTGAGATAACACGGCCATTGAATTTGTTGCGCAAAAGAGCCATTGTTTCGTTAGCTGTGTGGCAAGTGGCACCGTCCTGTTGAAACCACATATTGTCCACATCCATATCTTCCAATTCGGGCCATATAAAATTCGTTATCATCTCACGATAGCGAACACCATTCACAGTAACTGCCTGACCGGCCTCAAGTATGGCCCGCTGACGTCGCCAGCCATGCACAGGTGTTTTCACATCTCCTACAGACCCGGTTTGCTGAAATTTGCGCACAATTCTCCCTATTGTGGACACATTTGGTCGATTATGCTGATCAAAAAAACCTCACGAAGTGCACGAAATGCATTTTGATTTGAACGCCCATTTTCGTTAAAGGCTTAAAAAACTTTAACGCGTTGCTCGATTGTGTGTCTTTCCATGGTTCAAATTGAGTTAGTCTGAAATTGAGAAATGTCAAATGAAATGCAGAAAAAACTTAACGTTTAGGTGTGGTTCACATTCAACATCGGCCCTTACAATTTAACCACCCTTTAGTTCGGCACAGTGTAATGTACTTAAAGAATTTACTGTTTACCGAAAATAGATGTATTTGTTAAACCCCTTTTGGTACCTCCCACATAAATTTACAGATTAAGTAGTGTTATGTTATGTATTACTTCACTCACAAAGTGAGGGTATACCTTAGTCGGTTTACCCGAATGAAACTTTCTTACTTATTTTGAAAATCATTCGCTTAGGAGCATAGCGAATTCGTATTTTTATGGACATATTAGTGCAAAATAACCTCAACATGGTGGGGTGCGAAATAACCTCAAGCGGGTGCGAAAGTAACTGTTAAATAATAAAGAAGAGATAAGAGGTTAATTTAATTCGTACGTTTTGGGGCATAGTGTTTCAAAAAGAGTTCAATGTGGTGCAATGGGGCAAATAGGTTAAGTATTATACCAGGGAGAGATTGTAGATCCTGGAAAATTAAGTAAAAAATCACAAAGTTATCCATGTCGATCGATAAAAAAACAATGTGTTTATCTATTCCTCTTTTAGATATTACAAAACAAGGAACAAAGCCGTAATAACCTGTATCACAGTGTGATTAGGGTATAAAAATGCTTAAAATATCCAAAAAATGGTTTGGTTTCACTTGACAGAAACATTTAAAATAATGAGTTTATCAGAGAAAACGGTCAGATACTGACCTGCATAATTACAAACGAATTCCATGTCGAGTGATTCCCCGCCCTCTCCCGCTCTATGACACAACGACTGCTTCCTCCACTAAAAAGTTTACCCCAAAGTGTTGATGTTGTCACAAAGCATTCCTCTCGAATTTTCGTTAACTTTGTTTTTTAAATATGCTCGTTATCATTAGCCAACTTTGCCGTATCGCAAACAACGACGCATAAGCAATGCCTTTTGAAATGTGTCGTAATTGAATGAATTTGATGTTAACGTCAAAACTTTCACTTTGCCTTTGTAAGTGAGAGGCAGATTTCCAATAACGAGGCAAACGAACCATAATGTCAGAAAATTGCAAGTGCTACAAATTGTTTCCCTGGAATTTTTTGCGAAATTTTCTGGCAACATGGGTATTTTAGTTAATACTTACAACTCAATTTGTCAATTAAAAATAAATTGCTTACAAGCAAAACTGTTAATAATAATTTACAGTACCTCCTTTGAATTTGAATTTGTGGAAAATCGCTGAGAGCAGCGAGTCGGAAAGAGGTTTCTGCGAACATACACTGAAGAAAATGTTACGGTTTTTATTGTTTGTATTAAGAGCAGGTGTTCTTTATAAAGAAATGTTGAAGTTTTTCTTATAAAGAAAGGAATGAGATAAGTAAAATATATGAGGAAATATATACGATTATATCGCTCATTTCGTGCGAGAGTGTCATATCACAAAATGTATATCAATTGCTACAGACAAAAAGTGTAAGGAGTGACTTAAAACCCAAAGTATGTTTGTCGGAAATCCGTTTTAGGACATCGTAAGTCATTGTCAACAATGTCTGTTGTAGGTGGTCGCACGACAATTCCCGAAAGAAGTTACCGACTGACTACAAGTTTAAATAAGCTACATCACACTGTTGTACTGGGTATTAGGGCTTTGTGTCCCATAAGAAAGGAGAGATAGGCTCATAACACAGTACAAAACAAGATTTGGGAATCAATTCTGAGAATTGGACGTGAAAGTAGCCCAAAAAAAAAGAACTTCTGCATTATTTGTTTAGTTAAGTTGGCTCAATTAATAATTTAATGGCCATACGTATTTTTTTGCTCAAGGTTGATTTTTAGGTGATACATTTCGAGGTTCCCTACTTTTTTAAAGAAAAAAAAAAACACGGGAAATTCAAATGGGGAATGTTTATTATCATTTGAAAGAACATTCTTTGGCACCTATTTTTGGAAGATTATGTCTATCAAATGTTGGCCGCGGCTACGTCTCAGATGGTCCATCCGTAGAGTCCAATTTTCGATGACTCGTTCGAGTATTTCGACTGGTAACTGGCGAATGACACGCGGGATGTTTTGCTCCAAGGCCGGAATTGAAGCGGGTTTGTCCGCATAAACTTTAGACTTCACATATCCCCACAGGAAAAAGTCTAATGGTGTGATATCACACGATCTTGGTGGCCAATCGACCGCCCCCAAACGTGAAATTATCTGCTCACCGAAGTGTTCTCTCAATAAATCCACTGATTGATGCGATGTGTGATCACGAGCTTCAATTTCAGGCATCAAATAGTCGATTATCATGGCACGATAACGGTCGCCATTGACGGTGATTCTTACCGGCATATTTTTGAAGAAATATGGACCGATGTTTCCGGTACGTCGGATCGGGAATGGGTCAATGGCAAAAATATAGCTCTTAACGAGAGCTAAAATATTGCTCATGGGTGTCAAGGTCGTGGGTCGAATGGAAAGTGTTTTTTTTTTTTGGATTTAAAAAAAATGGACTTAGCGCTATTGGCGAACGAATGTTTTGATAATAAAGTCTTTCTGTGATGAAATGCCAAACAATACTTAACAAAAATAACATGACAGCATGACAGGTGATCTGTCAAAAAAAAAGGCTTTTGAAAAAAGTATCTCTACTTAGATCACCCTATATAATCATGGTTACGTATCGGTATACCGTACGAAATATCTCTTTTGTGTCAAAGTTGTAGATATTTAACAGGAGGAAAAAAACGCGGAACAAACCTACCCGAAAAAGTTCATCCATTGCCTTAAAAATCGGAAAAATTGTAATTTTTTTGAAAAGGTGAAAAATGGGGAAAAATTGGTACAAACTGGGATTCTTTGCGATTTTTAAGGCACTAGATGCACCTTTAGGGTAGGTTTGTTCCGCATTTTTTCCTCCTATTCAATATCTACAACTGTGCTTCAGACACAAAAGAGATATTCCGTACGGTATTCCGAGATATAACCGTGTTAAAATATAGAAAATGAGTTAAAATTCAACCCTGAGCAAAAAAATTCGTATGGCCTTTAAATTATTAATTGAGCCAACTTAACTAAAAAAAATGATGCAGAAGCTTTTATTTTTGGGGCTACTTTCACGTCCAATTGAGTTCCAAATTAATGAGCTGAAAAATGCTGTACTGTGTAATTTATTATACAAATCAAGTTGGAATCACTTTTCAAGTCGATTTAGGAATGTTCGTCCGTCCGTTTGTCTGTCCGTCCGTCTGTGACCACATTTTCTGATCAAAGTACAACTTGCAAAGATCCTTACGACAACTTGCACAGAGACTTCTTTGGGGGATAAGGGACGAGCCTTGTTAAAAAATGGTGTATATCCGTCCATGATTTAAATAGCCATAATATAAATAAGTATACCTTGAGCGCCCCAGTAGGTGAGTTGGTAGCGTGCTCGCCTATGAGTTTGGCGGTTGTGGGTCCGATTCCCATCAGAGGCTCTGGTCTGTCGTTGCAAAATCTGGCCACATGGTCTTTGTAACCAGGCTTCCCTGGGCCGTAAAATTAGATTATCAATTTACTTTGTATTGTAATTCATATAAATAAATACTCGTAATTATAACTTCGATTTGACTTATTCACGTTCAAGAATTCACTTGTAGAACCGATCCGATTAAAATTTGTCAGTTTATGTTTTATTGCCAAAAAATGCTGAAAAAATAGGCCACGAAAATCGGTCCATGTTATAACATGGCTTCCGATTTTATGTCATTGCATTATTTGTCTAGCTGTGCACAGTGGGAGGAATTAAAAAAAGAGAAATAGTCGTGCCGTCTAAACCAGACAACCTATTGCGACAAAACTTTATATGATTGTTGAAGAGGTATTATAGAGGTCCCCTATGGTATAAAGGGGCAGAGCTGCAGGGCCACAAAGATGGTCACTTTGAGTGAACAAACTGTATAAGCCCGTCTAAAATTCGCATTTTTCTAGCATTCTACTAGATAGGTTTACAAAACGATTTTTACAAATAAGAGTTATCTCATAAAGCTACCGAGAGATTACTCTTGTAAATAGAGGGACCCCACAAGGAGGATTTCTGTCTCCACTAATTTGGAACCTAGTGGTGAATGAAATACTGCTAGATCCAGAACGTTGTTACTGAAAGGTCGCGGCCAGGGCTGTGGAGTCGGAGTCTGGGAAATTTGCCCGGAGTCGGAATCGGGGGATGTATTGTGGTCGACTCCGAGATGTATGTATTGCACCAATTATGTGATAGAATTTTTCCATTCAAAAAATTTCGGTAAAAAAGAAGGATAAAATATTCGAAGCTTTTAACTAAATATTTAAGTATGCCAAAAATATCTATAAAGTTAACTAAACTATCGAGTTTTTATGTAAAACAGTTTTAGGAACGCTCTGATTATATTTACCTAACAAAATAGGTATTTTTTTAAGACTATACACTATTCCTAAACGAGTACAAAACAACTAAGGAAAAGCCGAGCGAAGCCAACTATATGATATCGTGCAACACCTTCTTAGAGCAGAATATGATCGGATATTGTAAATATAAATATAAGATAATTACTTTATCTAAATCTAAATCTGAACATAATTTGTTAAAATCGACAATATGAGTTCTTGGAGAAATAAATTATACATTACTAAATTTAAAAAAAAATGATTGAATGTGAAATACAGCTTTTATGGCGTTACAATGCCAAATATAAAGAAACATTTATATCGGGGGGCAATATCGACCTGAACCGAATTTTTCTAATTACAATAGGTTTCATCCGTAGTGAATATTCGACCTGTACTTAACAAACAACTTAAGCTGGACAGACGGACAGCTATTGATTCTGAGTAGAACGGTATATTTTAAGGTTTGTCTAGCTGTAGTATTTTTTGCAAATCTGCCAAAAAAAACAAATTTATAACCTCCTGTACCTTAGTGTGGTGTAGGATATAATAAATAACGAATAAAGTGGTTGCCTGAAGCGAACATAATTTCCAAAAATTGCGGTATATAAAAACAGAGGCAGTGATTGATGAAACTTATCAAGCTATGATAAATAAATTAACCCAAATACAACAAAATTTGTTATCCTTACTAGGAAGAATAAGGCCCCACATGTGGACCCTCCTCCTCGGATAAATGGAACAGATCTAGTCTTTTCTAAGGGTGCAACATTTTTAGGAATAATTATATATAGGAAACTGTTATTTATACTTAACGTATAGGAATGTGTAAGGAAAGCCAACGTCGACTTGTATTCCAGCAGGAAGGATGAAGGGTCGCGTTGTTGCCTCTCTCCTAAAATCGTCCATTGGATATATATAGCAGTAGTTCGTTCAATACTGTTATACGGCATTGTGGTATGGTGGACGGCAACTGAAAAACTAATCATCACCGACCTACTAGCAATGTTGCAGAGAACTGCCTGCCTCACCATAAGCGGAGCGTTAAGGACTACAGCGACTGATTATCTACAAGCCCTACTATGTAGTGCTATGGTGACCGACCGAGTGGACTATATTTAGTGATGTGTTCCTTCGAGAGGAACTACATCATTATGATACCAGCCGAAGATGAATGGGTTGGCAGAATACCAGATAATAGAAACAATCTCTACTTCTATACGGATGGTTCGAAGCTTGATGAAAAGGCTGGCTTTGGAGTACTTAGTTTGGCTACAGCCAGGCTGCCATCATTTCTCTGGAGGCCACATCCCTAAATTCCCAAACAGCCCTCGACTGCAGCAGATCTCTTAATGAGATGCCTGAGCAGTTTAACATACACCTCATATTGTGTATGTTAAGCCCGGGGAACTGCATGCCGATGAAGTTGCTAGGAAAGAGAAGACATTACAAATTCTCGAAGAATTTGCATATATTGGTGCGCCACTATCCACGTGCAAGCTTTGGCTGAGGCGAGATGCAATCAGGCAGTCCAAGGAAAGATGGATAGAAATTGGTAACCGGTACCTGGACAAATCTGGCCAAGGTATGACCTAAGAAGTTCAAACTATCTCCTCACACTAGTGAGGAAAACATTATCTACGTTAGTATCAGTTCTGACAGGACATTGCCTGATCGGCGAACAAGCCAGAAGATTGGATATTTACTTCAATGACGTCTGCAGAAGTTGTCGAGATGGGGAAGAAGTGGAGAGCATTGAGAACTTGCTATGCGACTGTCCCGCTTTGAGTAAACGACGACTGAACATACTGGGGTCGGCCTAACTGATCTTTCCGGTACCAATATTCGTATTAACGATAAATTTACACATCAAACAGGTTCGTTTCGATGGGGGGCATTTCATCCCGTGGTAACACTATATCAGCATTGAACATTTTTTTTTTTTTATCTTTTTCCCGACCTTGTCCTAGTTTTTGAGAATATCGGAACTGAAAATGCACCGATGTCCTTCGCATCAACTTTTCTGAATTAGCAACAAAGTTGGATATATAATGAAACAAAAGTCGATCAGATATACACAATAAGACAAAAGTTATGGCCGAATTAAGTTATTATTATGAAATTATATTATAAAAAAACAAAATGATTTTTTAAATTTTTTTTGGAAAAAATTAATTTATATTCTTCTTAAAGGAAACTTCCTAGGAAATGTTCTCGAAGAAAGAACGGGTCCAAAATGTTCAGTGTTATTGTTGCCAAGCTTCTCCAATTGAACCATAATCGCGAATAACGTTGTAAGCACCTTTAACGCCGTGTGAACAAAAATAATTTGTAATTAATTAAATACATAAAAATTATAAGAAATTTTTTTTATAAAATAGATTTTTAATGCAGCTATGTCTATAACGAGTGAAAAAAAGAAAATTTTGAAAGCGTCTGCTACTTTAAAATCGTTTGTTATGAATTTTTGATAATTTTATTGTGTCGCTTACAACGTTATTCGCGATTATGCTTCAATTTAACAAATTTCAAAAGTAAGCCACGTTTTCTCCAATCGCAAAGCTAAAATAGTAAAACTTTTCGCATATTTATGTGTAGCAAGGTGTTGTACTTTGAACTTGAGAACCTGAAACCAGGCTTTTAGTATAGTAGGTATAGGGAAAAAATAAATAAAAAAAAAATGTGGGGGTTTTCGAAATTATTTTGGGAATAGTTGGATTGTCGTTGCAAATTCAATGATTCGCGAATAACTTTCCATGTTTGATGTTAAGACTTACTAAAAAAACCACTGAAATATATTAATTTGTAATATGTTAAGGCGTTCTACATTTCTACCTGTATCAGGGACGTATACAGAAATGTTTAAACATAGGCATAAACTGTTTACAATTTTCAAAATCACTACAAAAAACACGAAAAATATTTGGAAGGCCGTTAAAAAAAACAATACAAAGCCTAAAAAATGGTAACAGTAAAAGTAATAAAAACTAAAAATAACAAAAGTACATGGTTTCCTCGCTAAAACTTTTTAAATTATGCATCGATTTTCTTCGGAATGGTTTCAATTTATTCATAACCTTGCAGAGTTTACGATAAAATCACAAAAATATGACAATTATGCGTTTCGAGATGTTTTTATGAGGCTTTTATTCAAAAATTATTAAAATTTTCTCAAAAAATATGATTTTTTGCAATACTTTGTAAGATATCGTCGAAACCGCTGAACGGATGGAAAATTGTATTGTGCGAAGTTGAAGGCTACTTTATTCTGAAGTTTGTAAAGCTTACCTGAACCAATTCGGATGAAAGCCTAAAGGGTTGTCTATTTATTCTCGCGATAAGCTGTGATATGGAAAGAAATTTGTGGTTGAACCACATATAGTGGCATAACTCGAGAACCATTTATCCGATTTGGTTGAGGAAAGTTTTAAAGAATTAAATATTAAGTAGCCTTCAACTTCATATAATACTATTTTCCATCCGTTCAGCGGTTTCGACGATATACGAGTATTACAAAATATTGCAAAAAAAAGTAATTTTTTGATAAAATTTTAATATTTTTTAAATAAAACTCCCATAAAACTCCCATAAAACTCCCATAAAACAATCTAAAAATGAACAAATGTTATATTTTTATGATTTTATAGTAAAGTCTGTTCGGTCATGAATTAAACGAGCCCATTCCGAGCCCCTATCGATGCATAACTTAAAAAGTTATAGCTAATTTAGTAAGGTTTTAACTTTAAAACTTTCTTATCGATGTAAAATTTACAAAAACAAACTTTAAAAGCTACCCAGCAAAATTTCTCATTACCAAATAATCCGACGAGTAACCAAAGTGCGATAATGGTAAGTACTTATTATTTAGCCACTTTTGTCATTATTTTAACATGGGGACGTCATTGGAGGAAAGTACTTCCCAAAAGCATACAATAAAGTAGCATAATAAGTACTTATTTGTAGCATAGGCATGCCACTTAAATATGCGCTTATATTTTCACGATTTTAAGGACTTGAATAACGCATTACCAATATGTTCAAAATAAGTAGTAGAAATGTTAGATATGGTCGTTTAAAGTGATTTTTTGCATATTGTCGCGCATATTTCTCGAAACAAACAATTTCCTCATGCCAGATTCGAATTTCTGAACCCAAACCTCCAGTTGAAAAATTCTTCAATGATTTAACATCTTAAGACATACAGAAATATTTATGGTATTTTTGATTAAAATCTACACGTACTATTTGAAAACATTTCATTTATATTAAAATTTGGCAAAACGATTTTGATAACATAAAATCACTTATTTCTGTTATTATTGGTAAGTCATTATTAATAAGCCGAAAATAATGCAGTGAATAATGAGATGTCATTATTTGGTAATGCAGGGAATAATGACAGGTACTTACCAAGATTTTGATGGGTAAGATTGGAGATTTTGATGTTTTTTGACGTCTAGAATCAGAATCTATGCATTAAAACAGAAACCCAAGAAAAAATGTTGTTTTTGTCGACCGGTGTAATTATTGGTTGGCTTTAAATTTATGATAACCAGATGTGGCGAAAATTAAGTTAAAATTACATTTATGATTTCTTATCTATCTACCTTTTGTATGTTGCAGTTTGCACAACCGTGTATGTAAATTTGACTTTATATTGGGTGTGGTAATAAGTAGTACGGTTTTGGACATTACACAGAACTTATCACGGTATTTGCAAACGATTAACCTAGATATAATAAAGGCTTACGAAATCATAAAATTGGCAACGACTGACTTAAGTGACATGCGTAGAAATTCAGATGCGGAGTTTGATAAACTGTTTGAAGAATCCACACAACTTGCAAGAAGGTTTGGAAAGAAGCTGCTCTACCTAGAAGAGTAGGCACTAAAAAGTATAGGGCTAATATTCCTGGTTCAGATGCCAATGCGTATTTTAGGACAACATTGTTCATACCATATTTGGACGAAGTAACATCACATTTAAATAGTAGATTTTCCGAACATGAAGCTATAATTACAAGTCTGTTTAATATCGTTCCGATACGAGTTGTAAATCTAATAAAGGAAGATTTCGAAGAAGTCAAACTTTTTTACAAAAACGATTTAAAAAATTCAGCAAAATCTGTTTTAGCTGAAATAAGTATATGGATTGATTATTGGAAGCAGAAGAATGATAAGCCATCAAATGCATTAGATGCTATTTCAGTTTGTGATGAGGACGTGTTCCCAAGGATTTTTACCCTATTGCAGATACTGGCCAAAATACCAGTGACAACGGCTTCTGCTGAGCGAAGTTTCTCGACGTTAAGAAGAATAAAAACTTATCTCCGGAACATAATGGAAGGAGAAAGGCTATCTTATCTGGCTTTGATGTCTATATACAAAGATGAAGTCAAAATCGATGAAATAATTGATATATTTCTTTCAAAAAATCGAAGATTACATTTTTGACTCTTACGTATTTTATTATAAAAAGTTTTACTGATCTCGTACTAAAGTACACATTTATATTAGGAATAAAATTCGAATAAAAAACTAAGGAACTTAACTTCCATTACCTACACAATAAACGCAATTTTTTAATTGTTTATCTTTGTTATGGAAAAAAAAAGTTGGGCCCCCCCCCCGGACCAAAATCTTGGATACGTCCCTGACCTGTATATGAAAATGATTTTTTAATTTTGACACTGTCCTAGCATTTTCTTAATAAAGGGTCCACAATCTAACGTTTTTTTTTCAACTAGTGCTTATTTCGTGAACACTTAGCTCATGTCTGATTCAACAGTTAATTAGTTTTATCCTTTCGCTGAACGAATATGGTTGTGTTTACGCTTAAACAACGCTGGAAAATATTGCGACATTACTTTGAAAATCATGGTAATATTGCAGAACGATTTTGCCAAAAAAATCATCTTTTCAGATGAAGCTCATTTTGATCTTGGCGGGTATGTAAACAAGCAAAATTGTCGAATTGGGGCACAGGAAACCCGCACGCATACATTGAAATGCCGATACACCCAAAACGAGTCACTGTTTGGTGCGGATTTTGGTCCAGAGGCATAATTGTGCCATTTTTCTTCGAAAATGAACAAGAAGTGGCCGTTACAGTCAATGGCGATCGTTATCGGGCCATGTTGAACGAATTTTTGTTTACAAAAATTGAAGAGGAGGATATTGTCAACATTTGGTTTCAACAGGACGGCGCCACGTGGCACACAGCCGAAGCTACACTCGATGTTTTGCGCCCTGTTTTTGAAGATCGCATTATCAGCCGCAGAGCTGATGTCGTTTGGCCACCTCGGAGCTGCGATTTGACACCGTTATACTATTATTTGTGGGGTGCCCTCAAAGATAAGTGTTACGCCGACAAGCCAGAGACAATTGACGCTTTAAAGGACAATATTCGTGAAGCCATTGTGCTTAAAATTGGACCGATCGTGTAGGCTTCTGCATGGCCAGCCGAGGCAGCCATTTGAATGAAATTATTTTCCATTATTAACCGGAAGGATTGTACTTTCAAATAAAAAAAGAAATTTGAGAAAATATTCAGTACTTTTTTTATAGCATTTTCAAAAAAAAAAAAAAGTTTTTTGGCGGACCCTTTACTTTCAAATAAAAAAAGAAATTTGAGAAAATATTCAGTAGTTTTTTTTATAGCATTTTCAAAAAAAGGTTATTTGGCGGACCCTTTATAAACGACAAAAAAAATATTTTTAAATTTTTGTTGTCAATTCAGAAAAGTTGATGGCCAACTTTTTTTGGCAGATTTGTAAAAAAATACTATAGCTAAACACACCTTAAAATATACCGTTCGATTATGAATAACTAGCTGCACGTCTATCGATCTTAAGTAGTTCCTTAAGTACAGGTCGAAAATTCACTCCGATCCTGCAGAAATTTGGCAATAAGAACTCATTCACACCAGGGGGAAGCCTATTGGAATTAGTCAAAATCAGTTCAGATCGAAATTGCCCCCAGATATAAATTTTCCTTTAGATTTTTCCTTGTAGCGCTATGGAAGCTGTATTTCACATTCAATCCTTTTAAAACTTAGTAGTGTAGAGTTTATTTATCCAAGAACGCATATTGTCGAATTTTAACAAATTTTGTTTAGATTTATAAGGTTATTATTTAATACTAGCTGAGCCCGGTGCGCTTCGCTGCCCATGTCAAAATTCGCGCTGTAGAAACTGTATTTTATATCCGATCAGTACGAAATTCGGCAGAAAGAGGTTTGTTATTACATGAAGGAATACTGCCAAATTCGGAGAAAATCGGTTCAGATTTAGATATAGTCCCCATATATATGTTACCCCCGATTTGAAATTCAAGCGCTGTAGAAACTGTATTTTATATCCGATCAGTAAGAAATTCGGCAGAAAGAGGTTTCTTATTACATGAAGGAATGCCGCAAAATTCGGAGAAAATCAGTTCAGATTTAGATATAGCCCCCATATATATATGTTACCCCCAATTTGACATGTAAGCGCTGTAGAGACTGTGTTTTATATCCGATCAGTACGAAATTCGACAGAAACAGGTTTCTATTTTACATGAATGAGTATTCTAGGAAAATCGATTCAGATTTATATATAACCTCCATATATATGTTCCTCCAGATTTGGTTACAAAGCGCTATAGAAGTTGTACTTTACTTCCGATCATTACAAAGTTCTCCAGAAAGATTTTTCTCAATTTAGGAACGAATATTGCTTAATTTTGCGATTATCGGTTCAAAATACATTTACCAATTATTCCAAATTATTATCGCAATGACCCTTATCGCATTGTTAGGGAGGTGTAGGGTATTATATAGACGGCCCCGCCCGACTTTCTGCCTTTCCTTACTGGTATTAGTAATAAATGCACTGAATGAAAAAATACCGAATTCAGTGGAAAGTCCACAAAATAGAAATGTATACTTATAAAATTTCCAAATTCTTGTTTCATTGATATTGCATCACATTATCATATTGCGATTGTATTGGAGTGAGCAGCTGTAATTATCGCATACCGAGCATTTTTGTTCATGTATTTCCTATATAATACTTGCAAGATATATCAAAATATGGGCTGGGCCACCCCCACTGGTCCTATTCCGCCCATTTGAAAGCCAATCACGTAGACTGCTACCAGATACATATACGCAAAATTTCAACACTCTCGCTAACAAAATGAGCAAGTTAATTCAATTTCAAAATTTGGCTTATATGGGCGGTGGCCCGCCCATTGGTCAGATCCCGCCAATTTTTGGACCAATCACGTGGACTGTCACCAGATACATATCTACAACATGACAGCACTCTAGATAAAAAATTGTGCAAGTTATATCAATTTCAAAATTTGGCTTATAAGGGCGGGGCCACGCCCATTTGGTCCGATCCCGCCCATTTTCTGACCAATTACGTAGAATGCCACCAGATACATATACACAACGTTGCAGCACTCCCGATAGCAAATTGTGCAAGATATAAAAATTTCAAAATTTGGTCATTGTGGGCGGGGCCACGCCTATTGGTCCGAACCCACCCATTTTTGGACCAATCACGTAGATCGCCAACGGATATATATACACAAAATTCCAGGTCTCTCGCTAACAAATTGTGCAAGATATCACATTTTTTAAATTTGGCTTTTATGGGCGGTGCCACGCCCATTGGTTCGATCCCGCCCGTTTTTGGATCAATCACGTAGACTGCCACCGTTTACATATACACAAAATTCCAGCACTCTCGCTAACAAATTGTGCAAAATATCTCAATTTCAAAATTTGGCTTATATGGGCGGGGCCACGCCCATTCGTCCGGTCCCGTCCATTTTTTCACCAATTACGTAGAATGCCACCAGATACATATACGCAACATTGCAGCACTCCCGCTAGCAAATTGTGCAAGATATCAAAATTTTGTCTATGTGGGCGGGGCCACGCCCATTGGTCCGATCCCGCCCATTTTTGGACCAATCACGTAGACTGCCACCGTTTACATATACACAAAATTCCAGCACTCTCGCTAACAAATTGTGCCCGTTGGTCCGATTCCGCCCATTTTTGGAAAATTCACATAATCTGCCATTAAATGCATACAAACAAAATTTCAGCACTATACCTATAATAGGAGCAGAAATATCGGATTTTTAACCTGCAATTTGTATGGGAGGTACCACGCCCCTTTGTCCAATTAATTTTTTTTTTCTATATAAACCATCTCGTGAAAATTTAGAATCGAATAAAAAAAAAAAATCATCCAAATCGATCCAGCCGTTCTGACGTGATGCCATTACACAGATGGACCGTTTCATTTTTATATATATAGATATATAGATATATGTAGGGTATCATATAGTTGGCTTGCCTATAGTTATTGGTATTTTACTCGCTTAGGTATAGTCTTGCAATAATTCTTATGTTGTTACCATCACATTCATCTTACTAAATTTATCACATATATAACACTATGCAACAAAAATGTTGTCCAAGGGATGTGGATAACAGTTTCTGGTGTAATTTGGTGTCACAAACACGAAAAAAAATTTAAAAAAAATGTTTATGGTACATTTTTTTTTTTAAATTTTTTATTTTAAAATTCCAACTTTCATGGTTTAGGTTAGGGTGGCAGCCGTATTTTTTATACAAGCTCACATAGACCAGTTTAGGTCCCTAGTGTTACCACGGTCTGAAATGCCCCTCATCGAAACCAACTGGTTTGATATACAAATTTGTCGATATTACGAATATCGGTACTGGAAAGATCTGTTAGGCTGCCTAGAAAAGCAGTATGTCCAGTCGTCGTTTACTCAGAGCGGGACAGTCGCACAGCAAGTGCTCAATGCTCTCCACTTCTTCCTCATCTCCACAGCTTCTGCAGAAGTCATTAGAGTCAATACCCAATCTTTTGGCGTGTTCGCCGATCAAGCAGTGTCCCATCAGAACTGATACTAACGTAGACAATCTTTGCCTCTCTAGTGCAAGGAGATTTTTGATCTTCTCAGGTCATACCTTGGCCAGATTTGTCTAGCTGCCCTGCAGGTGCCGATTTCTGTCTATCTTTCCTTGGACTGCCCGATTGCCTCTTGCCTAAGCCAAAGCTTGCACGTGGATAGTGGCGCACCAATATATGCAAATTCTTCGAGAATTTGTAATGTCGTCCCTTTCCTAGCAAGTTCATCGGCTTTGCAGTTCCCCGGGATATCCCTATGCCCAGGCACCCATATGAGGTGTATGTTAAACTGCTCAGCCATCTCGTTAAGAGATCTGCGGCAGTCGAGGGCTGTTTGTGAATTTAGGGATGTTGCATCCAGAGAATTGATGGCAGCCTGGCTGTCCGAGTAAATGACAACGCCAGTGTTGGTTACTATGTTGCGCCTCAGCCACTTGGCTACTTCCCATATTGCCATTATTTCGGCTTGATAGACACTGCAGGTATCTGGTAGTCCGTGAGCTATATCCAGACTAAGTTCTTCACAGTGTACTCCGAAGCCAACCTTTTCATCAAGCTTCGAACCATCCGTGTAAAAGTGGAGATGGTTTCTATTACCTGGTATTCTGCCGACCCATTCATCTCTGGCGGGAATCATAGTGATGTAATTTCTCTCGAAGGTGTACACCGTTGGTATATAGTCCACTCGGTCGGTTACCATAGCACTACACTTTGATATTCTCATGTTTAATCTTATTGCCGCTTTGGTTGCAACTTCTCTCGCCACAATATTAATCGGCAGTATATGGAGTAGGGCTTGTAGAGACTTGGTCGCTGTAGTCCTTAAGGCTCCGCTCATGCTCAGGCAGGCAGTTCTCTGAACCTTTGTTAGTAGGTTGGTGATGGTTAGTTTGTCAGTTGCCGTCCACCATACCACAATGCCGTATAGCAGTATAGGACAAACTACTGCTATATATATCCAGTGGACGATTTTAGGAGAGAGGCCCCACCGCAACCCTACAGCCTTTTTGCAGGAATATAAGGCGACGTTAGCCTTCCTTACACGTTCCAATACATTAAGTCTAAATAACAGTTTTCTATCTAGAATTATTCCTAAAAATTTTGCACTTTCAGAAAAGACTAGATCTGTTCCATTTATCCGAGGTGGAGGGTGCACATGTGGGACTTTATTCATCCTAGTAAAGAGAACCAATTCTGTCTTGTTTGGGTTTATGCCCAAACCGCTGCTTCTGGCCCATCTAGCCAATTTGTTCAGAGCCACCTGTAGAATGTCTCGGAGGACGTTTTCGAATTTGCCACTCACTGCGATTGCAACGTCTTCCGCATATGCCACGACCTTGCAGCCACAACGTTCTAGATCTAGCAGGATTTCATTCACCGCTAGGTTCCAAATTAGTGGAGACAGTACTCCTCCTTATGGGGTCCCGCTGTTTACAAACCTTGTTAGAGTTGTGGACCCAAGACATGCTGTTATGCGTCTTCTGTTGAGCAGACTTTGAATTAGTCTAATCAAACTAGAGTTACATTTTAGATGTGACAGTACCGCAATTACTGCATCTGAGTGAGTGTTGTTAAAAGCCCCTTCTATGTCAAGAAATGCCACCATGGTGAATTCCTTGAAATGCAGGGACGATTCGATAGTGCTCACAAGTTCGTGCAGGGCTGATTCTAGACTTCCCCTTATTGTAAGCATGTTGGTTCACTGACAGGAGTTTTGTATCCAGGTTTTCCCTAATGAAATAATCTAAAAGTCTTTCCAGACCTTTCAATAGGAAGGAGGATAGGCTAATTGGTCTAAAGTCTTTTGGCCTAGTGTGTGATATCTTCCACGCTTTTGGTATGAATACCACTTTGGTATCCCTCCATCGATTCGGGGTGTATGAAAGCCTGATACAGCCTACATAAATTTTCTCCAGCCAGGGGATAATGTATTTCAACATTTTCTGCTGGAATGATGCCATCTGGTCCAGGTGACTTGAAGGGCTCAAAGCTGTTAATAGCCCAGCTTATTCTGGATATCTCAGCCAACAACCTAGCGACGCTCGCAGTCCACTCGCACTCTTGTTGGTCCTGCTGATCCTCTGGTTCTGTTAGAGAGTTCCCCGGGAAATGTGTGTCGAGCAGTACCTTGAGCGACTGCTCGCTGTTTTTGGTCCAATTATTTGCCTCATCATCATCAAGTAACCCACTGTACAGGGTGAAGCTGATAATATTTTCCTCAGCCTTGCGGCGTCGCAGACCTTTTCCACTTCGCCACAGAAGGTATACCAAGAGCGTCTTTGCGCCTTTCTAAGCTCCTTCTTATAGATCTTGAATTGCTCTTTATAGACATCCCAAACATTAGCGACCCCAGTAGATTTAGCCTTGTTGAATAGCTTGTTGCAGTTCTTTTTCATAGCCGTTAGCTCAGAAATCCACCATTTAGTTTTACCCTTGTACCTTGTTTTTGGACAGGCTTCTTCAAGGGAACTATTAATTGATGTGGTGATATGCTTGACCAGATTATCTAGACCGACCGGTTCGAACAGAAGTTTGGAGTTGAGGACTTTCTTGAAATTCTTCTCATACAGTGTCACTTTGTCTATCTCACATTTCTGTGGACGCCAGGTTCAGGCGCTTTTTCAGCGAGTTTGAACTCAATATAATGGTGATCTGAGAATGAGTGGTCGTCCAGTACATTCCACCCAATAATTTTGTCTGACAGCCGGTCAGTAGCAAACGTTACGTCGAGTACTTCATGTCTGTCTTTAATTGTAAAGGTCGGTTTATTACCTATGTTACAAATACTTAGGTTGGTAGTTAGAATAAAGTCAAAAAGCGAATCACCCCTATTGTTTATATCCGTACTACCCCAGATAGTATGATGAGCGTTCGTGTCTGCGCCAACAATCAGCTCGACCTCGTCAGATGTTGCTTCTTCTACTACTTCCCTGAATAGAGCAGTCGGTACTACAGCTTCATAAGGCAAGTAACTGGAGGCCACCCAATATATGCGATTACCGATCTCCAGACTAGCAGATGTTTGGTCTTTACCACTTAAATTAGCCAGGAGAAAGATACTTAGATCTTTCCTGGCCAAAAAGCAGGTTCTTGGAGTGCCTTCACAGTTGGCCACAAGCAGTTTAAAGTTGGGTGTCCTGATACCGCACACCCTTCCTCCCACTGCATAGGGCTCCTGTATCAGGACGATGTCTACTGCACCTGTGGACAGGCGCAGCAATAGAGCCGCTGAGGCTGCTTTAGCGTGATGGAGGTTAATCTGTAAAATTCTTACCATCATTGGTAATTGACAGATTAACTTCCACCCCGACAAGGGTGTTATCGAACTCTTCATCCGTATCATCGAGAAGCGTGTCCCCGCCAGATGCGTCAAAGAGTCCGGAGACTCCCCTCAGCCCCTCTGTGTCAGAGTAGGACGTTACAGATCTTCTGTTAGAGTTGGAGTCACCCGAAATAATGGGCGTGGATACCTCCGCACTTCCAGAAAGCTGTGTATCAACCGCGGTGGACGACTTACCTTCCGCAGTGGGAACTATATCCTGCATGTTGTAGGGTTGCACTTGCACGTTGTTATGGGAGGTGGAATCAGCGTTAAGGATCAAATTGACCTGCCGCTTTTTACCATCCGCCTCACCCACCTTGCTGATTCTCCAATTATGGGCGGGCTGACCAGGATTGGAATCTTTTATTATTTCTAATATGTCAGCCGGGTTGGAGGGCTCTTCTGTAACCCAGGTGATGGCTCTAGGGTGACTAGGGATGTTGTTTTTTCGACAATATCCAACTGGGCACCCGGCCACACCTCACCCGCTCGACTCAGAGCAGCCTTATACAGGTCTACTGATCTGGCATCACCGAAATGTAAGAGCTTTACTCTCCCCTGATGCCATCCTGCATCGTTGCAGATTGGTGGTGTTCCCGGCATCTCTCTACGGACATCGAGGTAATGAGCCATAATGGCTGATTGCACATGGCTCCATTTGTCCTTGAGGATGGATCCATCCTCACTACTTCTGTCTATAACGGCCATCACTAGAATCTCCTTCGCCACTTCATTGAAGGGCTTGGTGAGTGTCCTGTTGATAGTGACATTTGGGCCTCTTGCCTTTTTCGAGGGCAGGGGTTCATCAGGCGATCTGATTCTTTTGACTTTATTAGCCGTTAACACAGCTGAATTTGTGGCTCTTTCAGCCGGCTGATTGGCCTTAGAAGCATCTAAGACGCCTTTAGCCCAGGTAAGTGACTCTTTTTGTTTTTCGGTAAGAGCCGAAACCTCAACAGCCTCCAACTTCGTCAGAACTCTGAGCGCTATCGGGTGCTCATTGTGTTTCCGTTTTGATGGTTTTCCCCTCACCGTACCACCTGTTGTGAGTACTTTTCACCATGTTTGGTGTGGTCGGCTTTGGCCAAGACCAACGGACGGACAGTAGGACGATTGGGGAACCCCGCTCCATCGGAACGCGAAGGCATCCCCGCCAATGATTTTTTTTCTGTATTAGCCCGTAATAGGTACTACGATGTAGGCCTTCCAGACTTTGTACAGATTTTGTTTTGTTTTTGCGATTGCGTAATAGGTACTGCGCAATAGATTTTAACTATCCGCTCTGTGCTAAACACGTCCGTTCACTACGACTGATCAGCGATGAAATTTTTAATGGAAAGTACATTTAGTATTTGGACCATAACTTAAAGGGAATTATGAGGGCTACACATATGCAAATATTACTTTCACGTAGAATCTTTGGTTTAGTAACAATCGTCAAAAATATGAGAAAACAATGATTTTTTTTAAACACTTTTTCCTGGTACAAAATATGGTATTTTATCACATTTTTAAAAAGCCAGCAAGCATGCTAACGATGGAGACACTGTCTATTTGAAAAAAATCTATGGATAGATGTAATGGTGAAGGGCCAATGCATGCGTCAAGCGGCGCGTTGCGAATTCAGCATTGCCCGTACACAAAACATGTGGTTGTTTTCAATAAAAGTTTAACAAGAAATTGTTTCAGATTGAGAATAATTTTATCTGGCAATGTCAAATCAAGCGGCGGCGCGGAGAAGTTGAATAAAATTCAACTTTTCTATGATTTCTATTCTAAGTTATGAGCCATTTTGTAAATGTAAGGGAAATTTGAAAAAATCTTGTTTCATATTTTTCCGCTTTTATACCCTACACCACACTGTGGTACAAGGTATTATAAGTTTGTTTCACGGCAGATGTTTGAACACCTGAAAATAACACAGCTAGACCCACCTTAAAGTATACCGATCGACTCAGAATCACTAGCTGAGTCGATTTAACGATGTCCGTCCGTCCGTCTGTTCATGTAAAGTTGTTCGTAGACTACAGGTCGCAATTTAACTCCGATCGTTCTGAAATTTTGCAGTTTAGAGTATTTCGCGGCTGTTAAGATCGCTATTGAATTTGGTTGAAATCGGTTCAGATTTAGATATAGCTCCCATATACATATATCTTTCGTCCGATTTGGCCCTTTAGTCCTATAGAAGCTGTACTTTACATCCAATCGTTTTGAAATTGAGAATGGTAGAGTTTCTTGATCCATGAACCAACATTGCCGAATTTGAAGAAAATCGGTTATGATTTAGCTATAGCTCCCATATATATGTTTCGTCCGATTTGGCCATTTAGTCCTATAAAAGCTGTATTTTACATCCAATCGTTTTGAAATTTAGAATGATAGAGTTTCTTGATCCATGAACCAACATTGCCGAATTTGAAGAAAATCGGTTAAGATTTAGCTATAGCTCCCATATATATGTTTCGTCCGATTTTGCTTTTAGTCCTGAAAAAGCTGTATTTTACATCCAATCATTTTGAAATTTAGAATGGTAGAGTTTCTTGATCCACGAACCAACACTACCGAATTTGAAGAAAATCGGTTAAGATTTAGCTATAGCTCCCATATATATGTTTCGTCCGATTTGGCCCTTTAGTCCTGTAGAAGCTGTATTTTACATCCAATAATTTTGAAATTTAGAATGGTAGAGTTTCTTGATCCATGAACCAACACTACCGAATTTGAAGAAAATCGGTTAAGATTTAGCTATAGCTCCCATATATATGTTTCGTCCGATTTGGCCATTTAGTCCTATAAAAGCTGTATTTTACATCCAATCGTTTTGAAATTTAGAATGGTAGAGTTTCTTGATCCATGAACCAACATTGCCAAATTTGAAGAAAATCGGTTAAGATTTAGCTATAGCTCCCATATATATGTTTCGTCCGATTTTGCTCTTTAGTCCTGAAAAAGCTGTATTTTACATCCAATCATTTTGAAATTTAGAATGGTAGAGTTTCTTGATCCATGAACCAACACTACCGAATTTGAAGAAAATCGTTTAAGATTTAGCTATAGCTCCCATATATATGTTTCGTCCGATTTGGCTCTTTAGTTCTATAGAAGCTGTATTTTGCATCCAATCGTTTTGAAATTTAGAATGGTAGAGTTTCTTGATCCATGAACCAACATCGCCGAATTTGAAGAAAATCGGTTAAGATTTAGCTATAGCTCCCATATACATGTTTCGTTCGATTTGGCCCTTTAGTCCTGTAGAAGCTGTATTTTACATCCAATCATTTTGAAATTTAGAATGGTAGAGTTTCTTGATATATGAACCAACACTGCCGAATTTGAAGAAAATCGGTTAAGATTTAGCTATAGCTCCCATATATATGTTTCGTCCGATTTGGCTATAGCTCCCATATATATGTTTCATCCGATTTGGCTCTTTAGATCCAATCGTTTTTAAATAGCTTATTTTAATGTCTTTCTTTTCAAAAAATTGAAGAAGGCGTTTTCGATGGGCCTAAAATAAGAAAACTGGTGGAAGATGTAAATTTCGAATCATATTTGACGTCGGATGAAATTGCAGCATGGATTCTACTATAGTAGACCTTGACACCCATGAGCGAAATTTTAGCTCTCGTTAAGAGCTATCTGACCGATTCCCGATCCGACGTACCGGAATCATAGGTCCATATTTCTTCAAAAATGATGCCGGTGAGAACGTAACCGTCAATGGCGACCGTTATCGTGCCATGATAACCGACTATTTGATGCCTGAAATTGAAGCTCGTGATCTCGGTGACATTTGGTTTCAACAAGACGACGCCACTTCACACACATCGCATCAATCAATGGATTTATTGAGAGAACACTTCGGTAGGCAGATATTTTCACGTTTTGGGCCGGTCGATTGGCCACCAAGATCGTGTGATATCACACCGTTAGACTTTTTCCTGTGGGGATATGTAAAGTCTAATGTTTATGCGGACAAACCCGCTTCGGGCCATGGAGCTAAACATCACGCGTGTCAGTCGCCAGTTACCAGTCGAAATGCTCGAACGAGTCATTGATAATTGGACTCAACGGATGAACCATCTGAGACGTAGCCGCGGCCAACATTTGATAGACATAATCTTCAAGAAATAAATGTCAAAGAATGTTCTTTCAAATGATAATTCAATTTGAATTTTCTGTGTTTTATTCTTTAAAAAAGTAAGGAACCTCGAAGTGGATCACGCTATATTAATATTTCTTTTAGGTATTAGACTTTTATGCAAACTTTGCTAAAAATTACGAAAAAACTTTTTGTAAAATTGGGAGAAATTAGTTATCGATTGTTGTCGACATATCGTCGGCTCAATCCTATTTTGTTCCATATGCCTTTTTGTACGAGTATGATCGAAGAACGAAATTTATTGTTTGAGTAAAAAACGGGAATGAAGAGTTACAAACATTTTATTTCATAGGGTTCCTAAACAGTGTTTGTATGATTCTCATGCATTTCTATGCCATTACATTTAAAAACCAGTAAGGAAAGGCTAAAGTCGGGCGGTGCCGACTATATAATACCCTACACCACTCTCGTAATATTGAATAACTCTGATATATAAATTTTGTAATTCATGTATAAATTGTTTACATAAATTTACTTTTGGGACATTTTATACTTAAATAATACCCTGTACCACAGTGTGGTGTAGGGTATAAAAACGATTGGATCTAAAGAGCCAAATCGGATGAAACATATATATGGGAGCTATAGCCAAATCGGACGAAACATATATATGGGAGCTATAGCTAAATCTTAACCGATTTTCTTCAAATTCGGCAGTGTTGGTTCATAGATCAAGAAACTCTACCATTCTAAATTTCAAAATGATTGGATGTAAAATACAGCTTCTACAGGACTAAAGGGCCAAATCGGACGAAACATGTATATGGGAGCTATAGCTAAATCTTAACCGATTTTCTTCAAATTCGGCGATGTTGGTTCATGGATCAAGAAACTCTACCATTCTAAATTTCAAAACGATTGGATGTAAAATACAGCTTCTATAGAACTAAAGGGCAAAATCGGACGAAACATATATATGGGAGCTATATCTAAATCTTAACCGATTTTCTTCGAATTCGGTAGTGTTGGTTCATGGATCAAGAAACTCTACCATTCTAAATTTCAAAATGATTGGATGTAAAATACAGCTTTTTCAGGACTAAAGAGCAAAATCGGACGAAACATATATATGGGAGCTATAGCTAAATCTTAACCGATTTTCTTCAAATTCGGCAATGTTTGTTCATGGATCAAGAAACTCTACCATTCTAAATTTCAAAACGATTGGATGTAAAGTACAGCTTCTACAGGACTAAAGAGCAAAATCGGACGAAACATATATATTGGAGCTATAGCTAAATCTTAACCGATTTTCTTCAAATTCGGCAATGTTGGTTCATGGATCAAGAAACTCTACCATTCTAAATTTCAAAACGATCGGATGTAAAATACAGCTTCTATAGGACTAAAGGGCCAAATCGGACGAAACATATATATGGGAGCTATAGCTAAATCATAACCGATTTTCTTCAAATTCGACAATGTTTGTTCATGGATCAAGAAACTCTACCATTCTAAATTTCAAAACGATTGGATGTAAAGTACAGCTTCTATGGGACTAAAGGGCAAAATCGGACGAAAGATATATATGGGAGCTATATCTAAATCTGAACCGATTTCAACCAAATTCAATAGCGATCTTAACAGCCGCGAAATACTCTAAACTGCAAAATTTCAGAACGATCGGAGTGAAATTGCGACCTGTAGTCGACGAACAACTTTACATGGACAGACGGACGGACGGACGGACGGACATCGTTAAATCGACTCAGCTAGTGATTCTGAGTCGATCGGTATACTTTAAGGTGGGTCTAGCTGTGTTATTTTCAGGTGTTACAAACATCTGCCGTGAAACAAACTTATAATACCCTGTACCACAGGGTGGTGTAGGGTATAATAAGCAAGTTATAACAATTTTTGTACATGGGAGGGATTGAACTCTCGACTTCATGGTTTCGTAGTTAAGCATCATAACCACTGGCCTACCTCGCGATTCATAGTCAAATCGCTTAATAATCAAGTACATAAATATAACCCATAAAAATCTTGGTAAATAAATGGCATTACCAGGTAATGATATCTTATTATCGCCAGCATTACTTTGGGTAAATAAATAATGACTAACTAAATAATAACAAAAATAAGTTATTGTTAGTAATACAATTTAGAAAAGCTTTTAATTTGAATTTTTAAATTTTCTTTAAATTATTTACAATTTTTCCTTTTTGGTTCGAGTGTAATATTTACTATTACATGGTGTTACATTTATTGTGCATTATATAGCGTGATCCATTTCGAGGTTCCCAACTTTTTTAAAGAAAAAAAACTCAGAAAATTCAAATTGAATGGGGAATGTTTATTATCATTTGAAAGAACATTCTTTGGCATTTATTTTTTGAAGATTATGTCTATAAATGTTGGCCGCGCGGCTACGTCTCAGATGGTCCATCCGTTGAGTCCAATTTTCGATGACTCGTTCGAGCATTTCGACTAGTAACTGGCGAATGACACGCGTGATGTTTTGCTCCAAGGCCTGAATCGAAGCGGGTTTCTCCGCATAAACTTTAGACTTTACATATCCCCACAGGAAAAAGTCTAACGGTGTGATATCACACGATCTTGGTGGCCAATCGACCGGCCCAAAACGTGAAATTATCTGCTTACCGAAGTGTTCTCTCAATAAATCCATTGATTGATGCGATGTGTGTGAAGTGGCGTCGTCTTGATGAAACCAAATGTCGCCGAGATCACGAGCTTCAATTTCAGGCATCAAATAGTCGATTATCATGGCACGATAACGGTCGCCATTGACGGTTACGTTCTCACCGGCATCATTTTTGAAGAAATATGGACCGATGATTCCACCGGCCCACAAACCACACCAAACCGTTGTTTTTTCAGGATGAAGTGACAGCTCTTGAATCTCTTCAGGTTGCTCTTCGTCCCAAATGTGGCAATTTTGCTTGTTTACATACCCATTGAGCCAGAAATGGGCCTCATCGCTGAACAAAATTTGGTTCGAAAACGTCGGATCTTCTTGGAACTTTTCAAGAGCCCATAGAGCGAAGCGATGTCGCTGTATTTTGTATGCTTTCAATTTAAGATCTCGACGTAAAAAGCGCCAAGTCGTTCCATACGTCGGTCCGAGTTGCTGCGAACGGCGCCGAATCGACTCTCCACGGTCTTCGTGTACACTCTCAGCTACGGCCGCCACATTTTCTTCACTGCGTGCTGGACGTGGTCTATTCGGTCGAATATTATCTAATAATGAATGCTAGGTCTCAAGATGGGTGATGATGTTGCGAATAGTACGCTCAGTAGGCCGATTATGTTGACCATAAGTTGAACGAAGTGCAAGAAACACATTCCTCACAGAACGTGAATTTTCGTAATAAAGTTGAACGATTTGTAAACGTTGTTCAGGCGTAAGTGTTTCCATGATGAAATGCAAAACAATACTTAACAAAAAAAAAACATGACAGCATGACCACGACTCACACGTGATCTGTCAAAAAGGCTATTTAAAAAAGTATCTCTACTTGGATCACCCGTTATATATCGATGGCTTATATCCAAAAGTGGATATATTAAACAAGTAAAAGCGTTAAGTTCGGCCATGCCGAATCTTATATACCCTCCACCATGGATAGCATGTGACCTCACAAAATAACTCAAACCTAAAGAAAATAACACCGAAAACACAAAAAACTAGTAAGGAAAGGCAGAAAGTCGGGCGGGGCCGACTATATAATACCTCACTAACTATGCGATAAGGGTCATTGCGATAATAATTTGGAATAATTGGTAAATGGGTAGGAACATATTATCTAATTCTGAACCGATAATCGCTAAATTAAGCAATATTCGTTCCTAAATTGAGAAACATATTTCTAAAAAATTTTAATGATCGGAAGTACAGTACAACTTCTATAGCGCTTTGATACCAAATCAGGAGGAACATATATACGGATGTTATATATAAATCTGAACCGATTTTCCCTGAATACTCATTCATCTAAAAAGACCTCTTTCTGTCGAATTTCGTACTGATCGGATATAAAATACAGTCTCTACAGCGCTTACATGTCAAATCGGGGGTAACATATATATGGGGGCTATATCTAAATCTGAACCGATTTTCTCCGAATTTTGCAGTATTCCTTCATGTAATAAGAAAACTCTTTCTGCCGAATTTCACACTGATCGGTTATAAAATAAATTTTTTACGGCGCTTACATGTGTTCTTCCAAATTTAATAGTGTTCATTAATATAATAAGAGACCTCTTTTTGCTGAATTTCATACTGATCGGATAGAAAATAAAGTTTTTACAGCGCTTACATGTGAAATCGGGGCTAACATATATATGGGGGCTATATCCAAATCTGAACCGATTTTAACCAAATTAAATAGGGATCGTCCTTGGCCCAAAAAAGATCGTCAAGATTGGGCCATAATTGCGACCTACTTTGATTACAAGAATACATCTACAGACGGACAGACGGACATAGCTAAATCGACTCAGAAATTGATTACAAGTCGATCGGTATAATAAACAATGGATCTATCTCTTCTCCTTTTGGGTGTTACAAACAAATGCACAAAGTCATAATACCCTGTACCACAGTGTGGTGTAGGGTATAAAAATTACCGCGAAATAATGAAATTCAACAGTTTTTTTGCTCTCCTGAAAAAAGGGGTTTTTAATATAGCCACTTTTGGATATTACCATGGATGGTCCGTCGTAAACTGTAACGTATATGACATACATTTGAGACGTATTCGACATACGTATACAACGTCGTAAACCTAATGTCGGAAACTTGACTTTGTCACTAACAGTAAATAATTAGCAAATCAATAGAAAAGAAAAAATATTTATTTTGAACTTTCAAGTTTATTTATTGGTTCAAATGAATTATTATTTGTTTATAAATTAGGTTTATTCTTCACTCGAATCTCTTCAATGCCTTCAAAGTTGTCTTTTTTCGCGTATTTTAAGTGAAAAGTAAACTTCCAGCAACTTTATAGATCGTTCCGATTCTAATAGATTTCGAAAATCAGAATGCACATGGGACCCATTGTAGAAATTGCCTTCTAATTATTCAGTTGACGCTGGGATCATCAGTAATTTTAGAGCAAATGCAAATTCCAGAATAAGTCAGGGCTTCTATTTTTTGAAGCAAGCACAGGAATGGGTGGGTGTCAAAGTTTATTGGAGAGCGGCAGACAAACTACAAACTTTGATACTTGCTTTGAAAAAATTGTCTCGTGTGAATCAGAACTTATATAATACTAGCTGAGCCCGGTGCGCTTCGCTGCCCATGTCAAAATTCGCGCTGTAGAAACTGTATTTTATATCCGATCAGTACGAAATTCGGCAGAAAGAGGTTTGTTATTACATGAAGGAATACTGCCAAATTCGGAGAAAATCGGTTCAGATTTAGATATAGTCCCCATATATATGTTACCCCCGATTTGAAATTCAAGCGCTGTAGAAACTGTATTTTATATCCGATCAGTAAGAAATTCGGCATAAAGAGGTTTCTTATTACATGAAGGAATGCCGCAAAATTCGGAGAAAATCAGTTCAGATTTAGATATAGCCCCCATATATATATGTTACCCCCAATTTGACATGTAAGCGCTGTAGAGACTGTGTTTTATATCCGATCAGTACGAAATTCGACAGAAACAGGTTTCTATTTTACATGAATGAGTATTCTAAGAAAATCGATTCAGATTTATATATAACCTCCATATATATGTTCCTCCAGATTTGGTTACAAAGCGCTATAGAAGTTGTACTTTACTTCCGATCATTACAAAGTTCTCCAGAAAGATTTTTCTCAATTTAGGAACGAATATTGCTTAATTTTGCGATTATCGGTTCAAAATACATTTACCAATTATTCCAAATTATTATCGCAATGACCCTTATCGCATTGTTAGGGAGGTGTAGGGTATTATATAGTCGGCCCCGCCCGACTTTCTGCCTTTCCTTACTGGTATTAGTAATAAATTCACTGAATGAAAAAATACCGAATTCAGTGGAAAGTCCAGAAAATAGAAATGTATACTTATAAAATTTCCAAATTCTTGTTTCATTGATTATTATCATATTGCTATTGTATTGGAGTGAGCAGCTGTAATTATCGCATACCGAGCATTTTTGTTCATGTATTTCCTATATAATACTTGCAAGATATATCAAAATATGGGCTGGGCCACGCCCATTGGTCCGATCCCGCCCATTTTCTGACCAATTACGTAGAATGCCACCAGATACATATACACAACATTGCAGCACTCCCGATAGCAAATTGAGCAAGATATAAAAATTTCAAAATTTGGTCATTGTGGGCGGGGCCACGCCTATTGGTCCGAACCCGCCCATTTTTGGACCAATCACGTAGATCGCCAACGGATATATATACACAAAATTCCAGGTCTCTCGCTAACAAATTGTGCAAGATATCACATTTTTTAAATTTGGTTTATATGGGCGGTGCCACGCCCATTGGTTCGATCCCGCCCGTTTTTGGATCAATCACGTAGACTGCCACCGTTTACATATACACAAAATTCCAGCACTCTCGCTAACAAATTGTGCAAAATATCTCAATTTCAAAATTTGGCTTGTATGGGCGGGGCCACGCCCATTGGTCCGGTCCCGCCCATTTTTTCACCATTTACGTAGAATGCCACCAGATACATATACGCAACATTGCAGCACTCCCGCTAGCAAATTGTGCAAGATATCAAAATTTTGTCTATGTGGGCGGGGCCACGCCCATTGGTCCGATCCCGCCCATTTTTGGACCTATAACGTAGACTGCCACCGTTTACATATACACAAAATTCCAGCACTCTCGCTAACAAATTGTGCAAAATATCTCAATTTCAAAATTTGGCTTATATGGGCGGGGCCACGCCCATTGGTCCGATTCCGCCCATTTTTGGAAAATTCACATAATCTGCCATTAAATGCATACAAACAAAATTTCAGCACTATACCCTTAATAGGAGCAGAAATATCGGATTTTTAACCTGCGATTTGTATGGGAGGTACCACGCCCCTTTGTCCAATTAATTTTTTTTTTATATAAACCATCTCGTGAAAATTTAGAATCGAATAAAAAAAAAATCATCCAAATCGCTCCAGCCGTTCTGACGTGATGCCATTACACAGATGGACCGTTTCATTTTTATATATATAGATTTTACAAAAAAAAACTGAAACTGAACGATTTATTGTTCGTCAAGAATATAAATTAAATGGACTACAAAAGATGTGAAGAAAAGTGAATTTTTATGATCTGAAAAGATGTTCGTGCCATTGTTGAAAAAGTAGATATATCGCCGAAAGTAGTTGATTTTCCGATTTGAACTTATTAATTAAGGGTTGTACTCTATATCATACCATTGCGTAAATATTGGTATTCGATCAAAAACATATATTTTCTCAAAAAAAAATTAAATGAATTTGTATCTCGGATTTCGATTAGTTTTTATGTATATGGTGTCTACCAGATTTTTACGTGAAGGGCTGAAGTCTGCAGCGTCCTTAGAATTGATATTACAGTTTACGACATTTCATACATTTCAGACGGGTTTATGACGTATGTGACGTTTACACCTTTCTGACAGTCGTAAACCTACAAAATCATGTCGTGGACCATCCCTGGATATTACCCATCTATATATACTCGTAGTATCACATTCCTATAAACAACAACGTAAGTGAGTGCAACAGGAAATTATTTAGACTGAAATACTCATAATGTGAAAAATATTTTTAACTCGTTCTGCAAAATGTCAAAGAATGCAGAAGTAATGCAATGCATTTTTCCATCTTCTAACGGCAGCTTCACATCGAAGTTATCTTGGGTGTTCGTGCGTTTACCTTAAAACTCAATTTATATTTTACTTGAGGTTTCCGGGAATTTTCCACATACCCTACATCACATGAGATGGTCTATAGTATTCGGTAAGGTACATGAATACAAAAGCTATCTGCCTATAGATTCGAATATATAACAAACTCACGACTAAAATAACTAGTAATATAAATAAATATTTGCATATTTTTCTATATTTCTAAAATTTACAAATTAGCACAAGTTATTAATTATTGAATGTATAGCGTTTTCGACAGAGTCGACGTAGCACTTACTCCTAAACTTCAATTTTATTCTTTAAATGGCTGTGCCGTTTGTCATCCGACTAAAGGTGCATTGATGCAAATACTCATATTAACTACGCTCACTGAACTTAAATGAATTTCACGTTATTTATGATTTGAATACCATCACTCGGAAATACCATCTATCGAATCCCACAATGCGACTACCATGAATGGTGGTTAACTGCTATGCTCAAAATATGCGAAATGCGGTACACAGACATACCACGGCACAATCTAGGTGAAAAAGGTGGCATTTGACTACGAAATAAGGAAATATTTCTGCTGTCTTGCTGCTAACGAGAAACTCAATAGGAAGTCACAAAGGAGGTAGAATCGATTGTTAAGGAAAAATGCACTTGCATTAAACAATAAATGCTTCATCTTTTAGAAAAAGTGCTTGCACGATTTCAGTGGACGGTTCTCCTAATAAAAAGGAAGAACTCAGTAGTCAATTCATATAGAGAGTAGGGCCTTAGAGGAGGGCCTTAGTGGTTGATATTAATATAGATAATATCGACCACTGTGGTCGACCTCTAGTATAGTGGAGGTCGAGTATAGGTGAAGACCACAGTGGTCGACTCTAGTATAGGTGAAGACCACAGTGGTCGACTCTAGTATAGGTGAAGACCACAGTGGTCGACTCTAGTATAGGTGAAGATGACAGTGGTCGACTCTAGTATAGGTGAAGACCACAGTGGTCGACTCTAGTATAGGTGAAGACCACTGTGGTCGACTCTAGTATAGAGGAAGACCACAGTGGCGACCCTAGTATAGTGGAAGACCACAGTGGTCGACTCTAGTATAGAGGAAGACCACAGTGGTCGACTCTAGTATAGAGGAAGACCACAGTGGTCGACTCTAGTATAGAGGAAGACCACAGTGGTCGACTCTAGTATAGAGGAAGACCACAGTGGTCGACTCTAGTATAGAGGAAGACCACAGTGGTCGACTCTAGTATAGAGGAAGACCAACGTGGTCGACTCTAGTATAGAGGAAGACCAACGTGGTCGACTCTAGTATAGAGGAAGACCAACGTGGTCGACTCTAGTATAGAGGAAGACCACAGTGGTCGACTCTAGTATAGAGGACGACCACAGTGGTCGACTCTAGTATAGAGGACGACCACAGTGGTCGACTCTAGTATAGAGGACGACCACAGTGGTCGACTCTAGTATAGAGGACGACCACAGTGGTCGACTCTAGTATAGAGGACGACCACAGTGGTCGACTCTAGTATAGAGGACGACCACAGTGGTCGACTCTAGTATAGAGGACGACCACAGTGGTCGACTCTAGTATAGAGGAAGACCACAGTGGTCGACTCTAGTATTGAGGAAGACCACAGTGGTATAGGAAGACCACAGTATAGAGGAAGACCACAGTGGTCGACTCTAGTATAGAGGAAGACCACAGTGGTCGACTCTAGTATTGAGGAAGACCACAGTGGTCGACTCTAGTATTGAGGAAGACCACAGTGGTCGACTCTAGTATTGAGGAAGACCACAGTGGTCGACTCTAGTATTGAGGAAGACCACAGTGGTCGACTCTAGTATTGAGGAAGACCACAGTGGTCGACTCTAGTATAGAGGAAGACCACAGTGGTCGACTCTAGTATAGAGGAAGACCACAGTGGTCGACTCTAGTATTGAGGAAGACCACAGTGGTATAGGAAGACCACAGTATAGAGGAAGACCACAGTGGTCGACTCTAGTATAGAGGAAGACCACAGTGGTCGACTCTAGTATTGAGGAAGACCACAGTGGTCGACTCTAGTATTGAGGAAGACCACAGTGGTCGACTCTAGTATTGAGGAAGACCACAGTGGTCGACTCTAGTATTGAGGAAGACCACAGTGGTCGACTCTAGTATTGAGGAAGACCACAGTGGTCGACTCTAGTATAGAGGAAGACCACAGTGGTCGACTCTAGTATAGAGGAAGACCACAGTGGTCGACTCTAGTATAGAGGAAGACCACAGTGGTCGACTCTAGTATAGAGGAAGACCACAGTGGTCGACTCTAGTATAGAGGAAGACCACAGTGGTCGACTCTAGTATAGAGGAAGACCACAGTGGTCGACTCTAGTATAGAGGAAGACCAACGTGGTCGACTCTAGTATAGAGGAAGACCAACGTGGTCGACTCTAGTATAGAGGAAGACCAACGTGGTCGACTCTAGTATAGAGGAAGACCACACATTTATGCATTGACCACAGTGGTCGACTCTAGTATAGAGGAAGACCACAGTGCTCGACTCTAGTATAGAGGAAGACCACAGTGGTCGACTCTAGTATTGAGGAAGACCACAGTGGTCGACTCTAGTATTGAGGAAGACCACAGTGGTCGACTCTAGTATAGAGGAAGACCACAGTGGTCGACTCTAGTATAGAGGAAGACCACAGTGGTCGACTCTAGTATAGAGGAAGAGCACAGTGGTCGACTCTAGTATAGAGGAAGAGCACAGTGGTCGACTCTAGTATAGAGGAAGACCACAGTGGTCGACTCTAGTATAGAGGAAGACCACAGTGGTCGACTTTAGTATAGAGGAAGACCATAGTGGTCGACTCTAGTATAGAGGAAGACCACAGTGGTCGACTCTAGTATAGAGGAAGACCACAGTGGTCGACTCTAGTATAGAGGAAGACCACAGTGGTCGGCTCTAGTATAGAGGAAGACCACAGTGGTCGACTCTAGTATAGAGGAAGACCACAGTGGTCGACTCTAGTATAGAGGAAGACCACAGTGGTCGACTCTAGTATAGAGGAAGACCACAGTGGTCGACTCTAGTATAGAGGAAGACCACAGTGGTCGACTCTAGTATAGAGGAAGACCACAGTGGTCGACTCTAGTATAGAGGAAGACCACAGTGGTCGACTCTAGTATAGAGGAAGACCACAGTGGTCGACTCTAGTATAGAGGAAGACCACAGTGGTCGACTCTAGTATAGAGGAAGACCACAGTGGTCGACTCTAGTATAGAGGAAGACCACAGTGGTCGACTCTTGTATAGAGGAAGACCAACGTGGTCGACTCTAGTATAGAGGAAGACCACAGTGGTCGACTCTAGTATAGAGGAAGACCACAGTGGTCGACTCTAGTATAGAGGAAGACCACAGTTGTCGACTCTAGTATAGATGAAGACCACAGTGGTCGACTCTAGTATAGAGGAAGACCACACATTTATGCATTGACCACAGTGGTCGACTCTAGTATAGAGGAAGACCACAGTGCTCGACTCTAGTATAGAGGAAGACCACAGTGGTCGACTCTAGTATAGAGGAAGACCACAGTGGTCGACTCTAGTATAGAGGAAGAGCACAGTGGTCGACTCTAGTATAGAGGAAGACCACAGTGGTCGACTCTAGTATAGAGGAAGAGCACAGTGGTCGACTCTAGTATAGAGGAAGACCACAGTGGTCGACTCTAGTATAGAGGAAGACCACAGTGGTCGACTCTAGTATAGAGGAAGACCACAGTGGTCGACTCTAGTATAGAGGAAGACCACAGTGGTCGACTCTAGTATAGAGGAAGACCACAGTGGTCGACTCTAGTATAGAGGAAGACCACAGTGGTCGACTCTAGTATAGAGGAAGACCACAGTGGTCGACTCTAGTATAGAGGAAGACCACAGTGGTCGACTCTAGTATAGAGGAAGACCACAGTGGTCGACTCTAGTATAGAGGAAGACCACAGTGGTCGACTCTAGTATAGAGGAAGACCACAGTGGTCGACTCTAGTATAGAGGAAGACCACAGTGGTCGACTCTAGTATAGAGGAAGACCACAGTGGTCGACTCTAGTATAGAGGAAGACCACAGTGGTCGACTCTAGTATAGAGGAAGACCACAGTGGTCGACTCTAGTATAGAGGAAGACCACAGTGGTCGACTCTAGTATAGAGGAAGACCACAGTGGTCGACTCTAGTATAGAGGAAGACCACAGTGGTCGACTCTAGTATAGAGGAAGACCACAGTGGTCGACTCTAGTATAGAGGAAGACCACAGTGGTCGACTCTAGTATTGAGGAAGACCACAGTGGTCGACTCTAGTATTGAGGAAGACCACAGTGGTCGACTCTAGTATTGAGGAAGACCACAGTGGTCGACTCTAGTATAGAGGAAGACCACAGTGGTCGACTCTAGTATAGAGGAAGACCACAGTGGTCGACTCTAGTATAGAGGAAGACCACAGTGGTCGACTCTAGTATAGAGGAAGACCACAGTGGTCGACTCTAGTATAGAGGAAGACCACAGTGGTCGACTCTAGTATAGAGGAAGACCACAGTGGTCGACTCTAGTATAGAGGAAGACCACAGTGGTCGACTCTAGTATAGAGGAAGACCACAGTGGTCGACTCTAGTATAGAGGAAGACCACAGTGGTCGACTCTAGTATAGAGGAAGACCACAGTGGTCGACTCTAGTATAGAGGAAGACCACAGTGGTCGACTCTAGTATAGAGGAAGACCACAGTGGTCGACTCTAGTATAGAGGAAGACCACAGTGGTCGACTCTAGTATAGAGGAAGACCACAGTGGTCGACTCTAGTATAGAGGAAGACCACAGTGGTCGACTCTAGTATAGAGGAAGACCACAGTGGTCGACTCTAGTATTGAGGAAGACCACAGTGGTCGACTCTAGTATTGAGGAAGACCACAGTGGTCGACTCTAGTATTGAGGAAGACCACAGTGGTCGACTCTAGTATTGAGGAAGACCACAGTGGTCGACTCTAGTATTGAGGAAGACCACAGTGGTCGACTCTAGTATTGAGGAAGACCACAGTGGTCGACTCTAGTATAGAGGAAGACCACAGTGGTCGACTCTAGTATAGAGGAAGACCACAGTGGTCGACTCTAGTATAGAGGAAGACCACAGTGGTCGACTCTAGTATAGAGGAAGACCACAGTGGTCGACTCTAGTATAGAGGAAGACCACAGTGGTCGACTCTAGTATAGAGGAAGACCACAGTGGTCGACTCTAGTATAGAGGAAGACCAACGTGGTCGACTCTAGTATAGAGGAAGACCAACGTGGTCGACTCTAGTATAGAGGAAGACCACACATTTATGCATTGACCACAGTGGTCGACTCTAGTATAGAGGAAGACCACAGTGCTCGACTCTAGTATAGAGGAAGACCACAGTGGTCGACTCTAGTATTGAGGAAGACCACAGTGGTCGACTCTAGTATTGAGGAAGACCACAGTGGTCGACTCTAGTATAGAGGAAGACCACAGTGGTCGACTCTAGTATAGAGGAAGACCACAGTGGTCGACTCTAGTATAGAGGAAGACCACAGTGGTCGACTCTAGTATAGAGGAAGAGCACAGTGGTCGACTCTAGTATAGAGGAAGAGCACAGTGGTCGACTCTAGTATAGAGGAAGACCACAGTGGTCGACTCTAGTATAGAGGAAGACCACAGTGGTCGACTCTAGTATAGAGGAAGACCACAGTGGTCGACTTTAGTATAGAGGAAGACCATAGTGGTCGACTCTAGTATAGAGGAAGACCACAGTGGTCGACTCTAGTATAGAGGAAGACCACAGTGGTCGACTCTAGTATAGAGGAAGACCACAGTGGTCGGCTCTAGTATAGAGGAAGACCACAGTGGTCGACTCTAGTATAGAGGAAGACCACAGTGGTCGACTCTAGTATAGAGGAAGACCACAGTGGTCGACTCTAGTATAGAGGAAGACCACAGTGGTCGACTCTAGTATAGAGGAAGACCACAGTGGTCGACTCTAGTATAGAGGAAGACCACAGTGGTCGACTCTAGTATAGAGGAAGACCACAGTGGTCGACTCTAGTATAGAGGAAGAGCACAGTGGTCGACTCTAGTATAGAGGAAGACCACAGTGGTCGACTCTAGTATAGAGGAAGACCACAGTGGTCGACTCTAGTATAGAGGAAGACCACAGTGGTCGACTCTAGTATAGAGGAAGACCACAGTGGTCGACTCTAGTATAGAGGAAGACCACAGTGGTCGACTCTAGTATAGAGGAAGACCACAGTGGTCGACTCTAGTATAGAGGAAGACCACAGTGGTCGACTCTAGTATAGAGGAAGACCACAGTGGTCGACTCTAGTATAGAGGAAGACCACAGTGGTCGACTCTAGTATAGAGGAAGACCACAGTGGTCGACTCTAGTATAGAGGAAGACCACAGTGGTCGACTCTAGTATAGAGGAAGACCACAGTGGTCGACTCTAGTATAGAGGAAGACCACAGTGGTCGACTCTAGTATAGAGGAAGACCACAGTGGTCGACTCTAGTATAGAGGAAGACCACAGTGGTCGACTCTAGTATAGAGGAAGACCACAGTGGTCGACTCTAGTATAGAGGAAGACCACAGTGGTCGACTCTAGTATAGAGGAAGACCACAGTGGTCGACTCTAGAATAGAGGAAGACCACAGTGGTCGACTCTAATATAGAGGAAGACCACAGTGGTCGACTCTAGTATAGAGGAAGACCACAGTGGTCGACTCTAGTATAGAGGAAGACCACAGTGGTCGACTCTAGTATAGAGGAAGACCACAGTGGTCGACTCTAGTATAGAGGAAGACCACAGTGGTCGACTCTAGTATAGAGGAAGACCACAGTGGTCGACTCTAGTGTAGAGGAAGACCACAGTGGTCGACTCTAGTATAGAGGAAGACCACAGTGGTCGGCTCTAGTATAGAGGAAGACCACAGTGGTCGACTCTAGTATAGAGGAAGACCACAGTGGTCGACTCTAGTATAGAGGAAGACCACAGTGGTCGACTCTAGTATAGAGGAAGACCACAGTGGTCGACTCTAGTATAGAGGAAGACCACAGTGGTCGACTCTAGTATAGAGGAAGACCACAGTGGTCGACTCTAGTATAGAGGAAGACCACAGTGGTCGACTCTAGTATAGAGGAAGACCACAGTGGTCGACTCTAGTATAGAGGAAGACCAACGTGGTCGACTCTAGTATAGAGGAAGACCACAGTGGTCGACTCTAGTATAGAGGAAGACCACAGTGGTCGACTCTAGTATAGAGGAAGACCACAGTGGTCGACTCTAGTATAGAGGAAGACCAACGTGGTCGACTCTAGTATAGAGGAAGACCACAGTGGTCGACTCTAGTATAGAGGAAGACCACAGTTGTCGACTCTAGTATAGATGAAGACCACAGTGGTCGACTCTAGTATAGAGGAAGACCACACATTTATGCATTGACCACAGTGGTCGACTCTAGTATAGAGGAAGACCACAGTGCTCGACTCTAGTATAGAGGAAGACCACAGTGGTCGACTCTAGTATAGAGGAAGACCACAGTGGTCGACTCTAGTATAGAGGAAGACCACAGTGGTCGACTCTAGTATAGAGGAAGACCACAGTGGTCGACTCTAGTATAGAGGAAGACCACAGTGGTCGACTCTAGTATAGAGGAAGACCACAGTGGTCGACTCTAGTATAGAGGAAGACCACAGTGGTCGACTCTAGTATAGAGGAAGACCACAGTGGTCGACTCTAGTATAGAGGAAGACCACAGTGGTCGACTCTAGTATAGAGGAAGACCACAGTGGTCGACTCTAGTATAGAGGAAGACCACAGTGGTCGACTCTAGTATAGAGGAAGTCGTCGATCTAATAGGGCAACAAATATTAGTATGCATGATATTTTCGAACATTGTATCGATTTGTAGTATATACAGTAAATTGAAATGAAATATGCATATTGAATAATTTTTCTTTTGACACCCCGTATCACATATTTGTTACAATGTGGTGCTTTGTTCTATTAGAGCTTATAGTATTCAATTCCGTAATTCTTCAGTCAAATGATTTCATATAAACACAAAAATAGATTTGGACAATACATTTCGTATCCAAAAGAGATTGTTAATAAAAATTGTGTTTTTTGTACACTTAAACCTATTTCTGTTCCCTTTGTCAATGATGGGTCCTTGGCATACAATGCATGTATACTACATATACATATTTTCACTTGTTTGCTATTTCAGCTACAAGAATAGAAAAGCTACAAATCATTTATTAAAAACTTTTGTTTACAAGTGTATGTATGTAAGAGTAGAAGAACGAACAGAACGACACAGTACAATGCATAAATGTCACTTAAACAATATGCAAATAGGGTTTACTGAGTCTTCGAGGAAAATGATAAATGGCTTTGAATTTGGGGTTTTTTGTTTCGTTACACAAACAATGAATGACAACACCTTTTTTGGTGTTGACATATACATACATACAATTGTACGGGTATATTGTGTACTTTACAATAAAACAAGGGCTTAAATTGGGTCAAGGTGACCCCAAGGTACACTCTACAAAGAAAAAGCAGTGTAACAACAAAGATAGGATAATTAATCATAAATATCAAAAGAGCTCATTACCAGTATGGAATCAAATTATTTATTGCCATTTTGTATTAATGATGGAAATCAGGAAAACAATAGGTTGTCGGCATTGGAGTCAACTCAAAGTATTTATTCCAGGAAAATCTTTATAAATGTCATGTAGCTAAATCTTGGTAAATATAAATGACTAGCAGATACCCGGTGAGCTTTATAGCTCCCAAATTTCCTTTTAGTGAAATAGAGACATGCGATGTGTTTCCTTTAATAATCTCGATTCTCAAAAATATAGTTTTTAATAAATATGGAGATTACTAAATTTTGTATGCAATTGCACTTTCTCAACGTGTGGATGTGCTCCCTTTAACAGAACTACTTGCTTACATACATACTTAAACGAAAAATTTCTTTCACTGATCCATTCATAGCCTCAAATGCTTATACACTAAATCTCAAGACGGTTTGTGCAATGCTTCTCCACACATTTTTTTCAATAATAAAGGCATCATGACGGGGTGTTATCCCAAATGTTCCGCTCATATTGCTCTTAAGTGCGTATGCGCCAAATTTCAAGGCAATGGTTCTCGTATAGATGGAGCCACGTTCATCTCTCCAAGATCGACAATTCTCTCTTGAAATGCACCCATACCAAATTTCCGGACGATTGATGCAATGTTTCTCCAGATGTCTAATTTTCAGTAAGAGAAGGCGGGTTCATGCCACATTCCGTATATTGCCAATTTTCTGTTGGGTCACGCATAGTGATGTCAAATACAGACATAACAAATTTCACGACGTTTGGTCCAATATTTGCAGAGTCGTATGGGCGGGGCCACGCCCGCTTTTACTGTTTAAAAGCGACCTTCGCATTATTGCCTTTCAATGAAACCGTTTTGGGGTACAGCGCTTGGATGGTTTCAAAGACCATAACGGACATTGTTATACAATTTTTTGTGCTTTTATATATTTAGATTAAACATTGCCCCTCCCAATTACTCTATCCCGCACACTTTTGGAGAAACTACTAATATTGATTCCAATAAATTACAATCCAAATTGCGTTCTTCTACGGTCAATAGTTTCCGAGATAATACATTTTTAACTAATGCTACGTCTACTTTTGCAACACCCACTTATACGATCCAACCCATTTGTGTTGATGTTTTTTATAATAACACTGCTAACGATTTCGATTTTCTACGATCAATATATTATGAGATATTTAAATTGTAAATATTGTCACGCCCACTTATTTTATACCGCCCACTTTTTTGGAAATTACAAATAGTGACTCCAATAACTGTCCAAATTTCATTCTTCTACGGTCAATAGTTTCCAAGATAATACATTTTTAACTAATGCTACGCCCAGTTCTGCCGCACCCACTAATCAGGTCCTTCCAATCTTTGTTGAAGTTTTCCCATAATAATTTCACTAACGATTTTTCCCAATTTCGTTTTGTTACGATCAACACATTCTGAGGTATTTGAATTTTATAAATGCCACGCCCGCATATGCCCAGCCCACTTTTTCCAAATTCTTTTTCCAAAACCATTACTGACCAAATAGCTTTCAAACAAAAGAAAAAAAATTAAAATTTGTCAAGTGGTCCCTGCGTCTATAAAGCACATATATGTGCTACCCAGCAAAAAATAAAAGAAGTACTTCCAAAAGATTTACATTATAAGTACTACCAAATCAGAAGTATGCATTTTTTCGGCATTTAATAAAGTTCTTCTAAATTACTTACCAAAATGTAATTTTGGAGTATAAATTACACAGTCCAAAAACCCTGGGACGAGATATTATGTTTCTTGTAGGTAATGTCGAGTAAAATAACGTTTTATTCTTGTTTTACTCGACAAGACCTACAAGAACAAGTAAGAAAGTTTCAGTCGGATAAACCGACTAAGGTATACCCTCACTTTGTGAGTAATGTAATATTGAATATTACACGAATTATTCTGTCCATTTTGTGTGGGAGGTACCGGAAGGGGTTTAACAAATACACATATTTTTCTGTAAACAATAAATTCTTTAATTACATTGCACTGTGCCGAATTATAAGCGTTTATGTGTACTGGTATATTAACGTTATGAGATGTTAAATTGTGGTATGATTTGGCCATTTTGTGTGGGAGGTACAAAAAGGGGTGTAGTGTTAACGCCAATTTTTCACTGGGCTTTAGGCATTATAAAAGCATTACACTGTACAAAATTTCATGTATTTTCATACACTGGTATTAATGTTATAAGCTGTAAACTTTTGGTGCAAAATGGTACCTTTGTGTGGGAGGTACCAAAAGGCGCGTGACAAAAACGCCCATTTTCACTGGACTGTAGGCATCACACTGTACAGAATTTCAAGAATTTGTATACACTGGTATTAGTGTTATAAGCCGTTAACTTTTGGTGGGAGGTACCAAAAGGGGCGTGGCAACTTCGCCCATTTTTCTCAAGTGCGGCTATTAATCTAATACGAGTACTATGTGTGAAGAAGATTCGAATATGTATAATAGCAGTTATTAAAGTATCAATATTTCACAACATTTTAACTCTTTGTGGGGGAGGTACCAGAAGGAGTGGACCAATATGGCCCATCTTCGAACTTAGTCGGAGATAGAAAAAATACTACCGCATAACAAATTTGAAGTCAATCGGTTACTCCTTTCCAAAACGGATTTTCGCCGAACATACTTGGGGTCTTAGGTCACTCCTTCGATGTGTTACACTTTTTTTCCGTAGCAAATGATATACATATACCCTGGTTACACTATAAATATAATATCCCGTCCCGTGGTTTTCAACTTCATGTTTTTTTTGTCGCACTGTCAAAACGATTGGATGTAAAATAAACCAATGTAGGTCCTAGTAACAGGTTTTCCAATAGGTATGATATGCTTTTGAAGTGACGTTTCGGCCATTTGTAACATGTCATGATCTGTCATTTGTTTTTCATTGTATTCAGCAGTGTTTACAATTTCATCATGGAGAGATATACGCAAGAACAACGTTTACAAATTATTCAGTTTTATTATCAAAATAATCGTTCTCCAATTGCAACATTTCGTGCGCTAAGTCCATTTTTTTAAGTTAAAACCAGTAAGGAAAGGCAGAAAGTCGGGCGGGGCCGACTATATAATACCCTACACCTCCCTAACAATGCGATAAGGGTCGTTGCGATAATAATTTGGAATAATTGGTAAATAGGTAGGAACATATTATCTAATTCTAAACCTATAATCGCTAAATTTAGCAATATTCGTTCCTAAATTGGGAAACATCGTTCTTGAAAATTTAAATGATCGGAAGTAAAGTGCAACTTATATAGCGCTTTGACACTAAATCAGGAGGAACATATATATGGAGGTTATATTTAAATCTGAACCAATTTCCCTGAATACTCATTCATGTAAACAGCCCTCTTTCTGTCGAATTTCGTTCTGATCAGATATAAAATACAGACACTGATCGGATATAAAATAACATTTTTACATGTCAAATCGGGGTAACTTATATAGGGGGGCTATATCTAAATCTGAACCGATTTCTTCCAAATTTAAAAGTGTTCATTCATATAATATGAAACCTTTTTCTACCGAATTTCATACTGATCGGATACAAAATGCAGTTTTTACAGCGCTTACATATCAAATCGGAGGTAACATATGTATGGGGGCTATATCTAAATCTGAACTGATTTTCTCCAAATTTGGAGGTATTCCTTCACGTAATAAGAGACCTCTTACGTCGAATTTCGCACTGATCGGATATAAAATACAGTTTCTACAGCGCTTACATGTCAAATCGGGGGTTACATATATGGGGGCTATATCTAAATCTGAACCGATTTTCTCCGAATTTAGCAGTATTCCCTCATGTAATAAGAAACCTCTTTCTGCCAAATTTCATACTAATCGGATATAAAATAAAGTTTTTACAGCGCTTACATGTCAAATCGGGGCTAACATATATATGGAGGCTATATCTAAATCTGAACTGATTTTCTCCGAATTTGGCAGTATTCCTTCACGAAATAAGAGACCCCTTTCTGCCGAATTTCGCACAGATCGGATATAAATACAGTTTCTACAGAGCTTACATGTCAAATCGGGGGTTACATATATATGGGGGCTATATCTAAATCTAAACCGATTTTCTCCGAATTTAGCAGTATTCCCTCATGTAATAAGAAACCTCTTTCTGCCGAATTTCATACTGATCGGATAGAAAAACACAGTTTCTACAGCGCTTTCATGTCAAATCGGGGGTGACATATATATGGGGGCTATATCTAAATCTAAACCGATTTTCTCCGAATTTAGCAGTATTCCTTCATGTAATAAGAAACCTCTTTCTGCCGAATTTCATACTAATCGGATATAAAATAAAGTTTTTACAGCGCTTACATGTCAAATCGGGGGTAACATATATATTTGGGGGGCTATATCTAAATCTGAACTGATTTTCTCCAAATTTGGAAGTATTCCTTCACGTAATAAGAGACCTCTTTCTGCCGAATTTCGCACTGATCGGATATAAAATACAGTTTCTACAGAGCTTACATGTCAAATCGGGGGTTACATATATATGGGGGCTATATCTAAACCTGAACCGATTTTCTCCGAATTTAGCAGTATTCCCTCATGTAATAAGAAACCTCTTTCTGCCGAATTTCATACTGATGGGATATAAAATAAAGTTTTTACAGCGCTTACATGTCAAATCGGGGGTAACATATATATGGGGGCTGTATCTAAATCTGAACCGATTTTAACCAAATTCAATAGGGATCGTCCTTGGGCCAAACGAATGATATGTGCAAAGTTTCGTCGCGATCGGACCATAATTGCGACCTGTACTTTGACAGACGGACAGACAGACAGACGGACAGACGGACATAGCTAAATCAACTCAGAAAGTGATTCTAAGTCGATCGGTATAATAAACGATGGGTCTATTTCTTCTCCTTTTGGGTGTTACAAACAAATGCACAAAGTTATAATACCCTGTACCACAGTGTGGTGTAGGGTATAAAAAAACACTTTCCAGTCGACTTACGACCATGTCACCCATTTTTTACCAAATATTTTAGCTCTCGTTAAGAGCTATTTTTTTGCCATTGACCGATTGTGGCTACGTGCCACACAGCAAATGAAACATTGAATTGTTGCGAGAAAAGTTTGGAGGTTCGATTATTTCAAGAAGTTGTGATATTGAATGGCCTCCAAGAAGTTGTGATTTAACACCATTAGACTATTTCTTGTGGGATAATTTGAAGTCATTGGTCTTTCGAAATAAACCAGACTCTCTTCAAGCTTTACAAGTCAATATTGAACGTGCCATTTATGTCATACGACTTGATTTAGTGGAAAAAGTGCTCGAAAATTGGGTTCATCGAATTCGTGCCTGCAGAAGAAGTCGTGGAGGCAATTTGAATGACGTTTTATTTATGACTTAATTGTATCGATTGTGAAGATTAAATAAAAAGCTTTTGAATTTCCTTAACAAAAAGTGTTTTTTTTTTCAAAGAAATCATATCACTCGTATTGGAAACCCCTGCATTAAGACACTCCACCCTGCTAAATTTCAAAATGATTGAATGTGAAATACAGCTTCGATCGTGTTAGAGGGCCAAATCGGAAGAAATATATATATATATATATGGTGGCCATATCTAAATCTAAATCAATTTTCTTTAAAATTAAGAATTGTCAGCTTGTACATCAATAACAACTTTCTGCCAAATTTTCTACAGATCGATTAAAATTTTTCTCATATATGTCAAATCGGAGGTAGATATATGTAAGAGCTATATCTAAATATGAACCGATTTTTACCAATTTCATTACGGATTGTCGTTGGGACAAAATAAAGCTATGTGCAAAGTTTCATTTATATATATAGAATCGTTGTTCACTTTGGCCGTTATTTGTACACTCCCTTCCCTATGTCTGTTTATAAAAATACATGGACAGCATTTTGTTATTAATTGAAAATCCGTCTTTGAAATTTTATATATTTATAACTATAAATTCCATTCGTTCCTATGCGCAAAAGAGGGCCTCTACGATGAGGAACATAGGGCCTCAACCATCTTCGCTTGTCTGCTGCCTCAGACTTTAGTTCATTCCATGGTTTCCCTGATCTGTTTGTTTCCATCTCGACTTGTCTTCGCCAGGTGTGACTTGGCCGTCCTCTTCTTGGGCTGCCTTGGTGGTTCCATTTTATGCCATTTTTGGTGATGTCGTTCTTAGGTTTTTGAAATTACATTTTTAAATTAAAACTTATCGCGACCTAAGAGTGAAAAGGCACTAAGTCCACTCTTTGACAAAATGTATATTTTAAAGCAGAAAGTAATATAAGTTGGATATACATCGATTTTTAAAACAAAAAGCCAAAAAAAATCTTGCTTTGTCATCTTTAAAAGCTGAATTGTAAAAGCGCTAAGTCCATATACCCTTTATAAAAACATTCATATACAGTAAGTATTTTGCCTCTCCTGTAAAATTTTAAATATTGGACTTAGCGTCTTTACACTCTTAGGTCGCGTTATAAGTTGCGAGAGATATTTTTTCTTACGTTCGAGTTTTATAAAATACTTCGATATTAAATTGATAAATAAGAGAATTATCACTACACCCAAAGATGTTAATAGGAACTACATACATCCATCAAACAAATAAAGGGTGGTTAAATTGCAATGGCCGACGTTGAATGTGAACCACACCTAAACGTCAACTTTTTTCCTCATTCATTTGACATTTCTCAATTTCAGACCATTTGTGTCACGCCCCAAAAGGGACAATGTAAACAGCTCTTAACTTTAGTACCCGTACATCCTTTAAAATTATTAAATGCAATTTAAATTGATAATAATTTGATTAAAACAAAAAATATAAATTTACGAATATTTTTTGGGACTCAAGGGGATTCATAAGTCGGTTTACCCCACTGAGCTTTCTAACTTGTTATATATATAGATAGCAGATTTTTTAAATTATAATAAATTTTCATCCCCAAAAGATGAATAGCATTTTTAAAGATTTCGCAAAAGAATTACAAAATGTCCAAAATAAGAAACGTTATGTTTTCATTCTGTATTTATGAAAAAATCACTTCTTACTCTCGTTGTTCTCGTCTTAACAAGTACTATTTGTTACATTAATTTGAATAATTTAAAACAACGACATGAATTCCCCTCTCATTTTTTGCAACTATAGCATGATAATTTGTCCCACAAAAAAAAATAACAACAATTTAAATTTTTGTCAAAAATTGGGTCATATCAATGAAATGCATATGAGGCCCACTCACGCACAACAATTCTCGTCCTCGCGAATATTTTGTTCTATTCAAATCGATCGAAATTATGCCATAAATAACCACACAAAATATCGAGGGAAAAACAACAATAATAATAATGGCATATATCATTTCTCCCGCCAAATAAATTACCCATAAATGATACAAATACCGCAGAAAATTTTGGAATTATTGCTGCAGGAGGCAGGATTGCCAAGTATGGCCCAAGCTACAGCATTCCCACCACAGAAATGCGATTGGCATAGAATGTAGCAGAGTCATTCTCTCGGTTGACATAATTGGTTGGTTGACATGCGTTGGGCGATATTTATGCAAATGTTTGAACAGATTTAAACCGAAAACAAACTAAATAAATAAACCTCAAAACGGCCGACCAATAATAAAACCAAAAACTCAAAACATTGTAAAAACAACAAGAATAGAAACCGTGCCATTACATAGAAAGGGCTGTCCCCTTCTGAAAACAAAAAAAAAAATATAGAAATATGTCATATATATAAACTTAGATTAGGGTATCAAATTTTGGTAAATGTTTATTAAATTTAAAATAAAAACCAGTAAGGAAAGGCTAAAGTCGGGCGGTGCCGACTATATAATACCCTACACCACTCTCGTAATATTGAATAACTCTGATATATAAATTTTGTAATTCATGTATAAATTGTTTACATAAATTTACTTTTGGGACACTTTATACTTAAATAATACCCTGTACCACAGTGTGGTGTAGGGTATAAAAACGATTGGATCTAAAGAGCCAAATCGGATGAAACATATATATGGGATCTATAGCTAAATCTTTACCGATTTTCTTCAAATTCGGCAATGTTGGTTCATGAATCAAGAAACTCTACCATTCTAAATTTCAAAACGATGTAAAATATAGCTTCTATAGAACTAAAGGACCAAATCGGACGAAACATATATATGGGAGCTATAGCTAAATCTTAACCGATTTTCTTCAAATTAGTTAGTGTTGCTTCATGGATCAAGAAACTCTACCATTCTAAATTTCAAAACGATTGGATGTAAAATACAGCTTTTATAGGACTAAATGGCCAAATCGGACGAAACATATATATGGGAGCTATAGCTAAATCTAAACCGATTTTCCTCAAACTCGGTAGTGTTGGTTCATGGATCAAGAAACTCTACCATTCTAAATTTCAAAACGATTGGATGTAAAATACAGCTTTTATAGGACTAAATGGCCAAATCGGACGAAACATATATATGGGAGCTATAGCTAAATCTAAACCGATTTGCCTCAAACTCGGTAGTGTTGGTTCATGGATCAAGAAACTCTACCATTCTAAATTTCAAAATGATTGGATGTAAAATACAGCTTCTACAGGACTAAAGAGAAAAATCGGACGAAACATATATATGGGAGCTATAGCTAAATCTTAACCGAATTTCTTCAAATTCGGCAATGTTGGTTCATGGATCAAGAAAGTCTACCATTCTAAATTTCAAAACGATTGGATGTAAAATACAGCTTCTATAGGACTAAAGGGCCAAATCGGATGAAAGATATATATGGGAGCTATAGCTAAATCTTAACCGATTTTCTTCAAATTCGGCAATGTTGGTTCATGGATCAAGAAACTCTACCATTCTAAATTTCAAAACGATTGGATGTAAAATACAGCTTCTATAGGACTAAAGGGCCAAATCGGATGAAAGATATATATGGGAGCTATATCTAAATCTGAACCGATTTCAACCAAATTCAATAGCGATCTTAACAGCCGCGAAATACTCTAAACTGCAAAATTTCAGAACGATCGGAGTGAAATTGCGACCTGTAGTCGACGAACAACTTTACATGGACAGACGGACGGGCGGACGGACATCGTTAAATCGACTCAGCTAGTGATTCTGAGTCGATCGGTATACTTTAAGTTGGGTCTAGCTGTGTTATTTTCAGGTGTTACAAACATCTGCCGTGAAACAAACTTATAATACCCTGTACCACAGTGTGGTGTAGGGTATAAAAATATTAGGATGGGATCATAGTTTTGTTTAGAACAATATCCTCACATATATTTAATATTTGTGTGTGTCAAATATTATAAATTTAGAGTGAATATTTCAAGCAAAATATGTTTGGGACAATATACTACAGAAGCGATTTTTTTCAGCGTGTAGCTTGATCAAATTTGGTAGAAATATTTCTTATAGCTGCAGGTTGTTTGGGATTGCAAATGGGCCATATCGGTCAATGTTTTGATATAGCTCCCCTATAGAGGTCGCTCCAAATTATTGCTTTTGACCCATAGATACCACATTTTTAAAGCAATTTATCAGAATCTTTGCAGTTTGTATTCTATTTTAGCAAGAATCATCTCAATAAAAGTTGTACCAATAATATTTTATTATTTTGTAGTCCCCGTGTAAAAAGCTATTTTAAAAAGCTATTTGCGGCCTAAAAATTGCAGCGTTCGTTTTTTTTAACAATTTACTTAAGCAAAAAGGATCGCTTCATGATTTGCTCCATATCCAAAGATTTTTCCAGTAGTACAATTTAATGCAATCCATGGTGGAAAGTATATAAGATTAGGCATGGCCGAACTTAACGCTTTTACTTGTTACAATCTAACAATGCCTTAATTTAAAGACAAGTTCAAAGTGCAATTTTTTAGAAATTGTATATGTTTGTAAAATTCGATTAAAATTTAAATCGTATAATCTTTCGTAGCGATAAATTGCATTGATGGATTAACAAAAAGTGATGAATAGGAGTATTCATAAATTAAAAATTAGTTCCGTTAAACAACAGTTAATGCTGCTTATGTGATTTTTAACTATAAAGTTTAACACGATATCTAGAAAATATTTAAACTAAAATTCGAAAAATTAGCAAAGTTTTAAAAATAGTTTTTAAATACAATATATTTGGAAAACTTTGTTTGTGTGTAAACTAATATTTCATATCGCAAATATATTTTTTTCTAATATATTAACTACGGGTTTTGTAATAGGGATGATATGATTTTGAAGTGACATTTCGCCCATTTGTAATACGTCATGATCTGTCATTTGTTTTTCATTCTATTCAGTAGTGTTTACAATTTCACGATGGAGAGATATACGCAAGAACATCGTTTACAAATTATTCAGTTTTATTATCAAAATAATCGTTCTCCAATTGCAACTTTTCGTGCGCTAAGCCCATTCTTTTTTAGATAGAAAAAACTTTCCAGTCGACCTACGACCTTGACACTTACGAGCAAGACTTAGCTCTCGTTAAGAACTATGTTTTTGTCATTGACCGATTCCCGATCCGACGTACCGTTAAGGAGCTAGAGCAAAAATAAACTTTCCGTTCACATTTGAAAATTATGCTTAGTCCATTTTTTTAAAATCCAAAAAAAAAAAACACTTTCCAGTCGACCTACGACCTTGACACCCATGAACAATATTTTAGCTCTTTAGATCGAATAATAAAAACTAAATACAATGATTTCGAAAACTTCTTAAACAAAAGTTTGTTTGTGTGTAAACACATATTTTATATCGCAAATATATTTATTTTTCTAAAATATTAATAACGGGTTTTCATTGTATTTACAATTTCATCATGGAGAGATATACGCAAGAACAACGTTTAAAAATTATTCAGTTTTATTATCAAAATAATCGATCTAAAATTGCAACTTTTCGTGCGCTAAGTCCATTTTTTTTTAAATAAAAAAAAAAAACACTTTCCAGTCGACCTTGACACTCATAAGTAATACTTTAGCTCTCATCAAGAGCTATGTTTTTGCCATTGGCCGATTCCCGATCCGACGTACCGTTAAGGAGCTAAAGCAAAAATAAACTTTCCGTTCACATTTGAAAAGTATGCTAAGTCCATTTTTTTTTTAAATCCAAAAAAACACTTTCCGGTCGACTTGTTAAGAGCTATCTTTTTGCCATTGACCGATTGTGGCTACGTGCCACACAGCAAATGAAACAATTGAATTGTTGCGAGAAAAGTTTGGATATTCGATTATTTCACGAAATTGTGATATTGAATGGCCCCAAGAAGTTGTGATTTAACACCATTAGACTATTTCTTGTCGGGTTATTTGATGTCATTGGTCTTTCGAAACAAACCAGACTCTCTTCAAGCTTTACAAGTCAATATTGAAAGTGCCATTCATGACATACGACTTGATAAAGTGCAAAAACTGCTTGAATATTGGGTTCATCGAATTCGTTCCTGCAGAAGAAGACGTGGAGGCCATTTGAATGACGTTTTATTTAGAACCTAATTGTATCGATTGTACTTCACATTAAATAAAAAACGTTTGAATTTCCATAACAATAATTATGTTTTTTTCAAAGAAATCATATCACTCTTATTGGAAAACCCTTTATATGCGTTCCAAACAAAATATCTTGAGTATCAAATAAAATGTTTTTGTTCACAAATATATAATAATAATAATATGTATATATAAAAATAATAATATCTAATAATACATACATATGGGCAATTCCATGGTGTCGAACGTGACCGTTGTACAGATTCAAAGTGATAAAAAGGTCAAAATAAAACATATTTTAGATTCATCTTTTACATAATTTTATAGATCGTTAATAGCACCATCACTGGTCTTTTAGTCGTTTTCAGGCAAAATATTGATTAGAAAATAAGGATAAAAAAGGAGCGGGTCGAATGCGACAAAAATGGATGTAGTTTTCGTGAACATCTTTAAAACATGAGATTCAGCGAAATCACAAAGAATATGTCAAAGATGAAAATATTAAAATGTTAAAAAATAATAAATTTTTTGAAGCCTCTTTGTTTGGTAGAAATATCATTGGTAGTTTTTTTATCCCCTCACATTAGAGAGGAGGGTATATATCATTTGCTACGAGCCAAAAGTGTAACAAATCGAAGGAGTGACCTAAGACCCTAAGTATGTTCGGCGGATATCCGTTTTGGGACATTTTAAGTCAAATGAGTAATGTGGGTCCGTCAGTCTGTCTGCTGGTTGGTGCGCACGATAACTCTCGAAGTAACTGATTGACTTCAAATTTGGTATGTGGTAACATTTTCTTCTATCTTCGGCTAAGTTCGAAGATGGGCCATATTGGTCCACTCCTTCTAGTACCTCCCCACAAAGGGTTAATATTTAGTAAAATATTGATTATTTAATAACTTCCATACTACTTATTTGAATCCTCTGAAATTGTACACATAGTATTAGTTTATTAGTCAATATTACCTCCCTCACAAATGGACAATTTTGAACCAAAAGTTACCAGCTTATAACTATAATACAAGTGCATACAAAGACTTGAAATTTTGTACACTGTAATGGTATAATAGTACCTAAAATACAGTGAAAAATGGACATTATTTCCACGCTCCTTTTGGTACCTCCCACACAAATGCACTAATTTGTACCAAAAGTTACCAGCTTATAACTTTAATACCAGTGCATACAAATACTTGCAATTTTTACAGTGTACTGATTTTATAGTACCTAGAGTCCAGTGAAAAATGGGCGTTATTGGCACGCCCCTTTTGGCACCTCCCACACAAATGGACCTTTTTGTACCATAAGTTAACAGATTTTAACTCTAATACCAGTACATACAAATACTTGAAATTTCGTACAGTGCAATGCTTTTATAGTACCTAGAGTCCAGAGAAAATTGGAACGCCCCTTTTTGTACCTCCCACACAAATGGACCATTTTGTACCAAAAGTTACCAGCTTATAACTTTAATACCAGTGAATATAAAAACTTGAGATTTTGTACGGTGTAATGCTTTGATAGTACCAAGAGTCCAGAGATATGGGCGTTATTGGAACGCCCCTTTTGGTGCCTCCCACACAAATGGGCATTTTTGTACCAAAAGATAACAGCTTTTACTTTAATACCAGTGCATACAAATACTTGAAATTTCGTACACTGCATTTCATTTATAGTCCCTGGAGTCTGGAGAAAAGTGGCCGTAATTGGCACGCCCCTTTTTGTACCTCCCACACAAACGGACCATTTTGTACCAAAAGTTACCAGCTTATAACTTTAATACCAGTGAATATAAAAACTTGACATTTTGTACGGTGTAATGCTTTGATAGTACCAAGAGTCCAGAGAAATATGGGCGTTATTGAAACGCCCCTTTTGGTGCCTCCCCCACAAATGGGCATTTTTGTACCAAAAGATAACAGCTTTTACTTTAATACCAGTGCATACAAATACTTGAAATTTCGTTCACTGCATTTCTTTTATAGTCCCTGCAGTCTGGAGAAAAGTGGCCGTAATTGGCACGCCCCTTTTTAGTACCTCCCACACAAATGGACCATTTTGCATCAAAAGTTAACAGCATATAACTTTAATACGAGCGCATACTTTAAAGTTTTTCAAATGCAATTTAAATTGATAATAATTTAATTAAAACAAAAAAATAAATAAATTTACTAATATTTTTTTGGGACTCAAGGTGAGGGGAGAGGTGAGATGAGGGATAAGTCGGTTTACCCGACTGAACTTTCTTACTTGTTTTAATTTAATTTTGAAATTGGTTTGAACGTGACATTTTTTAAATAAAACAAGTAAAGACGGATTAAGTTCGGTCATGCCGAATCTTATATACCCTCCACCATGGATCGCAAATTTCAGCTCAATTTGTTGATTTGAGGTTTTTATGTCGTTGCAAAGGCAAAATTAGAGGAACCTTTGTATAAGGGCTATATAAAATCATGGACCTATGACTAACGCCGTTCGTGTGAAGTATTCTGGGTATAAGTAAACACCAGTTACTAATTTTCAGCCCGATCAGTTGACATTTGTGGTCTCGATGGGGTTATGAAGTCTAATCGGGGAGATGCTATATATGGGGGCTATATCAAATAATGGACCGATAATGTCCATTTTCAATCCCAAGTTACTTGTAGCTATAAGAACTATCTATACCAAATTTCAGTCGTCTAACTCAATTATTGTAGACTGTTGCGTGATTACAAGAGACAGACGGATGGGCGGATGCTTCAACTTTACACTTACGGTGTCGAACGTGACAAACTTCGAATTGATACGGAAAAAATTCTATATAACTTTTTAAACAGTTTTTTTTTGGAATGTTGGCATTTTATACAAATTCTATTTGTACCAATAGTTCGATGCACTTTCTTTAAATATAGTGCTTCTTTTCGGTGTCGATCGTGACAATAGAATTTGTAGTAAAGATAAGCCAAAAATTACCATTATCCTCATTCTTTTTGCTTCGACACTTTTATTTAAGATTTCTTTTGCTCTTAGAGAGATTATTTATAATAAGCCTCTTTTTACGTAATCCTCTATTTACGAGGTTAATTTTAAAGAAATGTGCAATAACACGTAAGAAAGTTCAGTCGGGTAAACCGACTTGTGAATCCCCTCACCTTGAGTCTCAAAAAATATTACTAAATTTATTTTTTTTTTGTTTTCATTAAATTATTATCAATTTTAATTGCATTTAATAACATTAAAGTATGTATAGGTAAATATTAAAGTTATAAGCTGTTAACTTTTCGTGTAAAATGGTCCATTTGTGTGGGAGGTACCAAAAGGGGCATGGTAACTTCGCCAATTTTTCTCGACGTAATAGTGACTAATAAACTAATACTACTTAGAATTTCAGAGGATTCAAATTAATACTATAGAAGTTATTAAATAATCAATATTTCACTAAATGTTAACCCTTTGTGGGGGAGGTACTAGAAGGAGTGGACCAATATGGCCCATCTTCGAACTTAGCCGGAGATATAAGAAAATATTACCACATACCAAATTTGAAGTCAATCGGTTACTCCTTTCGCGAGTTATCGTGCGCACCAGCCAGCAGACAGATGAGCGGACATTGCTCATTCGACTTAAAATGACCGAAAACGGATATCCGTCGAACATACTTAGGGTGTTTGGTGACTCCTTCGATGTGTTACACTTTTGGCTCGTAGCAAATGATATATACCCTCCTCTCTAAGGTGAGGGGATAAAAATGAGTAAATGAACCAAAACTACAATTTCCACCACGCAATTGTTTTTTCTTAAAATTTTGAGTAAATACATGTGAAATTTGTTCATATTATTAAAATTTGAATATTTTAGTATAATAATAAATAACATTAATGTGATTTTAATAACGTTAACTTTTTTGATCACGGTAGACCTTTTGGTGGAATTACCCATATTTAAATATTTTGGTTCCAAATATATTTTCTTTCGATTGAAACATATCAAAAATGGCGATTTTCCTACGTGTATTTGGCACTCATATGCCAAATCGGTCCGAACATATATCTAAATCTGCACCGATTTCCTTCAAATCTGTTACAGAGTCAGAGTACTCCGCTCTACAAATTTTCATAATGAACGAATGTGAAAGGCGGCTTTTATGTGACATATATACTAGATGAGAAGGACATATCTAGATCTGAACCAAAAAAATTAATCTTTTCCAATTAGTTTTATTTTTGACTTTTTTTGCTTAAAAGAAAGCTTGGATCATTTCCTGTATGTGCCTTGTGGTCTTTTATTGGGATAGGACCAGTTTATCTATCAAAATAATAATAAACCTCTAAAAAATGAGGTTCAAACATGTATATTATAGCATAAACGGAGAACCATTTGTCGTAATTGGTTCAGGAGAGCTTTAAATAATCCTAAATTAAGTAGCCCTCATCATCTTCTAAGATTCAAAGATATCTTACAATACATTTCAAAAATTCCCATTTTTTGAATTTTTATCTGATCACCTTAGAGAGGAGGGTATATATCATTTGCTACGAGCCAAAAGTGTAACACATCGAAGGAATGAAGGAGTTCGGCGGAAATCCGTTTTGGGCGATTTTAAGTCATTTGAGCAATGTCCGTCCGTCCGTCCCTCTGTCTGTCTGTGTGTCTGTCTGCTGGCTGCTGAGGACGATAACTCTCGAAAGGAGTAACCGATTGACTTCAAATTTAATATGCGGTAATATTTTTTTCTATCTCCGGCTTAGTTCGAATATGGACCATATTGGTCCACTCCTTCTAGTACCTTCCCCACAAAGGGTTAACTTTTAGTGAAATATTGATTGTTTAATATTTCCTATACTACTTACTCGAATCTTCTGAAATTGCACACAATTAGTAGATAACACGTCAAGAAAAATGGGCGAAGTGGCTACTCCCTTTTTGGTACCTCCCTCACAAATGGACCATTTGCACCAAAAGTTAACTGCTTATGGCTTTAGTATCAATTCATACAAATACTTGAAATTTTGTTCAGAGTAATGCTTTTATAGTGCCTAGAGTCCGGAGAAAAGTGGGCGTAATTGGTACGCCCCTTTTGGTTCCTCCCACACAAATGGACCATTTTATACCAAAATTTACCAGCTTATAACTTTAATACTAGGGAATACAAATACTTGAAATTGTGTACAGTACAATGCTTTTATAGTACCTAGAGTCCAGAGAAAAATGGGGGTTATTGACATACCCTTTTTGGTACCTCCCACACAAATGGACTTTTTGTACAAAATGTTAATAGCTTTTAACTTTAATACCTGTGCATACAAATACTTGAAATTTCGTATAGTCTAATGCGTTTATAGTACCTAGAGTATTGAGAAAAGTGGCCGTTATTGGCACGCCCCTTTTGGTACCTCCCACACAAATGGACCATTTGCACCAAAAGTTAACAGATTTTAACTTTAATACCAATGAATATATATACTTGAAATTTTGTACGGTGTAATGCTTTTATAGTATCTAGAGTCTAGAGAAAAGTGAGCGTTATTTGCACTCCCCTTTTGGTACCTCCAACAAAAATATACCTTTTTGCAGCAAATGTAAACAGCTTTTAACTTTAATACCCGTACGTACTTTAAAGTCATTAAATGCAATTTAAATTGATAATAATTTAACTAAAACAAAAAAAATAAATTTACGAATATTTTTTGGGACTCAAGGTGAGGGGATTCATAAGTCGGTTTACCCGACTGAACTTTCTTACCTGGTTTAATAATTTTTTGATTAAACCCTCTTAGAAACATCGAAAATTATTATATTTGTTTTATTTTATCGTAAAGACTGATCTGTCATGAATAAAATAAGACCGTTCTGAAAAAACAAATCGATGCATAATTTAAAAAGTTGTTGCTAAATTAGCAAGCCTACTTATACCTCCCATTTCTGGTGATGTTATTTGTATACCATCTACTAACATACTTAACTTCGTTTGACTTTTTCACGTTCTTGAAGCCACACTGGAAAACCGGAACGGGGAAATTTAACAGTTTATGTCCATGTTTGGATATAGCCCCAATATAACGGTACTTTTCGATTTGACTTCTTCATGTTCTACAAGTCACACGGTACAACCTATCTACCAAAAATGTTTTATTACATACAAAATGGGCGAAATCGGTCCATATCTGGAAAAAGCCCCCATATAACGATGTCTTCTGATTTGACATATTCAAGTTCTGCACGCAAATCTTTACAATCGGCACGTTCCAAAACCCACATATTATAAACTTTGGGACAGAAAATTTACAGATTTTATTATACCCTCCACCATGGGATGGGGGTTCATTCATTTTGTCACTCCGTTTGTAACACCTCTAAATATTGATCTGAGACCCCATAAAATATATATATTCTTAATCGTCTTAAAATTCGATTTTGCCATGTCCATCTCACTATTGTAATCACGCTAAAACCTATAATACTTTTGCTATGTATCTGACATTTGGTATAGATACTTCTTATAGCTGCAGGTACATTGGGATTGAAATGGACAATATCGGTCCATATTTTGATATAGCCCCCATATATAGTAATGTCCGATCAGACTTCTTAATCCCATAGAGACCACAAATGTCAACTTATCGGGCTGAAAATAGGTAACTGGGGTTTTTTTATACCTGGAATATTTCACACGAACAACGGTAGTAATAGGTCCATGTTTTGATATAGCCCCCACACAAGAGATTCCCTCTAGATTTGACTTCTTAACGCCATAGAGACCACAAATTCCAACTGATCGGGTTGCCAATTTGTAACTATGGTTTATTTATACCAGGAATCCTTCACACGAACAACGGAAGTCAAAGGACCACGTTTTGAAATAGACCCCATACGAAGGTCCCTCTGGATTTGATTTCGTAACGCCATAAAGACCACAGCTGTTCGGGCTGAAAATTGGCAAATATGGTTTATTTAAACTTGGAATATACACACGAATAACGGTAGTAATATGTCCATGTTTTTGACATGTTTGCTAAAGCCTTCATACAAATGTCCTTCTAGATTTGATTTCTTAACGCAAGAACAACCAAAAATTTCGACGAATTAAGCTAAAATTTGTTATAATGAGTTTATTTGTGTCCGAAGCCATTCACACGCGATCCATGGTGGAGGGTATACAAGATTCGGCATGGCCGAACTTAATCCGTCTTGTCTTGTTTTATGTTATCCTAAATATTCCTAGAAAAAAGGTTCAAATCAGCCAAGAAATTTTAAATTTTCCGGTTTTATTTACCTGGATTTTATTTTTTACTACAAAATTATTTTTGAAAATTTAACTTGTATTATAGCCTGATATATATGAAATCACATAACATAATTAATCTAGGAGTGTGCGTTTAATTAAGTTAATAGTCAGTATAAGTACATAGGAAATATTTTCTAAAGTACTTAATAACAAGTAAGAAAGTTCAGTCGGGTAAACCGACTTATGAATCCCCTCACCTTGAGTCCCAAAGACATATTAGTAAATTTATTTGTTTTTTTGTTTTAATTAAATTATTATCAATTTAAATTGCCTTTGATATCTTTAAATTATGTACTGGTATTAAAGTTGAAAGCAGTTTACTTTTGGTACAAAATGGTCCATTTGTGTGGGAGGTACCAAAAGGAGCGTGGAAATAATGCCAATTTTTCACTGTATTGTAGGAACTACTAAACCACTACACTGTACAAAATTCCAAGTCTTTGTATGCACTGTTAATAAAGTTATAAGCTATTTACTTTTGGTTCAAAATTGTCCATTTGTGTGGGAGGTACCAAAAGGAGCGCGGTAACTTCGCCCATTTTTCTCGAGGTAATAGTGATTAATAAACTAATACTATGTGTAGAATTTCAGAGGATTCAAATAAGTAGTATAGAAGTTATTGAATAATCAATATTTCACTAAATGTTAACCCTTTGTGGGGGAGGTACTAGAACGAGTGGACCAATATGGTCCATCTTCGAACTTAGCCGGAGATAGAAGAAAATACTACCATATACCAAATTTGAAGTCAATCGGTTACTCCTTTCGAGAGTTATCGTGCGCACCAACCAGCGGACAGACAGACGGACGGACGAACATTGCTCATTCAACTTTAAATGACCCAAAACGGATATCCGCCGAACATACTTAGGGTCTTAGGTCACTCCTGCGATGTGTTACACTTTTGGTTCTTAGCAAATGATATATACCCTCCTCTCTAAGGTGAGGGGTTAACAAGTAAGAAAGTTTCAGTCGGGTAAACCGACTACGGTATACCCTCACTTTGTGAGTAATGTAATTTTGAATATTCCACGAATTATTCTGTTAGTTCGCATGGGACGTACCAGAACGGGTTTAACAAATACACCTATTTTTCGCTGAACAGTAAATACATTAAATACATTGCACTGTGCCGAATTATAAGAGACAGACGGACGGACGGACATTGCTCATTCGACTTAAAATGGCCCAAAACGGATTTCCGCCGAACAATTTTGGAAAGATTTGGCCTTTTTTGTGTAAGGTACAATATGGGTAATGACACTTATGCCCATTTTTAACTGCATCTGTTGTCAGATGCTAGAGATTACTGTTATCTCAGATCTGAACAATTTGTAACAGATATAGGAAACAAACTGAGCAAAACACAATTTCATTTATGGGGGACGCCAGAAAAATACATTAGCTTTCTAGTTAGAGCTCTAATTTGTTTGTTACGGCAATTTTAATTTTTATACCCTACACCAGACTGTGGTACAGGGTATTATAAGTTTGTTTCACGGCAGATGTTTGTAACACCTGAAAATAACACAGCTAGACCCACCTTAAATTATACCGATCGACTCAGAATCACTAGCTGAGTCGATTTAAAAGTCGATGTCCGTCCGTCCGTCTGTCCATGTAAAGTTGTTCGTCGACTACAGGTCGCAATTTCACTCCGATTGTTCTGAAATTTTGCAGTTTAGAGTATTTCGCGGCTGTTAAGATCGCTATTGAATTTGGTTGAAATCGGTTCAGATTTAGATATAGCTCCCATATATATCTTTCGTCCGATTTGGCCATTTAGTCCTATAGAAGCTGTATTTTACATCTGATCGTTTTGAAATTTAGAATGGTAGAGTTTCTTGATCCATGAACCAACATTGCCGAATTTGAAGAAAATCGGTTAAGATTTAGCTATAGCTCCCATATATATGTTTCGTCCGATTTTGCTCTTTAGTCCTGTAGAAGCTGTATTTTACATCCAATCATTTTTATACCCTACACCACACTGTGGTACAGGGTATTTTTTAAGTATAAAATGACTCAAAAGTAAATTTATGTAAACAATTTATACATGAATTACAAAATTTATATTTCAGAGTTATTCAATATTACGAGAGTGGTGTAGGGTATTATATAGTCGGCCCCGCCCGACTTTAGCCTTTCCTTACTGGTTTTTTATTATTCGAATCCATTATATTTGGTCACTGAATTCGGGAAATTCTGCGTCGTATACCCTATGATGAACATAGATAAAACAATGACAATCGGGACTATACAAATATTCCACACAACAGTAGCCACATAAACAAGACCAATTGGACGCTATGGTTGAACACTGTGAACAAATTGAAATTGAGCAGTTAACACCAGCGGCGGAAACATATGCATATACTAAATAGTTGCACTGATCAGAAGCACACACGTTTATTATAGTACTTGAACAATACAAGCACAAATATTCCAGTGAAATTCTTGGCATATATAATAAAAATATATAAAAACCAAAATATGATGCATATTGGTGTTAGCAGGGATCTGCGAGCACAACTGACTTGATAGAATTGCTGAAGAAGCCATTTAACAAGAATATTTATAAACATGAATATTTAAAATAGCCCGACAGGCTGAAAGTCTATTTATAATGTACATACATATATCTCTGGACTGATGGAAAACTTTGAAACACCAATTTTTAATCCCCATTTTTAATTTAACAATCTGCTGCAGAAGTTATTTAATTAACATTTTATCCATATTTACGACGGATGCGTGGTAATTTATGTTCAAGAAAGTTTTGTGTTAGTATTATAAAGTAATGGTCGAAAAATGTTTTTTTAAATATTAGATGATTTTTAAAATGTAAAATTTAAATTTAAATAAATTATTGAGATTATATAATATCAAATTGTTTGAAAGTACAATTTGACTGCAATGTAAATATTTAATGGCTTAATTTAATATTTTTCTTGAAAAACAATGATAAAAAATGGAAAATAATGGTTAAATGAGTGGCAATGAAATAATTTCCAAAAAAGAAAAAAAACTCCATACTGTATTATATTCTGTTCGAACCGAATGACAAAGTCGATCTGGATAATGTGGTCAAAATTAGGGCCAAAGTGTGTTTCATTAAAACAATTTTAAATTTATTGCAGAATATATGCAAAAATTAACTAAATACGCTAAAAATATGTAAAGTATTTAAATTGGAAATACCAACAAGGAAGGCCTAAACTCTTGTGGATTTCAAGATTTATAAATATTGTTTTCTTATTATAATAATCTGTTAAAAAAAATGTAGAGCGCTTAGATAAAAAATCGGGATATAAGTATATACCGGGGATATATCTAAATCTGAAGCGATTGTCTTCACATTTGACAACGTTATTCTTGATTCAAAAAAATTTTATCTTCCAAATTTTAAAAATTTATGTTATAAATAATGCTCATAAACTGCTTAAATCCCAAATCGGGATGTATATGTAAGGGGGCTATTTCTAAATCTAAACCGATTTTGAACAATTTCAATAGGCTGCGTCCTTGACGTAAGAAAGTACTCTGTACCAAATTTCATCAAAATCGAAGTTAAATTATGACCTATACTTTGCGAACAATCTTAAGATGGCGGACGAAACTTCAGACATGGTTATATAGAAACAGCTAGTGATTTTGAGTCAATACTATACTATAAAGTGGTATATCTCAAATATTTTGCTGCGTTACAAACAACTGGGCTACGTATAAAACAATATAAAATTCTAGGTGCATTTAAGTTTTTCTATTAAATATTTATCACATTTTGTATTCATTGTCATATGGGCAATCCACGGTGTCGAACGTGACCGTTGTACACATTCAAAGTGATAAAAAGGTCAAAATAAAAAATATTTTAGGTTTATCTTTTACATAATCTTATAGAACATTAATAGTACTATCACTGGTGTTTTAGTCTTTTTCAGGCGAAATATTGATTAGAAAATAACGACAAAAAAGGGCGGTTCGAACGCGACAAAATTGGAAGTAGTTTTCGTGAACATCTTTAAAAACATGAGATTCAGCGAAATCACAAAGAATATGTTAAAGATGAAAATTTTAAAATGTTAAAAAATAATAAAGTTTTTGAATCCTCTTTGTTTGGTAGAAATATCTTTGGTAGTTTTTTTTAATTTAATTTTGAAGTTGGCATTTTTTCAATGACTATTTTTAATAAAACAAGTAAAGGCGGATTAAGTTCGGTCATATCGAATCTTATATATTATATATAGCAAATTTCAGCTCAATTCGTTGAAATTTGAGGTTTTTATGGCGTTACGAACACAAATCTAGAGGGACCTTTGTATAAAGGTTTATATAAAAACATGGACCTATGACTAACGTCGTTCGTGTGAAGGATTCGGGGTATTAATAATAACCAGTTACCAATTTTCAGCCCGATCAGTTGATATTTGTGGTCATGATGGGGTGAACAAGTCAAATCGGGGAGATGCTATATATGGGGGCTATTAAAAAAATGGACCGATAGTGTCCATTTTCAATCCCAAGTTACCTGTAGCTTTAAGAACTATCTATACCAAATTTCAGTCATCTAGCTCAATTATTCTAGATTGTAGCGAAATTACAACAGACGGACGGACTGGCGGATGCTTGAACATTACACTTACGGTGTTGAACGTGACGAACTTTAAATGGATACAGAAATAATTCTATATAATTTTTTAAACAGTTATTTTTTATACAAATTCTATTTGTACCAAAAGTTTGATGCATTTTCTTTGAATATTTCTGATCTGCTGATAACTAATGCTTCTTTTCTGTGTCGAACGTGACAATAGAATTTGTAGCAGAGATAAGCCAAAAAATAACATTATTTATCATTTTTTTTGCTTCGACACTTTTATTTAAGATTACTTTTGCTCTTGGAAACATTACACAGTCCAAAAACCGCTATACTATTTTTCTGGTAGGTTTTGGCGAGTAGAATAACGTTTGTTCTACGAAATTTGCCGGACATCCCCAAAATCTGGATTTACGGTAAAAACCGATTTTCTTGCCTTTTTCCACTTGAACGCCTATAACGTTCTTAATTATTAACTGATTTTCTATCTCCAAAAGAATTTAGAAAGAAGAGAAGAAAGATAAGAGACCTTTCGAACGATGTATATTCTGTTTATTTGAAGCTGTTGGAATATAGGTTTATTTGTCCTACAAACACATGACTGGACATGTAACGGTGCACATACCGATATTCTCATGCCTGAAGTTGAGATACAGTGACCGGAACAGGTGATTTCCATTCTTATATACAATATCGAGATCACGAATAAGAATATTAGTAATGTTTTCTATGACTCGATGCTGATCAGTCAAAGTGAACTGACATGTTTAGCACAGAGCGGATAGTTAAAATCTATTACGAAGTACCTATTACGCATTCGCAAAAAAAAATAAATCTGTACAAAGTCTGGAAGGCCTACATCGTAGTACCTATTACGGGCTAATTCGTTGACGGGGATGCCTTCTCCAATCGTCCTACTGTCCGTCCGTTGGGGGATCCACGAATCCTATAGTTCCCATCTATTCCCAGGATGGCGACTGGACAGTGATCCCAGATTGGTCACCAGTCCTAGATTTTCTGGAGTCTAACTGGTAGTATCCACGCAGTCTGACCAGAGCACTTAATCTTGTACCACGGGAGTCAGGAAAGCCCTCGGGACGCAGGTTCCGGCCTGACTATTGTTGAGGACCCTATTGGGTGCAACGTGGTGGCTGTGTTTGAAACCAAAATCGCTGGGAGAAAATACTCTGGGATGTGGAGTTGCAAACCAACCGGGAGCCATGACCCTTAGAATGGCAGGAGTTTTAGATGGGCTCCGCTCCTAACCAATGAGGAGGGAAAAAGTGTCCAGATACACGGAATTGTTTGGTACTCATGCACATTGTGCGTGGGGGCGTTGGTCGACGCATGTATTCAGCCGGGTGTTTAGAGCACGGTGGGGTTAGGCCTAACGGCAGGAATCCACCTAAATCCAAAATGCCATCTGTCCGTCCGTTGGTCTTGGCCAAAGCCGACCACAACAAACATGGTGAAAATTTCCCCCCAGTACTCGCAAGAGGTGGTATGGTGAGGGGAAAACGTCATGTTCGACCGGCAAAACGGAAGCACAATGAGCACCGGATAGCGCTCAGAGTTTTGACGAAGTTGGAGGCTGTTGAGTTTTCGGCTCTTACCGAAAAACAAAAAGAGTCACATACCTGGGCTAAAGGCGTCATAGATACTTCTAAGGCCAATCAGTCGGCTGAAAGAGCCACAAATTCAGCTGTGTTAACGGCTAATAAAGTCAAAAGAATCAGATCACCTGATGAACCCCTGCCTTCGAAAAAGGCAAGATGCCCTAATGTCACCATCAACAGGACACTCACCAAGCCCTTCAATGAAGTGGCGAAGGAGAGTCTAGTGATGGCCGTTATAGACAGAGAAGTGAGGATGGATCCATCCTCAAGGACAAATGGAGCCATGTGCAATCAGCCATTACGGCTCATTACCTCGATGTCCGTAGAGAAATGCCGGGCAAACGACCAATCTGCAACGATGCAGGATGGCACCAGGGGAGAGTAATGCTCTTATATTTCGGTGATGCCAGATCAGTAGACCTGTATAAAGCTGCTCTGAGTCGAGCGGGTGAGGTGTGGCCGGGTGCCCAGTTGGATGTTGTCGAAAAAAACAACATCCCTAGTCACCCTGGAGCCATCACCTGGGATGGCCGCAAAAAGCGGCAGGTCAATTTGATTCTTAACGCTGAATCCACCTCCCATATACAACGTGCAAGTGCAACCCTACAATATGGCGTCGAGACTATAGTCTTGAAGGTATACAAGCAAGATATAGCTCCCACTGCGGAAGGTGAGTCGTCCACCGTGGTTGATACACGGCTTTTTGGAAGTGCGGAGGTACCCACGCCCATTATTTCTGGTGACTCCAACTCTAACAGAAGATCGTCCTTATACAGGAGCCTTACGCAGTGGGAGGACGGGTGTGCGGTATCAGGACACCCAACTTTAAACTGCTTGTGATCAACTGTGAAGGCACTCCAAGAACCTGCATTTTGGCCAGGAAAGATCTAAGTATCTTTCTCCTGGCTAATTTAAGTGGTAAAGACCAAACATCTGCTAGTCTGGAGATCGGTAATCGCATATATTGGGTGGTCTCGAGTTGCTTGCCTTATGAAGCTGTAGTACCGACTGCTTTATTCAGGGAAGTAGTAGAAGAAGCAAAGTCTGACGAGCTCGAGCTGATTATTAGCGCAGATACGAACGCTCATCATACTATCTGGGGTAGTACGGATATAAACAATAGGGCGATTCGCTTCTTGACTTTATTCTAACTACCAACCTAAGTATTTGTAACATAGGTAATAAACCGACCTTTACAATTAAAGACAGACAAGAAGTACTAGACGTGACGTTTGCTACTGACCGGCTGTCAGACAAAATTATTGGGTGGAATGTACTGGACGACCACTCATTCTCAGATCACAATTATATTGAGTTCAAACTCGCTGTAAAAGCGCATGAACCTGTCGTCCACAGAAATGTGAGAAAGACAAAGTGGCACCTGTATGAGAAGAATTTCAAGAAAGTCCTCAACTCCAAACTTCTGTTCGAACCGAATGACAAAGCCGGTCTGGATAATCTGGTCGAGCATATCAACACATCATTCAATAGTTCCCTTAAAGAAGCCTGTCCAAAAACAAGGTACAAGGGTAAAACTAAACCCCAATGGTGGACTTCTGAGCTAACGGCTGTGAAAAAGACCTGCAACAACCTATTCAACAAGGCTAAATCTACTGGGGTCGCTTATGTTTGGGATGTATATAAAAAGCAACTCAAGATCTATAAGAAGGAGCTTAGAAAGGCGCAAAGACGCTCTTGGTATACTTTCTGTGGCGACGTGGAAAAGGTCTCCGACGCCGCAAGGCTGAGGAAAATACTATCAGCTTCACCCTGTACAGTGGGTTACTTGCTGGACGAGTCAAATAATTGGACCAAACCCAGCGAGCATTCGCTCAATGTAGTGCTCGACACTCTTTTCCCGGGGAACTCTCTAACAGAACCAGAGGATCAGCAGGACCAACAAGAGGCGAGTGGACTGCGAGCGTCGCTAGCTTGTTGACTGAGAGATCCAGAATAAGCTGGGCTATTAATAGCTTTGAGCCCTTCAAGTCACCTGGACAAGACGGCATCACTCCGGCTGAAATGCAGAAAATGATGAAGTTCATTATCCCCTGGCTAGAGAACATTTATGTAGCCTGTATCAGGCTTTCATACATGCCGAATCGATGGAGGGATACCAAAGTGGTATTCATACCTAAAGCGGGGAAGATATCACACACTAGGCCAAAAGACATCAGACCACTTAGCCTTCTTATTGAAAGGTCTGGAAAGACTTTCATTTGTAATTGCGGTACTGTCAAATCTAAAATTTAACTCTAGTGTGATTAGACTAATTCAAAGTCTGCTCAACAGAAGACGCATAACAGCATGTCTTGGGTTCACAGCTCTAACAAGGTTTGTAAACAGAGAGACCCCACAAGGAGGAGTACTGTCTCAACAATTTTGGAACCTAGCGGTAAATGAAATCCTGCTAGATCTAGAACGATGTGGCTGCAAGGTCGTGGCATATGCGGACGACGTGGCAATCGCAGTGAGTTTCAAATTCGAAAACGTCCTCCGAGACATTCTACAGGTGGCTCTAAACAAATTGGCTAGATGGGCCAGAAGCAGCGGTTTGGGAATAAACCCAAACAAGACAGAATTGGTTCTCTTTACTAGGATGAATAAAGTCCCACATGTGGACCCTCCACCTCGGATAAATGGAACAGATCTAGTCTATTCTGAAAGTGCAAAATTTTTAGGAATAATTCTAGATAGAAAACTGTTATTTAGACTTAACGTATTGGAACGTGTAAGGAAGGCCAACGTCGCCTTATATTCCTGCAAAAAGGCTGTAGGGTCGCGGTGGGGCCTCTCCCCTAAAATCTTTCGCTGGGTATATATAGCAGTAGTTCGTCCTATATTGTTATACGGCATTGTGGTATGGTGGACGGCAACTGACAAACTAACCATCACCAACCTACTAACAAAGGTTCAGAGAACAGCCTGTCTGAGCATAAGCGGAGCCTTAAGGACTACAGCGACCGAGTCTCTACAAGCCCTACTCCATATACTGCCGATTAATATTGTGGCGAGAGAAGTTGCAACCAAAGCGGCAATAAGATTAAACTGCCTATCTATGTGGTGGTACAAAAACTACGGTCACATGAGGATATCAAAGTGTAGTGCTATGGTAACCGACCGAGTGGACTATATACCAACGGTATACACCTTCGAGAGAAATTACATCACTATGATTCCCGCCAGTGATGAATGGGTCGACAGAATACCAGGTAATAGAAACCATCTCCACTTTTACACGGATGGTTCGAAGATGGATGAAAAGGTTGGCTTCGGAGTACAGTGTGAAGAACTTAGTCTGGATATAGCTCACAGACTTCCAGATACCTGCAGTGTCTATCAAGCCGAAATAATGGCAATATGGGAAGTCGCCAAGTGGCTGAGTCGCAACATAGTAACCAACACCGGCGTTGTCATTTACTCGGACAGCCAGGCGGCCATCAATTCTCTGGAGGCAACATCCCTAAATTCACAAACAGCCCTCGACTGCCGCAGATCTCTTAACGAGATTTCTGAGCAGTTTAATATACACCTCATATGGGTGCCTGGGCATAGTGATATCCCGGGGAACTGCAAAGCCGATGAACTTGCTAGGAAAGGGACGACAATACAAATTCTCGAAGAATTTGCATATATTGGTGCGCCACTATCCACGTGCAAGCTTTGGCTTAGGCAAGAGGCAAGGATTGTCTACGTTAATATCAGTTCCTACGGGACTCTGCTTGATAGGCGAACACGCCAAAAGATTGGGTATTGACTCTAACGACTTCTGCAGAAGCTGTGGAGATGAGGAAGAAGTGGAGAGTATTGAGCTCTTGCTATGCGACTGTCCCGCTTTGAGAAAACGACGACTGGAGGGCCCGGGCCCTCCCGAAATTTTTTAAACATAGGCATGAACTATTTAAAATTTTCAAAATCACTAAAAAAAAATATAAAACACGAAAAATATTTGGAAGGCAGTTAAAAAAAACAATACAAAAGCGTAAAAAATGGTAACAGTAAAAGTAATAACAACTAAAAATAAGAATAGTTCATGTTTCACGATTTTTGATTCGTTCTAGCCAGACAATTTGGCGTTTTGGAGTCTGAAAAACAGCAAAGTTAATGCCGAAAGTACTTACATGGTTGCACTGGCCTACGCTCTGTTGCTTAGTAAAACTTATTTTACTCTGGCTCTCTCTTGTGGTCACTGTTTTGATGGTTCACTGGACTGACCAAACAGCCACACATTTCGACTAAGAGTGAAATAATTGATATATTTCTTTCAAAAAATCGCACATTAAATTTTTAACTCTTACGTATTTTATTATAAAAAGTTTGGATGATCTTGTACTAAAGTACATATTTATATTAAAAATTGAAATAAAAACCTAAGGAACTTAACTTCCCTTACCTACATAATAAACGCAATTTTTTAATTGTTTATGTTTGTTATGGAAAAAGAGGTTGGGATTATATATGGTACAGTGGGGCAAATATTTATTAACTATGACAATGGGGCAAAAAGGATTAAATATGTTAAAAAAGGGGGAGCAAAAAGGATGAAATATGGTACAGTGTGACAAAAATGGTTAGCTATGGTACAGTGGATCAAAAAGGGGCATAAAGGTGTTAAATATGTTACAGTGGAGCAAATATGATCAAATATTGAACAGTGGGGCAAAAAGTGTTAAATATCTTACAGGGAGACAAAGGGTTTAATATTGCACAATGGGACAAAAAAGGGTTAACCATAGTTCAGCGGGGAAAATATAGTTAAAAATGGTAAAGTGAGACAAAATGGGTTAAATATGGTACAGTGGGCAAAAAAGCGTTACCTCGGAAATAGTGAGGCAAAAATGTGTTAACAATGGTACAGAGGGACAAAAATTGTTAAATATGGTACTGTAATACAAAAAGGTGCAAATATGGGCAAAATCGTGGATTTAGGGAGAGAGGGCAACATCTGGAACATAAATATGAGATAAAAAGTCCTTTTTTCAAATGTAACCAGTAAGGAAAGACAGAAAGTCAGGCAGAGCCGGCTATATAATACCCTACACCTACCTATCAATGCGAAAATGGGAATTGCGGTAACAATTTGGCAGTGTTCATACATGTAACAAGAAAACTCTCTCTGCCGATTTTCGTACTTTTCGGATATAAAATATGGTGTCTACAGCGCTTACAAGTCAAATCGGGTGAAACATATATATGGGAACTAAAGGGTGTCCCAAGAAGAGCGCAATTTTTTAATTTTAAATAAAACACAGATATTTAAGAAAAAATCGTGAAACTTTATTATATCGTAAAGTAGACAGAATGACGTTATGTATGGAACAATATATCGTGCAGATGGCCGCCGCGGCTTTGCTGGCATGCACGCGATCTTTTAATGAAATTTTCAATGACCGTTTTGCATGAATGCTGCGGTATTTCATTAATGCAGCGTCCAATTTCGTCTTTTAAGGCTTGAGTCGTCGTCGGCTTATTCGCGTAAACCATCGACTTCAAAAAACCCCAAAGAAAAAAATCTAATGGTGTTAAATCGCACGATCTAGGCGGCCAATTCTGATCTCCAAAACGCGAAATAACACGACCGGGAAATGACTGATGCAGCAATTGAATTGTTTCTCTGGCTGTATGACATGTGGCGCCGTCTTGTTGGAACCACATGCCCTCCACATTCATTTCTTCAATTCTAGGCAAGAAAAAACTGGTTATCATTTCACGATACCGAACACCATTGACTGTTTGCGCTTGACCTGCCTCATTTTCATAAAAAAAAGGTCCAATGATTCCTCCAGCCCAAAAACCACCCAAAAACCGGTCGATCGACCTGGTCGATGGCGCGTTGTTGTCTTTACATCACTAACAGATCCAGTTTCGGCAAATTTATCCATTAATCTCTTTACAGTTGACTCTTTTGGAGCATTATTGTGACCCCAAATTGATCGCAATTTGCGAACTGTAGCCGCAAAACTTTCACCATTTTGGTAAAACAATTTCACAATGAGAATGCGTTGTTCATTCGTGTAGCGCTCCATTTTTACTAACCTCGTACCTTCTACTAACAAACAATAACAATTATTCAAATGTCAAACAATGACACTTCGAATGTTGCGAGATTTAAAAATTGCGCTCTTCTTGGGACACCCTTTATATCTAAATCTGAACAGATTTTCCCCGAATTTGGCAGTGTTTATTCATGTAATAAGAGAACTCTCTCTGCCAAATATCGTACTGATCTGATATAAAATACAGTTTCTACAGCGCTTACATGTCAAATCGGGTGAAACATATATATGGGGGCTATATCTAAATCTGAACAGATTTTCTCCGATTTTGGTAGTGTTTATTCACGTAATATGAAAACTCTCTCTGCCGAATTTCATAAAGATCGGATGTAAAATGCGGTTTCTACAGCGCTTACATGTCAAATCGGGTAAAACATATATATGGGGGCTATATCTAAATCTGAACAGATTTTCTCCGAATTTGGTAGTGTTTATTCACGTAATATGAAAACTCTCTCTGCCGAATTTCATATAGATCGGATGTAAAATGCGGTTTCTACAGCGCTTACATGTCAAATCGGGTGAAACATATATATGGGGACTATATCTAAATCTGAACCGATTTTCCCCGAATTTAGCAGTGTTCACTCATGTAATAAGAGAACTCTCTCTGCCAAATTTCGTACTGATCTGATATAAAATACAGTTTCTACAGCGCTTACATGTCAAATCGGGTAAAATATATATATGGGGGCTATATCTAAATCTGAACAGATTTTCTCCGAATTTGGTAGTGTTTATTCACGTAATATGAAAACTCTCTCTGCCGAATTTCATAAAGATCGGATGTAAAATGCGGTTTCTACAGCGCTTACATGTCAAATCGGGTTAAACATATATATGGGGACTATATCTAAATCTGAACCGATTTTCCCCGAATTAGGCAGTGTTCATTCATGTAATAAGAGAACTCTCTCTGCCAAATTTCGCACTGATCTAAAATAAAATACAGTTTCTACAGCGCTTACATGTAAAATCGGGGGTAACATATATATGGTGGCTATATCTAAATCTGAACCAATTTTTACCAATTTCAATAGGGATCGTCCTTGGGCCAAAAAATACCACTATGCTAAATTTCATCACAATCGGACCATAAATACGACCTGCACTTTGATTACAAGAATACATGGACAGACAGACGGATATGGCTAAATCGACTCAGAAAGTGATTCTGAGTCGATCGGTATAATAAACAATGGGTCTATCCCTTCTCCTTTTAGGTGTTACAAACAAATGCACAAAGTCATAATATCCTGTACCACAGTGTGGTGTAGGGTATAATGATTTTAGTTAAAGTTTAATATTATGGTGCAGAGTGGCTAAAAGGTGTTAAACAGGGTTGAGTATAGCAAAAAGGGTTAAATGTGGTACAGTGGGGTAAAAAATTGTTTTTGAAGGAAGGAAGCGAATACTAAAATATATTTTTGCGAAAGTGAATATTCCAAATTTGGTTTTTGCGAATGCGAAAGCGAATATTTCAAAGTCGGTTTTTGCGAATGCAAAGGTTCAAAATGAAGCGAATAATTCGCATGCATATGCGAAAGCGAATATTCATTACATCAAATATGTACTTCAATAGCGCTGTAGTGTCAGATATTTTCAGTAATTTATGAAACGTTTTTACTCCACTCTCGCACAAACTGGAGAGAGAATATTTAAAAAGATTTCGAAATATGTCATGTACATCATCTATACTATTACTAATAATAACATCAACATCACCATCAATGTATTGCTGTATGTCAACAATTGCGACCATATAGAAATACACAGACTCATACATATATATATATTGTTGCATTGACACTACCACTAAGCGCTGTTGTGTCACAATCAAAGTCCTTCCAAATCAACGGACGAACGAACGAACACAATAGGGTTCACTTACAATTTAGAGCGAAGAAGAATTACTATCTGTGGGAAAATGTGTCGGAGAGTGCTTGGATGTGTAAAAAGGAGGAGAACGAGAACGTGGTGTAGAGTAACGGCATCATTGGCAACACTGGCAGCAGCAACTCTAACAAATAATGACAAAATAGGCCTGATTTATGTTTACAACGCGAACGTGACAATCTTAGGAATACGTGCCAAATTGCCACAATTGCATAACTTGGTGACGTTGTACGTATAAATCAATACACTCCCAGACCAAAAAACATACACATACACACACATGTACACACATTGAGTTATAGTCAGAGCGCCACATTCACTCTCTGGTATTGTTATGTTCGACATGATACGACGAGCTCAGCTATTATTGTACTCGTACACTCCCAGTAGTCTGTCATACGTACATACACACCCATTGACATAAAGCCACACAAATATAGAGACATAAACTAACGCTCGAGCAGTGTCGGCTGCTCCTCTTGTGGACAGCATTGTGGTGGACCTGTGCATTTGTGTGAGTTCTTGTGTGCCAGAGGGACAGAGTAACAATGTTATTTATAGTAAATAACGGTAACACCATGATACAACAACAAATAAACGTTATATAAACATGAAAAATATTGAAACGTATTCGCTTGCAATTACAGTGGAGCCTAGTAAACACTAATTATGAGAAATATTTATTAGACAGTTCTTCTGAACAAAAGGACGATTTCGCAGATATCCTTGCTTTGTCGAAAATGCTCATTTAAATATACATATTGAAAAATTTACGATATTTTTCCTTTTCCCGAACAGTTATAAAGGATGGACCATATAAAATTTTAAATTTGAACTACCGATTACTTTGACATTTGAGTTGAGCCCTTTGGATTATTTTCTATGGTGATTAGGGATGTCGATCGGGAAATCCCGCGATTTACGGGATCGGGATTTCTCGATCCCGAAATATCCCGAATCGCGGGCTTTTTGAATACCAGTCCCGGGAAATCCCGAATGAATAATTTTCTAATTTACGTCGTCATATCCACTTGTTCTCACTTCGTTATGTCATTTAAACATATTAATTGTAAGTTTATCGTCATCCGGCATCGAGAATTTTGTTTGCTGAAGGAGATAATATGTGTTTGTAGTACTATAAATGTAACTGTGGAAGCGCTATGGCCAAATCATACAAATATTTAAAAGCTCATAACATTAATATCAGTGCACATAGACGCATAGAATTCGGATTGGAGTAACTGCCAATCGTCATTTTTCAAACCCAATCTGGTATCCCCATCTGGTATCCCCAATGAATATCAAAAAAATAAAATTATTTTACGTTCCATATTGCACAACTCAAAAAGTAAGGGTGTACTTTAGTCTGTTTGCTCTACTAAAATAGTTTTACTACTTTTCAGAGTCTTTACGTGCTTATTTTCACAAAAACATCCAGTTATTAAGCGAAACAAGTTAACAATTTACCTTCTAGTTTGTTACATTTTCTTTAGCTATTTATATTAATTTTCATATTGAAATTAAATATGAATTCTCGTTTTTATACCCTCCACCATAGGATTAGGGGTATATTCATTTTGTCTCCTCTAAATATTGATCTGAGACCCCATACGGTATATATACTCTTAATCCGTATGTCCGTCCGTCCGTCCCTCTGTTGTAATCACGCTATAGAGCTTGGTAATAATAGAGCTAGGTTGATCAAATTTGGTAAAAATATTTCTTATAGTTGCAGGTTATTTGGGATTACAAACAGTCCGTAATAATAGAGCTAGGTTCATCAAATTTGGTAGAAATATTTCTTATAGTTGTAGGTTATTTGGGATTGGGCCAAATGGGCCATATCGGTCAATGTTTTGATATAGCTCCCCTATAGAGGTCGCTCCAAAATACGCTCCATATTTTTAAAGCAATTTAGCAAAAACTTTGCAGTTTGCATTCTATTTCGACAAGTATTCTTCACAGAAAAAATTCATCCTATAGAGGTCGCTCCAAAATATACGTATTTAAGGCATAAATACCATATTTCCTAAGCATTTTAACTTTTAAATCAGTTCATATTTTGTTATAGTCAACCTATAGATGTCGCTCCCAAAAATGCTTATTTAAGCCATAAACACTAAATTTTCTAAGAAAATTTGGCAGAAACTTTGCAGTTTGTATTCTATTTTGGCAAGAATTCATCGCAATAAAATTAATATAAATCAGTTTTTATATTGTTGTGGTCCCCGTGTAGATCTAGTTCTCAAATATACTAATTTAAGCCATAAATACCACATTTTTCAGTGTTCGTTTTTATACCCTACACCACACTGTGGTATTATGAGTTTGTGCATTTGTTTTTAACATCCAGAAGGAGAAAATATAGACCCATCGCTTATTATACCGATCGACTTGGAATCACTTCCAGAGTCGATTTAACCATGTCCGACTGTCCGTCAGTCTGTAGATGTATCGTTGTAATCAAAGTGCAGGTCGTATTTATGGTCTGATTGTGATGAAATCTTGCACAGTGCTCTTTTTTGGCCCAAGGACGATCCCTATAAAAATCAGTCAAAATAGGCTCAGATTTAGATATAGCCCCTATACATATGTATATATATATATATATATGTATATATGTTTCACCCGATTTGACATGTTGACATGTTGGTTCTTTAGTCCTCTAGAAGCAGTGTCCTACATCCAAGTGTTTGAAATTTAGTTTGGTAGAACGTTGAATTATATAAAATGTCCCAAAATTAATTTATGTAAACAATTTATACATGAATTACTAAATTTATATTTCAGTGTTATTCAATATTACGATAGTGGTGTAGGGTATTATATAGTCGTCCCCGCCCGACTTTAGCCTTTCCTTACTGGTTTTATTCATTGTTTGTTGTTTTCTTGTTACGTTTGTCATGTTTTTCCGAATACCATATAATCCCACTAGAAACGTAACAAATTCGAAAAGTTGTATAAATTTATAACTTTTATAGCAACTTTTATAATTATTACATGTACAAATTTATTGTAATTTAGGTTTTTGGCCAGCGTTTTAATCTCTAAGCACGCATATGTATAAACATAGAATATTAATTGATTTACAAAAATATTCAATGTTGAAGTAATATCGCTCTAAATTTTTTTCAGATGTATAACAGAATAAACGAACAAAAAAAATTAATAATTACTGTATTTGTACTAACTGCTGTTCACTATTGCCAGGTTCGACTGTTCCTCTATGACCGCAGCGCCAAGGACAATAACGACCAACGTCAACATCATCAACACTACTACACCATCGCAATAACATCAACAGCTAAATTCACATGAATATACCACAAATATTTTAATGCGTATTTGCAGCAATAGTAACACAACCCCACACACACACCCACAAATATAACATATTTACGTTGTCTATGTATCTGTGTGTGTGTGAGTAAAACATGTGGCATGCGGTATTACAACTCAAATTCCTTGTGAGTTGATCAAACCGAAGCTCAGCCAACGATACAGACACATTGTAGCACAAATAATGCTAACATTTACAACACAAAGGATAATGCGATATAAGCGAATCAAATCCTTGCGAAATCTTTCAATTTATTACATTTTTGTTCCTTATCCTGTTGTTTGGCGAGCAAAGTAATGTTGTGATTTTTGCAGCATCGGAAGACCTGGGTTCAATGAAGAGCTGCAAAGTCCAGGTTGAATAAGGTGTGAATTCAATGGTCTTGATATATGAAATCGGGAAAGATTTTCTTTACAATAGTTTAGGTAGTAGCAATACATATCAAACCTGTTCAACAAAAGGGTAACAACTCAATAATAAAACCAGTAGGGAAAGTCGGGTGGGGCCGACTATATAATACCCTACACCACTCTCGTAATATTGAATAACTCTGATATATAAATTTTGTGATTCATGTATAAATTGTTTACATAAATTTACTTTTGGGACATTTTATACCTTAATAATACCTTGTACCACAGTGTGGTGTAGGGTATAAAAACGATTGGATCTATAGAGCCAAATAGGATAAAACATATATATATGAGAGCTATAGCTAAATCTTAACCGATTTTCTTCAAATTCGGTAGTGTTGGTTCATGGATCAAGAAACTCTACCATTCTAAATTTCAAAATGGTTGGATGTAAAATACAGCTTCTTCAGGACTAAAGAGCAAAATCGGACGAAACATATATATGGGAGCTATAGCTAAATCTTAACCGATTTTCTTCAAATTCGGTAGTGTTGGTTCATGGATCAAGAAACTCTACCATTCTAAATTTCGAAAGGATTGGATGTAAAATACAGCTTCTACAGGACTAAAGAGCAAAATCGGACGAAATATATATATGGGAGCTATATCTAAATCTGAACCGATTTCAACCAAATTCAATAGTGATCTTAACAGCTGCGAAATACTATAAACTGCAAAATTTCAGAACGATCGGAGTGAAATTGCGACCTGTATTCGACGAACAACTTTACATGGACAGACGGACGGACAGACATGCTTAAATCGACTCAGCTAGTGATTCTGAGTCGATTGGTATACTTTAAGATGGGTCTAGCAGGTGTTACAAACATCTGCCGTGAAACAAACTTATAATACCCTGTACCACAGTGTGGTGTAGGGTATAAAAAATCACTAAAGTTCAAAAAATTTTCCCGTAAATTTTAATTTAAAACCAGTAAGGAAAGACAGAAAGTCGGGCGGGGCCTGCAGAATTTCGTACTAATCGGATACGGTTTCTACAGCGCTTACATGTCAAATCGAGGGTAACATATATATGTGGGCTGTATCTAAATCTGAACTGAATTTTCCCTGAATTTGGCTGCGTTCATAAAAGTAATAAGAAAACTCTCTTTGTTGAATTTCGTACGGATCGGATATAAAATACGGGTTCTACAGCGCTTACATGTCAAATCGGGTGAAACATATATATTGGAGCTATATTTAAATCTGAACCGATTTTGGCAGCGTTCATACATATAATAAGAAACCTCTCTCTGTTGAATTTCGTACGGATCGGATATAAAATACAGGTTCTACAGCGCTTACATATCAAATCGGAAGAAACATTTATATGAGGGGCTATATCTAAATCTGAACGAATTTTCTCCGAATATGCTAGCGTTCATTTACGTTATAAGAAAATTCTCTCTGCCGAATTTTGAACAGATAGGGTGTAAAATACGGTTTCTACAGCGCTTACATGTCAAATCGGGTATAAAATATATATATGGGGGCTATAACTAAATGTGAACGGATTTGGTAGTGTTCATTCGCGTAATAAGAAAATACTCTCTGTTGAATTTCGTACTGATCGGATATAAAATACGGGTTCTACAGCGTTTACATGTCAAATCGGGTGTAACATATATATGGGGACTATATCTAAATCTGAACCGATTTCCCCGAATTTGGCAGTGTTCAATCATTTAATAGAAGAACTCTCTCTGCGAGATTTCCTACTGATCTGATAAAAACAAAAAGTTTCTACAGCGCTTACATGTCAAATCGGAGGTACTTATAACGGGTTTTCCAATAAGAGTGATATGATTTCTTTGAAAACACTTATTGTTAAGGAAATTCACAAGTTTTTTATTTAATGTGAAGTACAATCGACACAATTCTAATTAAAACGTCATTCAAATGGCCTCCATGACTTCTTCTGCAGGAACTAATTCGATGAACCCAATTTTCGAGCACTTTTTCCAAAAAATCAAGTCGTATGTCATGAATGGCACGTTCAATATTGGTTGGTAAAGCTTGAATAGAGTCTGGTTTATTTCGAAAGTCCACTGACTTCAAATAACCCACAAGAAATAGTCTAATGGTGTTAAATCACAACTTCTTGGAGGCCATTCAATATCACAATTTCTTAAAAAATTGCTGTGTGGCACGTAGCCACAATCGGTCAATGGCAAAAAGATAGATCTTTACGAGAGCTAAAATATTGATCATGGGTGTCAAGGTCGTAGGTCGACTGGAAAGTTTTTTTTTTATTTTTAAATAAATGGACTTAGCGCACGAAAAGTTGCAATTGGAGAACGATTAGAACGAGAACCTCCACCATAGGATGGGGGGTATATTCATTTTGTCACTCCGTTTGTAACACCTCTAAATATTGATCTGAGACCCCATAAAGTATATATATTCTTAATCGTCGTAAAATTCTAAGACTATTTAGCCATGTCCGTCCGTCTGTTGTAATCACTCTACAGTCCGTAAAAATAGAGCTAGGTGGCTGAAATGTGGTATAGATACTTCTTATAGCTGCAGGAATCGGACTTAATTGACAGTATGAGATATTTGAGTAATAAATTTAAAGCTATGCTCCCCTAAAGGAAAGGCTGTCTTGGTAATAAATTTTATGACAATTGCCTTTATTTTTAAGTAAACATACGAGAGAATTACGCAATCTCTTATGCATCGTCTCATTTACGAGTATAAACGGTAATATAAGTATATTGCCTTATAATTTGGTTCAAGAGATATTTCTGTTTTTTGACATCAAACTAAAAGGCCGTTTTTGTTCAAAAATAATATATAAATAAGCTGCTTTCTTTTCACGAAGTATTGAATAAAAATAAATATAAAATATTGGGTTAAATATTCGTTTTGTATGAAAAATTATGAAAATTTAATGTGGACCAAATGGTCTCTTAATCTAGGATTTTTACATATTTTCTAGTCTAACAGTAGGATTAAGCAGCATTAACTAATTATTATTTAATAAATATTCCTATTGATCTCTTTTTGACTATACATCAAGCAATTTATAGCTTATACGATTTAAATTTGAATCGAATTTTACAAACATATTAAATTTGTTTGCACTTTCAACATCTGACAAACAGAAAACTTGCATTTAAATTAAGGCACTGATATATTACCAAAAAATACTTAAATAAATCTTTGTTTCGGAAATATTACTTCCAAATAAAACATATTAGGATGGAATCATAGTTTTCTTTAAAACAATACCCTCCCAAACGTATAATATCTGTGTGTGTCAAATATATATATTCATATTATTTGGAGTGTACCCTAAACATATGTACAGGGTCTCCCATATTCGACGGACCCATCTGGCAACGCCATAACTTTTGACAGAGATGTCAGATCGCTTAATGACATACCGCGTTTGAAGCGTCAGTCCAAGCAGATTTTTACCATGGAACAATACACGCCACGCGAGCGCTCTGAAATAGTTGAAATTTACATTCAACAGAAGAAGTCAAGTCAACGTGCTTTTAAAATATTAAAAAATGTGAGAAGTGCGCCTTCTAAGAACACCATTAAGCGTTTATACGAAAAATTTTCGACTGGTGAGGCTCTTTCTAATCCGAAGAGGCCAAATAAAAGTCGACCAAGGCGATCGGCCGAGAATATCGCTGCCGTACGAGCCAGTGTTGAGAGGTCCCCAAGAACATCCCAAAAACGCCGTTCTCAGCAGTTGGGCATGGCTCGGTCCACTTTACAACGGATTATTCGCGTTGATTTGCATTTGTTCCCATACAAAATTCAATTGACGCAAAGATTGTTGCCTGCGGACAAGCCTCGTCGATTGGAATGGGCCCAACGAGTCCGTGGGTCCGTCGAATATGGGCAACCCTGTACATTTCAAGCTGAATATGTTTGGGGCAATATACTACAGAAGCAACTTTTCAGCCTGTGTACAATTTTATAAAATTTTTATTTAAATTTCAACCAAATTCAATGTTCAAAATCATTAAAGGTTCCAACGAAAATTGTTTATGGATGTTTGGGGAACATATAGAAAGATGAATCTACTATAAGTTTACAAATCGATGACAAATATATGAAACTTCAAACATTTCGATGGTGTGTTGGACGGTTAATCCTTATACAACTAAAATACTGCATTAGATTATAAAATGTTGAAAGTTTTCCGTAATATTTATTATACTTTTATTGTATTTTCTAATATTAAAATAACAAACCCAATTTTTAGAAAAAGGAAGTGTTGTGTTTTGAATTTATCGTGGCAACTTGTATACAAGAATCATATTTTCTATGAATATTGAAATGGCTTTAAAACAAATGATTCTTAAGTATGAGTGGCATTAGAATAAAACCAATGTAAGGAATTTTCCCTACATATTTTGAAAAACTTTATTTATGCTTTAAATTAATTAACATATATCAAGGACATGCATTTTAAAATTTAATACGATCATGTTTTAAATTTTATGATATTTTACTACACATAAGCACGAGTCATACTTAATTTACGTCAAAACGTACTTATTTTAAGATCAAACTAAATTAGTTTTATTACCAAATGTGCTTGATTCTATGTAATGCATCATGAAAATAAGTACTATTCATGACTTTGAATTAACTATAAAACATTCTTATTTTTATAGTGATTGTCTTTGTCTCGAAATCATTGCCGAAATCTTAAACTTTACGACAAATTCTTTGATTTTCAGTACGCTTTTTTAGTGTACCAAATTTTAAGTTTATCGGTTAATTCTCTCAAGATTTATTCTGCACACCAAACAGACTAACGGATGGACATTACTCAAATGACTTTAAATGTCCTAAAAGAAATTTCATACTTAGGGTCGTAGGTCATTCATTCGAAGTGTTAAAAATTTGGCCCGTACACTGAAAAAAAAAATAGTAATAAAACTAATGATGACACATTCTTATATTAAGTATGCTACCTCGGCATCAATTCAATGACAATTTTCATTAAAATAATGAAAATTTACACGATTTTTACAAAATTTTCCTTAATATAAAGTTTTTTGAATTTGAATTAATGTCTATCTAATCATTAGTTTTGTGTACGCGCTTCTTTAAATGTACGCATTTAAATTAAAGAAAAAAATCATTATTTTTGTGACAATCCGCATTATTTTAAGTAATATTTCAATACTTTTAAGGATTATCTACATTAACACTACGACGTAGACATATCATAGTTTTAATGCCGAATCGGACTTAATTAACAGTATGAGATATTTGAGTAATAAATTTAAGGCTATGCTCCCCTTAAAGGAAAGGCTGTCTTGGTAATAAATTTTATGACTATTGTCATTATTTTTAAGAATACATACGAGAGAATTATACAATCTCACTCTCCCTCTCTCGCTCGGAGAATCAGGTTTTGTTTGGTAATGTGTGAATCAATAATTGTATGGAATGCTAGAAGAGAAAATAGAGAACTGTTCTGTTTTTCGTTTTCTTTTAAATCGTCAGTTATTTACAAGCGATGGAAGGAAACGGTTGTCTGTTTTCGGGACACGGATTGTGAAAAAATTTGATTGCTGTGATATGTAAGTATACGTGCATACATACGTGCATATTGCACCGAAAATAATTTTAATATGGGCTGTTAACAGTTATTTTTGCTAAAGCATAGCAACAACAACAAATGAAACCGTCGTGTACATGTGTGTATGCATGTGGTTATGCCGTCGGCGTCACCATTGATCTCTGTGATAAGGGAGTGCGTGTGTCATAGTTATTTTTGCTGTATGTTATTTATGGCGATGTACATGCGTTTTTGAAGGAGATCTTGTTTGTAAGTCCTGTGAAGAGATTTGTGCCAAATGGATGACAAAAATGTGAGTAATAGATTTTGTAATACTGAAAGAGACTATGGGAAAATGTTTAGGTACGTGAAAAATAATATTATTATCCTGAAATAAACATCTTATTGGCAATTACAAAATTAACAAAACACATTTTAATTGAAAGTATTTATTTATTAAAAATACCAGCGCATAATGCAGAAATGTAAAATTATTTGTGGCAATATAGAAATATGTTATTAATAATATGTTATACATATAACTATCTTTTTTAATTTTTTAGTAAAACAATTTTAGAATGGGTCTTTTGTGAGAAGAGTGGCAAATTTTACAAAATATTTCAACGTAAGTATTATATATGAACGGTTGAAATATGTCTCTTAGTTTTCAGCGTTTTCCAATTGTGATATGATAAAATTTATTTGCGTTTTTTTGTTTATAGATAATTTTTTTTGATTTATTTTCAGAAAAACTTTAATTATTTTAATTTTAGATCACGCAATATTTGAAGATAAATGTGATGGATATATGAAAAATGCAGTGCTGAATGCCATTTATAACTTGCAAAAAATAAGTGAGCATACACCTACATGGGAATGTTTGAATTGAAAGGAAATAGATTTGGAAACAATATTTGTAAGTATTATGTATTTCTGAACAAATATATTTTATTTGAAAATCAAGAAATTTAATTTGGAACGCATATATTAATGTATTAGAACAAAATATATTTGCAAACTGACGTTCACATATAAAATACGTGTCTTCACACAAACAAAGTTATTGTTAAAAGTTTTCCAAATATAATTTATTTAAAAAGATTTTTTCCTTTTTTGAATTTTAGTTTAAATTTTTCCTTGATTTCGTGTTCATAATTGCTTCATAAGTACTTCATAATTAAACCTGCTGTTAGATAAGGCCCATTTGGTCCAATTTTTGTATCGTTTCCTTTATAAACGGTAATATATGTATGTATATGTATTGCCTTATAATTTGGTCCAATGGATATTTTTGTTTTACTAAAATCAAAATAATAAGCGTTTTTGCTCAAAAATAATTGTAAATAAGCTGCTTTCTTTTCACGAAGTATTGAATAAAAATAAATATAAAATATTGTCTTCCATATTCATTCTATATGAAAAATGTAATGCTGACCAAATGGACTCTTAATCTAGGATTCGTACAGATTTGCTAATCTAACACCAGGGTTAAGAATGTCATAAGCAGCATTAGCTTTTGTTTTACAGAAGTAATTTTTAATAAGTTTTTGTAGTTTTGTTTGCTAACAAAACTTAAGATTTTAAAATCTAAGTCACGATTGATTTTTTTGAGAAAATTATTTTTGATAACTCAATTTATATGAAAAATGTCACTTTCGCCACTTTCAAAACAATCAGTTTCTATTATTAATAATATCTTACATAAATATTTATTTTTAACTTTTAGTACAGCAAATTTTGTATGGATCTATTATGAGAATTTGTGTCGTAGAAGAATGACTAAATATTTCAGTGTAAGAAAGTATATTCCATATTCTTTCAACATTTTGTGACAGTTATATGATAAAATTTATTTTAATACTTTATCGTATATAAATCATTCTGTTTGATTTCTATTAAAATTGTTTTTATTGTAGTTCGCGCAATTGAACTTTATTTGGATATATGAAAAATGCAGTGGGGAATTAAAAATTTACAAATTGCAGGAAATGAGTGAGCATCCAAACTATATGATATAATAATATAATATTTGTTTTATATAATTTCTATTTAAATTCCAGCCAAATTCTAGGTTAAAAATCATTAAGGTCGGTTCCGATAAAAATTGTTCACGGACAACAAATAGAGAAACGAATCCCGCTATAGAATCGATACATAACAATACAATATTCGAATAAAAGTCAAACTTCATAGTGTGTTGGCCGATTTGTCTTTATACAATTACATATTGTTTTAAGTTTTAAAATGTTCAAGGTTATCCGTAGTATGTATTATATTTTTTTTTTTGTATTTTCCAATATAAAATATAACAAATAAAAAATTTATTTTGAAAGATAAAGTGTTGTGTTATTGAATTTTCTATGAATAGTAAAAGAAAATGATTCATTTAAAAGAGTAACATTATATTCAATATAATGTAACGAATTTTCCATACATATTTAAAAAAACTGTATTTAAATTCATGTATGCCTTAAATTAATTACCAGTATATTCTTATATCAAGGACAAACATTTTAAATTTTATTACGATAATGTTTTAAATTATATGATATTTTACTAAAAATAAGAACGCGCCATACTTAAATTTACGCAAAAATGTGCTTATTTGAAGACCAAACTTAATTAGTTTTATTAGCCAAAATTCTTAATTCTATGAAATGCATCCTCAAAACAAGTACTATTCACGTCTTTAAATTAACTATAAAACCTTCTTATGTTTATAGCGATTGTCTTTGGCTCGAAATCATTGCCGAAATCTTAAACTTTACGAAAAATTCATTGATTTTCAGTACGCTTTTTTTTTAGTGTAGGAAATTATGAAAGTCAGTATTAAGTAGACGCGAACCATGTTAATTGTACCTAAAAATTGGCGATGGTCTCCGATTTTGATGACACTTGGCGGATATATTAAATATGGTGCTCTGCTATAGGATATACAATTTTGTTGAAAAATCTTCAAAACTATAAGAGATATGTACATTTAAACAGTCGAAATATATCGGAAAGTGCCTGCATTCAAATTGTCATAACTTTTGTTCTACGAGAGATATTTAATTTAATTTAACCTAGATTCCTAGAGACTTCAGCGTTAGTCATATATAGATGGATATTGTTTGGAAGCTGCATGACATATTTTTATTTTTAAACCAGTAAGGAAAGGCTGAAGTCGGGCGACTATATAAAACCCTACACCACTCTCGTAATATTGAATAACTCTGAAATATAAATTTTGTAATTCATGTATAAATTGCTTACATAAATTTACCTTTGGGACATTTTATACTTAAATAATACCCTGTACCACAGTGTGGTGTAGGGTATAAAAACGATTGGATGTAAAATACAGCTTCTATAGGACTAAAGAGCCAAATCGGATGAAACATATATATGGGAGCTATAGCTAAATCTTAACAGATTTTCTGCAAATTCGGCAATGTTAGTCCATGGATCAAGAAACTCTACCATTCTAATTATCAAAACGATTGGATGTAAACTACAACATCTATAGGACTAAAGGGTCAAATCGGACGAAAGATATGTATGGGAGCTACAAGGTGGCGCAAAAGTAACCTTTCGATGTTTTTTGTGCCAAAGTCACCGACCGATTATTGGTCAAATAAATAGTCAGCAATATTCCGCGTTCTGGAGCAGTGTAGCGTAACATTGTTTATTAACGTGTATTTCGCATGTGTTTACTACACAAATGTCAACATTAGGCATTAGGGGCCAATCGCAAAATTTATAGCATTTTCTGATAGGAGGATTACTTTTGTGCCACCTTGTATATCTAAATATTAACCGATTTTCTTCAAATTCGGCAATGTTGGTTCATGGATCAAGAAACTCTACCATTCTAAATTTCAAAACGATTGGATGTAAAATACAGCTGCTATAGGATTAAAGGGCCAAATCGGACGAAAGATATATATGGGAGCTATATCTAAATCTGAACCAAATTCAATAGGGATCTTAACATCTGCGAAATACTCTAAACTGCAAAATTTCAGAACGATCGGAGTGAAATTGCGACCTGTAGTCGACGAACAACTTTACATGGTCGACAGACGGACGGACGGACAGACATGGTTAAATCGACTCAGCTAGTGATTCTGAGTCGATCGGTATACTTTAATGTGGGTCTAGCTGTGTTATTTTCAGGTGTTACAAACATCTGCCGTGAAACAAACATATAATACCCTGTACCACAGTGTGGTGTAGGGTATAAACACTAATTAAAATCTAGATTTTTTCAAAAAGTAATATTTTTAAATTGAAACCAGTAAGGAAAGGCTAAAGTCGGGCGGTGCCGACTATATAATACCCTACACCACTCTCGTAATATTGACTCTGATATATAAATTTTGTAATTCATGTATAAATTGTTTAAATAAATTTACTTTTGGGACATTTTATACTTAAATAATACCTTGTACCGTAGTGTGGTGTAGGGCATAAAAATGATTGGATCTAAAGAGTCAAATCGGATGAAACATATATATGGGAGCTATAGCTAAATCTTTACCGATTTTCTTCAAATTCGGCAATGTTGGTTAACGAATCAAGAAACTCTATCATTCTAAATTTCAAAACGATTGGATGTAAAATACAGCTTTTATAGGACTAAAGGGCCAAATCAGACGAAACATATATATGGGAGCTATAGCTAAATCTCAACCGATTTTCTTCAAATTCGGCAGTGTTGGTTCATGGATCAATAAACTCTACCATTCTAAATTTCAAAACGATTGGATGTAAAATACAGCTTCTATGGAACTAAAAGGCCAAATCGGACGAAACATATATATGGGAGGTATAGCTAAATCTTAACCGATTTTCTTCAAATTCGGCAATGTTGGTTCATGGATCAGGAAACTCTACCATTTTAAATTTCAAAACGATTGGATGTAAAATACAGCTTTTATAGGACTAAATGGCCAAATCGGATGAAACATATATATGGGAGCTATAGCTAAATCTTTACCGATTTTCTTCAAATTCGGCAATGTTGGTTCACGAATCAAGAAACTCTACCATACTAAATTTCAAAACGATTGGATGTAAAATATAGCTTCTATAGAACTAAAGGGCCAAATCGGACGAAACATATATATGGGAGCTATAGCTAAATCTTAACCGATTTTCTTCAAATTCGGTAGTGTTGGTTCATGGATCAAGAAACTCTACCATTCTAATTTTCAAAACAATTGGATGTAAAACACAGCTTTTATAGGACTAAAGGGCCAAATCGGACGAAACATATATATGGGAGCTATAGCTAAATCTTAACCGATTTTCTTCAAATTCGGCAGTGTTGGTTAATGGATCAATAAACTCTACCATTCTAAATTTCAAAACGATTGGATGTAAAATACAGCTTCTATAGAACTAAAGGGCCAAATCGGAAGAAACATATATATGGGAGCTATAGCTAAATCTTAACCGATATTCTTCAAATTCGGTAGTGTTGTTTCATGGATCAAGAAACTCTACCATTCTAAATTTCAAAATGATTGGATGTAAAATACAGCTTTTATAGGACTAAATGTCCAAATCGGACGAAACATATATATGGGAGCTATAGCTAAATCTTAACCGATTTTCTTCAAATTCAGTAGTGTTGGTTCATGGATCAAGAAACTCTACCATTCTAAATTCCAAAATGATTGGATGTAAAATACAGCTTCTATAGGACTAAAGGGCCAAATCGGACGAAATATATATATGGGAGCTATATCTAAATCTGAACCGATTTCAACCAAGTTCAATAGCGATCTTAACAGCCGCGAAATACTCTAAACTGCAAAATTTCAGAACGATCGGAGTGAAATTGCGACCTGTAGTCGACGAACAACTTTTCATGGACAGACGGACGGACGGACGGACATCGTTAAATCGACTCAGCTAGTGATTCTGAGTCGATCGGTATACTTTAGGGTGGGTCTAGCTGTTTTATTTTCAGGTGTTACAAACATCTGCCGTGAAACAAACTTATAATACCCTGTACCACAGAGTGGTGTAGGGTATAAAAATGTGGACCAGATGAGAGCTAAATATTACTTACGGGTGTCAAGGCCGTACGTCGACTGGAAAGTGTTTATTTTTTGGATTTACAAAAATAATGGACTGAATGGTTTTGAGCCATAGATACCACATTTATAAAGCAATTCAGAAGAAACTCTACAGTTTGTATTATGTTTTGACAAGCATTCATCACAGCAAAAATTTTACAAATCGGTTCATATTTATACCCTACACCACACTGTGGTACAGGGTATTATAAGTTTGTTTCACGGCAGATGTTTGTAACACCCGAAAATAATACAGCTAGACCCTCCTTAAAGTATACCGATCGACTCAGAATCACGAGCTGAGTCGATTTAACCATGTCCGTCCGTCCGTCCGTCTGTCCATGTAAAGTTGTTCGTCGACTACAGGTCGCAATTTCACTCCGATCGTTCTGAAATTTTGCAGTTTAGAGTATTTCGCAGCTGTTAAGATCGCTATTGAATTTGGTTGAAATCGGTTCAGATTTAGATGTAGCTCCCATATATATCTTTCGTCCGATTTGGCCCTTTAGTCCTATAGAAGCTGTATTTTACATCCAATCGTTTTGAAATTTAGAATGGTAGAGTTTCTTGATCCATGAACCAACATTGCCGAATTTGAAAAAAATCGGTTAAGATTTAGATGCTCCCTTATATATGTTTCGTCCGATTTTGCTCTTTAGTCCTGTAGAAGCTGTATTTTAAATCCAATCATTATTTTGAAATTTAGAATGGTAGTATCTCTTGATCCATGAACCAACACTACCGAATTTGAAGAAAATCGGTGAAGATTTAGCTATAGCTCCCATATATATGTTTCATCCGATTTGGCTCTTTAGATCCAATCGTTGTTATACCCTACACCACACTGTGGTACAGGGTATTATTTAAGTATAAAATGTCCCAAAAGTAAATTTATGTAAACAATTTATACATGAATTACAAAATTTATAAATCAGTGTTATTTAATATTACGAGAGTGGTGTAGGGTATTATATAGTCGGCCCCGCCCGACTTTAGCCTTTCCTTACTGGTTTTTTATTATAGTCACCCTATAGAGGTCGCTCCAAAATATACGTATTTAAGCCATAGCTGAATTTAAGCATTTTATCTGAATCCTTGTAGTTTGTATTTAATTAAGACAAGAATTCATCGCAGCAAAATTGTTATACCCTACACCACACTATGGTACAGGGTATTATAAGTTTGTTTCACGGCAGATGTTTGTAACACCTGAAAATAACACAGCTAGACCCACCTTAAAGTATACCGATCGACTCAGAATCACTAGCTGAGTCGATTTAAGCATGTCTGTCCGTCCGTCTGTCCATGTAAAGTTGTTCGTCGACTACAGGTCGCAATTTCACTCCGATCGTTCTGAAATTTTGCAGTTTAGAGTATTTCGCAGCTGTTAAGATCGCTATTGAATTTGGTTGAAATCGGTTCAGATTTAGATATAGCTCCCATATATATCTTTCGTCCGATTTGGCCCTTTAGTTCTATAGAAGCTGTATTTTACATCCAATCGTTTTGAAATTTAGAATGGTAGAGTTTCTTGATCCATGAACCAACACTACAGAATTTGGAAAAATTCGGTTAAGATTTAGCTATAGCTCCCATATATACGTTTCGTCCGATTTTGGTCTTTATTTCTGTAGAAGCTGTATTTTACATCCAATCATTTTGAAATTTAGAATGGTAGAGTTTCTTGATGCATGAACCAACACTACCGAATTTGAAGAAAATCGATTAAGATTTAGCTATAGCTCCCATATATATGTTTCGTCCGATTTGGCCCTTTAGTTCTATAGAAGCTGTATTTTACATTCAATCGTTTTGAAATTTAGAATGGTAGAGTTTCTTGATCCATGAACCAACTTTGCCGAATTTGTAGAAAATCGGTTAAGATTTAGCTATAGCTCCCATATATATGTTTCGTCCGATTTTGCTCTTTAGTCCTGTAGAAGCTGTATTTTAAATCCAATCATTGAAATTTAGAATGGTAGTATTTCTTGATCCATGAACCAACACTACTGAATTTGAAGAAAATCGGTAAAGATTTAGCTATATCTTCCATATATATGTTTCATCCGATTTGGCTCTTTAGATCCAATCGTTTTTATACCCTACAACACACTGTGGTACAGGGTATTATTTCAGTATAAAATGTCCCAAAAGTAAATTTATGTAAACAATATATACATGAATTACAAAATTTATATATCAGAGTTATTCAATATTACGAGAGTGGTGTAGGGTATTATATAATCGGCCCCGCCCGACTTTAGCCTTTCCTTACTGGTTTTGAAATTTAGCATGGTAGAGTTTCTTGATCCATGAACCAACACTACCGAATTTGAAGAAAATCGGTTAAGATTTAGCTATAGCTCCCATATACATGTTTCGTCCGATTTGGCCCTTTAGTCCTGTAGAAGCTGTATTTTACATCCAATCATTTTGAAATGTAGAATGGTAGAGTTTCTTGATCCATGAACCAACATTGCCGAATTTGAAGAAAATCGGTTAAGATTTAGCTATTGCTCCCATATATATGTTTCGTCCGATTTGGCCCTTTAGTCCTATAGAAGCTGTATTTTTCATCCGATTGTTTTGAAATTTAGAATGGTGGAGTTTCTTGATCCATGAACCAACACTACCGAATTTGAAGAAAATCGGTTAAGATTTAGCTATAGCTCCCATATATATGTTTCGTCCGATTTGGCCCTTTAGTTCTATAGAAGCTATATTTTACACCCAATCGTTTTGAAATTTTGAATGGTAGAGTTTCTTGATTCATGAACCAACATTGCCGAATTTGAAGAAAATCAGTAAAGATTTAGCTATAGCTCCCATATATATGTTTCATCCGATTTGTAAACAATTATACATGAATTACAAAATTTATATATCAGAGGTATTCAATATTACGAGAGTGGTGTAGGGTATTATATAGTCGGCACCGCCCGACTTTAGCCTTTCCTTACTGGTTTTAAATCAGTTCATATTTTGTTATAGTCCACATATAGATGTCGCTCCCAAAATTGCTTATTGAAGCCAAAAACACATCATTTTCTAAGAAATTGTGCGGTCTTTTTCTCTTTTGGCACGAATTTATCTCAATCAAATTTATACAAATAAAATTTTACTTTCTTGTAGTCCCATTGTAGATGTAGCTTTCAAAAAAGCTGTTTTAAACCATAAATTCCATATTTTAAGCTAAAGAGTTTGGCTAAAGAATTTTCGTTTCATGATTTCCTCCATATCCAAAGATTTTGCCAGCAATAAAAATTTTATGCAATCCATGGTGAAGGGTATATAAGATTCGGCGTGGCCGATCTTAATTCTTTTACTTGTTCTGTTAAGTCAAGGTATACTTCTGTCGGTTAACTTGGCTGAAAGATTCTTAATTGTTCTATGATCTACTAACAAAATGTTTATACAACACTGCTGTGATATGCAACTTATACCCGTTCTACCCCAGTAATGTTCAAATAATTATCACCTGCGAAATATGTAAGTAGTGGTGGTCTTTAAATTCACAAATATTTGTCAAAAGACAGACGGAAATGCCAAACAATGGCTCCACTTTTGAATCACGTATGAACCAATAACGTCCAGAGGTTTCGGTTCTTCTTAGAATTCTAAATTTGTAGATAGCTCTCACGTACTCATTGTTGGCAAAATAGTTTTCTTTTAATGTACATACCTTCTTCAGTCTAAGATAAAAGCTGCCTCAGAGACATGTGGATGCTTTAGTGTGATCCATCCCATATGACCCCCCCCACCGCTCGGAAGGGTGGGTGGATTCATTGATGCACGTGTGTGCGGGAGGGACGTGTGTGCCACCAGTGTGCCTTGTTAGCTGACGCAGTGTGTAAAGTGAATGGACTCAGCAAACATCGAGATAATTTTGCAAACATCGTAAATTAGCGAATGATTTAGAAAGTTTTATGTATTGAGTTAAGAACAACATAAATCAGAATTTAATGAACTCTCTCATTTTCGGAAGTTATTCGATGAACACTTTGATTGTGTAATTGAATTTTTATTTGCCAGTGAGAGTACGTGGTGTTGTAGTTTAGAATTGTGTGTGTAAAGATATAAGATATTGGTACAAATCGAGTAGAGTTAATACATTAACTTTTACTCATAGCTTCAGGAGGCGATACCAGAAGAGGCTAGAGGCATTTTTCAGTGAACTCCAGGCACCGAAATTCAAGTATTTTTGTGTAACCTTATTTATGTCATGAGCTTTTACATTTTGGTACAATTTTATCACTAATTTTATTGCACCAAAAATTCAATAACTAAGCGACAAATTACGGAGTATTTGGGTTTTTGTATACATATATTTTGCCTGTCCGCTGATGATATATAGGGTGATCCATTTCGAGGTTCTCTACTTTTTTAAAGAAAAAAACATAGAAAATTCAAATTGAATGGGGAATGTTTATTATCATTTAAAAGAACATTCTTTGGCATTTATTTTTTGAACATTATGTCTATCAAATGTTGGCCGAAGCTACGTCTCAGATGGTCCATCCGTTGAGTCCAATTTTCGATGACTCGTTCGAGCATTTCGACTGGTAACTGGCGATTGACACGCGTAAACGTTGTTGAGGCGTAAGTCTTTCCATGTTGAAATGACAAACAATACTTAACAAAAATAACATGACAGCATGACACGACTCACACGTGATCTGTCAAAAAAAGGCTCTTGAAAGAAGCATCTCTACTTGGATCACCCTATAGTAATGAAAGAAGATTGTATTAATATTCAGAGTACCTGGGTATGTGCGTTTAATGTAGTGAAGATGAGTAAAGCATACCTTATTTAGCTTATAATTTCGAATGTCTTTTTATACCCACCACCATCACTCCGTTTGTAACACCTCTAAATATTGATCTGAGACCCCATAAAGTATATACTTATATATTTTTAATCGTCGTTCTAAGACGATTTAGACATGTCCGTCCGTCTGTTGTAATCACGCTACCGTTCGCAATAATAGAGCTAGGTTGATAAAATTTGGTAGAAATATTTCTTATAGTTGTAGGTTGTTTGAGATTGCAAATGGGTCATATCACTCAATGTTTTGTTATAGCCCCCCTGTAGAGATCGCTCCAAAATAAGGTTTTTGAGCCACAGATACCACATTTTTAAAGCAATTTAGCAGAAAGTTTGGAGTTTGTATTCTATTTTCCCAAGAATTCATCATAGCAACAATTTTACAAATCGGTTCATATTTTGTAATAGTCCCCCAATAGAGGTCGCTCCAAAATATACGCATTTCAGCCATAAATACCATATTTTCTAAACATTTTAACTGAATCTTTGCAGTTTGTATTTAATTAAGACAAGAATTCATCGCAGTAAAATTTTTTTAAATCTTTTCATATTTTGCTGTAGTTGTCGATCCCAAAGAGGCTTATTTAAGCCATAAACACCACATTTTCTAAGAAAGCTGAAACTTTGTAGTTTTTATTCTAGTTTGGCAAGAATTCATCTCAATAAAATTTATACAAATAAAATTTTATTATGTTGTAGTCCCCGTGTAGATGTAGCACTCAAAAAACCTATTTTAAGCCATCACCATCGTCTTATAGAATTACAGCTCGGGGTGAGCTTTGGCTTGATCCGATATTTTTCTCCATTCTGGTTTATTTTTGGCTATCTGTTGCCAGTTACGAATACCCATTGTTCTTAAATCAGCTTCCACACAGTCTTTCCATCTGGTTCTTGGTCGCCCTCTTCGCCTAGGACATCTAATATCATAATTTAACATTGCCTTTTGAGGTCTGCTGTCTTCCATCCTTGCCACATGTCCTGCCCAGCTGAGTCGTTGTGCCTTTATGAATCTGACTATGCTCTCTCCTTCACAAAGAACAAGCAGTTCGGCATTGCTTCTTTGGACATATTCACCATTTTCATCTTGTCTTGGGCCAAATATCTTATGTAGTATTTTTCTCTCAAATATTCGAAATCGCTGTTGTTCGATTGTCGTCATAGTCCATGTTTCACATCCATACGTGGCAGTATGTCTAATTATAGTTTTATATATATTTATTTTGCATGTTTTTGATATTAGCTTGGACATAAAGATTTTCTTCTGTGCAAAGTATGCTCTATTTGCCGCAGCTATTCGGTCGCTTATGCCGTCTTGCATACTATTGTCGTTTTTAAGCAGTGCTCCCAAGTAGGTAAAGCTGGTAACTCCTTCAAAATGATAGTCTCCAATTTGAATGTTTTGTACAGTTCGTCTATTTTCACTTAAGCCATAAATACCATATTTTCCAGGTGTAGAGTTTGACTAAAGAATTTGAGGCTTAAAAATTGCAGCGTTCGTTTTTTTAATAATTTACTTAAATAAAATGGATCGTTTTATGATTTGCTCCATATCCAAAGATTTTTCCAGTAATAAAATTGAATGCAATCCTTGGTGAAGGGTACATAAGATTCGGCATGGCCGAACGTACCGCTTTTATTTGTTATACCCTCAGTTTATAAATACATATGTATACCAGTAAGGAAAGGCTAAAGTCAGGCGGTGCCGACTATATAATACCCTACACCACTCTCGTAATATTGAATAACTCTGATATATAAATTTTGTAATTCATGTATAAATTGTTTACATAAATTTACTTTTGGGACATTTTATACTTAAATAATACCCTGTACCACAGTGTGGTGTTAGGTATAACAACGATTGGATCTAAAGAGCCAAATCGGATGAAACATATATATGGGAGCTATAGCTAATAACCGATTTTCTTCAAATTCGGTAGTGTTGGTTCATGGATCAAGAAACTCTACCATTCTAAATTTCAACACGATTGGACGTAAAATACAGCTTTTATAGGACTAAAGGGCCAAATCGGACGAAACATATATATGGGAGCTATAGCTAAAACTTAACCGATTTTCTTCAAATTCGGCAATGTTGGTTCATGGATCAAGAAACTCTACCATTCTAAATTTCAAAACGATCGGATGTAAAATACATCTTCTATAGGACTAAAGGACCAAATCGGACGAAACATATATATGGGAGCTATAGCTAAGTCTTAACCGATTTTCTTCAAATTTGGCAATGTTGGTTCATGGATCAAGAAACTCTACCATTCTAAATTTCAAAACGATCGGATGTCAAATACAGCTTCTATAGGACTAAAGGGCCAAATCGGACGAAACATATATATGGGAGCTATAGCTAAATCTTAACCGATTTTCTTCAAATTCAGCAATGTTGGTTCATGGATCAAGAAACTCTACCATTCTAAATTTCAAAACGATCGGATGTAAAATACAGCTTCTATAGGACTAAAGGGCCAAATCGGACGAAACATATATATGGGAGCTATAGCTAAATCTTAACCGATTTTCTTCAAATTTGGCAATGTTGGTTCATGGATCAAGAAACTCTACCATTCTAAATTTCAAAACGATCGGATGTAAAATACAACTTCTATAGAACTAAAGGGCCAAATCGGACGAAACATATATATGGGAGCTATATCTAAATCTGAACCGATTTTCTTTAAGTTCGGCAATGTTGGTTCATGGATCAAGAAACTCTACCATTCTAAATTTCAAAACGATCGGATGTAAAATACAGCTTCTATAGGACTAAAGGGCCAAATCGGACGAAAGATATATATGGGAGCTATATCTAAATCTGCACCGATTTTCTTCAAATTCGGCATTGTTGGTCCATGGATCAAGAAACTCTACCATTCTAAATTTCAAAACGATCGGATGTAAAATACAGCTTCTATAGGACTAAAGGGCCAAATCGGACGAAACATATATATGGGAGCTATAGCTAAATCTTAACCGATTTTCTTCAAATTTGGCAATGTTGGTTCATGGATCAAGAAACTCTACCATTCTAAATTTCAAAACGATCGGATGTAAAATACAGCTTCTATAGGACTAAAGGGCCAAATCGGACGAAACATATATATGGGAGCTATAGCTAAATCTTAACCGATTTTCTTCAAATTCAGCAATGTTGGTTCATGGATCAAGAAACTCTACCATTCTAAATTTCAAAACGATCGGATGTAAAATACAGCTTCTATAGGACTAAAGGGCCAAATCGGACGAAAGATATATATGGGAGCTATATCTAAATCTGAACCGATTTCAACCAAATTCAATAGCGATCTTAACAGCCGCGAAATAGTCTAAACTGCAAAATTTCAGAACGATCGGAGTGAAATTGCGACCTGTAGTCGACGAACAACTTTACATGGACGGACGGACATCGTTAAATCGACTCAGCTAGTGATTCTGAGTCGATCGGTATACTTTAAGGTGGGTCTAGCTGTGTTATTTTAAGGTGTTACAAACATCTGCCATGAAACAAACTTATAATACCCTGTACCACAGTGTGGTGTAGGGTATAATAATTTCCTACGTTCCAAAAGTGTAACACGCCGAATGTGTGACCTATGACCCTAAGTATGTTTTGGATGAAATGCGTTTTAGGACAGATATGTCATTTGAGCAATGTCCGTCTGTATGTCTGTCTGGCTGGTGCGCACGATAACTCTCGAGAGGAGTTATTATTTCAAATTTCGTATGTGATAATATTTTCTTTTCTATCTCAGGATATGTACGTAAATGAGCCATATTGATCAACTCCTTCAAGTACCCTCCCTTATCTAATAACGTCTATACCTCTAATTCGAATATTCTGTAATTCACCACATAGTAATAGTTTATCTATCGATATTACCTTGAAAAAATGGGTTGCGATGACCCACGTTTTTTTGGTACCTCCCACCGGACTAAAACTCGTAAGACATAAAATCGATATTGACAATAATACTAGTGTAGGTTTGGAACAACTTTTGCAACGTCTCCTTTTGATCATTAAAACCTTAATATTTGTTTAATTTACGGCCGTTCTGGTACCTCCGTTAGTTATTTTTAAGTTAGGTAACAGACAGTTATTCTAACGAACATTTTTAACGCCCCGTTAAAAAATTCGTTTTCAGGAAGATTCCGTTAGCTAACTTGAAGTTCACTGTTATTGTGAATGACTTCAAAATAAAATTTGTCATTTTTATATGTTTTCTTTTTAAATTTCAGAAAATCATGCACGTTATTTTTATTTGAAAAAATTAAGAAATTGAAAAAAACGTATTAACTGGTAGAACGGACAATTCATTAATCTCGAGTTATTCAATTGTTGTGTGAGTGATACTAAAGCTGAGTAAAGACGATTGCCAGATTGGCAAACGTTATCAACCCTGTTAAAGTGCTGCAAATATGCGAACAATGACAGATTGTTAGGCAAAGGCGAATTGACAGTTCAGACGAATGCAAGAAAACATTACAAATTCATACATTTACAATATATTTTGTAAATATTTATATGCAGGATTGCCAATAAAAATACATTATAGACAGTGTTGCAAATAAAATGTTTTTCTGGCAATGGCGCCGTTGTCACATGTATAAACTTCGCACATATCGTCGCTTGGATGACCAACTGCAGTAACTGACATTTTCAAAATTGTTCAGGAGAGCAGTTTTTCTGTTTTTGAGACAATGTTCCTTCTTCCCCACGGCGTAATATTTATTATATTTCCAATTTGCTTTTCTCATTGTGTACTTAAATCCATCTTTTACAATATTATTAACAAAAAAAATAAAAAAAATTCATTATAATCCATGTTTTTCATAAACAATGCAGTGACGTCACTTTGTGGGAAAAAAAATTATACTTAATCTCAGTTACCACTGATCACCGCCCAGTCCAAACGGCTAAAGCTAGAGTCATGAAATTTGGTAGGATGGTAGTCCTTGCTATATAGACGTGCAATATAGAAGGGTTTTTCGAAATTTTGGGCGCACAATGGGTCAAAAAAGAAAAAAAGATGGTATCACAGCCAAATCCAAACGGCTGGAGCTAGAATTGCAACATTTCGTGTGGGGGTAGGGTCTAGGGCGAAGATTCGGTATGAATCACAATTTTTAGAAATTAAAAAATTTTCGCGCACATTGGGACAAAAAAGGGATAAATATCGCACCAAAGCCAAGTCCAAATGGCAAGTGCTTGAATTTAATTTGGCTTGAGGGTAGCCATTGGAACGTAGACGACACAAGAGAGATTTTTAGGCAAAAATGATAAATATTATGCAGTGGGACAAAACAATGTTGGATATGGTACAGTAGGGGAAATTTAAATTTGTGCAGTGGGTCAAAAATGTGTAAAATATGGCTCAGTGGGACAAAAATGTGTTTAATATTGTGGGGCAACATGGTTTAAACATGGTTAAGATTAAGGTTACGTATGGTACAGTGATGGAAAACATAAATATTGTGCAGTTGGACAAAACGGTGTTTAATATGGTACAGTGGGGCAAAAAGTGCTAAATATGGTACAGTGGGGGGAAAAATTAAATTTGTGCAGTGGGTTAAAAATGTGTTAAATATGGCACAGTGGGGCAAAACGGGTTAAATATGGTACCGTAGTGCAAAAATGGCAAAATATGGTACGATATGGCAAAAAGGGTTAAATATGGTAGAGTAGGGCTAAGGGTGCGAGTACCACCCCACGCCACAATCTTCCACAATTCCACATATAGTATTAGTTTCTTCATCGCAATCATCTTGAGAAAAATAACCCATGTTGCGACGTCTCTTTTGGCATCTCCCAAACAAATGGATCATTTTACAGAAAAAGTTAACGGCTGATGACTTTGATTCCAGTTCATATAAATACTTGACATTTTATGAAGTGTAATACTTCTATGGTTCCCATGGTATATTAAAAAATATGCGTTATTGTTATTACATTGTAGAGAGACGGAAAGTCCTCCCTCAATCGAAAATATTATATATATATAAATTGATGTGTTTGTTGTTACGTATGGACTCCAAAATAACTGGACCGATATTAATGAAGTTTTCAGGGAATCTTCAGATTATCCTAGCGGGTGACATATATATATGTATCTAAATCAAGAACTATATTAGTTCTTGATTTAGGAGGCGTGACCCCGCCCAAATAAGCCAATTAGGAGTTATTTTCTTAGTGATTCCTACTGTTCCTACCTACTACGATTGGATTATCGAGATTCCTACTGTCGTTATCTGACGATTGGGACTGGACCGTGATCCCGTTTCGACCGTAATCGGTCCAAAAATTAGCAACGAGTAGTATATTAGTTCTTGATTTAGGAGGCGTGACCCCGCCCAAATAAGCCAATTAGGAGTTATTTTCTTAGTGATTCCTACTGTTCCTACCTACTACGATTGGATTAGCGAGATTCCTACTGTCGTTATCTGACGATTGGGACTGGACCGTGATCCCGTTTCGACCGTAATCGGTCCAAAAATTAGCAACGAGTGGGCTGGGTCCACCAAGTACTCCATAAGTTTTTGCAATAATGAACAAACATTTCAGGAGAACGAATTATTAAGTGACATATTGCACTCACGTCTCTTGGTGAAAATAATTTTTTGCATTGTGTCAGTTACGTCTAAAATCATTTACCGTTTTTTGAGAAAACGGTAATATATATATGCACAAAATTTATACACACGTTGTACTTTAACTAGACAAATCGAATGGTGGCCTTAACTCAATTTCTGAAAAATGGTCAGTTACGTCGGTTGGTCATCCAAGCGACGATATAACAATCTGCAAATTATCTCGCAATGACTTTTCTGCTAACGTTGCAAAACAAAAATTGAATGTTCACACGGTTGTAAATTCAAAGGGTTGCATTTTTCCGCCATTTTTCTGGCAATGTTGTCCGATCTGCAAATCGTGTGTGTAATGAGCACGAGCTAAAAATATAGTCGAAGATGATTTTTATACGAGTTCAAGTCATCTTGGAACTTGAAAAGAGGTAGGACTTCGGGAGCCTTCGAAAGTCTAGCCAAAGTCGGTTTTGCGGGGTTCGCGTCCTTCTCTAGTCAAGCCATTTCTCCATCACATAAATTATTACAGACTCCCTATTTTTTTATTAAAAAACTGATATGGACCGAAAAACTACATTATATCGAAATACCCCTCATATTTAGTACTTAACTGAAACAGATGGAAACTTACTGGTATTTGTCTAAGCTCTAATGTTTTGTTCGTCTCTGATGTTATTGAGATGAACTGCCTCAAAACCCTCACCTACCTTTAACCTAAAAGGCAATCTAATTTTATTTAGGATCCCTATGTTTATCACTCCATTTTAGTTACTCACACTTTCAAGTAAGAAACGTCTAAGAAAAGATTTAGAAATTCATTATGAATCCAATACAAATTTATTCAAACCATTATTTAACATAATTCATAAAAAAAATAAATGAATCTAATATATATTAACTTTTAATACCTATATTATAGATAATAGATGTACTTTTAACAATTTCTTATTCTGAAAAATTCTCACAACTAACAAAAAATAACATGAGTTGTTGAACAAATTACAATTGTCAAAATCGCCAATTTTGCAATAAAAACGCAACGATGGAAAAAAGAAATAATATCTACAATGTAACTTCCTAATATATCTATGCATAACACTTGTAAATATGTTCGAATACAAAAAGAGAGCACATAACTTTTGAGTATTTCATCACTCACAGAATAATAGATTGGAGAGCAAAATTCCCTCAAGCAAAGACAAAACTCCCAAAATTGTATTGAGTATAACACATTTATACCAGTGATCTCTCTTTGCATTCTCTTGATATCACTCTTCTATCATTGCAAGATCTGGTTATTTTAAGAAATTACGCACTTACCAACATACTCCGCTCAGAATGAAGGCCTCCATGTGAACTCGATGTTGTAGTCTTGTTGTTTATTGCTGTTTGGGTAAAAGAAACATCTTGCAAAGACAGTACACTGAACAAAATAGAGTAGATTTAAGCAGATGGTGATATTCTGAGAAGTATCAACTTGTTATATGTTCATCTTAATATTTCAATATTTTAAATATTTTAACTAATCATAGCAAATTTTTATAGTTTTTAAATTTTTAAACCATATTAGTTTACGTTGGTGCAATTTTGAATCGTATACTTTAGAGGTTAAAATGTATGTATAACAATTTGGCACTATATATGTATATGCATTTTATACTTAATAAAATAGTTCGGTTTTACACTTAAGTATAATCTTCTCGGTGTACTGGATATCGTTTATGACATCAAACGGTGTGTTGTCTGACCAGTAAGTGACAGGCAGACCAACAAAACTTCAGGCAGCCAAACGTGATGTGGTTAATTTCGATCAAACAACGAACAGTCTGACCAGCTATGCTGCAGCCTGAGAACAGGCCTCCATGTGATGTCGTTGATATACGGCCGCTTTATACGATAATACTCTGTCTTAGAGTCATGAAAATTATCACTGTACAGCCAAGATTCTGGATGATTCAGAAATGATGATTCCAAATTATACGGAACTTAAGGCAACGACGATATGTTGATTAAGGTATACGATTAAAAGCTTTGGAGTCCACTCCAGTTGCTGACTTCTTCTTAAGGCACTTATTAGTATTTTGGGATTGGGCATTGAGCTAGTTGGTATGAGCACACGATTCACGTCTACCCTGTGGGTAGATCGTGATTCTGTGAAGGAATCTGAATTCGGAGATCCTTTTTGTATAAGGTAGTTTCCAACTTCGTCAGAAGCTCCAAAATGTAGATATTTTTCAAGATCCGAATAGAGATTATGAGCCGTAGATATCGCCTCAAAAAAATTAGAAAATATGACGATTCCTATGGGTAACTTGATTTGTAAAAATTACGCTTTTGTATATTCACAAAATGATTTACCTTGGGGAAATCGAATAATTTGGTTGGCACAAAATTGATTTATTTCATTAAAACAAAACAGAAGTATTTTAATGCTGATTGGTTTTAAGATTACAACAAATAATTTTAGATTTGAATGCTTAGAATTTTAACTGTTTCCTTCGATGGCTGGATGAAAAAGGAAGAGTCTTAACTTGGCTGTAGTTAGTTATACCTATGGTTTCAATGGCGAAGATAGTGGACAGTAGAAATGCCAAAATTGGTTGATATATTGAGTTTCTAATTTAATGGAATTTGATAGTTTTACCAAAATTATCGAAAATTATTATTCAAGGGTAAACTTCAAATTGGGTAATATTCGAATACAAATCTTTTACATTAGGTATTTCTGAATTAATCTCTGCGATATATTCCTATTTTATATAATTTATTTGTTTTGTTCGATTTATTGTGTTAGAATTGTTTCGATAAGTTGCACTAAAATGTAATTGTCGTATGTACTTTATGGTGTACAAGACGTACATAATTCGGTACGTGCCATTACAATTACGATATCGTAAGCGAAATATTATACTTATGCCATAATGTCAAAATACGTATCAAAACAAAAAGAGAAACATGAATTAAGTAAAACGAGTTTTATTAAGGCAGAATTAATAAAACTATTATTGCTGTTGTACCATTAAATGGACTATATTACAGGTTGGTAAAAAAATAGCTGATAAAAGACTACCATTAATAATATTATTAATATATTTCCTGTCAGGTCGAAATGGAGGAATTGCGAAATGTGTTGACGAAGGTTTACTGGCAGATGATGCCTACCAGGGAACTGTACATCATGCCGTAGCTTCAACCCAGACCAACAGCAAGTGATGTCAACTACCTAGTATCCCCGAATCTAGCATTACATTTTTGTTTTGAATATAAAATGTTATGCCGGCAGAAATAAAGTGAACTTTGATAAAAATTGAGAAATTTGGTGACAGTCTATTTGTTTTTGAATCATGTATATGAATGTGAAATAAGGCCTCTACATGTGTACTTACCTTAAGAGGGCCAGGGCAATTTCGAACATTTTTCATGCATTTTTAAGAACCCACTTGAATGGAGGGTCGGTATAATATATCATTTGCTCGACGGATTTTACTAAGACCATAAGTATTTTCGGCGAAAATACGTTTTATAACATTCTAAGTCATTTGATCAATGTCCGTCCGTATGTCTGTCTGGCTGATGCACACGACAACTCTCGAAAGGAGTAACCGAATGACTTCAAAATTTGTGTATGGTAAAACTGTTTTCTATATCAGGCTATGTTTGAAGCTGGGCCATATTGGTTCACTCCTTCTAGTACCTCCTCCATAAAGGTTACAATTTAGTGAAATATTGATTCTATATCCGCATCTTCTGTAATTCCACATATAGTTAAACTGCAGCTATCTCCTTGCCAAACGTCCACGCTCCTATTGGTAACTGCCACACAAAGATACCCTTATAACTTAATACCATAAATTTATTGAAATAATGTGCAATGTGATTGATGTCTTTACAGTCCAGGGAAAAATGTGCGTTATTTGGTACCTCCCACACAAGATGGTGAAATCATACCAAATTTAATAGCTCATAAATTTAATACAAGCGCACATAAGCACTTATAATTCGGTATAGTGCAATGGCCTTTAAGGATCTACTGTTCAGCGCTAAATAGGCTCATTTGTCAAGCCCCATCTGGTACTCCCACAAAAAAAATTCAGAATCATTCGAACACAATTTATTAGATTTCTTCTCTATTGATTATGTTTAATACAGAATGAGAAAAATTTGTCCACTATTCCTTAATCCCCGACACAACGTGAGGCCAACCTTCATACAGATAACTCGACTGAGAACTTTGTCTTAAACTATGTCTTAAAATGCATTGAATGTTTTGCGCAATTCATATTTGGGAAATGCATGAGTTTGCATTTGTTTGACAATTAGACAATCATTATTTGTTGAACAATCGCGAAAAACATTTTGAACTATTGCCTTTTCATTTTTGGTTCTCTACCTCTTCGATCGAGATTTATTACTATTTTTGATAGCCTCATGTTTTCAAATATATTTTGTTGACTACTGTAATTTTACCCCCGGTTAAAGCAAATAACTGGTGAAAATATTCCAGTTCAATATAACGACTTATTTTCAGTTAAAACTGTCAGTTAAATTTCAACGGAGCTCCTTGAAACCTATTTTTTTTTAACGGGTCGATAAAGTATCGGTTAAAATTTAACGGAGCTACCTGAAAACGGCCGTTAATGTTGTTATTCATGTATTTTCAATTCCTCTTACATTTTACGTCAAAAAATTCATTTTCACAAAAGCAGACATACATAGCTCCTTTTTCTGTCTAACCCAATGATTTATTCACCTTTATCACTGTTGGATAAGGGAATGCGAAAGCATTTTTGTCGATGTTACTCCGGTATCCCGCAGACATCAATGATCCATGTCAACTTGATAGTTGACAACGTCATCATAATCAGCAACGAATTCGAGAGTTCATTATTATTCTATAAAAAATGTACAGAATTTTGCATGTGTTGGCAGGTGTCCAACAAATTCGAATGATTCAAAAGAATGTTTTTGTCTTCGCAATACTTAGTGACTATGTCGATAAATGTAGATATATATATTTACATACATATCTATGACTACTTATACATAGTTGTAATTGATGATGATCAAAAGTTTTTCTCATTCTTGTTTAGTATGCCTTTGACTGATACAATGTCATCATCAATGAAGGACGGACATGAATATTTGTTAATTATCCCCTCACCTTAGAGAGGATGGTATATATCATTTGCTACGAGCCAAAAGTGTAAGACATCGAATGAGTGACCTAAGACCCTAAGTATGTTCAGCGGATATCCGTTTTGGGTCATTTTAAGTCATTTGAGCCGTCCGTCCGTCTGTCTGCTGGCTGGTGCCCACGATAACTCTCGAAAGGAGTAACCGATTGACTTCAAATTTGATATGCGGTAATATTTTTCTCTATCTCCGGCTAAGTTCGAAGATGGGCCATTTTGGTCCACTCCTTCTAGTACCTCCCCCACAAAGGGTTAACTTTTAGTGAAATATTGATTCTCTAATACCTATCTATACTACTTACTTGAATCTTCTGAAATTTCACACAAAGTATAACTTTGTTAGTCGCTAACACGTCAAGAAAAATGGGCGAAGTGGCCACTCCCTTTTTTGTACCTCCCACACAAATGGACCATTTTACACCAAAAGTTACCTGCTTATGGCTTTAATATCAGTTCATACAAATACTTGAAATTTTGTACAGAGTAATGCTTTTATAGTATCTAGTGTCCAGAGAAAAGTGGTCGTTATTGGCACACCCCTTCTGGTACCTCCCACACGAATGGACCATTTTGTACCAAATGTAAACAGCTTTTAACTTTAATACCAGTACATACATTAAAGTTATTAAATGCAATTTAAATTGATAATAATTTAATTGAAACAAAATAAAATAATTTACGAATATTTTTTTGGGACTCAAGGTGAGGAGATTCATAAGTCGGTTTGCCCGACTGAACTCTCTTACTTGTTAATAATTTACTCTCTCTTATATTATGTTTAAATTATTTAAGAAATAATCATTTGAAAATTAAATATTTAAATTTTTTAATTTGTATGGAATTTCTTTATTACGCAAATATAATAACCTTTATTATTTTGCGCATAACTTTTGATTGGGCTGACGCATAAACACGAAATTTTGACCGCATATCGCTCACTTACATCAAGACTGCCATAACTTAAAATTGAAAATATTTAAGATGTGTAACTATAAGTCCGTATAATAAGATAAGTAACATAAAATACGATTTTTAAAATCGATGGAAAAGTCATGTATATTGTTGTTTACTTATAAACTAAGTTTATGGATATTTGCAAAATTCCCATTTCTGGAAGCCAACCTTAAAAATTTAAAATTTTGAGTTATGGCATTCTTGAAGTTAGTGAGCGATATAATTTCGAATATTCAGATTATATAGAATTTAAAAAATCAATATCCCTAAAATATGCTAAGTGTCAATGTCCCTAGCCTACTTTGGAATGAAGGTATGGATATATATTATTAAGACCACATTTTCCAGTCGATGTATCTGAAATATTGTTGTTTGTGATATATGTATTTATACTAAAATACTGCACAACGAAAATTTACCATATCGTTCCATGTTCTGATATAGGTCGCATTTAGAGGTCGTTCCTAAATTTCTATGGCTAAGCCATGACGCATTTTCTTAACAATTTCGCTGCAATGTTGTTGCTTTCGTTTTGTTTTTAAATAAATTTGTTACAATGATTTTTAAGGTTATAGAATTTAATTATACTCTAGAAACATTAATGGTTTCTACAAAAGAATACCTTTCGATACATATCGATAACTGCATTTCAAAGTATGATAAGTTGAAATAGGTAGTTTTTCAGGAGAGGCAAAACAACTTTTAAAGTTTTATGGAGTTCTTTTATAATGCAAATCGAATTACTCTTATTTAGAATTTGAAAATGCAATTTCCCTACACGCTGCAAAAAAATCGCCTCTGTAGTATAATGTCCCAAACATATTCTGCTAGAAACATATATATTTTTAGGGTGCACTCCAAATATATAACATTTAACACATACAAATAATATATGTTAGGGAGGATGTTGTTCTAGACAAAACTATGTTTACATCCTAATATTTTTTATTTGCATATGTTATTTCCCAAACAAAGATCTATTTGCGTGAATATATATCTATTCTTTAATTGTTTTAAGTTTTCAGCAATTGAAAGGTAATTTTTAGAAATTTTTAATGTTAGTAAAATTTCTTTATAATTGAAAATAATGACTGGGAATAGTTAGAAAATAAAAATAAGTGGTTTCAAATAGAAGTTAATGCTAAGTATGCCATTTTTAATAGGAAAGCATAATTCGAAAACATGGAAAAAACTAAAACTAAAGTTCGAAAAATTCAGCAAAGTTTTCAAAATCTTTTTTTTTAAATAAAATATATTTGGAAATATTCATAAACAATAATTTTATTTGTATTTAAACACATATTTTATTTGAGAAAATTAGTTCGCAAATATATTTTATTCTAATATATTAACATATGCGTTCTAAATACATTTTATTGATTTTCAAATAAAATTTATTTGCTCGAAAATATATAATAATTAAAAATTTGTGTTCCAAGTATATTTTCTTTCAATTCAAAGAAATCAAAAATTGCGATTTTTCCCCGTGTAGAAACAGGCTAAGTGGACTTAGCATTCTTTGGTATGAATGTGTAGTTATGAATAATTATTTTTAACTATTTTCAATATATAACTGTCCATGCCTAGTGTAAATATCCAACGATTGAAAATATATAGCGTGATCCATTTCGAGGTTCCCTACTTTTTTAAAGAAAAAAAACACAGAAAATTCAAATTGAATGGGGAATGTTTATTATCATTTGAAAGAACATTCTTTGGCATTTATTTTTTGAAGATTATGTCTATCAAATGTTGGCCGCGGCTACGTCTTAGATGGTCCATCCGTTGAGTCCAATTTTCGATGACTCGTTTGAGCAATTCGACTGGTAACTGGCGAATGACACGCGTGATGTTTTGCTCCAAGTCCTGAATCGAAGCGGGTTTGTCCGCATAAACTTTAGACTTCACATATCCCCACAGGAAAAAGTCTAACGGTGTAATAACACACGATCTTGGTGGCCAATCGACCGGCCCAAAACGTGACATTATCTGCTCACCGAAGTGTTCTCTCAATAAATCCATTGATTGATGCGATGTGTGGGAAGTGGCGCCGTCCTGTTGAAACCAAATGTTGCCGAGATCACGAGCTTCAATTTCAGGCAACAAATAGTCGGTTATCATGGCACCATTACGGTCGCCATTGACGGTTACGTTCTCACCGGCATAATTTTTGAAGAAATATGGACCGATGATTCCGGTACGTCGGATCGGGAATCGGTCAATGGCAAAATGATAGCTCTTAACGAGAGCTAAAAGATTGCTCATGGGTGTCAAGGTCGTGGGTCGACTGAAAAGTGTTTTTTTTTGGATTTAAAAAAATTGACTTAGCGCAATTGGCGAACAATTATTTTGATAATAAAACTGAATAATTTGTAAACGTTGTTCAGGCGTAAGTCTTTCCATGATGAAATGCCAAAAATTACTTAACAAAAATAACATGACAGCATGACACGACTCACACGTGATCTGTCAAAATGGCTATTGTAAAAGTATCTCTACTTTGATCATCCTATATATTGTACTTCTCCTGAAGATTTTGATTTTTTGAAATATGTGGTGAGGAGATCATTATTGCAGAGAACCACAGATATACGATTCGGTTCGGCTGATCCCTTGTGGGACATTTCAAGACATTTGCGCAATCTTCTTCCGCCCATCAGCCTGGTTCCCAATCTAACTCGCGATGTTTTTTTGTCTATCTCGTGATAAATCCGAAAATGTGTTATATCGGTGAACTCCTTCTGGTAGCTCCCCACAAAGGTTTACAATTTAGTAGAATAGTGAATATTTTATAAATTCTATACTATATATTTGAATCTATTGGAATTAAATTAAAAGTAATAGTTTTTCCGTCGCTAACAGCTCTACAAAAATGGGCCAAATAGCCACACACCTAGTGGCATCTTTCAGACAAAAGGACCCTTGTTGTACAAACAAATGTACAGCTCATTAATTTAATACCAGGACACACAAATACTTAAAATTTTTACAGTGTAATATTTTAGCAATACCACCAGTCTGGTGATAAATGGGTGTACTTGTGACGTCCTTCTTGGTGCCACAAACTCGTAACAAAATTTCATAACTCATGACATTAATATCAGTGCACTCAATTATTGAAAACTTGGTATCAATGTCTTTGGCATATCCACTGTCCAGCGCAAAACAAGCGTATTTTCCATACTCTCTTTTTTGAACCACACGACCCTCCCCATCGAAAATCACTTTTCACTTATCATTACATTTCCAATGACTATTCAATTGTTAGATCCTTATTTTTGGATGAAAGACGTCCGCAAAGAATGCATGTATTTGCAGTCTATTGTAACGCCAGTTTTTCTTTCATAAGTTTTCCTTTTTTTATTAAAAACCAGTAAGGAAAGGCAGAAAGTCGGGCGGGACCGACTTTATAATACGCTACACCTCCCTATTATTGGCATTACGATAATAATTTGGCATATATATGGTTTCGTTTCAGTTAACAAAGTACTTAGCTCCACCAGTACAACTTCTATAGCGCTTTGATGTCAATTCGGGAGTAACATATATATTTGGGCTATATCTAAATCTGAACCACTTTCCCCCAAATTTGGCAGCATACTCGTACATTAGTGAAACAAGAAGCCTCTTTCTGCTGAATTTCATAGTGATCGGATATAAATTACGGTTTCTACAGCGCTTACATGTCAAATCGGGGGTAACATATAAATGGGGGCTATATCTAAATCTGAACTGGTTTTCACCAATTTAAATGGGGATAGTCCTTGAGTCAAAAAAGAGCACTGTGAAAAATATCATCACATTCGGGCAATAAATACGAACAGCAATTTGATTACAACGATACATCTACAGACGGGCATGGTTAAATCGACTCAGAAGGTGATCCTAAGTCGATCGGTATAATAAACGATGTGTCTAGCTCATCTCCTTTTGGGTGTTACAAAAATGTGCACAAACTCATAATACCCCGAACCACAGTGAGTGTAGGGTACAAAAATTAAATTTGCGATGTTCTTGGTAGTTGCCAAAAGTGTAACACATCGAAGGAGTGACTTAAGAGACTACAAGACAATTTAAAGGAAATCCGTTCTTCATTTGAGCAATGTCCGTCCATCGGTCTGTCTGGTTGGTGCGCACGATAACTTTCGGTAGCAGTATTTCAATTGACTTTAAATTCGGAACGTTTTCGTATTATTTTCTATCTCAGGCTAAGATAAAATATGGATCATTTTGGTCCCCTCCTTCAAGTACCTTCTTCACAAAGGGTCAACACTTTGTGAAATATTGATGCATTAATAACTTTTATACTACTTATCAGAATCGTTCACTATACCACACATAAGGCGTGTTTTCGTTACACCATAAGTGCTTAATTTGTATGGGGAGCTAAGCACTTTTAAGCACTATTAGTTCCCGATGAAGTTTGGTGCTTGTGTCCATGTCTTAATCGAGTATGATGTTGCCAGATTGGGCACCCTATATTTAGCAATATGGCATCCCATTTTTGGAGAGATTTTATCAATTATTGTGAATTAACGGGAAGAAGAAGAACAAAAATAGGAAATTATTTTAATATTTGCAAAAAGAGTGTAAACAATTGAACATAGAATAGTAAATATATGTTTTATAAATACTTTTCACGAATTTTTTGTCTGTTTCGCACTGTTCTTTCTTCGCAACTCATGACACCATTGCTACCAGATAGTGAAAATCCGCCACTTATTGCTTATGTGTCAGTTAGTGGAAGTCAGTTGTTTTCGTTGCAAAGTGCTAAACTAAAATTGCTAGCTTGTATCGAAAACATGCCTATAGTATTAGTTTCTTGGTCACTATCGCCTTGATAAAAATGGGCGAAGTTGTCAATACCATTTTGGTACCTTCTATGCAAATGTGCCATTGTGTAAAAATGGCTTAATGGCTTGTAATGTTGATTCCTGCTCATAGAAACATTTGCAATTTTGTTCTGTGTAATGTTTTTACAGTTCCCATAGTCTATTGAAAAATGGACGTTATTGCCAAGCCCCTTTGGTATCTGCAAACAAAATGGCGAAATAACTAATATGAAAAATGATTTTTTGAATTTTCCTTACTATATTCCCAATATTGTTTTTTATACCCTCCCTAAAGTATATACTTATATAGGATTCTTGTTTTTTATTAAAAAAAATATGCATTCGCTAGAATGTCAGCTTTCAAAAATCAAACAGAGCATTTTTTGAAAATAATTATTTTTTTCTAATTGTTTTAACGACAGATACTAAACCTCTGTCTATTCCTGAGAGCAATATTCCCCACATTTGTAGTCCTTATAATCTTCTTTAATTTAAATAGGGAGCTATCGGGATTTACTTCAAAAAATGTGGTCCAAATTCTACAGGTACCTTCCATAAAAATTGGAATTGTAAAAACAAGAATTTTTCAAAAAACTTTACCACAAACATTTTTTTATTGAATTCATAAAATAGTATGCCTCAATCTACACAAAAAAGTCTTTAGGTCTTGGACACAATCAAATTTTTTTTGCATAGTGTTTTAGTCGGAAATTTTCTTACTTGTTTCAATCTGTGGTCACAATTGATAACCGCCTAAGTCGCCTTAAGAAAGATTTGAGTTATGTGTGCTATCTAATTGTATATACAGGGTTGCCAATATTCGACGGACCCATGTTTTTTTAAAAAAAATCAAAGAAAAAAATAAAAATTTGGCGGTTGGCAATCTTAGTCATTTAATTTGTTCCAAGTAGATTTGTTTACATCAATTTTTGAATATGATATCTCTCAAATGGCCGCCTCTGGCGTTGATGGCGTATTGTGCCCTTTTTGCAGCATTTTCCATCGTTTTCGCCAACATTTCGGCCGGAATAGCGGCTATTTCTTCACGAATGTTGTCCTTGAGCTCTTCTACGGTCCTTGGCTTGTTAACGTAAACCTTTGACTTCAAATATCCCCACAAGAAGAAGTCAGGCGGCGTAAAATCGGGCGAACGCGGTGGCCAGTCCAAATCACCACTTTTCGACATCAAACGGCCCGGAAACAAATTCTTCAGAAAATCGATTGTTATGCGACTTGTGTGCGGTGGAGCGCCGTCTTGTTGAAACCAGAACTGCCTCATACGCTTTCGACGAATAATTGGCATCACAAAATTGGTCATCATGTCGCGATAACGCTCCTGGTTGATGGTAACAGCATGGCCATTTTCGTTTTGGAAGAAAAAAGGCCCAATGACCGTTTTCGCACTAACGCCGCACCAAACTGTGACTTTTTCGTCATGAAGAGGCAATTCTTAAATCTCCTGAGGATTTTCAGTGGCGTAAATACGGCAATTTTGCTTATTTACGGACCCATTCAATGTGAAATGGGCTTCATCGGACATGATAATTTTGTTCCAAAATTGCTCGTCATCATCGGCCATTTCGATGACTCGTTGGGCCCATTCCAATCGACGAGGCTTGTCCGCAGGCAACAATCTTTGCGTCAATTGAATTTTGTACGGGAACAAATGCAAATCAACGCGAATAATCCGTTGTAAAGTGGACCGAGCCATGCCCAACTGCTGAGAACGGCGTTTTTGGGATGTTCTTGGGGACCTCTCAACACTGGCTCGTACGGCAGCGATATTCTCGGCCGATCGCCTTGGTCGACTTTTATTTGGCCTCTTCGGATTAGAAAGAGCCTCACCAGTCGAACATTTTTCGTATAAACGCTTAATGGTGTTCTTAGAAGGCGCACTTCTCACATTTTTTAATATTTTAAAAGCACGTTGAGTTTTCACAATTGACTTCTTCTGTTGAATGTAAATTTCAACTATTTCAGAGCGCTCGCGTGGCGTGTATTGTTCCATGGTAAAAATCTGCTTGGACTGACGCTTCAAACGCGGTATGTCATTAAGCGATCTGACATCTCTGTCAAAAGTTATGGCGTTGCCAGATGGGTCCGTTGAATATGGGCAACATGAAAACCTCATGTCTCTAACATAGTTTTTTTTTAAATATTAACAAAATCATATTGACCTAAATCGTAAGTCTAAGTGCCATTACAGAAAAATTGAAAGCGATTTTTCTCGAAAGTTGAGTTAAGAACATTTTGCGTTATGTATGTTATCATATTCTACTAACAATACATTATATTTACGTGAAATCACCGTTTCTCTAACAATGTTTTTTTTAAAAATATATTAAAAGAGATTTTTCTCGAAAGCATGATTTTCGACTTAGACGGTTATCGCTTGTGACCACAGATATTTGTTCGCAAATCTTCTCTGCTCACTGTATGAATATTCCGATATTATCTCTATTTACTCTGCTCTATATTTCTGCTGAACGGTTTACTATTGACATTTTTCTGAGTATAGCCAATTTTGATGAAGTTTTCAAATGAATTTTAGGGTATTAAGAGAAATTTGAAACGTAATTAAAATTGCTGAAATATAAATCTTTTGTGAGTGTATGTGGATGTGTACATACAAAGCCGCATCATGTTCAGATATGATTATTGGGATCATTCCATTGCCGTTCAATAATGAAATAAATGTCAACAAGTTTGGATGACTGCCGGTGCTCATGACTGTGGATATATTCAAATTGACTTGCCACAGTTCAATGTCCTGCATATTTGCAATAGATGGGTACATATTATAACGAAATGTCATTTTCAATAATCCTTCCATTCGATGATTCCGTATTATCTTCATTGACGATGTCGGCGAAGAGCGTCCGAAGAGGACGACGCGACAGTTTCGATATTGAGAATGGATGTGCTACAATTTATGGTATGTCATTACATTATCATATCTCTGCTGCCTTCACTCCTCTTCTCCACCCCCGGGGGCCGTAAGGCAAGTGGCACCCCATCCACCCAGTGATGCTGTTGTGTTTGGCTGAGTGCTGCCATGGAGAGCTTTCCAAAGAAAGTGACATAAGTGATGTGATGATGTGACGATGTTAAATGCAAATGACATCGACGTGTTTCTAATGACACTGACTTGCAGTTATGATTTTGCTGTTTCTGCTTTCGTCGCGACTGTTGTTGTAAAACTTTCATATGTTGCAAAATACAAATAAAAGTAATAATAATACACAGCACAAAAAAGTTCCTCAGAAAAACAAGTACGCCATTAGATGTGCAAACATACACATACAATGAAATTAGGGTTATAATTAAGTGCGGAACTTTTTGTTTACCAAAAACGATATGGAAAAATGTGTAATTTCGTAACTAACACTGTGACTGTAACTAACACTTTCCCAATAAAATCCCTCGATAGAACTAACAAACCCTCCCAAGAAATCCTTCCTCGAGGTGATTTTTCACTGTGAAGTGATATTAGGTTCTTCTTTGTTTCCTTTTTTATTACAAAAAAGTAAAAGCGTTAATTTCGGCCGTGTCGAATCTTATATACCCTCCACCATGGATCGCACGTGAATGATTACGGGTACTAATAAACTCATTATACCAAATTTCAGCGTTAAGAAGTCAAATCTAGAGGGACCTTTGTATGGGGGCTATATCAAAATCATGGACCTATGACTACCGTTGCTCGTGTGAAGGATACCGGGTATAAATAAACCCCAGTTACCAACTTTTAGCCCGACCTGTGACATTTGTGGTCTCTATGACGTTAAGAAGTCAAATCGGGGAGATGTTATATATGGGGGCTATATCGAAATATGGACCGATATTCACTTTTTTAAACCCAAGTTACCTGCAGCTATAAGAAGTACCAAATGTCAGCAACCTAGCTCAAGTATTATAGGTTGTAGCGTGATTACAACAGACGGACGGACGGACGGACAGACGGGCATGGCTAAATCGTCTTAGAATTTTAAGACGATTAAGAATATAAATAATTTATGGGGTCTGAGATCAGTATTTAGAGGTGTTACAAACGGAGTGACAAAATGAATATACCCCCCATCCTATGGTGGAGGGTATACAAAGTAAAAGAAAGCGGCCAGTATGGGTTTTCAAATATTTTATGAAAATAGTTGGAAATTTTTAATACAATTGGTTTGGAAAATTATCCTTTGGAGCCAGAGTTTTATTTTCAAAATTAATAGCATGTATTCGTGGTTTAGGTAATTCCCTTTTCCAATGAGCGACCGTAACATAAAGCTTCTATAGCGCTTTGAAGTCAAATCGGAAGGACCATACATACATATGTATACATGGGGGCTATATATAAATCAGAACAGATTTCCATGGGAGTTCCCTCTGAGAGTTTTCATCTCGACCGGCAGCTGGTTCAAATTTCTTAATATTAATTTTATTTTTGACTAAAAAGTTTATAAATGTTTCTAAATGGTAAACTTCAGTTTTGGTTTTTACGAAAATTTTAAATTGCTCATGAACGGCTGAACATATTTTAAAACGTTTACGTAGTTCAAAAGATAACACAACGGGACATTTTTTATACATTTTTTTAAGAATTTTAATTCTAAAAAATTGCTCTACTTTCGATTTACATACCTACACAGAATATGCTCCAGGTTCTCACAAATTCAAAACAGTAATTGGATTTCTGGGGACTCAATATTTGTAAAAGTTGTGGACGAAATACCTGCAGACCTACCTGCAAGGTAGGTCTGGCAGAATAAGAAAAATGTCCAAAATGTCAAAAATGGCCAGACCGCCCTTACTATTTCGCCCAGAACTTTTACAAATATTGGGTTCCCAAAAAATTGTTTAAACTTTTTAGGCAAAAATAAAATCTTAGGTTAATAGTAAAAATTCTGACCCTGCTTCTACAGCTCTAGTTCTTTCTCAAGTGTCACAGGGTAAGAATTAGATCTTTCTCAAATTCTCAGAAAATTTTGCCCCAGTATGTGGAATTAATAACCCACAATATTAAAAATTTAAATGAAAATTGGAGGCAGGGGGCGAGGTCAAAGTTCAGAAAAATTTAATTTTTCCTCTATATTGGTGTCATGAAGTTAATTTCAATGCTACAAATCCTACACCCAAGGAACCAGCTGCTACACGGATGGGTCCAAGCGAGGAGGAAGGACGGGTCTGGGACTTTTTATTGATGAACCAGAAGTCGAACTTCACTTCCGCCTCCCTGACCATAACACGGTACTTCAAACAGAAATTCGAGCAATCACGGAGTGTGTGAACTGGCTCAGTAACACGACAAAGCCTAAATATGCCAACATCTTCACAGATAGCCAAATGACGATTAAAGCAATAACATCAGAAAGGGTCAAATCCAGAACTGTGTTGGACTGTAAAAGAACGATAAATAACGGGACACTCAAGCTTACAGGCACATCTTCATCGCATAGGACTAGCAGAAAACGAAGAATGCAAGGCATGCAGAGAAAACATCGAAACGATGGAACATTTTCTGTGTCACTGCCCGGCTTTCACACATGCAAGATCCCAACATTTCGGGTCCGACATATTACCAGACTTGACTCATCTCAGAGAATATGACTGGAAGATACTGAGGAAATTCGTGTCTAGTACCGATTTTCTGTAACTCGTGAGGTATAAAAAGATCATAAATAAGGAGCGCACAACAGGCCGAACCACTGGCTTAAGTGTATGTCCATTGACATGAGACGTTTAATCGTCTCCTCTCTTCAATCTAACCTAACCTAACCTAATCCTACACCCAGGAAAATAATTGGTTGGAATTCGATTGTAACAATAAAAAAATAGTACTAGCAACAAAAAGTATATTGCCTACACCGTCTGTCGGTTCTATTTATATATATTTACTTGAAACAACAATAATAACATGTATACGATCATATGAATATACTTGCAACCAAATCGATGGTTGTATCAATCGAATTAAGATAGTTTTTTCCATTGACACTCTGTTAGATGTGGTAACCAATTTAAAATTTTCATTATACTACCATATGATCGATTTTTGGTTGTGATAACCAAAGTTTTATTCATGACAACAGAAATTGTATCAATGGACCAAAGATTATTATTGCAACGAATAATTGGTTACTACAACAGAAAAAATATTAATAAATAATAGTTTATTGGTTATCCCAATAATTTCCCAAATTTAAAATAATTAAATGTATTTTGGGAAATCTTTTGCTGATACATGACAAGCAAAAAATAATATTACTCGACATAAAAAATCTTCAACATTTTTATACCCTCACTTTAGTGTGACGAGGGTATATATCATTTGCTACGAAAAAAAGTGTAACACATCGAAGGAGTGATCTAAGACCCTAAGTATGTTCGGCGGATATTCGTTTTGGGTCATTTTAAGTCGAATGAGCAATGTCCGTCCGTCCGTCTGTCTGTCTGTCTGTCTGCTGGCTGGTGCGCACGATAACTCTCGAAAGGAGTAACCGATTGGCTTCAAATTTGGTATGTGGTAATATTTTTTTCTATCTCCGGCTAAGTTCGAAGATGGGCCATATTGGTCCACTCCTTCTAGTACCTCCCCCACAAAGTGTTAAAATGTTGCAAAATATTGAATCTTTAATAACTGCTATACTACATATTCGAATCTTTTGAAATTCCACACATAGTATTAGTTTATTAGTCGCTATCAACTCGAGAAAAATGGGCGAAGTTACCGCGCCCCTTTTGGTACCTCCCACACAAATGGACCATTTTGCTCCAAAAGTTAACAGCTTATAACTTGAACACCTATGCACAAAAAGACTTGAAATTTTGTACAGTGTAATGGTTTCATACTACCTACAATCCAGTGAAAAATGGGCGAAGTTGCCACGCCCCTTTTGGTACCTCCCACACAAAATGGACCAATTTGTACCAACATTTAACAGCTTATAACTTTAATACCAGTGCATAAAAATACTTGACATTTTGTACAGTGTAATGCTTTTATAGTGCCTACAGTCCAGTGAAAAACTGGGGTTACTGCTACGCCCCTTTTGGTACCTACCACACAAATGTACCGTTTTATACCAAAAGGTATGAGCTTATAGCGTGGGTACCAATGCACAAAAATACAACAATATTTAATGTACTAATATGTATATGTAATATTTTTAAATTACATATAGCCCTATGAAAAATATTCGTTATCAACGCGCTCCTTTTGTTACCCCCCACACAAAATGGCCAAACCATACCAAAATTGAATAGATCATAACTTTAATATACCAGGGCATATAAACACATACAATTCGATACAGTGCAATATATTTGAAGTTTACTGTTTAGCGAAAAATAGGAGTATTTGTTTAACCCCCTCTGGTACCTCCCATACAAATTGACCGATTAATTCGTGTATTTCATATTACAGTACTCACAAAGTGAGGGTATACCTTAGTCGGTTTACCCGACTGAAACTTTCTTACTTGTTTTAAAGAAAGAACGGTATAGGTAAACAAAAATAATCTCGTGTAGATAACAATGTGTGGAATGCAGGATATGTTGCGCAAAATGTTTTACATAAATAAAAAATAAAAGCAACAATCATGAAATTGAAAGCACGGGGTTAAGCGATATTTGCATAGAAGTTTTGTGTTGTTTTTCGTTTACTAAAATGAAATCTCATAATATTGATGAATTTGTAATATGGGAGTTTTAATTTTGTTATGAATTGTTTTTATTTTTTTTTGTTCAATAAATAAAATAAAATTAATGAAAACAGATTTTAATTAATTGTCTGTAGTATATGACTGACAAATTGTCAGAACAACAAATTTTTTAAAACAGTTGGTTGTGACAACTACAACAGATAATTTAAGCCACCATTTTCGTAGTTAGGCGCAACAAAATATGACTTTATATCCGATTTTTAAAAAAATGTTCCAAAACTAAAAATTTAATATTTTGCAAGATATTTTACGTTTCACTTTTTTTTAATTTTGAAAATTTAATTTTAGTTTTCCTAACTTTCCAATATTATTTTAGTTTTTAAAATTTCAGTTTTTGGATTTCTTTGAATTTATATCTGATTTCTCTAAAAAATATTCAATTTGATACTCGATTTTTTAAAAATTTTAAATTTTCTTTACCCGAATTTTACTAAAAATTTCATATTAATTTTTTTACTTTTTAGTTTTTTTTTTTATTTTGAATTTTGAAAATTTAATTTTAGTTTTCCCGATTTCAAAATCAGTTTACATTTCAATTACCAGAAATCATCTAAAAATGTAATATTTTGCAGCAGTTTTTGGATTTCTTTGACTTTATAATATTTTGCAATTTCAAGTATTTGTACGAACAGATATAAAAGCTATAAGCAGTAAATTTTTCGTGCAAATGGGCCATTTGTGTGGGAGTGGTACCTAGGGACGAGGCCCTAGGATATTCTCGAAGTGATAGTGATTAATTTTTCTCGAGGTGATAATGAATAATAAAATAATACTATGTGTGGAATTTCAGAAAATTCAAATAATTAATATGGAAGTTATTGGAGAATCAATATTTCACCCAATAACGCCCATTTTTCTCTGGACTCCTGGTACTATTAAAGCATTACACTGTACAAAATTTATTTTTATATGCACTGGTATTAATATTATAAGCTGTTAACTTTTGGTGTAAAATGGTCCATTTATGTGGGCGGTACCAAAAGGGGCGTTGCAACTTCACCCATTTTTCTCGAGGTTAATGTGACTAATAAATGTATACTATGTGTAGAATTTCAGAGGATTCAAATAAGTAGTATAGCAGTTATTAAATAATCAATATTTCACTCAATTTTAACCCTTTGTAAGGGAGGTACTAGAAGGAGTGGACCAATATGGCCCATCTTCGAACTTAACCGGGGATAGAAGAAAATATTACCACATACCAAATTTGAAGTCAATCGGTTGCTCCTTTCGAGAGTTATCGTGCGTACAAGACAGCAGACAGACAGACAGACGGGGGCTCTACAAGCCCCCATGTGAAGTTCACGTTTTTTTACATATGTGCCTGGAATTTAGAAATCTACTCTATTTAACCCGCAATTTTTCATAGTAATATTAATTCACTGTGAATTTGTTGGCAAACAATGATGGAGGCCATTATACAGTCGGCCGCGCCCGTCTTTCCTAACTGGTTTTCTATTTGTATACCCTACACCATACTGTTGTACAGGGTGTTATGACTTTGTGCATTTGTTTGTAACACTCAAAAGGAGAAACGATAGACCCATTGTTTATTATGTATACCGATCGACTTGTAATCACTTTCTGAGTCGATGTAGTTATGTCCGTCTGTCTGTATATCAGTACCTCCATTCTAAAACATGCTAAGTCGACATAGCATGTTTTTAGGGAGATTACATCTTTAATTTCTAAATATTCCAAATTATATTCAGTCAAAATTTTGTGTTTATCCGTCAACCCAGTCAAAAGTTATTCACAAAACAGTACTGGTCATTCGATTTTTATACCCTACACCACTCTGTGGTACATGGTATTATGACTTTGTGCATTTGTTTGTAACACCCAAAAGGAGGAGAGATAGACCCATTGCTTATTAAACCGATCGAATTTTAATCATATTTTGAGTCGATTTAGCTATGTCCGTCTGTCTGTCCGTCTGTCTGTCCGTCTGTCTGTAGATGTATTCTTGTAATCAAAGTACAGATCGCAATTATGGTCCGATCTCAACTAAACTTTGCACATATCTTTTTTTAGGCCCAAGGACGATCCCTATTGAATTTGGTTAAAATCGGTTCAGATTTACATATAGCTCCCATATATATGTACCTCCGATTTGGCATATATGCACTGTATAAGCAACATTTTTGAACCGATTTGTACAAAAATTGACAGAGAGTAGTCTCGTGATACGCTTAGATACAATACAAAATTAGGGGGAAATCGGTTCAGATTTAGATATAGCCCCCATATAGATGTTACACCCGATTTGACATGTAAGCGCTGTAGAAACTGTATTTTATATCCAATCAGTACGAAATTCGGCAGAAAGGGGTTTCTTATTACATGAAGGAATACTGCCAAATTCGGAGAAAATCGGTTCAGATTTAGATATAGCCCCCATATATATGTTAGCCCCGATTTGACATCCAAGTGCTGTAGAGACGGTTCAGAATTAGATATATCCACATATATATGTTCTTACCCATTTACCAATTATTCCAAATTATTATCGCAATGACCCTTATCGCATTGTTAGGGAGGTGTAGGGTATTATATAGTCGGCCCGCCCGACTATCTGCCTTTCCTTACTGGTTATTATAAAGGAACATGTAAGCGCTGTAGAACACGTATTTTATATCCGATCAGTACGAAATTTAACAGAGAGAGTTTTCTTATTACGTGAATTAACACTGCCAAATTCTTATCGCAATGCACATTTTCGCATTGTTAGGGAGATGTAGGGTATTATATAGTCGCTCCCGCCCGACTTTCTGTCTTTCCTTATGGTCGATGTTTTTTTTTTCGTGCCAACAAAACAGGATTTTTTTAAATCTTATTATTAACGGCTGTTACTAAGTCACTGCTTCTACGTAAAAGAGATATTTCCAGCATTTGGAGCCATCATAATTTGCTTAAATTTAGCACGTATTTCGGCTTTATGGGCTTATACTTAAAAAAATATGGTCCAAATAATAAAGGTATCTTCATATGAAATAAAAACTTTTTTTATGGAGTAGTTTGCATCGTTTTCGTAAATAAGTCAAGCTTAGAAGTCAAATCGGAAAGAACATATATTATTAACATCCAGTGATATACCTATCAGAGAGATAGGTACACGAGTTTGGAGATATAATCTCCTGCCGAAAGTAACTAGTTTTGTATTGGTTCACACAAAGATCATTATCGGAGTAAGCTCTTGTAATAAAAATAATTAGTAATTTTAAATGACCCCATTGTTTTTTTTACTAAAAAATCCGCAATCATATCAACATTTAAATTTTTATGGTCATGTCTAGTATTGGCTATGTAATGTATATTTTTGAATCTGGGTGAAGGCCTTCGGCCCTGTTTATACTTCCGATTTCCTATGGTCAGGTCGACAATGTGTCTCATTATTGAGAGCCTTGGGCCGGTCGAAATTCGGGAATGCAATGAAACCTTTTTCTGAATCATATGTCTTCAATACTTGCTCCCCAGGTAAATGCTGAAAACCAGTTAGGTAAAGAACATTTTTGTCTTCCATAGCCGGTCTTAAAGTCTATCACTTGGACATTAATACTTTAATATTACACATCTATCACCGAAACATTTCTTTCGTCCTAAAAAGCTCGAAATCTGTATATAAATTTTTTGATGATTTCAAAAAGTGATGTAAATTTCCCTTACTCTCAATTTTTTAAGCATCTGGCAGACAAGATCTGTCTAGCACATATTCGATAACCTTTTGACAATAGTGTCAGTAACTCATATCCAGCCATAAACACTTATTACGTTATGGCCAAAAGGCTTACACTGCTACTCTTACTGTTTCTGCTGCTGTTGCTGTTGATGTTCATGTTCCTGCTGGTGTTGGTTTTGGTGAATGCAGTTGAACTAAATGAGACAGTGATAAATGATGGTAGCAGCCACATGTTAACAGCAACGGATGGTGGCAGGACTATGTCAAACTATGGGCCGGGACAGGCCGAGGGGTAGAAGGGACAAACTTGCAGTTTGTTTTTTGATGCTCTACCACTGATACTCTTCTTGTACTAACAAAACTATTACTGCTGATAAGTAGTATAAGCTTTATGGGGACCTACATTCACTATGGGTTACATATAAACGTACATAGATTGTGAACCGAATAGCTCAAACGCCAGAAAAGAAGGGATATTCCACTATAAATAATCCACATGTGTTGGAAGGATTCCCAATCAATACCTCAAGCAAAAATTAATAAGAAACAGCGAACAATTGGATCCGATAATTTATTGTAATATATATAACTGCAGTTCTCTGAACCCGAAATCCAACTATCATTCCCGAAATGAAACTAATATAATAAATACATAATTACAGCATCTAGAAAATCGGAACTATCGAAACTTTTATGAGGAAGTTATAATAAAAACCAGTAAGGAAAGGCTAATGTCGGGCGCGGCCGACTTTATAATAACCTACACCACTCTCGTAATATTGAATAACTCTGAAATATAATTCAGAACGATCGGAGTGAAATTGCGACCTGTAGTCGATGGACAGACAGACGGACAGACATGGTTAAATCGACTCAGCTAGTCATTCTGAGTCGATCGGTATACTTTAAGGTGGGTCTAGCTGTGTTATTTTCAGGTGTTACAAACATCTGCCGTGAAACAAACTTATAATACCCTGTGCCACAGTGTGGTGTAGGGTATAAAAAGACATTATCAAATTTCAAGTGTTCATAGCTTAATTTAATTCTTCCCGGAGCTTGGGAGGGCTTCTGTGTAATACACAAAGAGACTCGTGCGAAATGTGTTATTGGTTGATCAATCGTCACGGAGTTTACATTTTTTCATGTAAAACCAGTAAGGAAAGGCAGAAAGTCGGGCGGGGCCGACTATATTATACCCTACACCTCCCTAACAATGCGATAAGGGTCATTGCGATAATAATTTGGAAGAATTGGTAAATAGGTAGGAACATATTATCTAATTCTAAACCGATAATCGCTAAATTTAGCAATATTCGTTCCTAAATTGGGAAACATCTTTCTTGAAAATTTAAATGATGGGAAGTACAACTTATATAGCGCTTTGACACCAAATCAGGAGGAACGTATATATGGAGGTTATATTTAAATCTGAACCGATTTCCCTGAATACTCATTCATGTAAACAGACCTCTTTCTGTCGAATTTCGTTCTGATCAGATATAAAATACAGACACTGATCGGATATAAAATAACATTTTTACAGGGCTTACATGTCAAATCGGGGTAACTTATATATGGGGGCTATATCTAAATCTGAACCGATTTCTTCAAAATTTAAAAGTGTTCATTCATATAATATGAAACCTTTTTCTGCCGAATTTCATACTGATCGGATATAAAATGCAGTTTTTACAGCGCTTACATATCAAATCGGGGGTAACATATATATGAGGGCTATATCTAAATCTGAACTGATTATCTCCAAATTTCGCAGTATTCCTTCACGTAATAAGAGACCTCTTTCTGCCGAATTTCGCACTGATCGGATATAAAATACAGTTTCTACAGCTTACATATCAAATCGGGGGATACATATATATGGGGGCTATATCTAAATCTGAACCGATTTTCTCCGAATTTATCAGTATTCCTGCATGCCTCTTTCTGCCGAATTTCATACTAATCGGATATAAAATAAAGTTTTTACAGCGCTTACATGTCAAATCGGGGCTAACATATATATGGGGGCTATATCTAAATCTGAACTGATTTTCTCCGAATTTGGCAGTATTCCTTCATGTAATAAGATACCTCTTTCTGCCGAATTTCGCACTGATCGGATATAAAATACAGTTTCTTCAGCGCTTACATGTCAAATCGGAAGTTACATATATATGGGGGCTATATCTAAATCTGAACCGATTTTCTCCGAATTTACCAGTATTCCATCATGTAATAAGAAACCTCTTTCTGCCGAATTTCATACTGATCGGATATAAAATAAAGTTTTTACAGCGCTTACATGTCAAATCGGGGGTAACATATATATGGGGGCTATATCTAAATCTGAACCGATTTTAACCAATATTGCGACCTGTACTTTGATTACAAGAATACATGCACAGACGGACAGACGGACAGACAGACGGACAGACGGACACAGCTAAATCAACTCAGAAAGTGATTCTAAGTCGATCGGTATAATAAACGATGGGTCTATTTCTTCTCCTTTTGGGTGTTACAAACAAATGCACAAAGTTATAATACCCTGTACCACAGTGTTGTGTAGGGTATGATAAAGAACAGTTTAGCCAAATTTTTAAAGAAAGAAAATAAATATTGGTTCCAATTCATATTACAGGGGATAAAACATGCAATTTACTAAAGTTCAAATCACAGTCCTCACCTCCCCTAAAAAAAACTACCTGTTTCGACTTAGCATACTTTGGAATGTAGGTATCAAAAAAAGACAGTATAAGCATTGGATACACTTTTTTGAGCAGACTAACCCATATGCCCAAGTAAATGACTATGAGTTTGAAGTTTGTGAATGGTTTTGACTCAAGCATGTCGCTGCTTTTGTTCATCTCAAACTCAATGAGTTGGCTAAGCGACGAATGAAAGAAAACCTAGAATGAAGCGGCGAACGAAAACGAAAACAAAAAAACGACTTATTTGACGTATAGGCCAGAAGTGCAGCAGTGAAGTGTATATGATTTGCTTAAGATGATTGGATGATTTATCATCACTTTGTGAAAAGAGTTTTTCTTTCGCTTGTGTCAACTTTGTTCAGAGTTTATTTCTTTTTGGTGTTGTTTTTGTTTCTTTCTTGCTTTCAGCAAAATGAAATATTTGATGAGAAAATTAAAGAGTTTTAGATGTTCCATAGAATTTTCTACAATAGAAGTGATGATTTTATTTTAAACTCATTTGTATTAGAGGGGTAGAAATGTTTTTTCTAACGGAATTCTTTGAAATTGATGTCATAACATTGAAACATTGAGCGGTGATGAAAATTGAAAAAATAAAAAATTTTTCTTTTCGATTTTTAAGTATGTTTGGCATTTTGAAATGGTTATGAAATTTTGATAAATGGGTACAGAATTAAATCGAATCATGATCAACTCTTTACATAAGACTGAATGATGCTGTGCGAAAAATTAGAGAATTTTTAGCCATATTCAACACTACCATGTAGATTTTAAGAATTTGAGGACGGACATTTCCGAAAATGCTCAAAATACTCTAAATTAGATTCACACCTAGCATAATTAGGGTATCAGGACGCTCCTTCGATTTGCAAAAGTTTTGGTCCGTAATACCTGATATTCCCTCCATCACTAAAGTGAGTGTATAAATATAGGATTATGACAAAATTGCGACATTGGGACTTAATACCAATGAGTTAGTATACATATCGATCATTCGAAATTTTTATGTATCTGCAAAGAATTTCTACGCGTTTATTCTGCTTCTGAGCCAAATTAAGCTTACCATAGCTCTTCTGTAGAAATGGCAAGCTTGCATATGCATTCCAATCGGTTGACTGTTTAAGAAATGGTACGAGTATATATACCCTACACCACACTGTGGTACAGGGATTTATAAGTTTGTTTTTATACCCTACACCACACTGTGGTACAGGGTATTATAAGTTTGTTTTTATACCCTACACCACATTGTGGTACTGTTGAATGTAAATTTCAACTATTTCAGGCGCTCGCGTGGCGTGTATTGTTCCATGGTAAAAATCTGCTTGGACTGACGCTTCAAACGCGGTATGTCATTAAGCGATCTGACATCTCTGTCAAAAGTTATGGCGTTGCCAGATGAGTCCGTCGAATATGGGGGACCCTGTATATCTTTCGTCCGATTTGGCTTTTTAGTCCTATAGAAGCTGTATTTTACATCTATAGATGTTGGGGGTTGAATAAAACAGTCCGGTTAACTTAACAACTATTTGAAATAAGTTTATTTAATATAAAAAGTATTTAACAACGATACAATCAGAATGCCACAGTTGTGTTGTCGTAAATTTCACGAGCAATCAACTTCTGTTTTCTCTTATGCCGTCGTTGAGTGATGATGCCAGATTTTGAATTAGATGTCATCTGCTGAGACGGTGTTTCCAAAACCACTCCCCCTCCAGTGACACAGTCACGATCATCTTGGAAAGAAATTGTCTTCGGTGACGGAGGAATTATTGCAGTTGTATTTGAAGGGTTGCAGTAGGCTGGGAGATGACGTCTCGTTTTTCGTGCTGAGTCTGAGTTGGATTTGTGTTCTGTTGCTTGATTGTTGTTGTACAAAAGTCTTCAAGTTTGAATACGGGTTTCAATCTGTCAGCAGATATGTTGATGTCCGGATTACGAACTGAATCTGTTTTCAAGAATACATGTGAACAAGTATCAAGTCCTTTTAATGTGAACATTTTCACTTTTGTGTGATGGGCTGCTGGCAAAGGTCGTAGACATCTAAAATGTTCTTGAAGTTTTCTTAAAAATTCTGATGTGTTGACTTGTGTACTATTTTCATCAAAGAATTCATTTGGTAGTCGCAGGTGTCCACCATATAGTAGGTCAAATGGCGATGCTTTAAGATCTTCCTTGAAGATCTTAAAGCATCTCCCTAATAGAACGGTAGGTAATATGTCGACCCATGAAATGTTAGTGTGGCACATTAAAGATGCTTTCAACGATCTGTGCCATCGTTCCACCATTCCGTTTGACTGAGGGTGATATGCCGTTGTGCGACTCCTTTTGGATCCAGTGAGAGCTGATAGAAATTTGAAAAGGCTGGACTCGAATTGTGTGCCTTGATCGGTTGTAATCGTTTTCGGGCAACCGAATCTCGATATCCATGAGGTCCAAAATGCATTAGCAACGGTGTTTGCTGACATGTCTTTTAATGGCACTGCTTCAGGCCATCTGGAAAACCTGTCAATCATAGTCAGGCAATATTTGTACCCTTGTTCAAGAGGCATTACCACGATGTCCAAGTGTACGTGGTCAAAACGGTTGTCAGGTACATCAATTTTGTTGGGTGTGATGCGATTATGTCGTGTGATCTTTGCTCGTTGACAATGCTGACAGTTACGACACAAGTTGGGGATTTCCTTTTTCATACCAGGCCAGATGAATCTCATGCATAGCTGTTGAAGAGTTGCTCGGCCGCTTGGATGAGAAAGTCTATGAACAGAATTGAATACTTGTTGGCGTATTGGACTTGGAATGTATGGGCGAACATGTCCTGTTGAAATGTCGCAATATATCGACGAATTTCCAAAATGAACAATTTGTAATTTTAACGAGTTGTCACCATTGAGTAGAGTTTTAAGTTCTTCGTCTACTTCCTGAGCAGCTTGAATGTCTTCTGATGAAATGTTGATTGGCATTGAGATTTCGTTTAGTCTTGAAAATGCATCTGCGACGGTGTTGTTAGGTCCAGCAAGGTAGATTATATCCCTAGTAAATAGCGAAATAAAATCTAGGTTCCTTAGTTGTCTGGGAGACGCTTTTTCAGGACGTTGTGAAAATGCATAAACTAAAGGTTTATGATCGGTCTTGATGATGAAGTGTCGTGCTTCCAACATGTGACGAAAATATTTCACACTTTCGTAAATTGCCAGCAATTCTCGGTCGTAACGCCTTTCAGTTTTCGACAGTTTTGCAGAGAAAAATCCAAGTGGTCTCCAGTTTCCGTTGAAGTTTTGTTCCAGAACTGCTCCAATTGCAGTATCGGAGGCATCTGTGACAAGAGCGAGGTCAAAGTCTGGGGCAGGATGAACTAGCATGGTGGTTTCACTTAAACACCTCTTGCAGTCTTCAAAAGCATTTTCGGTCTCTGGTGTCCATTGAATTTTCCTTTTGTCGTTTTTCTTGGAATCTCCAACCAATTCATTTAAGGGTGATTGTAAATGTGCTACATGTGGTATACAACGGCGATAGTAGCTTGTGACACCAATAAAACGTCACAGCTCGCAGATAGTTTCTGGTTTGGTGTAGTTTTTGACTGCCTCAATTCGATCTGTGGGTGGACGACAACCATTCTGATTAATAATGTAACCCAGAAATCTTACCTCAGGTACTCCAAAATGACATTTGTTAACGTTGATGGTCAGGCCGTGTTGTCGTAGACGTTGAAAATTATCCGTAAATGTTCCCGATGTTGTTCAGCGGATCCGGGCATGATGATGATGTCGTCGATGGAACAGAACACGAAGTCTCTAGTCCTCTAAAAACGGAGTCCATAAAAAGTTGGAATGTCTGCGTGGCGTTTCTTAGACCAAAAGGCATGTAAAGAAATTCTAGGAGACCAAATGGTGTACATACGGCAGTTTTTTGAATGTCCTCGTCGGCCATAGGCATTTGATAGTAGGCCCTCACAAGATCGAGAGTAGTAAAACGGATTTGCCATGTAGATTCTCCGAAAAATCGTATATGTGGGCTATAGGGTACCTGTCTGGTACGGTTTGAGCGTTAAGTTTTCTATAGTCACCACATACTCGCCAGCCACCTGTTTTCTTGGCAACAATATGTATAGGGCTGGCCCAAGCGCTTTTAGAAGGGCGACAAATACCTTGCTCTAATAGAAAATCCATTTCGGCTTTTGCAGCTTTAAGTTTGTCTCCCGATAGGCGACGTGGGCGGTCGGCGACTGGTGAACCTGTTGTCTCGATGTGATGAAGAATAGTTGCTTCACTGGTTGATTTTTGAATTGTGGAGGTCCTTGTGATGTCTTCAAATTCTATAAGCAATTCAGAATATGCTGTTGTAGAATTTAATGTTGAAATTCCAAATTCCTTAGTTTTTGAAATTTCGCCACGGCTGGTCAATTTTGTGGTATTGTCAATAAGACGTCGTTGTGTGAGATCAATAAGTAAATTAAAGTTGACTAGGAAATCAGCACCAATGAAGGGTGTACGTACATTGGCAATTACAAACAACCATTTGAATTCACGACGAAGTCCGAGATCAATGCTAAAAACACAATCACCAAAGGTCGTTATCTCACTTTGATTAGCTGCAAGAAGTTTTATACTTGACGGCTTGACTTTTTGTTTGACCATGGATGGTGATACTACTGATACCGAAGATCCAGAATCAATGAGAAAGCGATATTTCGTCGATTTATCGTATACATGTAAACGATTCTCCAATAAGTTGCGATCGCCACTGCCGCCAACCATGTCGATTGACGACAGCTCTTTTAGTTTTCCGGCTTGAAACGTGAACACTCAGGCTTACAATTTCGTGCAGCATCCCAGAATTTGCAATGGAAGTAGCACAAATTCTGTGAGTCTGCATTCAGTGTTCCTCGAGAACGGCTTCTGGATTTAGAGCGATGTCGTTGATTTTAGAATTTGTTCTTACCAATATCGTGTTGAATTTTGTCCACTTTGTCAGACAATTCTTTTATAGCCTGGCACATGTCTGAAAAAGACATGCGTGAAGAAATTGCGTCGACTGAAACAGGCGATGTTGTGTGGTACGGCACAGCAGACACAGTGTTCACATTGTTGTTGTTGTTGGGCTCGTACATTTTATCTGCTATTTTTGCAAGTTTCTCCAGGTCTTCTTCTTCCCATGCTGTCAGGAAAGGTCTCATTGTTTCTGGCATTTGTCCTAAAAACAAGGTCCGTATGGTAGCCTCATTCCCCTTGCCAGGTGCAAGTCGTTTCATGTGTGCCAGGACAGAAGTTGGTTTCATGCCATTTGTTTCACCACCTTGAATGAGACGTCGCAATTTTGACTCGGGCGATTCTGCAAACTTGGAAATTAATCTTTCCTTAAGCGCAGAATATTTGCCGTTCTCCGGCGGACTGGTGATAATGTCTTCGACAGATAAAAGTACGTCATCCTCAAGACGCACACTGACCAGGTCAAATTTATCGGAATCGGAGGTAATTTCACACAAGGCAAATTACCGTTCGACTTGTGCAAACCGAATGTGAGGATTCCGTTCGTTGAATTTTGGTATGTGCACCCTTTGTAAATTTGCCCGTGCGGAGTCTTGATGTTGGTGTGAACCTCGAAGCAAATTAAGGTCTCGTTGTAGTGCTTGAATTTGATACGCGAAAGTTCTTCGGCATTTGGGTCCGGCATAGTGATGCTGCTGCTTTCAAAAAATTCAGAATCAGTTTCTGCGTAATTAATTGGCTTTCGTTGTCTCAACTGCCTTGTTGCATCCACCATAAGTCACTCGATTGAAATTGTGCAACAGTGTACGAGTCATGCACAACTTTGCTCGCGTTCGAAGTTTCTAGTGCGTCGTGTATTCTGTTTGATGTCGAATTTAGTTTCCACTTAAAAGTTGTATTGTAGTCCTTAGACGGGGTCACCACTGTAGCTGTTGGGGGTTCAATAAAACACTCCGGTTAACTTAACAACTATTTGAAATTAGTTTATTTAATATAAAAAGTATTTAACAACGATACTATCAGAATGCCACAGTTGTGGTGTCGTAGATTTCACGAGCAATCTTCTGTTTTCTCTTATGCTGTCGTTGAGTGATGATGCCCGATTTTGAATTAGATGTCATCTGCTGCCACACATCTAATCGTTTTGCAATTTAGAATGGTAGAGTTTCTTGATCCATGAACCAACATTGCCGAATTTGAAGAAAATCCGTTGAGATTTTGCTATATCTCCCATATATATCTTTCGTCCGATTTGGCCTTTTGCCCTATAGAAGCTGTGTTTTATATCCAATTGTTTTGAAATTTCGCATTCTAGAGTTTATTGATCCTTGGACGACATTGCCGAGTTTGAAGAAAATCGGTTGAGATTTAGAAATAGCTTCCATATATATGTTTCGTCCGATTTGGCCCTTTAGCCCTATAGCAGCTGTAGTTTAAAATCAATCGTTTTGAAATTTAGCATGGCAGCGTTTCTTGATCCATGGACCAACTTTGCCGAATTTAGAGAAAATCGGTTCAGCTTTGACCTATAAAAGTTGTATTTTACATCCAATTGTTTTAAAATTCAACATGGTAGGGTTTCTTAATACATGGACCAACATTACTGAATTTGAAGAAAATCGGTTGAGATTTTGCTATATCTCCCATATATATGTTTCGCCCGATTTGGCCTTTTGCCCTATAGAAGCTGTATTTTATATCCAATTGTTTTGGAATTTAGCATTGCAGAGTGGACCAACATTGCCGAGTTTGAAGAAAATCGGTTCAGATTTTGTTATAGCTCCCATATATATGTATGTTTCTTCCGATTTGGCTACAGATGCAGAGGAGACGTACCAAATGTAAATTGCGTATACAAATTTTATTTGATGTATACACTGGTTTTTATATCTACATGTGTTGCTGCTGCTCAAATAGTGACTAATATTCTGTCTTTCAGCCTCTAGGCAGATTATACACCTTGGTTCATTATAGTCGAGGGCTGTTTATGAATTTAGGAATGTGGCCTCCAGAGAATTGGTGGCAGCCTGGCTGTCCTAGTAAATGACAACGCCAGTGTTGGTTACTATGTTTCGACTCAACCACTTGGCGACTTCCCGTATTGCCATTATTTTGACTTGATTTTCTCTACGGGTTTCTAGGACCCTAGTTATGTTCTGAGGAAATTTAAGTCATTTGAGCTATGTCCGTCTGTCTGATTGGTACTCACATAACCCTCGAAAGGAAAAGCCGGTGACATCAAATTTTGTATGGGGGTAAGGCTAATTTCGCACTACACTACCTATCCGAATGCTCTCACTCCACGTGTAGTAATAGCTTGTCTATCGATATCACCTTGAGAAAAATGCTTCTACAGCGTTATAACCACGCTCTTTTTGGTACTTGCATAAAAATCTGACTATCAAATCTGACTAAAATTGAATAGGTTAGAACTTTAATACTAGTACAAATAAACTCTAATATTTCGGTACAGTGTATGTTTTAATTATTTACTATTCAGTGAAAATAGTCATATTTGTCAAGCCTCTTGTGGTACCCCAATGCAAATTGACAGACACAATCGAACACAACTTGTCCATTTCTTCCGTAGCACTCATGTAAATGTTAATAGACTGAAAACAAATTGTATTACTTGTTTTTTTATTGTATGATCAATCTGCTGACATTGTAGTGCAAAAACTTTAAATTAACATGCAAGAACATATGAACTAGTCGCGTATGATATGTACAAGTCGCGACCTTTCAACGAGCATTAATTTGTAAATATTCGCCAGCGCGTTTGCATTATACATAACTTTTTACTTACGAGTACATCGTTTGAAATATTTCCTACATGTTCCAGATTTCAAATGCTTGCAACGTCTGATAAAACTGTTTTTCTTTTTTCTCGCCTACTACAAGCAGAATTATTGTGAAGGTAAAACATGTATACAAACTTTCAAAACAAATGGGGATGTCAAGCATTTTTTTAATTTGTCTAATTTGACTGTAGTCAACGATATGTGAAATCGTAAAAAATTCGGAATAACCAATTCGAGCTAATAAGCAGCAAAAATCTGATGTGAGGTGGTGCAAACGTTTGTTGGCTTTTTTAGGAAAGAAGGAAAAAACATAGCATAATTTTGTGTGTTGCATTCCCAACATAAAGTTTAGTTTGCCTAACAAGATTGATAAGCTTTTTTGTTTACATATCGAAACGAAACGGTAAATATTGGAACAGGTGCGCAAAGCATAGTTTTCGGGGTTTTTATATTATTGGCATTAAAAGCTAAAATCAAAATGTATGGGGGTGAATCTTTTGGTAACCATAACCTACAGAGTGGCAATTACTAAAAATACCTCCAATGCAATTTGGCCTATTACACTAGTTAACAAAACAATATATTTTTAATGTGTTTGTCACCTACCACATTGTATCTGACTTGGGATATTCGTCATTCGTAAATTTGTAACACCTCCAAATATTTATCAAGGTCCCATAAAGTATATATCGTCGTAAAATTCTATTAGTATATCGCGATGTTGCGATATACTAATAATATTTTGAGATATAAATAAAATAACCCGGAGTCACAGTTCAGCACAGAATTTGGAAAAAAAATGGAATCGTTATTAAAAAATTGAAAATTAATTTATAAACCAATCGTTAACATAACAAAATAAATACATTTTGCTATGTTTTTCTCCAAAAAATCTTGTGGAGTTATTTAAGCAGTCTTATCTATCTACAGAAGACATTGATGTCAATGTGAAGAAGATTACGGAGGCTCTTGTAAAATCATTCGAAGATAGTTGCCCACTTCGAGAAACGACATCTGCCTATGAGAAACGCTGGATGACAGGACAAATTCGCTCGATTGGCAAATATGTCCGCAGACTGTACACAGAGCTCGACGTAAAAAACAATTAGTATATTGAGACGACTACAACAGAAGACTCAAAGAATACAAAAAATCATTAGATCGGCGAAACGTAACTGACATGTTCAAAAGTAAAATAGCGGATTACAGGCTAAAATTAAAACAACACGCCTATGTCAAAGGAAGATCAGTGGAAACAGCTCTGCATGAGGTAGTGCAACACATAGAAGAGTCCTTCAGTAAACTTGACGTTTGCATAGACATTGAGGGCGCATTTAACAATGTACAGACCGATACACTTATCCAGTCCTTAGACGAGTTTCAGGCTGACCGGGCGCTGAAAAACTGGATCAACAATATGCTAAGGAATAGGTGGATTATTTGTGGGTCATATGACGTAAAAATCAGAGACAAGGTAAATCGTGGTATACCTCAGGGGGCATTTTATCGCCTCTTCTATGAGTTACGACGATACACAGTCTCCTAAAAGCCCTCACCAATGAAGGACTTAAATCAGTCTGTTATGCAGACGACGTTGTAAAACTTCTAAGGGGCTTTCATCTAACTATATGATGCAGAAGAGCTGAGGAGGCACTTAACATAGCATATAACCGGGCACAACCAAGGGGATTACATTTTAACCCAGAAAAAAAAACAGAAATATGTCTATTTACACGGAAAACGAAGATCTCACGTTTTACCCGGCCTTGATTCCTGAATAGGACAATCGCTATAAATAAAAAGTAAGAAAGTTTCAGTCGGGTAAACCGACTAAGGTATATCCTCACTTTGTGAGTAATGTAATATTGAATATTACTCGAATTATTCTGTCAATTTGTGTGGGAGGTACCAGAAGGGGTTTATCAAATACACCTTTTTTTCGCTGAACATTAGATACTTTAAATTCATTGCACTGTGCCGACTTATAAGCATTTATGTGCACTGGTATAAACGTTATGAGACATTAAATTGTGGTATGATTTGGGCATTTTGTGTGGGAGGTACAAAAAGGGGCGTGGCAATAACGCCCATTTTTCACAGGGCTATAGACACTATAAAAACATTACACTGTACAAAATTTCAAGTATTTTTATACACTGGTTTTAATGTTATAAGCTGTTAACTTTTGGTGCAAAAAGGTAACTTTGTGTGGGAGGTACCAAAAGGGGCGTGGCAACAACACCCATTTTTCCCTGGACTGTAGGCAATATAAAAGCATAATACTGTACAAAATTTCTAGTATTTTTATACACTGTTATTAATGTTATAAGCTGTTAACTTTTAGTGGAAAATGGTGCATTTGTGTGGGAGGTACCAAAAGGGACGTGGCGACTTCGCCCATTTTTCTCGAGTTGATAGCGACTAATAAGCTAATACTATGTGTGGAATTTCAAAAGATTCGAATAAGTAGTATAGCAGTTATTAAAGAATCAATTTTTCACAACATTTTAACCCTTTGTTGGGGAGGTACTAGAAGGAGTTGACCAATATGGCCCATATTCGAACTTAGCCGGAGATGGAAAAAAATATTACCACGTACCAAATTTGAAGTCAATCGGGTTCTCCTTTCGAGAGTTATCGTGCGCACCAGCCAGCAGACAGACAAACGGACGGACATTGCTCATTTGACTTAAAATGACCCAAAACGGATTTCCTCCGAACATACTTGGGCTCTTGGGTCACTCCTTCGACGTGTTACACTTTTTCCGTAGCAAATGATATATACCCTCGTCACACTAAAGTGAGGGTATAAAAAGGTAAAATACTTGGGAGTAATCTCGGATCAGAAACTGAAATGGAGAGATCATCTTGAAGAAATAGTTACAAAGGCCCACAGATGTTGGTCATTGTGCAGAAGAGCTGTAGGAACAAAATGGCGACTACGTCCAAATATGACTCACTGGCTTTACATGAGCGTGATTAGACCAATAATCACCTACGCCTCTGTAGTGTGATGGACATCAATGGACAAGAAGTACAACGTAATACCTTTGCAAAAAATTCAACGTATGTACTGTCTAGGCATAAGCAGGGCATTCAGAACTGCACCAACAAAAGCGTTGGAGACTATACTGCACATCCAACCAATAGACATCCGTATAAAGTATGAGGCAGCCCTCACAGCAAGACGTCTACAAGTGGTGGGTGAATGGATAAATCGAGACAAAAAGTCGTACCATCAGAAGATTGTAGAATCTCTAGTTGGTCACAATCAAACGCCAGAAATCTCCGACCGCATTCCTGAAGTGCGGCTTACAGCTACCTGTGATTCGTTTGTGCCAGACAGACGCTCTTGGGAAAATCGAACTTTGGCCCATGTGCCAGTGGGAACCAGCTGCTACACGGATGGGTCCAAGCGAGGAGGAAGGACGGGCCAGGGATTTTTTATTGATGAACCAGAAGTCGAACTTCTCTTCCGCCTCCCTGACCATAACACGGTATTTCAAGCAGAAGTTCGAGCAATCACGGAGTGTGTGAACTGGCTCAGTAACACGACAAAGCCTAAATATGCCAACATTTTCACAGATAGCCAAATGGCGATTAAAGCAATAACATCGGAAAGGGTCAAATCCAGAACTATGTTAGACTGTAAAAGAACGCTAAGTGAATACTCAGCCTGGTTACCTGGTCAATTGCGTATTTTCTGGTTACCAGGACACAACGGAGTGATTAGAACGGGCAAACAGTTTGGCTTCAATGGACAGAGAACTTCAAGTAATAAACATGGAAAATTGGAAACCTTTCGAAGCCACGAAGGATGAGTTGTAGCACTGGGCAGTATTGGCTCACAAAACTGTGTGGAATAGCGCAACAGTAGGAGCAACTGCAAAGATACTGTGGGGTGACCCAAATGAGAAGAAAACAAGTCGGTTTCTGAAACTAAACAAGATCGAGACTATTAAGATGATTAGTGTTCTAACGAGACACTCAAGCTTTCAAGCACATCTTCATCGCATAGGACTAGCAGGAAACGCCGAATGCAGGGCATGCAGGGAAAACATCGAAACGATGGAACATTTTCTGTGTCACTGCCCCTCTTTCACACATGTAAGATCCCAACATTTCGTTACTGAGAAAATTCGTGTCTAGTACCGATTTTCTGTAACCCGTGGGGTATAAAAAGATAAATAAGGGGCGCACAACAGGCCGAACCACTAGCTTAAGTGTATGTCCATGGACATGAGACGTTTAAACGTCTGCTCTTTTCAACCTAACCTAACCTATTTAAGCAGTCACAACACTTCAATTTTTACCGCGTTATAAACGTGGTATACTCGTATTTAATCAGTTAAACATACACAGTTCAACACACGATTTTAGGACTCAATTCTGAGAATTGGACGTGAAAGTAGCCCAAAAAATAAGAACGTCTGTATCATTCGTTTAGTCAAGTTGGCACAATTAATAATTTGATGGTCATACGGTTTTTTTGGCTCAAGGGAATGATATCACAAAACTTCGTATGATAAATATTATGAGTTTTGTGATAATGTTCATACGCTACTTTCTACTACTAATATGACAGTACGTACAGCATTTTTCAGCTCATTGATTTGGGTATCAATTCTGAGAATTGGGCGTAAAAGTCAAGTTGGCTCAATCAATAATTAAATGGCCATACGAATTTGTTTGCTCAAAGTGTATTTTTAGCACTATTTCTTTATTTTTTTTCTCGCTATACCGTACGGAATATCTCTTTTGTGTCCGAAGCACAGTTGTAGACATTGAGTAGGAGAAAAAATGGGGAACAAACCTACTTGGAAAAGTGCATCCAGTGCCTTAAAAATCGCAAAAATGCCCACAAAGTCATAAAATATCTGTCAGTAAAATATTGAAAAATACGTATACGTAATACGTAGGTTAAACATATTTAGTGGAGGGTACACAACTAACTGAAAGTATCATTTAACATATAGAATATCTAGTTTGAGCTTCTACAAAAGTGTACAATATTATTAAGAAGAGCTTACATTTATTTTCATTTTTTCTACGGATTGTGCTCGGAATCCACAAAATATTTGCAGTTTCGTATATAGCTACCCAGCAAAAAAAGAGCACCCAAAGAAGCAATAAAAACCCCCAACTTATGATCCGGAAGTTGTTCTAATTTGGATTTTCACCAATGAATTTAACAAGGGGTTGTCGCGCCGGGGAAGTACTTCTTTGTCACCACTTTTGCACAACTCTTTTAAAGCACTGTAAGATTTTATTTTTTGGTGTTGTATTTATTTGATGAATGTATGTCGTTCTTATTAACATCTTTGGGTCCAGAGATTTCATATTTTAAAGGAATACAAATGTTGACATAGGGAAGGGAACGTATAAATAATATACTATTGGCCAAAGAGATTAACGATCATATATACATATGTATGTTTGTTTAGGACATTTGAAGATGTCTGTAATCTGTATGGTGTAGATGGCTCTTGAAAAGTGTGACCCCATAGTGTAATTAACATTCTCACAAAAAAAAAGTTTTCCGTAGCCCCGGTTCAGAGAATAGTAAAGTACCACAGTGTGGTACAGCATGTATGGTATGGTATATTTAATTACCATAATTTCTTTTAAAATTATTTAATTATAACCTACACCACACTGTGGTACATTTTATTATGATTTTATGCATTTGTTTCTAACACCAAAAATGAGAAGAGATATATAGAACCATCGTTTATTCTACCGATCGACTTAGAATCACTTTCTGAACCGATTTAGCTATGTTAGTTTGTGCATGCGTTCTTGTAATCTATGTGCAGGTCACAAATATAGTCCGATCTCAAAGAAAATTTGTACATATCTTTATTTTGGGACAAGACAATTCGTATTGAAATTGAAAGACAATACGTATTTCTTTCGTCTACGGCGAACGATCAAAAATCTCTTAACTATTTGAATATCAGTTTAGAAACAGATATCGTAATATATATGAATGTACCTTCGATTTAGCATATACCCTCTATAGAAGATATAATTTCCTTTCGATGTTCATGAAATTTGGTTACGTCTTTTTTTCTTGAATAAAATCGTGATTTTTTGACGAAAAACGAATTTTAATTTTTTGAGGGTTACGCTCTTGGGCATTTCTGGTGACGCTATATTAACATTTTTGGAAAGTGTTGTTCATAAATTAAGTTTTTATCGCAATCCAATGTACTACAACTCCAAAATTTAACATATTTCGAAGAAAATCAGCAAACTTTGAAATGACTTTATGTTATTTTAATCGGCTATGAAAAAGTCGACTTGTAGGTCCGATTTATCGACCTAGTCGACTGAAACGAAATTTAATTGATGAAAAAGTCGACTAGCTTCCAGAACCATTCACTAACTCTGATATAGCCGCCATATAAATATATATTTCTTCCCTTTAGCACTATAGACGCAGTATTTTACATATATATCATAGCCCTCATACATATGTTCCTTCCGATCTGGACTTTTATCACTTCACAAGATTCATTTTACATCCAATCGTTTTAAAATTATGCATTCTTGGGTTAGGTTAGGTTAGGTTGAAAGGGACGCCCGTCAGAATACAACTGACGAGTTCACTCGGGGCCGACAATTCGGTCCATTGTGTTTCCCATTAGGTAGAAAGGAAGGATAGAAGAAATTATTGGAGGTTGACAGATTAGGAAGATGGAGAAAAGGTTTCGGAAGAGGGAGGGGCGATTTAGGAAGGGGAGGAAGAAGATCTAATTGTTCTCGTTTGTCCTCGTGGCTTTACTAAACCAGAGGGATTTGCTGATGAATTTGAGAAGGGATTTGAGCGGTGCATCTGCTAGATCGTCTAGGTTTACGAAGAGCCTGTGCCCTAAAAAGGCCAAACGGTACTCTTGCAGTCCTTTGCATGAACATAGCAGGTGCTGTACTGACTCCTCCTCTTCTTCATCTAAGCAACTTCTACAGAAGTCTTCATAAGGAAGCTTCATGCGTGCAGCCATGTTGCCTATCACGCAGTGCCCTGTGATGACTCCTGTGAGGATGCTAAGTTTGGTCTTCCTGAAGGACAGCAATTCTTTGGAACGGTTCACATCAATGGATGGCCAAAGGGTTCGTGCAGTCCTGCAGTTTTGTACTGTGTCCCACCTCGATCTGGTTAGTGTTGCTCCGCGTTCGTCGATTTCGTTTTTAAGTTCCACGAACGGAATTTGCACGTCCAGAGTCTCGGTTTCGTTTCGCGCACCTGATCCTATCCTGGCACATTCGTCTGCTAATTCGTTGCCCTGTATGTTGCTATGTCCTGGCACCCAGCAGAGCGTGATTTCGTGCGTCTGAATATGGTTTAGGGCTAGAAAGCAGTCCATTGTGCAGCGTGAGTTAATATTTCTGGAGCTCAAGGCCTTGAGAGCTGCCATGCTGTCGACGTAGATCTTGAATTTTTTTGGAGAAATGTCCCGTTCCAAAATCTGATTCGCGGCAATGTTAATGGCATAGATCTCTGCCTGGAATACCGTGCATTCATCTGGGAGTCTGGTGGATATTCTGAGATTGAGGGTGTCGGAAAATACTCCCGAACCCGTGCCCGTCTCCATTTTCGATCCGTCCGTGAAAATTGAGATCTCATCGTCCTCTATAACGCTATTTGATGCCCATTCTTCACGGCTAGGAAAAGTTACTTTAAAGTTTCTATCTTGAATTGTTCGTGGTGTCAAGTAGTCCGTTGTCCTATTGATTTTGTCTGTTATACCCATGTCTTCCAGGATTGAGCCGTGTCCTTGTGTGGTATTGATGGCTATTCCTGATTCCCTTAGCCGAAGGGTCACTTTCGCTGCGGTACACTTTATGTATATATCGATTGGTTGAAGGTTCAGCATCGCCTCCAATGCCATTTGTGGAGCAGATCTGAGGGCGCCCGTTATCCCGACGCAAATCAGTCTTTGCACTTTGGCTAGGTGAGAGAGATGTGATTTCTTCATTACCGATTTCCACCATACAACTGATGAGTATCGGTCTGATGATCGATGTATACATCCAGTGTATCATTTTCGGTTGCAAACCCCATTTGCGTCCAAACATTTTCCTGCAGGCATACAAGGCGCATAGCGCTTTTTTACCCCTTTCCTCCAAATTCCTTTTCCAGGACAGCTTAGAGTCTAGGGTGATGCCTAAGTACTTAGCTTCTTTCGACAGTTCAAGTACCTTTCCCTGTAATGTAGGGAGCTGAGAGTTCGGAATTTTATTTCTTCTAGTGAAAAGGACCAGTTCCGTCTTCCCTGGGTTGACTCCTAGTCCATTCTTTTCTGCCCAGCGTGATAGTCGTTTTAGTGATCTTTCCATGATCTCGCTGACCGTAGGCATAAATTTGCCCCTAATCAAAATCACGACGTCGTCTGCATACGCTATGATTTTAATTCCGGTATTTCCAAGATCCATTAGGATTTCGTTTATCACTAGGTTCCATAATATTGGTGAGACCACTCCACCTTGCGGAGTACCTCTCGTAACTCGCCTTCTAGCCGAACCATTGCCCATTGTTGAGTTAATGATTCTGCTTTTGAGCATATTACCTGTCCACCTGGTTATGCCTGGGTGTGAGCCTATGCCGTCTAGTGCGTTAAGTATAGATGCTATTTTAACATTGTTAAAAGCCCCCTCTACATCGAGGAACGCTGCCATGGTGTAGTCTTTGTAATGAAGGGAGTCCTCGACAAATCCTACCACTTCATGTAAGGCCGTTTCCACAGATTTACCTTTCAGGTAGGCGTGTTGTGCCTTGCTGAAGTTGTTTGGTGTCAGTTTTCCCCTCACGTTAAGATCAACTAGTCTTTCCATGGTTTTCAACAGAAACGATGATAGACTGATTGGTCTGTAGTCCTTTGTCGTACTGTGGTTTATTTTTCCCGCTTTGGGGATAAAGACCACCTTGACTTCTCTCCATGCCTTGGGTATATATGACCATTGCAAACTTGCAGAAAAAATTGCGCGTAGCCATGGTAAAATAAGTTCCAAGGATTCTTGTAAGAGAGCTGGAATGATGCCATCCGGGCCAGCCGATTTGAAGGGCTTGAATGATCTCACCGCCCAGCATATTTTCTCGTCATCTATAACAGTTCTGATAAGTTCCTCCATATTGTCCGTGGGGAGGTCTTCGCCCACTTCCACGGCATCTGAAACTTCGTTGCAACCCGGAAAATGGGTGTCCATCAGAAGTTCTAGAGTCTCTTGGTTGTTCTCTGTGAGTAGTCCATCAGGTCCCATGAGGAAGTCTGGTGTGCTGGGATCTTTGGATAGGACTTTACGGAGCCTAGAGGCTTCACTAATGTCTTCCAGTTCTTCGCAGAAATTCGTCCAGGACTTCCTTTTTGCCTTTCTGGACTCTCTTTTGAAAGTTCTGGTGGATGCTTGGTATTCTTCCCAGCTTTCCGGTGTTTTCTCTTTTTTGGCCTTGTTGAATAGCATTCTACTTTCCTTCCTGAGTTGCTTCAGTTCCGAAGTCCACCATGTTTGGTTGGCTTTCCGGGGAGGTAAGCGTTCTGGACAGGACGCAAAGAAGGCATCGACAAGGTTACCTGTCATACGGCCAACTGCACATTCCAGACCCTGCAAGTCATGTATCTCCGTATTTGGTGGTGGATACGATTGCATAAGTTGTCTGAATTTGTCCCAGTTTGCCTTCCTGGGGTTACGATAAGGTTTCCCCTTAGTAGCCTCGTGCTCAATGTTGAAGTGTATCGTAAGATGATCCGAGAAGGAGCATTCATTTGATACTCTCCACCTGGATACTCTTGTTGAATCGCTATTAGATACTAAAGTTAAATCTATAACCTGTTCCCTGATTTTGTTAAAGAATGTGGGCCTATTGCCCTTATTACAGATAACTAGATCAGTGGATAATAAGTATTCAAGTAGTGACTCACCTCGTTTGTTTATGTCTGTGCTGCCCCATATGGTATGGTGCGCGTTTGCATCTCCTCCGATGATTAGGTCGTGTCCTTTACTCTTACACCAACTTACCAGAGAACGTACCTTGTCTGAGGGGGGATCGGCGGATTCATAAGGCAGGCACATGGATGCGAAGACCAGGGTTGGTTTACCCTGGCGTTCCATAGCTACCACTGTAAGGTCTTCGTTGCTATAGCGGGAGATCATTGTCAGAGTTATGTTTCTACAGGCTACGATACAGCTACGAATCTTACCTTCTGTCTTCGGGGAAATGAGCGTGAGATTACGTGTCCTGAGACCGCGGACTTTGTTGCTCGCCAACCAAGGTTCCTGTATAAGGGCCACGTCTATCTTTTCTTTCCCCATTATTCTCAACAGCTCGTCCGACGCTGCTTCAGAGTGGTGTAGATTTAGCTGCACCACTTTCATGCCGCCCGGGGTTGCTGCTCTCTTCTTCCACGTCGGGGACGGACGTCCGGAGTCGGTTTAGTCCGAACTTTATCGTTCCGTTCGAGAGCCTCAGGAGATTTAGGGACTCCGGACCTATCTTGATCCAGAGGTCCTTTCCGTCTCCCTTGTCTCTCGCTCGACCTCGGACTATCTTCCAATCCCCAGCTTGTAGGCTCTTATTCTGCCTTTTTAGGAGGTCCAGAATAACCTTATCCTCCAGGATTGGAGGAGGGACCCAAACTTTAATGGTGGTCCAGCTGGGGATTTCGTCGAGTGGCACTACGCTGATGTTCATATCTGGCCAGAGTCCGCTAAGATTGTTGACGCATGCCGTTAAGAACTCGAGAGCTCTAGGGTTGCCGCATCCAACAATCTTCACGCCCTTATGCCATTTGGCCCCGTCGAACTCGGTGAATGCATCATCCTCGTCCGTAGCAAGGGCTTCATGCATCTTCAGCAGAATGCCTTCTTCTACCATCATCCATCTTTCAGTAGAGATTCTGCCTTCTGGATTGCTCCGGTCGAGAATCGCTACTTGAAGCTCAGGCGCCGATGTTAGGCTGGCAGATTTTTTAATACGCTTGCCTTCTGGAACCTGAGAGTCGTTCGAACGTTGCCTTTTGACAGCGATCTTATCGTCTACTCTCTTTGCTTTCTTGCCTTTGGAAGGGCCTGGAGAAATGTTTTTGCCATCATCCTTAGCTACCGGCGCTGGTGGATTGATGGACTTTTTAGGTATCGTCGCGTGTGTACTTGTTTGTGTTGTATTTGGTGCGTTAGTATATGTTTTAGTGTTAGTGTCAGTGTTTTTGTCCTTTGTCGCAGGTGGAGGGCATACTTCCACGACCGTAGTATTTACGAGAGACTCGTACTTCCGGACGTGGAATTTATGCTTCCGGATTAAGCGCTTGTCGCGTATTGTGAGGGATGCTGGGTCTTTCGACAGCATACTCCTCAGATACCGCTGCGAGCGCTTATATCCAGCCTCCATTCTCTGCTCGTCCGTCTTGGTTGACTTTCCCCTATCGACGGTACCCATGTCTTCCTTATCTGACTTAGCTGCCAGCCCGGACCTATCCGATTCCATCGTCTTGATGTCATCTTCATCGGTTTCAGAAAGCTGGATTTTGCTAAGTGCAGAAAGTCCGTCATTTGTATCGTCGCTAAGGTAGAGTTCAAGGCTGTCTTGTCTCGTTAGTCTTGTTTGTGTATCTGTAGCGTTTTGAGTGGTTAATGTTGTTTTTAGTGCGTTTTTTGTTGTTGTTGTTGGGTTAGATGAGCTTGGGGCCTGCAGATATTCTGCCCCTGCCAATGCATCATCAACAGATGATGAATTGGGTGGATTACCAGTTCCCGCCTGGAGACCACCTGCAGAGTTCAAATTAATATTTTTACTCATCATTGTATGTGTGGGTAACCTTTAGTTGAGGTTACATAAGGTTGTCAATGTCTACAGATTGGAGTGGTTAGGCTTTAGCTGTTTACTTCGGCTTAACCACTGCATCCTGGAGACATCAACATCCTTATGCAACCCGTAAGCCCCCGCATCGCGACAAGATTGTTACCCGCGACGGGGGTGCATTCTTGGGTTAATAATTTATATTCCGAAATTACATTTTGTTTAGTTATTTAGAAGAACATTAAATAAAGATAAATAAGAACATCATTAAATGCCGAAAAAATTTTCATACTTATGAATTGGAAGTACTTATAATGTTATTCTTTCGGAAGTACTTCTTTTATTTTTTGCTGGGTAATAACTACTGTATTCTCATCACAAAAAAAAAAAAAAAAAACAAAAACATGGCTTCTTTCAACTTTTTGTTGCACGCGATAACAATGCACTGCGCTTTGCATAACTTCACAGACACAGTGATGATGCACCTGAAAAAACTCCCAAAGAATGCATTGAAGTCAGACATGAAAAGGAGGTGTAAAGCTTCTTGTGAATAGAAACATCCTGTCGCTATTAAAAGTGAAATAACACTTTAGCAAAGTCCTTACATTTGCAGATACACATGAAGCAGTGAGAACAAGAGATAACTAACCCACAATTTATTATCGTGTATGAAATGCAATAAGTATTTGTAATTAAGATTCAATGAGGTTAAAAAGAATAATTTTTTGATTCAATTAGGTTATGGTACATTGGAATGAGATCTTAAAAATTGACCTGCGTATTACAGTATAATTGTTGCATGTCTAATTCTGCATATTATGTGAATAACATATACAAACAAGACATATGTCGTCTTTTGGTGTCAACATTTTTAGAATTATTCAAAATACACCTCAAATCAACATATACTCCTGCATATATTTAAAAATGTGATCAAAATATACTATTTTTAACACAGTCTGTTAAGTCACTATTGCTTTCACAGCTACATATTCATGTATCTACAAATAGTTTTTGTTTTGCAGAAGCCCCCTATTCAAAGTGATTGTTTCGGCAGGTTTCTGGGAAGTGCATCGGATAGTTGCGGAGGAGGAGGTAATGCTAGATTGCCATCTTGATGAACATACATCTGGTTGGTGCACGTGTAATGTGAACATTACAACTTTTTACCTCATAAACGTTTATCGGTTAATTTTACGGAAAGATGCACTTGATTGTTGAAATAAGAATGCTAAGAATATCATTGAATAGAAAAAGCGGGAAAACTTAAAGAGAAAATTGGTTACAATATCAAATAAAATACATAGGTGACAAAATGAAGCCTTAGTACATCCGTAGAATAAAAAATATGTTTGTTGTAGGGGTTATTAAAATATCATAAAATGATCAGAATAAATTTATTTGTTTTGTAAATTTTGACTATGAGTGGAGATACATATGTATCTGTATACAAATTCCGGAAAGATTTACAATTTATCACAAAGTTCTGAAATATATAAAAACCATATATACGCTGAAAAGAACGCGTGTGGTTCTAGATACAATGTGAAGAACAAAAAATGTATGACGGTATCAACGATTTTTGTATATTTGCAAAATGTACACGTAATTCAAATGTTTATATAGTTTATGTTATGATAAAGCAAATGATAACACTATGCAACAAATTAACACTTTTTGAAAAATACACTAACTTGACAGTATAGGTTCGATTCTACTACAAAAGGGTAGTACAACCCTTACTCAGTTTAGTGAAATTGGTGACCAATTTTTGTATGGGTTTCCAAAGTTTCTGAAAATCAGTGGGCCCCTCGAAAAAGGTGATCGAAAAATTATTGAGTTTGACGATTTTTAAATTTATAGCAAGTTGGAAATCAAATAAAAAACCAGTAAGAAAAGACAGAAAGTCGGGCGGGGCCGACTATATAATACCCTACACCTGCCTAACAATGCGAAAATGGCCATTGGATACGAATTTGGCAGTATTCATACATGTAATAAGAAAACTTCCTCTGCCGAATTTCGTACTGATCGCATATAAGAAACGGTTTCTACAGCGCTTACATGTCAAATCGGGTGAAACATATATATGGGGGCTAAATCTAAATCTGAACTGAATTTCCCCGAATTTGGTAATTTTCATTCATGTAATAAGAAAACTCTCTATGCCGAATTTCTTACTGATCGGATGTAAAATACGGATTCTACAGCGCTTACATGTCAAATCGGGTGAAACATATTTATGGGGGGTATATCTAAATCTGAGCTGAATTTCCCCGAATTCATGTACTAAGAGAACTCTCTCAGCCAAATTTCGTACTGATCTTATACAAAATACAGTGCCACAAGCGGGTGATCCAAGTAGAGATACTTTTTACAATAGCCTTTTTTTTGAGAGATCACGTGTGAGTCGTGTCATGCTGTCATGTTATTTTTGTTAAGTATTGTTTGGCATTTCATCATAGATAGACTTAAGCCCAAAAAAACGTTTACAAATCGTTCAACTTTATTACGAAAATTCACGTTCTGTGAGGAATGTGTTTCGTGCACTTCGCATAACTTATGGTCAACATAATCGGCCTACTGATCGTACTATTCGCAACACCAGACCCAGCATTCATTATTGGATAATATTCGATCGAATAGACCACGTCCAGCACGCAGTGAAATGTAGCGACCGTAGCTGAGAGTGTACACGAAGACCGTGGAGAGTCGATTCGGCGCCGTTCGCAGCAACTCGGACCGACATATGGAACGACTTGGCGCATTTTACGTCGAGATCTTAAATTGAAAGCATACAAAATACAGCGACATCGCTTCGCTCTATGGGATCTTGAAAAGTTCCAAGAAGATCCGTCGTTTTCGAGCCAAATTTTGTTCAGCGATGAGGCCCATTTCTGGCTCAATGGGTGTGTTGCCACATTTGGGACGAAGAGCAACCTGAAGAGATTCAAGAGCTACCACTTCATCCAGAAAAAACAACGGTTTGGTGTGGTTTGTGGGCCGGTGGAATCATCGGCCCATATTTCTTCAAAAATGATGCCGGTGAGAACGTAACCGTCAATGGCGACCGTTATCGTGCCATGATAACCGACTATTTGATGCCTAAAATTGAAGCTCGTGATCTCGGCGACATTTGGTTTCAAGAAGACGGCGCCACTTCCCACACATCGCATCAATCAATGGATTTATTGAGAGAACACTTCGGTGAGCAGAAAATTTCACGTTTTGGGCCGGTCGATTGGCCACAAAGATCGTGTGATATCACACCGTTAGACTTTTTCCTGTGGGGATATGTAAAATCTAAAGTTTATGCGGACAAACCCACTTCGATGCAGGCCTTGGTGCAAAACATCACGCGTGTCATTCGCCAGTTACCAGTCGAAATGCTCGAACGAGTCATCGAAAATTGGACTCAACGAATGGACCATCTGAGACGTAGCCGCGGCCAACATTTGATAGACATAATCTTGAAAAATGCCAAAGAATGTTCTACAAAATGATAATAAACATTCTCCATTCAATTTGAATTTTCTGTGTTTTTTTTGGGCCAAAAAAGAGCACTGTGCTAAATTCCATCATAATCGGACCATAAATACGACCTGCACTTTGATTACAACGATACATCTACAGGCGGACGGACGGACGAACAGACGGACAGACGGACATGGTTAAATCGTCTCAGGAAGTGATTCCAAGTCAATCGTTATATAAATAAACAAATGCATAAACTCATAATACCCTGGACCGCAGTGTGGTTTAGGGTATAAAACTAACGCTGAAAATGTGTTATTTATGGCTTAAATTAGCATATTTGAGAACTACACGGGTACCACAACAATATAGAAACTCATTTGTATAAATTTTAGTGAGATAAATTCTTGCCAAAAAAATAATACAATACAAACTGCAAAGTTTCTGCTAAATTTCTTAGAAAATGTGGTGTTTATGGCTTAACTAAGCATTTTTGGGAGCGACATCTATAGGTTGACTATAACAAAATATGAACTGATTTAAAAAAATGTTTACTGCGATGAATTCTTCATTAAATACATCCTGCAAACATTCTGTCAAAATGCTTAGAAAATGTGGTATTTATGGCTTTTGGAGCGACCTCTATAGAGTGACTATAATAAAATATGAACCGATTTTTAAAATTTTTGTTGAGATTAATTCTTGTCAAAATAGAATGCAAACTACAAAGTTTCTGCTAAATTGATTTAAAAATGTGGTAACTATGGCTCAAAATCCGTATTTTGGAGCCACATCTATAGGGGAGCTATATCAAAACATTGACCGATATGGCCCATCTGCAATCCCAAACAACCTGCAACTATAAGAAAAATTTCTACCAAATTTGATCAACCTAACTCTATTATTACGGACTGTAGCGTGATTACAACAGACGGACGGACGGACAGACGGACATGGCTAAATCGTCTTAGAATTTTACAGCGATTAAGAATATATATACTTTATGGGGTCTCAGATCAATATTTAGAGGTGTTAGAAACGGAGTGACAAAACGAATATACCCCCCATCCTATGGTGGACTTTTTGTCCTACATTAACGAATTTGGGCGAAACGAAGTTCGCCGGGCTATATATATATATATGGAGACTAAATATAAATAGGGACCGATTTTGAAAATTTTTAATGTGGGTTTCTGTTTTAGGCAACGACACCCTCCCAATTTCATAAAAAACGGATGTTAAATAAATCGTCTATACACTTTCCTACCAAATCGGATGGAATGTATATATGGGTCTATTTCTAAAACTGAACCGATTTTCTTCAAAGCCGATAATGTTCATTTGTGTGTCAAAATACTTCCCTCTACCAAATTTCATAACGATCGGATAAAGATTCTACATCATTTTCATACCAAATCGGATGGAATATACAAATATGGACTATATAACGGGTTTTGACATGATTTCTTTGAAAAAAACACACTTATTGTTAAGGAAATTCAGAGTTGTATTTAATGAAATAAAACGTCATTCAAATGGCCTCCACGACTTCTTCTGCAGGAACGAATTCGATGAACCCAATTTTCGAGCACTTTTTCCACTAAATCAAGTCGTATGTCATGAATGGCACGTTCAAGCTTGAAGAGTGTCTGGTTTATTTTGAAAGACCAATGACTTCAAATAACCCCACAAGAAATAGTCTAATGGTGTTAAATCACAACTTCTCAGAGGCAATTCAATATCACAATTTCTTGAAATAATCGAATCTCCAATCTTTTCTCGCAACAATTCAATTGTTTCATTTGCTGTGTGGCACGTAGCCACAATAGCTCAATGGCAAAAATATAGCTCTTAACGAGAGCTAAAATATTGCTCATGGGATTTTGGAACCTAGCAGTGACTGAAATCCTAGAAGATGTAGAACATTGTGGCTGCAAGGTTGTGGTATATGCGGACTTCGTGGCAATATCAGTAAGTGGCATATTCGAAAACATCCGCAGAGACATCCCAAATGTGGCTTTGAACAAATTGGCAGCAGCGGCTTGGGCATTAACCCAAACAAGACAGAATTGGTTGTCTTTACTAGGATGTAAATAATGTCCCACATGTGGACCCTCCTCAGATAAATGGAACTAGCCTTTTCTGATCTGTCATCAGACTTAAGGTTCTGGAACATGTAAGAAAGGTCAACGTGGCCTTATATTTCTGTAGGAAGGCCGTAGGTCCCTTTAAGGCCTCCCTCTAAGAGTGCGGCAACTGATAAACGATCCATGTCAAAGGTTCAGAGACCTCCTGCCTATGCATTAACAGAGTTTAAGAACTACAGCCACTTGGTTTCTACTAGGGATGTAACGAAAGTGGCTTTAGCGAAAGCGAATGCGAATATTCAAATATATTTCTTGCGAATGCGAAAGCGAATAGTGAAATATGCATTTTTGCGAAAGCGAATGCTAATAATAGTTTGAGCCTTTAGTACCAACAAATTTAAGGAACTGAATTGATACTTTTCCAGGATATTCAAGCATTAAGACTGTTTTCCATAGTTTTACCTCCTGTTACCACAAGCACACACATATCTTCAAATTGCGTGAAGGGAATAAGGAGATTTAACACTTTAATAAATGAAAGCGAATACTGAAATATATTTTTGCGAAAGCGAATAATCCAAAGATGGTTTTTGCGAATGCGAATTTTAAAATGATGCGAATAATTCGCGTTCGCATATGCGAATGCGAATATTCGTTACATCCCTAGTCTCTACAAATTCTACTCCATGTACTGCTGATTGGTATTGTGGCAAGAGTGTTGCCACCAGAGCAGCATTTGGAGTATACTGTCTATCAATGTGAAGGTATAAGAACTACGGCCACATGAGGATATCACAGTGCAGTTCTATGGTAACCGAACCAATGGTGGACCAACGATGTACCCCTTCCTTCTCCACTTCCACACAGATGGTGCGAAGCTTTATGATAAGGTTGGCTTCGGAGTGCACTGTAAAAAACTCAGGCTTGATATAGTTCACCAGATACCTGTAGTGTCTATAATGACAATAAGGGAAGTCATCAGGTCGCTGAGTCGCAACATATTGGCCAACACTGGCATTGTCATTTACTCGGACAGTCAGGCTGTCTGGAGGCCACATCCCTTAATTCACAAACAGCCCGCGACTGCCGCAGTGGGTACTTGGGGGTAGGGATATCTGCAAAGCTGATTAAGTTTCTGATTAAGCTGATTAAGTTTCTGATTAAGCTGATTAAGTTTCTAGGAAAGGGCGACATTACAAATTCTTGAAGAACTTGCATATATTGATGCACTATTGTCCTCATGCAAGATTTGGTTAGTGTCAGTTCTGAAGAGACACTGCCTGATCGGCGAACATGCCAGAAGGTTAGGTATTGAGTTCAATGACTTCTGTAGGAGCTGTTTTAATTAGAAAGAAGTAGAGAGCATTGATCACCTGCTTTGCTACTAACCCGTATTGAGTAAACATCGGCTGGATATATAGGGGTCGGCCTTTCTAGGTAGTCTAACAGATTTTTCCCGTTCCGATATTCGTACTATTGAAATCTTGGTTTATCAAACAGGTTGGTATCGATGAGGGGCATCTGATGCCGTGGCAACACAAGTGACCTACACTGGTCTGTGTTACCTGGCTATCCCTGCTGCCACCCTAATTTAATCATAATACCAGAAGGAACATGGTCCATCATAGAACATTAACTAAATTATGGGATAATAATAGAACATACAATGTGTGAAGTCATTAGTCACTTCCATCAAAAATTATTAGCTAGCACCAACGAGACAGGTAGACAGACAGATATATCTCAAATGATTTAAAATGTTCTAAAATGGCTTTAGACTTGTGTTACACCTTTGATCCGTATAAATAGCAATATTATAACCCTCATCCACAAAACTGAGGTTATAGTGACTGGGAATAACATTTTCATTGTCTCGTTTCTTTTCATATTTTTCGTCCACAAGAATACATGAGAAAAAGTATACGCAAAACTTCTCTATCATTAATATATTTTTGAATTCCAATCTCTACTTCAGGAAATTGCAAATTTCCAAAGGCAAATTTCATCTTTCCCCCTCACAATGGAATACTATTTATTTATATTCATCTGCCGATTATTAATTATAGTGAAATCTCTTTATTTACATTTAAATAATACGGTTGTTTATTTCTTTCCTTGCCGTCTTACAGTAAGCAATAAATTACCCGTACTTGGCACACAACAAAAAAGAAGCGAGAAGAAAAAAACGTAACTTTTCTTTTATTAAGACAAATTTATTCTCATCAATATCAAATATCCAACAATTGTCGGTTGGTCGTCACCGTAGTCACCGTCGTTGTCGTATTTTTAAAATGTTTGCCATTCCATTTGCAACGATGCCTTCGTCTCACTTTAGTATATATTTACCAGATTTTATCACCATCTCAGTAAATTGCACAAGCGAGAGAAAAAAGAAAAATTGTAAAGCAAAGAAACGGAAGGGAAGAAACATTTTAAGTATTTCCGGTATTTTACGCGTACGATTTCTTGTCAGAGATCAATGCGCGTTAACAAAAAAGCACCTTAAATACGAAAGGGTTATTGTAGAGGCATAATATTATATTTCTCCAAGAGGGCCCCAGTAGGCGAGTTGGTAGCGTACTTGCCTATGAATTTGGGGGTCGTGGGTTCGATTCCCACCAGAGGCTCTGGTCTGTCGCTGCAAACATTTAGCCATATGGTCTTTGTAACCCGGCCTTTCCCTGGACCTTAAAAATTAGAATATAAATTTATTTTTTATGGTAATCAATATAAATAAATAAATAAAATATTTCTCCAATATTGCCTTATGGCGATTTCGTTTCTAAAAAAATGTTACCCCCTCGACGTGCGTTACTAGAAAATATTTGCAACTTTCAACTCGAAAAAATTTCAAAAATGTGTTAGAAAAGTGCAGTTTTCGGGAAAATGGCAAAGAAAATTCTGCACTTTTTCTACAATGGAAATTACAACTAATTTCACAATATACCAAGCTACAGTATAATACAATCTACCATTGTTTGTCAACCAATGCCCGAGGAAATATGTAGGGACTATATCAAACCATAGTACCAAATTACAGGCACATCGGTTAAAATATTTACGATCTACACCGCCAAGAAGTTGACCTTCATAATGGGGTTATAAAAGCATTTTTATACCCTCACTTTAGTGTGACGAGGGTATATATCATTTGCTACGGAAAAAAGTGTAACACATCAAAGGAGTGATCTAAGACCCTAAGTATGTTCGGAGGAAATCCGTTTTGGGTCATTTTAAGTCGAATGAGCAATGTCCGTCCGTCTGTCTGTCTGTCTGTCTGTCTGTCTGCCTGTCTGTCTGTGTGTCTGCTGGCTGGTGCGCACGATAACTCTCGAAAGGAGTAACCGATTGACTTCAAATTTGGTATGTGGTAATATTTTGATCTATCTCCGGATGAGTTCGAAGATGGGCCATATTGGTCTACTCCTTCTGGTACCTCCCACACAAAGGGTTAAAATTTAGTGAAATATTGATTCTTTAATAACTTCTATACTACTTATTCGAATCTTTTGAAATTCTGCACATAATATTAGTATATTAGTCGCTATTAACTCGAGAAAAATGGGTGGAGTTGGCATGCCCGTTTTGGTACCTCCCACACAAATGGACCATTTTGCATCAAAATTTAACTGCTTATAACTTTAATACAAGTGCATAAAAATGCTTGAAATTTTCTACAGTATAATGTTTTTGTAGCGCCTATAGTCGGGTAAAAAATGGGCATTATTGTACAGCCCCTTTTGGTACCTCCCACACAAATGGACCGTTTCGTACCAAAAGTAAACGGCTTGTAACTTTAATACCAGTGCATACAAATACTTGAAATTTTGTACAGTGTAATGCTGTTATAGTGCCTATAGTCCTGTAAAAAGTGGGCGTTATCACCCCGCCCCTTTTTGTACCTCCCACACAAAATGACCAAATCATACCAAAATTACATAGCTCGTAACTTCAATATACCAGTGCACATAAACGCTTATAGTTCAGCACAATGCAATGTATTTAAGAATGTACTGTTTACCGAAAAATATGTGTATTTGGAAAACCCCTTCTGGTACCTCCCACACAAATTGACAGATTTATTGGTGTAATGTTATATATTACATTACTCACAAAGTGAGGGTATACCTTAGTCGGTTTACCCGACTGAAACTTTCTTACTTGTTATAAACCATTTTTATACCCTACACCACACTGTGGTACATGGTATTATAAGTTTGTTTCACGGCAGATGTTTGTAACACCTTAAAATAACACAGCTGGACCCACCTTAAAGTATACCGATCGACTCAGAATCACTAGCTGAGTCGATTTAACGATGTCTGTCCGTCCGTCCGTCCGTCTGTCCATGTAAATTTGTTCGTCGACTACAGGTCGCAATTTCACTCCGATCGTTCTGAAATTTTGCATTTTAGAGTATTTCGCGGCTGTTAAGATCGCTATTGAATTTGGTTGAAATCGGTTCAGATTTAGATATAGCTCCCATATATATCTTTCGTCCGATTTGGCCCTTTAGTCCTATAGAAGCTGTATTTTACATCCGATCGTTTTGAAATTTAGAATGGTAGAGTTTCTTGATCCACGAACCAACATTGCTGAATTTTAAGAAAATCGGTTAAGATTTAGCTATAGCTCCCATATATATGTTTCGTCCGATTTGGCCCTTTAGTCCTATAGAAGCTGTATTTTACATCCGATCGTTTTGAAATTTAGAATGGTAGAGTTTCTTGATCCATGAACCAACATTGCCGAATTTGAAGAAAATCGGTTCAGATTTAGATATAGCTCCCATATATATCTTTCGTCCGATTTGGTCCTTTAGTCCTATAGAAGCTGTATTTTACATCCGATCGTTTTGAAATTTAGAATGGTAGAGTTTCTTGATCCATGAACCAACATTGCCGATTTTGAAGAAAATCGGTTAAGATTTAGCTATAGCTCCCATATATATGTTTCGTCCGATTTGGCCCTTTAGTCCTATAGAAGCTGTATTTTACATCCGATCGTTTTGAAATTTAGAATGGTAGAGTTTCTTGATCCATGAACCAACATTGCCGAATTTGAAGAAAATCGGTGCAGATTTAGATATAGCTCCCATATATATCTTTCGTCCGATTTGGTCCTTTAGTCCTTTAGAAGCTGTATTTTACATCCGAGCGTTTTGAAATTTAGAATGGTAGTTTCTTGATCCATGGACCAACATTGCCGATTTTGAAGAAAATCGGTTAAGATTTAGCTATAGCTCCCATATATATGTTTCGTCCGATTTGGCCCTTTAGTCCTATAGAAGCTGTATTTTACATCCGATCGTTTTGAAATTTAGAATGGTAGAGTTTCTTGATCCATGAACCAACATTGCCGAATTTGAAGAAAATCGGTGCAGATTTAGATATAGCTCCCATATATATCTTTCGTCCGATTTGGTCCTTTAGTCCTTTAGAAGCTGTATTTTACATCCGATCGTTTTGAAATTTAGAATGGTAGAGTTTCTTGGTCCATGAACCAACATTGCCAAATTTGAAGAAAATCGGTTAAGATTTAGCTATAGCTCCCATATATATGTTTCGTCCGATTTGGCCCTTTAGTCCTATAGAAGCTGTATTTTACATCCGATCGTTTTGAAATTTGGAATGGTAGAGTTTCTTGATCCATGAACCAACACTACCGAATTTGAAGAAAATCGGTTAAGATTTAGCTATAGCTCCCATATATATCTTTCGTCCGATTTAGCCCTTTAGTCATATAGAAGCTGTATTTTACATCCGATCGTTTTGAAATTTGGAATGGTAGAGTTTCTTGATCCATGAACCAACATTGCCGATTTTGAAGAAAATCGGTTAAGATTTAGCTATAGCTCCCATATATATGTTTCGTCCGATTTGGCCCTTTAGTCCTATAGAAGCTGTATTTTACATCCGATCGTTTTGAAATTTAGAATGGTAGAGTTTCTTGATCCATGAACCAACACTATGAATTTGAAGAAAATCGGTTAAGATTTAGCTATAGCTCCCATATATATGTTTCATCCGATTTGGCTCTTTAGATCCAATCGTTTTTATACCCTACACCACACTGTGGTAAAGGGTATTATTTAAGTATAAAATGTCCTAAAATTAAATTTATGTAAACAATTTATACATGAATTACAAAATTTATATATCAGAGTTATTCAATATTACGAGAGTGGTGTAGGGTATTATATAGTCGGCACCGCCCGACTTTAGCCTTTCCTTACTGGTTAGACCTACATTTGTTCTGTAATCACAGAAGACATTCTTTTACGTACCGGAAAGGGTAGAGCAAGCTCTGCGGGTTCGGAAATGGAAAATGAAAACATGTAATAACACTTAAAATAAATTTTATAAATTATATCTCGTTTCTGATAACCACATACATTCAAAGTCCTTCAATTTTCACAGAAGACTGATGGAGAATAGTTGAAGAAAAAAAAAAAACAACAAACAAAATATTAAATCGATTGAAAAGTAAAGGAAGGGAGACGAAGCAAAACACGCTTAAGATTGATTTAACAGTCACTACAAAATGCTCCGATACCAATAAAATGAAATTCATCGTTGCCGCTGCTGCTGTTGCTGGAAACATTCTCGGTCTCTGGCGATGTCTCTGCGTTGCCGTAGCGTTTGTCACAAAACAAATCTTCAACTATTCCGGTTTGCAGAGGAAGCTCCATAAACTGAACCACCGAACTGAGCTGAACTGAGAAACAAATCGCTCTTATTTGTTTGCTGTTATTTGTATTACATCCATCTATATGTATTATGTACAGGCATTCATCCATCCATCCTTTCAAGCAATCCATTCGCCTCGAATATTATCCTTGACTATCTGCTCCCATCTTCCATCTTTCTGCTGCTGCTCCTGCTACTCCAACTAAAGACGAAAGGCACTTCAATACGAACAACTTGCAATGAACCCATTCGAATACCCACTCATTTGTCCGTACACTTCTGTATACATACTCGTACATACGGATATTGTTCGAATGTATTGCAATGCAGCTAAAGTAAAATAATAAATACTTTCGAGAAAGAGCAAAAAATCCTTCAGCTTGATCAAAAATTCGCTTCAAATTGCGAAGGTTACGAGAATAAGAGCGGATTGAATGGAATAATACTTGAAATGATTGCACGAAACCAAAGAATTTCGCCGGATATGTGACTGAACAGCGTATATCGAAGGAGAACCATTATTTCCGTTATAGAGTCCACTCGGAAAGATTACACTAGTTTATAAAGAAATACTACTTTTTAAATATAGATTATAAAATATTTGTTCGTTTGCATTAAATATCCTGAGAAAAAAAATAAAGCCTTTTTGAGTTTTATTTTTAAATCCGTAGATAATTGTAGAAGTTTTAACCTTTTCGATAGAAATATTACAATTGTGCTAAAGTTTCCTGTTTGTTCATATTTATACACGACACCGACCGCTGTATTATACTGGGTATTATCAAGAACATTGTCCCGAATATTGTCTATCTATTTAGGAATGTCTGTCCATATATTCTGGTGATCAAAGTCCAGGTCGCAAATATAAAGTGATATTTACGCAAATTGGTACAAATACATTTCTTGGACTAGGGACGATTCCTGTTGAAAATTGTGGTGATATCGATTCTTGTTTTGAAATAGCGTCCCCTCCGATGACGTTCTAGAGAACATATTTTTCAAATGATGTGGCTGACATTTAAGTAGATATACTCGGCATTAAATCTTCCCTAGAGAAAATCCCACATGTCAGTCCATGTTTTAATAGTCCCCAAATAAATTTCATTAGGGGGCGCATTTTTTAAACCGATCATGCTGAAATGTAATCTTTTATTATACAGGGTGATCCATTTCGAGGTTCCCTACTTTTTTAAAGGAAAAAACACAGAAAATTCAAATTGAATGGGGAATGTTTATTATCATTTGAAAGAACATTCTTTGGCATTTATTTTTTGAAGATTATGTCTATCAAATGTTGGCCGCGGCTACGTCTCAGATAGTCCATTCGTTGAGTCCAATTTTCGATGACTCATTCGAGCATTTCGACTGGTAACTGGCTAATGAAACGCGTGATGTTTTGCTCCAAGGCCTGAATCGAAGCGGGTTTGTCCGCATAAACTTTAGACTTTACATATCCCCACAGGAAAAAGTCTAACGGTGTGATATCACACGATCTTGTCAAATGTCAAGGAATAAAAGCTACAAAAGCGACAGCTACCAAAATACCGGGTGATTCAAAATAACACCTCTTGTTGGAAAACCCGTATTATCATAATTTAATTAAATAATTAAAATAATTAATTAAAAATTTAAATTTTATTTTATCATACACAACACTGATGTAAAGGGTATTATAACATTGTGCATTTTTTTTGTAACACCCAAAAGGAGAAGAAATAGACCCATCGTTTATTATACCGATCGATTCAGAATCACTTTCTGAGTTGATTTAGCTATGCCCGTCTGTCCGTCCGTCTATCTGTGCATGTATTGTTGTAATCAAGGAAGAGGGCGCAGTTATGGTTCGATCGCAACGAAACTTTGCACATACTCATATCATACGATCCCTATGAAATGTTGTTAAAATTGTTTCAGATTTACATATAGCTCACATATATACCTTCGATTTGGCATACCAGTACTGTGTAAACAACATTTTTTACCTTATCTGTATAAAAATTTACAGAGAGAAACTCTTGATTCACTTAGAGACAAAACTTAATTTGAAGAAAATCGGCTCAGATTTAGATATAGCCTCCAATATAAATATATGTTACCCCCGATTTGATAGTTAAACGCTGTAGAAACTTTTTGTGTAAAGTTTCATCGAAATCGGGCCATAATTGCGACATGTACATTGAATACAAGAACAGAAGCTCAGACGGACGGAGAGACGGGCATAGTTAAATCAACTCTGAAATTAATTTCTTCCTTTTCTGAACATCGTGTCTCGTTTGAAAATTTTTCAGACTTGTTAGTTAGTATTGAAAACTCTCCTCAATAATTTGTCATATATATTGATGTGATGTAACGCTAATAGTACTGTTTAAGGAACAAAATACAGCGAATTGTCTAAGCCTTCACTTCTATATATAAACCTTCATTCATTTGTTGAAAACTGTGTCGCATGGTGTCGCAGCAAACAATACGCTAGCTGATACTTACATTCGAAAAATTATTGGACGAACGGAATGTATGGTCAGATTACTTTGCCCTCTTCAAAATGTCAATCAGCTAGACGAAAAGAAGATGCCGATATACATATATTGGCAATTACTTTTACATTATTTTAATAAATTAGCAGAGAATAATAAGTAAAATATAACGATGGATACAAATATTTACTCAGATTTATTTTTGTTTTCCGTATTTAATTAAAACCAGTAAGGAACCCTACACATCCCCAGCAATACGAAAAGGAGCATTGCGATAATAATTTGTAATATTTGTTTTCGTTTCAGTTCACAAAGTACTTAGGTCCAACTTCTCATCAAGACTTATTCCAAGGTGAACTTTAAGATGTTGATCATAATAACCTAGATCTGAAATGATAACCTTGAAATGCACAATTTCCTTTCATACGTCAAGAATCGGAGGAACAAACAGACACATTACGGAGGAACAAACAGTACATTATCTAAACAGATTTTCATCAAATTGGATCAATAACCTATTTTCTGCCATATTATATAAAGATTGAACGTAAAATACAGATTCAATAGTGATTAAATAGTAAATAGGCAGGAACATATACATATACAAGTATGTAGCTGAATCTAAATCTGAACAAATTATCTCCAAATTAAGCAGTATTCGTTCCTAAATTAAGAAACTTCTTTCTGCCAAATTTTGTAATGATCGGAAGTAAAGTACAACTTCTATAGCGCTTTGATACCAAATCGGGAGCAACATATGTACGTTGGCTATATCTAAATCTGAGCCGATTTCTCCAAATTTGGCAGTGTTCCTTCATGTAATAAGAAACCTCTTTTTGTCAAATTTCGTACTGATCGGATATAAAGAGCTTACATGTAAACTCGGGTGTAACACATAAGTATATATGGGGGATATATCTAAATCTAAACCGATTTTCTCCGAACTTTATAGTGTTGATTCGTGTAATAAGAAACCTCTTTCTGCTGAATTTCGTATTGATCGGATATAAAATACAGTTTCACTGCGCTTACGTATATCTAAATATGAACCGAATTTTACCAAGTTTGGTTGTGTTCCTTAATGCAATAGGAAACTTCTTTCTGCCTAGTTTCGTGCAGATCGGATATAAAATGCAGATTCTACCTAAATCTGAACCGATTTTGACCAATTTCAATAGGGATCGTCCTTGGGCCAAAAAAGAGTACTGTGCTAAATTTCATCATACATGGACATACAGACGGACAAGGCTAAATCGACTCAAAAAGTGATTCTATGTCGATCGGTATAATAAACTATGGTTCTATTTCTTCTCTTTTTGGGCGTTACAAACAAATGCACAAAGTCATAATAGGGTCAGAATATTTAATATCGACCTATGTGGTTTATTTTTAGCTAAAATGTTTATAAGCAGTTACAAATAGGTAAAATAAGATCTCGCTATCATTTATTTTTTAAAAAAAATTGATGGGTATTTTAATTTTAGAAAAAATTAAAAAACTAGTTTTTGGGTTTCACGAAATGTGTAATTGCTCTCGAACGGCTGAACCGATTTTTGCAAAGATTATTTGTTTTAAAGAGAACACAATGCGCCATTTTTTTGTTAATATTGGGTAAATATTCTGACCTAATAGCCTGTAACATAGATGCAAACTCGGAATATACGAGTATATAGTTATATACAACGGCTATATCACAATATATTTTTAAAATTTGTTAAGTACACTGTAACGGGGTTCTAACAATGGATTCTGGTAGAGGAGACCTAAAAACCATATACGTGTATCAGCTTTTTGAAAGATAACATCGGCATTTTATTTTAGAGGGGGTTAAAGTCTACCCCGTTTTGCCTGCTCGTTCAGCATATCAGTATATTAAACTATGTGTTATTTACCTCTGAGGTGAGGGGTATATTAAGCAACTTTGCAGAAAATATATATATTAAGCCTCTACCTCCCCCACATAACGGTAATTTTTGGATTTATTTTAATAAATCGTAAAAAATGCCCTAAAAGTGGAGAGGGCGGAGGGGCGAAATGTAAAACATTTCCAAATCCCAAAACAACACAAACACCAAAAAACAGTCAAATTCCATAACATTGCTGCACGAATTTTTATACAGTTCTGTTCAGAAATGCGGATTCTATATATCGATACCTCCAGTAATAAATATTCCAAATTATGTTCAATCAAAATTTGGTGTTTATCCGTCAAACTAATCAAAAGTTATTTACAAACCAGTAAGGAAAGGCTAAAGTCGGGTGGGGCCGAATATATAATACCCTACACCACTCTCGTAATATTGAATAACTCTGATATATAAATTTTGTAATTCATGTATAAATTGTTTACATAAATTTACTTTTGGGACATTTTATACTTAAATAATACCCTGTACCACAGTGCGGTGTAGGGTATAAAAACGATTGGATCTAAAGAGCCAAATCGGATGAAACATATATATGGGAGCTATAGCTAAATCTTTACCGATGTTCTTCAAATTCGGCAATGTTGGTTCATGGATCAAGAAACTCTACCATTCTAAATTTCAAAACGATTGGATGTAAAATATAGCTTCTATAGAACTAAAGGGCCAAATCGGACGAAACATATATATGGGAGCTATAGCTAAATCTTAACCGATTTTCTTCAAATTCGGTAGTGTTGGTTCATGGATCAAGAAATTCTACCATTCCAAATTTCAAAACGATTGGATGTAAAATACAGCTTCTTTAGGACTGAATAGCAAAATCTAACGAAACATATATATGGGAGCTATAGCTAAATCTTAACCGATTTTCTTCAGATTCGGCAATGTTGGTTCATGGATCAAGAAACTCTACCATTCTAAATTTCAAAACGATTGGATGTAAAATACAGCTTTTATAGGACTAAAGGGCCAAATCGGACGAAACATATATATGGGAGCTATAGCTAAATCTTAACCGATATTCTTCAAATTCGGTAGAGTTTGTTCATGGATCAAGAAACTCTACCATTCTAAATTTCAAAACGATTGGATGTAAAATACGGCTTTTATAGGACTAAAGGGCCAAATCGGACGGAAGATATATATGGGAGCTATATCTAAATCTGAACCGATTTCAACCAAATTCAATAGCGATCTTAACAGCTGCGAAATACTCTAAACTGCAAAATTTCAGAACGATCAGAGTGAAATTGCGACCTGTAGTCGACGAACAACTTTACATGGACAGACGGACGGACGGACGGACGGACAGACATGCTTAAATCGACTCAGCTAGTGATTCTGAGTCGATCGGTATACTTTAAGGTGGGTCTAGCTGTGTTTTCAGGTGTTACAAACATCTGCCATGAAACAAACTTATAATACCCTGTACCACAGTGTGGTGTAGGGTATAAACAGTACAGGTCATTCGATTTGCATTATAAAGGAAATCCATACAAATTTGAAAAATTCATCAAACTTTGATCGCCTCTTCTGAAAAACTACAATTTTGCACTTAGCATAGTTTAGAATGGAGATATCGATATGACAATAGGAAAAATCTCTGGATTCCGATAAGTAAATTCGAATCTCGGATTCATGGTCAAAATAGACCTAAGAAGATCAAAATATCTCCTTGTACTAGAGAGGACATTAGTGTCATTTTATGACAGGATATTGCCTGATCGGCGAAAAATCCAGGATGTTGGGAATTGAGTCCAATGACTTTTGCGGAAACTGTGGAGATTAGGAGGAAGTAGAGAGCATTGAGCACCTGCTTTTCTACTGTCCCGCATTGGATACACGTATACTGCGATGGGCCTTCCTGGAAAACAGGTTAGTTACGGTGACGGGCAAATGGAATCGTGTTAGCATTAGGGACCTCAATTGTCTAAGTGAGCTGGAAACTCCGGCTGCCACCACAATCTATTCTAAGCTCTGGCACTAAGAAGAACATCTGGTGGAACTAACTATATCGAAGTCTGTAATCTCAGATGTAAAATGCTAAGATTAAGATTTAGATATTAGAGTGCTATATCAACATCTGAAGCGATTTTCTTCAAATTCAATAACATTCATTGTCTGTGTCAAATTCCATATTCCATATTTGTCCATAAGTGCGACCTGTACTTTGATTACAAAGTTTACATCGAGAGCCGACGGACGAACGGACGGACATCAGCTGGTGAGTTGGAGTCAATCTGTCAACTTCAAGACTGGTCTAGCTCCATTATTTTTAGATGTTAGAAACATCTGGCCAAAAAACTAAGTTGTATAACTGTGTACCACAATGTAATGTAGGGTATACAAATATGGAAAAAACAAGTAAGAAAGTTTCAGTCGGGTAAACCGACTAAGGTATACCCTCACTTTCTGAGTAATGTAATATTGAATATTACTCGAATTATTCTGTCAATTTGTGTGGGAGTTACCAGAAGGGGTTTATATAATACACCTTTTTTTCGCTGAACATTAGATACTTTAAATTCATTGCACTGTGCCGACTTATAAGCATTTATGTGCACTGGTATAAACGTTATGAGACATTAAATTGTGGTATGATTTGGGAATTTTGTGTGGGAGGTACAAAAACGGGCGTGGCAATAACGCCTATTTTTCACAGGGCTATAGACACTATAAAAACATTACACTGTAAAAAATTTCAAGTATTTTTATACACTGGTTTTAATGTTATAAGCTTTTGGTGCAAAAAGGTACCTTTGTGTGGGAGGTACCAAAAGGGGCGTGACATTCCCTGGAATGTAGGCAATATAAAAGCATAATACTGTACAAAATTTCAAGTATTTTTATACACTGTTATTAATGTTATAAGCTGTTAACTTTTGGTGCAAAATGGTGCATTTGTGTGGGAGGTACCAAAAGGGACGTGGCGACATCGCCCATTTTTCTCGAGTTGATAGCGACTAATAAGCTAATACTATGTGTGAAATTTCAAAAGATTCGAATAAGTAGTATAGCAGTTATTAAAGAATCAATATTTCACAACATTTTAACCCTTTGTGGGGGAGGTACTAGAAGGAGTGGACCAATATGGACCATCTTCGAACTTAGCCGGAGATAGAAAAAAATATTACCACATACTAAATTTGAGGTCAATCGGTTACTCCTTTCGAGAGTTATCGTGCGCACCAGCCAGCAGACACACAGACAGACAGACAGACAGACAGACAGACGGACGGACGGACATTGCTCATTCGACTTAAAATGACCCAAAACGGATTTCCTCCGAACATACTTGGGGTCTTAGGTCACTCCTTCGATGTGTTACACTTTTTTCCGTAGCAAATGATATATACCCTCGTCACACTAAAGTGAGGGTATAACAAAAGCCATCAGGCCCGTTTTGAACAAACTGAACATAATAAATACATATGCCTACTGCATGAGCTTTAGTTGTCTTAAGATTATTTGGAAAATATACACATATGTATACTCGTATATGTGGATATTCCCACTTTAATTTGTCACACACTGTATTTATGTTTTTCTCCTAAGTTGTGTGTTAAATTTAATTACAAACTTTAGCTAGCTTTATCTTGTGATGGAGTATATAAAACAATTGTCAAAAATAATGCCGTAACTGGTGATTAGATATGTAAATATATGTTCATATATGGAGACACACACACACACAGTTTTTGCCACATTTACTACACATTGCAAAGTAAAAGAATACACTTGCGAAAAAATAAACTGAAACAATTACATGTTACGACTAGTTGCCAGGAAACTTGGATTTTCTTTAATATGTTTCTTTTTGTTGCAACTGAATGACCTATAATAACAACAACAACGACGACGAACCTTATTATTAAATTGTGCGACATAATGTTGTTGTTCTTTTTGTGTTTTTTGCAGCTAGTGTTCATCCGGGTTGAGAAGGTTTTGTACGGACTGGCCTCCGGTCTATTATTTTCAAGTTTGGCACAGATGCAATTTAAGGTAGTTGCAAGTACTCTAAGGATATCTCGTTCGTATGAATGTATGTATGTGTATATGTCATGTCACTCTGTGTGTGTGGTGAATATGAAGTTTAGAAGATAAGAAAAGTTTATTTTTTCTTCTGAGCACACCATGACACCCTGACATATGATTAGTACTTGTAGTCTGACACTGATGATGGCATTCTGCAGTGTCTGTTTACGTATTGTTAAAGTTTTCTCTTTTACATTCTCACATCTGTATTTATGTAGAACAACATCCGCATACTTACTCTGTATAGTATATATGTATGTATTTGTATTCATGAGCATATGTGAGTGTATGTGTCAGAGAGCGTTTGAGTGCTTTTCAATGTGTACATGTTTGTTCGGAAGTACAAGAATATGTATTGTATAAGTATTTGAATATGAGTCATCTCACGTGGAATCTACCTGAAAAAAGATGAAGTTTGTTATGTTATGCCCAGCAGCCCTTCGATAAACATTTTGTTGCATAGTGTAATCAATTTGGTTTTCGGAAAAGTCATAATACTATAGAACAGGTGCACTGACATGTTGCTTATATCAGAAGAGCGTTTAAAAATAAATAATACTGTTCGGTTCTATTCATAGACATTGCCCAAACATAAAATATGCGACCTTCTACCAATAAACACTCAAAAATTGTTCAAGAGTTATCTAACAAACCGGTCGTTTGAAGTAAAATCAATTGGCATCTTTTCTAGGCCTAAGAAAATAAATTTCCATGTTCCCAAAGGGAAGCCTTCTGGGCCCTATACTGTATGTTATTTTCACAACAGATATGTCCACCACCACCAGTACTCACCCAAGCCCTTCAGTTGCGTCCTATCAACTGCAGTCGCACGTCCGAGCCGTAGAAGAATGGTTAAAAAATGGAGAGTGGTAAATTCTTTTAAATTCCATTCATTAAATCCATCTTGACGTGGTGATAAAACTTAAAAGTAACTTCAGTGATTCATCAGCCAAAGATGTATAGTATTAAGTTATTTTATACAAAGCGATTATAAAGCCATTTGGACAAATGCTATCCAACTCTGGGGTACAGCGTGCGCTTCTAACGTATGCAAATTGAAAAGAATACAATCGAATATTCTTCGTTTAATTACAGGTCCACCAGAAACAGGTACATAAGAAACGAAAACATCAACAAGGACCTCAACATCCCACTATTGAAAAAGGAAACAAAAGAATATTGTCGGTTATACGTGATCCAACTATCAAATAATCCAACCTTCCTGGATTCAGATGTTCATTTCATCAGCTGATTGTGAGCTTACGGAAGCTCTCTGGAACGAAGGGTCTCTAAGGAATACAGTGGCATTGCTAAGTATGGACAAATCAAATCTACGATTGATTGCGGGCCTTGTAATAGGGCAAAACATCCTCTGTAAGCATATTTATTGAACTGGCTTACGGAATGATGATATATGTCGCTGGTATCACGACCCTGACTCAGTTTCGTTTCATTTCCTTTACCAATGTTCCATATTATCGTATAGAAGATACTGGATTCCTAGTGAATAACTTAGACTAGACGAACTCAATGGGTTGGATCCACTTAGACTTTTAAAATGCAGCAAGGCATTATATCGGAGCTCTAGACTCAACTGAAACATTGGGGAAGACGAATTAAAGAATGCTTAGAAAATTCCATCAAACCGCTATTACCACAACAACTACACAGGCATGACGGAGGAGATAGACTTCAGTTGACCAATATAGCTGCGAAAGTTCTAAGTAAAACGCCTACCCCATAGCCGTAACCATTGTGGCTGGATTTACATTATTACAGGCCTCCTGTATGTGTAGCAAATCCTCATTCTATTTATAAAACTAAACGGATCATACAGGGCCTTTTCGTAGGATTTGTTCTTGCTATCGATATGATATTTATTTGACAGTGGCGTGCGATCAATGCTAGTCCTAACGTAACTATGGATTCATTTCTTCAAGGTTTTAAGTTGAAATGACTATAAACCAACCTGCCGGCAATCCGTCATGTCATTGTAGTTGCCTTTCGCTGTTATATGTACATATATCCCTGCTTCATAAAACCAGAAAGAGCTCTTTATGCCAGATATTCAGTCTGTAGCTGTTAAGAAACCTCTGAGTTATGTCACATTCCCCCAAGGTAAAACTTCCCAAATGTGTCATGCTGCATGGTATATAATATTAAAGTTTACTTTACGATTTTACGTGTTGCTTCGGTTAAGGCTATGGTGGCAACTGGTTCTACCTGCTCATATAGACCACTTTAGGACCCTAATGTTACCAGGGACTCAGATGGCCGTAATCGAAACATACCTCTTTCATATACAAAGTTAACAATAGTACAAACATCGGTACTGGAAAGATCTGTCAAACCTCTTAGAAAGGCCAAACATACAGACGACATTTACTCAATGCGGGCCAGTAGCATAGCAGGTGCTCCATGTTTTGTATGTCACCCCCGCTTCTGCAGAACTCATTGGAGTCAATACCCAACCTTCTGGCGTGTTCGCCGATCAGGTAGTGTCCCGTCAGAACCGACACTAACGTAGACAGTCCTCTTTCTTTAGTGCGAGGAGATATTATGGCCGTCCCAGGTCATATCTTTACCGGATTTGTCTAGCTACCCTACATGCGCCGATTTCTATCTATATTTCAATAGACTGTCAGATTGCTTTCTGCCTAAGACAAAGCTTGCGTGAGGACAATGGTGTACAAATATAAGAAAATTATTCTAAAATTTGTAAAGTAGTTACTTTCATCGTAGTTACTTTGCAGTACCCATATGAGGTGTATAAATATATAAAACTGCTCAGTCATCTCGTTAGGGGATCTGCGGCAGTCGAGGGCTGTTTGTGAATTTATGTACGTGGCCTCCAAATAATTGATGACGGCCTGGCTGTTCGAGTAAATGACAACACCAGTGTTGATCACAATCTCACTTCTCAGTCACATTGCGACTTCCCTTATCGCCAATATTTCGGCTTGATATACACTGCAGTTATCTGGTAGTTCCTGAGCTATATCACGGCTAAATTCTCTAAGGTGTACTCCGAAGTCTACCTTATCATCAAGCTTCGAAACATTCGTATAGAAGAAGTGTATTTGGTATATATTACCCATTCTTCTACACTACACTGTTATACTCGTATCCTTATGTGCTCGTAGTTCTTGTAATGGCACATTGATAGATGGTTTAATAGTAATGCCGCTCTGGTGGCAAATTCTCTCGCCACAATATCAATGGGCAGTAGATGGAGTAGGACTTGTAGTAGTTCTCAACAGTCGTGGCTCACGACTTTGCAACCACAACTTTCTAGATCTAAAGGGATTCCATGCATGCAGGCAGGTTCTATAGATTTGCCCTTGTTGTTGGCATGTTGATACCCCGACAGGATTTTTGTATCCAGGTTTTCTCTAATGAAGGAATCTAAAAGACTTTTCAGACCTTTTCATAGGAAGAAGGATTGGCTAACTGGCCTGAAGTTGTTGTTAGTTGCGTTATCTTTCCCGCTGTGGGTATGGTTACCCAGTGTTTTAGCTCTGCCACTCTGTACCACTAAAACAAGTTACTGACAATGTATCGATTGCCCTAACTAGATTTATCGAATTTCTTCCAATGTCGAAAATTCGCAGTGGATACGTCCATATGCAAATTGCGAAACCGAACACTGTACACTGTGTGCACGACAATGGTGCATACGAGCGAACAAATGTTGCAAAGAAGTTTAAGGGTTAAGCTTTATATAAGCCAGTGTCATACTAGTTGTGAGGCAACTATGTTTTGCCTTCTAATCTTCTGGTAGTGGCGGGTCTACGTATCCGTCTTTACCGCCCAGCCGCACCAGCGCCCGGACTGTCGGTACTTCCAACGCAGTTGGATGAATAGTTTAGACAGACAAAGTTTTGTGGTAAATTTGAACAACTGTAATTTTCCCTTTCTGTCTCTGTTTCTGCTTTCTGTCTCTGTGCTAGATAAAAGGAGAAATGTTGTTAAATTTTGTTGATGTTGTTTTGTAATTCAATGTTGTTAATACTACGCACTTGTTCCTCCGGCCGTCCTCTCCCCCCATTCGTCTCCGGATGTGCCTTATGTTGCTTGTATTTAATTAAAATGGATTTAAATACTTTTCCTTATACCAGAGACAAATAGAAAACAAGCCAGACAAAGACGGACGTTTCATTGTCATTTAGTTGCCAAATTTTTCCTGTCATTCGGGTCACTCAAAGTGAGTTTGGAACACCTTTTAAATAATGCAAATATCTTAGAAGGCACTCTGGTGCATAAGTGTCATTTCCCATTCATTCACTTTTTGCATTTTCATATATTCGGGTCAAAAGTTGGGTTTTGCAGTTCCAAACCTTGTGACATGTGCACTAAATGTCCGGATGTTGTCTCATCACCCACAATTTTATGGAAATTGCGTATGAACATTTTGTGTTGTTAGTATTTGTTGGATATTGAGTTTTTCTATTTAAAAAACTCAGGATTGAAGTTGACTAGGCCTTGTAAGTAAATATACCTAGGCCTTTTGTCTTATGGTTGCAAAGATTATTCTTGTCAAAGTAGAGATGTCATTGATATCAATAGATAAAATATTACCGAGGCACTAGTTGTGACAGCGTTATCCAAAATTAGCCGACATAACAAAAAAAAAAACATAACAAATTTGGGAAAAATGCTCTTTATTTCTCAACATAATCAAAGCATTTTTTAGTTTATAATTCCTCCTGCAAAAATGTCGGCCACACTGTAACACGATCTGCCCATCAGCTTAGATGTGGCAGTACTATTACCACTCTCCTTGTGCAGTAGGCCCGCCCTTCTGTGCATCATTGACAGGGCCCCTATCTCTGCAATATTGACATATATTAATTGAAAATGTGTATAGTTGGTTCATTAAAAGATTATGCCTTTTAGGAATTTCTATGATATCCTTTTACTCCATTCATTAATGCCTGGCACCTGTTCATAATCGGTTTGAGTGTTCGAGAGTATGTGAGGGTAAATTAAAGTACTCGTACTTCTTATCGAATAGACATTATCATTAAAATATGGCAGACGAGTTTGCATACAATACAAACCATTCTTTGTTATGTCTACTCTAGTCGTAATTGCCCAGTGAACAAATTGTCAAGTAATTTCACTACTTAGAATCGAATGAAATCCGTCTTTCAGTGTCCGCTGGGAAGACACTACTGGCACTCGTCTCAATCTGTGTGTTGGAAAAGAAAACGAGCCTAACACGAGCAGACGGGTATATCTACGTATATAGCAAATATATCTGCAGCTAAATGCCATATAAAAACAAGTAAGAATGTTCAGTCGGGTAAACCGACTTATGGTTCCCCTCACCTCGAGTCCCAAAAAAATATTCCTAAATGTATTTATTTTTTGTTTTAATTAAATTACATTCAATTTAAATTGAATTTAATAACTTGAATGTACTGATATTAAAGTTATAAGCTTTTAACTTTTAGTGCAAAATGGTCCATTTGTGTAGGAGGTTCCAAAAGGATCGTGACAATAACGCCCACTTTTCTCTGGACTCTACGTACTGTAAAAATATTACACTGTACGAAATTTCAAGTAATTGTATGCACTGGTATTAAGGTTATGAGCTGTTAACTTTTGGAGCAAAATGGTCCATTAGTGTGGGTGGTACCAAAAGGGGCGTGTCAAAAGCGCCCACTTTTCTTTGGACTCTAGGTACTATAAAAGCAATATACTGTACGAAATTTCACGCATTTTTATGAACTGATATTAAAGCTATTTACAGTTTACTTTTGGTGCAAAATGGTCCATCGTGTGAGAGGTACCACAAGGGGTGTGGCAACTTCACCCATTTTTTGTTGGCGAATAATAAACTAATACTATGTGTGGAATTCGAAGAAGTAGTATAGACGGTATTAAAGAAATAATATTTCAATACAAGTTAACCCTTTGTTGGGGAAGGTACTAGAAGAGTGGACCAATATGGCCCATCTTCGAACTTAGCCGGAGATAGAGAAAAATATTACCGCATACCAAATTTTAAGTCTATCGGTTGATCGTTTCGGGAGTTATCGTGCGCACCAGCCAGCAGACAGACAGACGGACATTTCTCATTCGTCTTAAAATAAGCTAAAACATACTTTGGGTCTTACATCACTCCTTCGATGTGTTACACTTTTGACCCGTAGCAAAATATATATTTCCTCGTATCACTAAAGTGAGGGTATAATTAACTGATTGCAAACATTTTGAAATTTAAATGTTGGATGAATTACGAACAACGCTTCGGAGGGGAGCACATCTAGGAGCGGAGGTATACAGTAACACATCGAAGGATAAGATACAGGGTGGCCCAAAATGACCAAAGGGGTTTGAATTCCTGTTAACTTTTTTTAAATATAATATATTTTTTTCTTAATTTTTTCAGTATTTTGTAAAAAAAATTTGGGAAATTTGAAATGGAACAGTACACATTTGAACGAACACGAATATGCGAAGTTGAAAAAGGTCACCACTTCGGAGAGATAATCTTTCATAATTAAATTAAAAATATTCTCCATTTATATAAATAAATTAGTTTTATTTTGTTTTACTAGCTAGACCCGGTCCACTTCGTTGCCCCCAGATTTCCGATCCCGTCCATTTTTTAACCAATCACGAATTCTGCCACCAAATACATATACAAACAGCACTCTCTCTAACAAATTGTGCAAGAAATCTCAATTTCAAAATGTTGCGGGGCCACTCCCATTAGTCTGATCCCGCCCATTTTTGAACTAATCACGTAGACTGCTACCAGATACATATAAACAGAATTACAGTACTATCACTACTAAATTGTGCAAGCTATATATGGGCGGGGCCACGCCCTTTGGTCTGATCCCGCTTATTTGTAGACCAATCACGTAGGCTTCCACCAGACAGACATACACACAATTACAGCACTCTTGCAAACAGATTGTGCAAGATACCTCAATTTCAAAAGGTTGCTTATATGGGCGAAGCCACGCCCATTCATCCGATTCTTCCCATTTTTGGACCAATCTCGTAGACTACCACCAGATACATATGCGCAAAATTACAGCACTCTTTCTAACAAATTGTGCAAGATATCTCAATTTTTAAATTTGGCTTATATGGGCGGGGCCACGCCCATTGGTCCGATCCCACCCATATTTAAACCAATCAGGCAGACTACCACCAGATACATATGTACAAAATAACAGTACTCTCTCTAACATGTTGTGAAAAATATCTAAATTTCAAAATTTGGCTAATATCGGCGGTGTCACGTCCATTGGTCCGTTTAGGCCCATTTTTTGACCAATCACGTAGACTTCGACGAGATACATATGTACAAAATTACAGCACTCTCGCTAATAAATTGTGCACGATAAGTCCATTTATGGACCAATCACGTAGACTCTCACCAGAGACATATGCACAAAATTACAGCACTCTCGCTAAAAAATTGTGCAATTTATCAATTTCAACATTTGGCTTATGTGGGCGGGGCCACTCCCATTCGTCCGATTCCGCCCATGTTTGTACCAATCACGTAGACTGCCACCAGATACATATGTACAACATTACAGCACTCTAGCTAACAAATTGAGCAAGATATATTAATTTCAAGTACCCCATTTTCACCACCCCCACACATGTACATTCTGTGAAAATTTCAAGAAGATCGGTCCAGCCGTTTAGACGCCTACACGGTACAAACAAACACACATTCTCCTTTATATATATAGATAGATATAAAATTAAAGCCAATCATAAAAATGTGTACACTATTTCTTCATGGAATAAATGGTCACCGTACGTATATTCCAAAAGCAAGATAGACGTCCCGTACAGGAGATAATGATTTCCAGCCGATAAGTCTATCGTCATTTCTCTTTAAAACTCAGGAAAGATTAATATGTATTAATCTTACCTTAGGACTAAACTTGATCACTGGCTACTGTCCATAGAGATTGATTCGGAGACTCATTTCAGCAAAATCTCCGTCAACTGACCTCCACCGATTTCTTGCCGAATACTCCAAAGGGGTGTTCTGTAGATTTTTTCCCGGACTTTTTCAATTCCCGAAAAAGCGGGATTTTTTAAACGTTCCCGGGATCCCGCTTTATGAAAGTTCCGTAATGTGTATTTTATGTATATATAAAATTACTTTAAGACATATCGAGCTTAACCGCCAAAAAAAAACGTAAGCGCTACCATGATTTATTTAATATTTGAAGGAAATCATTTACTTATGACAAATTGCATCATGTGTCAGAATTTTATAGCTGTAAAATATACATATAAAGTTATACTAAATTTCATAATAATATAATCAGATATTTGCGTTATAATTCATTTAAACAAAAAATAATCGCAAAATAAGTCTTCTCCTTTAAATTCAAAACAAACTTAAAACATAGAAGAACTCTTTAGATATATAAGTAGATATACATGTAAACATTTTTACACCTTTTTTGCATATTTAAATTCAAGTGTGTTAAGATGAAAAACGTTTGTATGTACGACCATGAATAAAATAAGACCGTTCCGAAAAAAATCGATGAATAATTTAAAAAGTTATAACTAATTTAGTTAGTTTACACTCAAGAATATTCGGTTATGTAGCGTAGAAGTTAAAATAACTTCGGTATTATGTTTTGATATCATTTGTGGGGGTGATAAAGTTGGTTGGATTTGCGAAATTATGTAATTTTTTTAAGTAATACCCCCATTTTTTTCGAATTGGTCTTATTTTATTCAAAACCTATCAGACTTTACAATAAAATAATAAAAATGAAGATTTTATTTTAAAAATGTTTAATTTTTCTCAAAATATAGGATTTTTCGCAATATTTGGCAAGATAACGTCAAAACCTCTGAGAGGATAAAAACAGATATGATACGAAAATGATGTCTACTTAATTTTGATCATTTCACAAATCCTGAACTAATTCGGATAATTGGTTCTAGATTTGTTGTAAAATATATAGTTCAAAATCTCTATTTTATATTATTGTATTCTATAAATTCAAATTCAAAGAAAACACTTTATAAGCATATAAGAAACAGGTTGAAAAACCCTGATATTGAACAATGGCTAGCAGATATAAAAAATATCTCTTTTCAGCGTTTTTTAATTAAATTAAATTAATTAAAAATTGCACTATGCAAAACCCTACAGCCGAAATGTTACAATAAAAACTTCTGTTTTGCCAACATTCTAAGGAAAATTATATAAGCGAAAAATCCCGGGAAATCTGTGCGGGAATTAAAAAATATGGCCTTTTTCCGGGATTTCCCGGGAACATGACCCCGGGAAATCCCTAGTGTTCTGTCTCCTCTGCTATGGAATATCTGAATGAACAATATTATGTTTTCTTTGGAGATGATGATAATAAGATTATTATAAACACAGAAAAAACATTTACTAAGTTTAAAGACAGTGGCAATGATATCAAGCCAATGTCAAATAATCTTTAAAGTAAGAACATTCCAAACTTAAAATTGTGACATTTTAATAGAAATTAAGCCGAATTTTACTATTAACTTAATTATTTTTAATTTAAGTAGGAAGTATACTAACTTTAAAGCCTAGTTGGCATTGGTTCGAAATCATTGCCGCTGTCTTCAACATTTTTTCCAGTGTATACAGATGATGTGGCAATAGCTGTTAGAGGGAAGTTCCCGAGTACTCTAAGAGATACCCTATAGCAGACTCTTCATACAACCACAACATGGACTTCCAGGACGGAACTACTTATACTCTGCACCTGTCTCCTTGGGGGTATTAAAATTCGATTCTCTGAAAGCACAAAAAACTTTGGTATTTTTTTTTATTGAACTTCAAACCCAACATTATCTAAAGAGCAGAAATACTGCGTTAGCGCTATACCCTTTTAAAGGGCTATAGTAAATTGCTACACGGCCTTGCGATAATGTGTGATATGCTAGTCATTAAATGTTATACTACGTTTAATATACTGCGAATAGACTCACTGTCACTATGGCCAGGAAATGGCTACGGACATTCTAGACATAATGCATGACCTTACGAGCATTTTTTTCTCAAAAATTATTTCCTGTTGCACGAATGAATGAACTTTTGCCTATTAATGACTAAAATAACGTTTATTCCATTTAAATATTGAAAAAGGTCACGCACAAACGGAAAAAAGTGTCAAGCCTTATAACTTTCACGAAAAGCCACATAACCTATGAACAAATTGAGACATTGATCATAGAAATCGATGAACATCTTTCATTATACCCTACACCACACTGTGGTACAGGGTATTATAAGTTTGTTTCACGGCAGATGTTTGTAACACCTTAAAATAACACAGCTAGACCCACCTTAAAGTATACCGATCGACTCAGAATCACTAGCTGAGTCGATTTAACGATGTCCGTCCGTCCGTCCGTCCATGTAAAGTTGTTCGTCGACTACAGGTCGCAATTTCACTCCGATCGTTCTGAAATTTTGCAGTTTAGAGTATTTCGCGGCTGTTAAGATCGCTATTGAATTTGGCTGAAATCGGTTTAGATTTAGATATAGCTCCCATATATATCTTTCGTCCGATTTGGCCCTTTAGTCCTATAGAAGCCGTATTTTACATCCGATCGTTTTGAAATTTAGAATGGTAGAGTTTCTTGATCCATGAACCAAGATTGCCGAATTTGAAGAAAATCGGTTCAGATTTAGATATAGCTCCCATATATATGTTTCGTCCGATTTGGACCTTTAGTCCTATAGAAGCTGTATTTTACATCCGATCGTTTTGAAATTTAGAATGGTAGAGTTTCTTGATCCATGAACCAAGATTGCCGAATTTGAAGAAAATCGGTTCAGATTTAGATATAGCTCCCATATATATGTTTCGTCCGATTTGGCCCTTTAGTCCTATAGAAGCTATATTTTACATCCGATCGTTTTGAAATTTAGAATGGTAGAGTTTCTTGATCCATGGACCAACATTGCCGAATTTGAAGAAAATCGGTGCAGATTTAGATATAGCTCCCATATATATCTTTCGTCCGATTTGGTCCTTTAGTCCTATAGAAGCTGTATTTTACATCCGATCGTTTTGAAATTTAGAATGGTAGAGTTTCTTGATCCATGAACCAACATTGCCGAATTTGAAAAAAATCGGTTAAGATTTAGCTATAGCTCCCATATATATGTTTCGTCCGATTTGGCCCTTTAGTCCTATAAAATCTGTATTTTACGCCCAATCGTGTTGAAATTTAGAATGGTAGAGTTTCTTGATCCATGAACCAACATTGCCGAATTTGAAGAAAATCGGTTAAGATTTAGCTATAGCTCCCATATATATGTTTCATCCGATTTGGCTCTTTAGATCCAATCGTTTTTATACCCTACACCACACTGTGGTACAGGGTATTATTTAAGTATAAAATGTCCCAAAAGTAAATTTATGTAAACAATTTATACATGAATTACAAAATGTATATATCAGAGTTATTCAATATAACGAGAGTGGTGTAGGGTATTATATAGTCGGCATCGCCCGACTTTAGCCTTTCCTTACTGGTTTTTATTTACAATTAAGTGAAGGTATCTCATTTTGAATCGAATGTATCTCTCTGGAAAAAACTTTGACGACATTTTATGACTCTTATTTTTTCTGATTTTTTTACAGAAACCACATTTATGAGCGGTCATTACTTTGAAAGTTTTGAAAAAATTGCCAAAAATTGTGATAAATAAAAATTTTAAAATCATTTTGTGCGTGAGGTTTTTTTTTATCGAATCACCTTATATGTAAGATTTTATCTAATCTTAAAGAAAAACTCATCTAAATTTGCTACAGGGAAACGAGGTTGTATAAATGTCATCACCATATTGTAGATAACACTATGACTGAACCACTCTTTGACAAGAAGTACCTCACTTTTATACCTGATAGATCAGAATGGAATGGTCTATCCCAGGACATAGGAAATTCGTTAACCTCTCCTATACATACGATTCCAAACTCAACAACCAAATGGGCTTTGGCGACTTTTCTAAGGAACAGAAATCTTAGCAATTAAAGAGGTAGCGGAATGGCTGAAAAATAATGTTCTGATCAAAAAAGGATTATCATTTTCTCTGATAGTCAGGCTACTATCAAGCCCCTGGACGCTACAATCCCGTATTCCAAAACATAGTGTAATCAACAATGCCTGGAAGGTCAGGCCTTGTGTGTAGAATGACACTATAGCCGTAGCCATTTCCTGACCACAGTGGCAGTTCCCTAAGTCTAATCGCATCTAATCGTACATGCGGCATATTGCGTTGCTATAATATCGAGCGGCATTAAATGTAGTATAACGTTTAGGGCCTCAGTTAGTGTCGTTCTCAGCGCACCAGTGATACACATAGCAGGTTTAACTGTAGAAGCCGGACAGGTTTCGCCACCACTATAATATCTGCTTCGTCGTCTGTGTCCGCTAGAGGCCCATCATCAAATGATACATCCCCACAGGATTATTCCGACCGAGTAATAAAAAGCTTCTCCACACATCCAAGGAAGGGAAGCGGTGTGTCCCTTATCATTTGTGCACATCTTATGCCGGATTTTCCTGAATCCATATAATATAATGCCATTGGACTCTGCGAGGTGAGATAGATACTCGGCACTCAGTATAAATACTGCTTGCTCCGAGACCCACCAGGCTCATCCAATCGACCGATCTTCCAGTTGGTAGTTGGAAGTGGGGGATTGCAGACCTTCAGAATAATAGTAATGGATTTCACATAGGCTGGTATAGCCGAAATCCATGCATGTGCCCTTCTTCTATGCGTTGCGCAGATTACATAACTGTATTAGTTATATGCGTCCCTGATACCAGTTTGAGTCGATACAATCGGGCGCCGGGCCCGGCATCTCATCAAGAACAGCGAAGAAAACAGAGTGCGGTGCGTTATCTGCTTACTGAACTTTTTGCAATGTCGAAGTGATGTAGTTCCTCGAATTAAACTTAACTTAAATTTTCAAATTTCCAAGTATGTTAGAAAAGTGCAGTTTCCGGGAAAAGGGCAAAGAAAATTCTGCAGATTTTCCAGAAACGAAATCGCCATTAGACTTTTTGAACCTATAGCTCTTGTGCACAACGACCAACATCTGTATAACCATAACATAGTATAACGTTTAGTGGATTTCTGCAGAGCTGTCCACCAGATGACAATGCCTCACAGCATTATCGGTATTACTACTGTCGTATACAACCGATGAACTATACGCGGTTTCAGACCCCAGCGTTTTCCCTTTTCAATTTTACAGGTATATAGGGCGATATATATAGCCTTCGTAGACCTTTTAATAATGTTGGATTTGAAGTTCAACTTACTATCTAGTAAAATACCTATGTATTTTTGGCTTTAAGAGAAGGGAATTTCAATACCTCCAAGGAGACTGGCGCAACTGTTGGTACATTAACACCAAGATCCTGACCCCAGCAGACGATGTCGTGCTCGTTTCTTTTGGAAGGAATTTGTTTGTTCATCCATATATTTCATTCATTGTTTGTTGATATTTCGTTCAAAAATGCATACCTTCCGAGTTTCAGGAAAAAATCGCCATAAAAATGTATATTGGACATAAGGCGGAGTGGTCAAGTTATTTGAAAAATCCGCATTTCCAGAGTGATTTGACTGCAATTGAAAATGTATGTGTGGTTTGTCTTGATAATAGTTTGTATGTATGATTCTAACCGGTAGATGGCTCTGTAGTGGTATTATGTCCAATATAAATTTTTTATGGTGAATATCAACGAATAACCAACCAATACATCCAAACAGTACTATGTCTGCAGGGTCAGAAGCACATCTTGTGGTTGAATGGGCCTGCTGTAAGATGTATCTAAGATTACTCGGAAACTTCCCTCTAACAGCTATTGTCACGTCATCCGCATAAGCAGCTAACTGCAATGCGCCTCTTAATCAGAGGTTATAAATGAATCCACATACACTGCTAACACTGCTACTGCTTCGTTTTTATTAATTGTCTTAAAAAAGGAAAGACAATCAACGGTGAGTAAGTATAATGTTAAATTATTGCAGCGTTTAAGTGTTAAAATTAAAGAAAATAGGCCGAATTTTGCAAAAAAGAAAGTGTTATTTCATCAAGTCAATGCACCATTTCACACCTCCACATTTTAGACAACTATTGCAATGACAATAGCCTGAGCAAAATGATAATACCGAGACATAATAAGATTACATTAACTCAACATAATTTACTTGTTAACTGGTTGACTTTCACCTATAAAATGCACATTTTTCTAATTTACATATCAGAAATCACACTTATTTTCAATGTCAGTTTCATAATTTTCTTATTAGCCGATTGACTTTCACCATAAAATGCATACATTTTCTAATTATACATCAGAAATCACACATATTTGCAATGTCAGTTTCGAAACAAACAAATTCTTACCATATAAGAGCTTATTAAAATAAATATTTGCCATATACTCGTATGTAATTCCAATCTCTGCATAATCCCTTATAAGTAATGACAAACCTCTCTCCTCTGGTGTCAAAATGCAAATTTGTAAAATATGTAATTTGTCAGCTATGTTTTGCAGGTTACATATTTCTTTGTATATTTCTTGAGATTTTAAGAGAGCCATACAATTGTCTGTCTGTACACATGACATATTGGTCGTTGTTAACTTTTCAATAAACAACCTTATGAATGGATGAATGCGTAAATGAATAAATTAATAAAGAATACCAGTATTTGAAATGTAGATATTTTTCAAAAAATTATGGAAATCATAACCATAGGTCATTATATTTTATTATTTTTCAAAATATTGATTTTTCCTATGAAATCTGTTATGAATTTTAATAATGCTCCCTCGCACATACATTCACAAACATTCAGTCTTTTGAGATGCTTGAGGAAATGAGCTTTCTTTGTTGTCCCGATGTACCAAATGAACGCTTTTTGAATTTCTAATAAATTAATACGATTTAAAGCATTTGCTGCCCAATTCTCGCTAAGAGGGAAACAAATTCATGCCAGACGCCAACATAAACATCCGTGTAACCTAAAACCCTAATGCCCTCGACACAGTGCGCAACCACCCAAAACCCAACACCAAATACCTATGAAACCAACAACACTTACAATATTCAAATTGTACGAATATTGTTGTTTCTTATTTATTTTGAGGGCGGAGATGGAGTCGAAATATATGAGAAGCAGACACATACGTTGGGAATATTTAAAGGAAAATGTTCCAAGAAAATTTCACTTAAACGAATAAAAATTGAATTCGCAGATGGCAGAACATCGATAGAATAAAATGTAGCATATCTTCTCACACTGGTCACAGCCGGAGAAAGTCTATCTGACAAGTGTGGGCATAAATCAACAACTATACATGTGTACTATTTGACCAACAAAAGTTTGAAATTTATGGTCCCACTTTAACAACGAAATAGCTAAGATTAAATCACAATTGGTACAAAATGCAGAACGATACTCTTATCCAATCCTTAGACGAGCTTCCGGTTCAAGTATCGCTTAAAATCTGGGCCAACCCTATGATAAGCTATAGGTGGATTATTTTTGGATCATATGAAAATTAGAAACAAGGTAAATCGTAGTACATCACTGGCGGGCATTTTATCGCCTCTTCTGTGGTTTACGACGGTACATAGTCTCCTTAGTCTTGAATCGGAAACTCAGTTGGAATGATCACATAGAAGAAAAAGGCACCAAGGATTACAGATGTTGGTCGTTGTGCACAAGAGCTATATTTTCAAAGTTAAGTTTAATTCGAGGAACTACATCACATCGACTTAAAAGGGGCAAATATTTTACGTAGACGGGGCAACATTTTTTCCAGAAACGAAATCGGCATAAGTATGATACACTGGCTTTACCCGGGCGGGATTAGAACAATAATAACCACGCCTCAGTAGTGTGGTGGACATTAATCGCAAAGAAGTGCAACATAAGAACATTGCAAAAAGTTCAGTAAGCAGATAACGCACTGCGCTCTGTTTTCTTCGCTGTTCTTGAGGAGATACCGGGCCCGGCGCCAGTTGTATCGACATTTATGTAATCTGCGCAACGCATAGAATAAAGAGCACATGCATGGATTCCGGCTATACCAGCCTATGTAAAATCCATTACTCTCATTCTGAAAGTCTGCAATCCCCCGCTTCAAACTACAAACTGGAAGATCGGTCGATTGGATGAGACTGATGGGTCTCGGAGCAAGCAGTATTTATACTGAATGCCGAGTATCTATCTCACCTCGCCAAGTCCAATGGCATTATGTTATATGGATTCAGGAAAATCCATCATAGGGTGTGCACATGTAATAAGGAAGCGGTGTGCTTGGATGTGTGGTGAAGATTTTTATTGTAACGGGGTTTTATACGTAGGCCGAGGTAGTTCAGCCGCCTCCAGGATCAATTCAAGGACCCACAAAACCTTAAATAAGAACACACTATTTCCCTTTCCAGGGCATGAAATTGAGGTTTTATTTATCGTGTTTTCTCTGTACAACAATATAATGTTTCATTTATTTATACAAAATATTTCATGAGTCACTCTATGTATGGGAGTATGGGTACAAGTCCTCTAGTGCGCTGATATTTGTTTGTCCCAGATGCCGATTAGTTGTCGATGAGGATTGCAGGGAAGGCTATCAATACTGCCTTCAATTTAAACTTCAATTTAAACGGTGGTATGTAAACTGACGTGACGCTTAACAGACGCCCCACACATGCGCTTGACGGACGCCTCACACAGGCGCTGACGGACGCCTCACACAGCCGCTAGACGGACGCCTCACACAGGCGCTTGGCGGACGCCTCACACAGGCGCTTGACCGACGCCTCACACAGACTCTGACGGACGCCTCACACAGGAGCTTGGCGGATTTACGGATGACCCAGTTCGAACGCGCAGGCGATCGGCGGATTCTGCGGCGTAAACTTGGATTTCGGTTGACACCTTGGTCCTTACACATGCACGGTTGGCGGATGATGTGGCGTGGATTAGACTATCGGTATAACGGTGTGGTATTGGGCTTCGACGACGATCAATGAATGAGACAGTGGCTTTTTATTTAGTGGCAAGAAGTAAAGGTCATGGATGCGGGCGAACAGCGTTTACGAGCGAACCGCGTATGCGGGTGAACCGCGTATGCGAGCGAATTGCGTATGCGAGCGAATTGCGTATGCGGGCGAACCGCGTATATGAGCGAATCGCGAATCAATTGCGATCACAAAAACAACGCACAAAAGCCGAAATTGTTGAAAAAGTTTTAAACGCTAGTCCTCTGAGAACAAAACGGATTATTAAGAGTATTCCAACTCCAAGCGATGAAAAACAGTTCTCAAATGAAGAGGCATTATTTTTGGATTTGAAGTTAACAAAACACCAATATACTCAGCTCAGGTTGCATGCGATTGAAAAAGGCTCAAATCTGTATCCATCATATCGAGCCACAACCGCCAAAAAAACTTAACCGCCAAATTATCGATTTTCGTTTTTTGATGAAAATCGATTAAGAAGCATAATTCCCATCACCTGTAAAAATTTCGCTGCCGACAAATGTACCGTTACGAAGAAAAAGTCAAAACAAAAACAAGTAAGAAAGTTTCAGTCGGGTAAACCGACTAAGGTATACCCTCACTTTGTGAGTAATATAATATATAACATTACACCAATAAATCTGTCAATTTGTGTGGGAGGTACCAGAAGGGGTTTTCCAAATACACATATTTTTCGGTAAACAGTACATTCTTAAATACATTGCATTGTGCTGAACTATAAGCGTTTATGTGCACTGGTATATTAAAGTTACGAGCTATGTAATTTTGGTATGATTTGGTCATTTTGTGTGGGAGGTACAAAAAGGGGCGGGGTGATAACGCCCACTTTTTACAGGACTATAGGCACTATAACAGCATTACACTGTACAAAATTTCAAGTATTTGTATGCACTGGTATTAAAGTTACAAGCCGTTTACTTTTGGTACGAAACGGTCCATTTGTGTGGGATGTACCAAAAGGGGCTGTACAATAATGCCCATTTTTTACCGGACTATAGGCGCTACAAAAACATTACACTGTAGAAAATTTCAAGCATTTTTATGCACTTGTATTAACGTTATAAGCAGTTAAATTTTGATGCAAAATGGTCCATTTGTGTGGGAGGTACCAAAAGGGGCATGCCAACTTCACTCATTTTTCTCGAGTTAATAGCGACTAATATACTAATATTATGTGCAGAATTTCAAAAGATTCGAATAAGTAGTATAGAAGTTATTAAAGAATCAATATTTCACTAAATGTTAACCCTTTGTGTGGGAGGTACCAGAAGGAGTAGACCAATATGGCCCATCTTCGAACTCATCCGGAGATAGATCAAAATATTACCACATACCAAATTTGAAGTCAATCGGTTAATCCTTTCGAGAGTTATCGTGCGCACCAGCAAGCAGACACACAGACAGACAGACAGACAGACAGACAGACGGACGGACATTGCTCATTCGACTTAAAATGACCCAAAACGGATTTCCTCCGAACATACTTAGGGTCTTAGATCACTCCTTCGATGTGTTACACTTTTTTCCGTAGCAAATGATATATACCCTCGTCACACTAAAGTGAGGGTATAATAACTCAAACGACATTTACTTTTTGTTTACAAATTTCCTGACCGCGTAGTGTCGCTTAAGTTAAATTTTCATTCTGAAGTTTATTTGAACGGCGTTAAAAAAGTTTGCATTTTTGCTGTGATTGTTTTCTAATATTTATTAAAATGGCATCTGGTGAAAAAATGTAACTATGTTTTTGTTGATTATGGAAATTTCAGCGAGTTTGACCAGACTTGTCCAATAAGAAACAAATGCAAATCATTTTTGGCAGCTTTTTCCTTAATGTGATTTTTATACCCTGTGATCCAGGGTATTATAAGTTTGTGCATTTGTTTGTAACACCCAAAAGGAGAAGAGATCCATAGTTTGTTATACCCATCGACTTGGAATCACTTCCCGGGTCGAATTAACCATTTCCGTCTGTAGTTGTATCGTTGTAATCAAAGTTCTAGTCGTATTTGTGGTCCGATCGTGATGAAATTTAGCAAAATGATAATTTTTGCCCAAGGATGATTCCTATTGAAGCTGGTGAAAATCGGTTCAGATTTAGATATAGGCCCCATATATTTTTACCTCCGATTTGACATCTCAGCGGTATATAAATCAAATTTTACATCGGATCATTACCAAATTTGACATAAAGAGTTAATTGGTGCAGGAATGAACTCTTTCAAATTTGAAAGAAATCGGTGCAGATTATGGTATAGCCCCATATATACATTCCTTCCGATTTGGCATCAACGTACCGTAGATGCTTTATTTTACATCCAGTCATTATACAATTTGGCAGATATGAGTTTCTTGACACATAAATAACGATATCTAAGTTTGATAAAAATCTGTTGAGATTTATAGAGCCCCCATATATGTTTTCGTTTCAAGAGAGTACTCGTATCAAAGTGCTGTAGAAGGTTTATTTAATACTCGTATTTATGAAATTTGGCAGAGTGTATTTTAAATATAGACCACATATGTAATATATATCTCTCAATGTTGTGAATTTGATTCGTTTTGTACTTATTCTGCTATGAAAATGGTGTAGGGTATCATATAGTCGACCACGCCCAACTTTAGCCTTTCCTTACTGGTTTTTATTATATTTAATGTTAATGTATTTCCTTTGTTTTGAGTCGCCAACATCTATATATATAAAAGAAAGTGATGTTAGTTACTACGCTTATAACTCGAGAACGCCTGGACCGATTTCGGTGATTAGCACCAATTCGGACAGGCCTCCGGCCAAATAAGAAGAATACACAAGAAAATTTTGGAAAAAAGTCGGAAAATTGGGAAAATCGAAAATTGCTATTTCTTGCGCGATTCCTACTGTTCCTATCTACTACTCTCTTTTTGAATCCAATTTTTTTTATTAATTTTCTATTAAACAAAAAAGTTTTCTATTAAACATATGTACGAGTATGTGCTATTTTTCTTGCTGCAATTCATTCGAGTTTTGCGTATTGTTACACTGATTTCGCGTATCACATCGACAAACGGTACAAGCATTACGATCAATTAAAATTCAACGCGATATTTATCAGTTCGAAAATTTTTTCAGATAATAAGTTTGAGTATAAGAGGTAAGGTTATCTTATTGGATTGCGGGCACTGCAAAATCATAATTTCGGATGAATGCACGATGGCGCATAAACGAGCTCTGGAGGCAGTTGACCGAACGATGAAGGATTTACGACGTGATTTGAGACAATTTGGTGAGTCTATGATATTGCTCTCCGGAGATTTTCGTCAAACGCTTCCCGTCATCCAGAAATCTACTGCCGATGAAATTAATGCATGCCTGAAATCGTGGTCTTTGTGGCGGCATGTCAAGAAGTTGAAATTGACCACGAACATGAGAGTCGCGTTGCAGAACGACTCATCGGCTCTTGAATTCTCGAAACAACTGTTGGCGCTTGGCAATGGCCAAATTACTGTTGATGTTTCCACTGCATTGATATTGTTCCCGGCAAATTTTTGCGAGTTCACATCGTCGAACGAGGAACTCATCACCAAAGTGTTTCCAAATCTCGATTAGATTAGTGAACGGGCAATATTAGCAGCGAAGAATAAGGACGTCGATAGCATGAATTTTATTATTCAAAGTAAAATCGAACTCGCTTGATGTGCCAGGAGCTCCGCCGCATAATTTACAGCTGAAGGTGGAATCGATCATAATCAAGTTGCGGAATCTGAATCATCCGAAATTGTGCATAGTTCGCGGTTGTCCATTATGAAACTGATGGACAATGTGATTCAGGCGACGATCATGAAGGGAAAATTCAAAGGAGAGGAAGTCCTTATCCCACGAATTCCGATTATTCCAACTGATCTTTCATTCCAATTCAAGCGGATTCAGTTCCCTGTACGATTGGCTTTTACGATGACAATCAATAAATCTCAAGACAAATCGTAGGAAGTCTGTGGAATTAATCTCGAATTTCCCTGTTTTTCGCACGGTCATCTGTACGTTGCCTGTCTTCTGTCTTCGTTGTTTGTTGTTTATCACATCGCTCTCTACTGATTTCGATTCCTTTTAAACAAATCGCATTAAAATTTTAACTATCTGTGTTTTATTATCACTCTGGAGTTTATCTGAAGGCGTTAAATTGGGGCGAGGTGAAGTTCGCCGGGTCCGCTAGTTTCTAAAATAAATTTAAACAAGTAAAAGCGTTAAGTGCGGCCATGCCGAATCTTATATACCACCTACCATGGATGGCACGTGAATGGTTACGGGTACTAAAAAACTCATTATACCAAATTTCAGCCAAATTCGTTGAATTCGTCGGTTTTTGTGGCGTTAAAAAGTAAAAAATCTAGAGGGACCTTTATATGGGGGCTATATCAAAAACATGGACCTATGCCGTTGCTCGTTTGAAGTATACCGGGTATAAATAAACCCCAGTTAACAACTTTCAGCCCGATCAGTTGACATTTGTGGTCTCTATGACGTTAAAAAGTCAAATCGGGGAGATGCCATATATGGGGGCTATATCCGAAATTGCACATTTTAAATCCCAACATACCTGCAGGTATATGAAGTATGTGTACCAAAATTGAGCCACCTAGCTCAAATATTATAGATTGTAACGTGATTACAACAGACGGAAGGACAGGCGGACGGACATGTCTAAATAGTCTTAGAATTTTAGGACGAATAAAAATATATATCCTTTATGGGTCTCAATGTTACAGCGCTTAAATGTTAAATCGGGTGGAACATATATATGGGGGCTATATCTAAATCTGAACCGATTTTCCCCGAATTGCGCAGTATTTTTTCATGTAATAAGAGAACTTTCTCTGCCGAATTTCGTACAGGTCGGATGTAAAATACGGTTTCTACAGCGCTTTCATGTCAAATCGGGTGAAACATATATATGGGGACTATATCTAAATCTGAACCGATTTTCCCCGAATTTGGCAGTGTTTATTCATGTAATAAGAGAACTCTCTCTGTTGACATTTGTGGTCTCTATGACGTTAAAAAGTCAAATCGGGGAGATGCCATATATGGGGGCTATATCCGAAATTGGACCGATATTGCCCATTTTAAATCCCAACATACCTGCAGGTATATGAAGTATGTGTACCAAAATTGAGCCACCTAGCTCAAATATTATAGATTGTAACGTGATTACAACAGACGGAAGGACAGGCGGACGGACATGTCTAAATAGTCTTAGAATTTTAGGACGAATAAAAATATATATCCTTTATGGGTCTCAATATTTAGTGGTGTTAAAAACGGAGTGACAAAATGAATATACCCCCCATCTCTTTATGGGGTCTCAATATTTAGTGGTGATAAAAACGGAGTGACAAAATGAATATACCCCCATCCTATGGTGGAGGGTATAAAAAATATGCTGGTGTATATTTCTATGCAATTGTGTTTAACTTAACCGACAGAAATACATCGCTTCAGCTTGCTACTATGACAGCGAAAAAAACTTAAGTAACAAAAATCGAACTTTTTTGTTACAAAAGACTAATGCAACGATTAATACTAATTAATTACTCCCAAAAAAGCTTAACTTGAAAAGTTCATGTTAATACTTGCACTGAGTATAGAGAAAACTAAAAAAAACCTTCTCCTGAAATTTTTTCTTTTTGTTGCTTAAGTTTTTTTTGGCTGTTAGGGCTCGATATCGTCACATACTTGCTATTAAAAGGACTGTTTGTCACCAACGGACAGTATTAAAATCACATCGAGTTCGGCAGATGTAAAACTTCAAGACCTACTATATTATACAGCTCAAAGCTTGCTACAATCATTTGAAGGACATGATTTGAAAAAATATATGAACTGCAAGTTAACTCTCTTTTGCAAATGGGGATGTGATTGTTCTTCTGGACAAAAACAATACAAGCAATCTGTATTTGAAAATACTTCGGACGCAGATATGTTCACGGTGTCATTTGTGCCATTGCGATTGATAAAGAATTTAGAAGACTCGGAACCTTCGACAAGTACGATGCAGACAAAGGATATTTGGAAAAATCAAACACCAACTTCTACGAAATACTGCAGACCAATCAAATTTGAATTTAAAAAGGAAACTCATGATACCATTAAAAAAGAAGTCAATGATATACATAAGAACCCAAATTGCAAGACTGCAGCCATTAGAAGTAGAAATTGAAGGCCAGACAATTGAAGTTAACTACCAATTAGTGCTAACGATGATAGATGGGAAAGTTGGCCTGGCTTCGACTGACACAAAGGCTTCATCCAGCTGCATTATATGTCAGTCTACATCAAGCAAATTAAACCATGTCCCGGAAAAATCAGTATATAATACTAATGCATATGATTTGGATTATCGCCACTACATACAAGAATACGATGTATGGAACACATACTCGTACTTAAAATCAGTTTGATTTGGATTTTGGACCTACAGGATCAATGAAAAAGTGACACCAACAAGAATTTAAGAAAATTTAAAAAGAAACATGTTCTGGATTAATTTCTCAAATGTGGGTTGATTATATACCAACTAAAACAAGGATCAGGCAATACCAATGACGGGAATACACCAGGCAGGTTATTTTTTGATCCCGAAAAAACATCTGAAATAACTGGTGTTGATATTAATCTAATTTCAAGATTTAAAACAATTAACGATGTAAACAATTTAATGAATATACCAAGGAAACTGCACGAATATATAATACCAACCAGTAAGGAAAGACAGAAAGTCGGGCGGGGCCGACTATATAATACCCTACACCTACCTACCAATGCGAAAATGGGCATTGCGATAAGAATTTGGCAGTGTTCATACATGTAATAAGCAAACTCTCTCTGCCGATTTTCGTACTGATCGGATATAAAACACGGTTTCTACAGTGCTTACATGTCAAATCGGGTGTAACATATATATTGGGACTATGTTTAAATCTGAACCGATTTCCCCCGAATTTGGCAGTGTTCATACATTTAATAAGAAAACTCTCTCTGTTAAATTTCGTACTGATCGGATATAAAACACGATTTCTACAGCGCTTAAATGTTAAATCGGGTGGAACATATATATGGGGGCTATATCTAAATCTGAACCGATTTTCCCCGAATTGCGCAGTATTTTTTCATGTAATAAGAGAACTTTCTCTGCCGAATTTCGTACAGGTCGGATGTAAAATACGGTTTCTACAGCGCTTTCATGTCAAATCGGGTGAAACATATATATGGGGACTATATCTAAATCTGAACCGATTTTCCCCGAATTTGGCAGTGTTTATTCATGTAATAAGAGAACTCTCTCTGCCAAATTTCGTACTGATCTGATTTAAAATACAGTTCCTACAGCGCTTACATGTCAAATCGGGTGAAACATATGTATATATGGGGGCTATATCTAAATCTAAACGGATTTTCTCCGAATTTGGTAGTGTTCATTCACGTAATAATAAAACTCTCTCTGTCGAATTGCATAAAGATCGGATGTAAAATGTGGTTTCTACAGCGCTTACATGTCAAATCGGGTGAAACATATATATGGGGACTATATCCAAATCTGAACCGGTTTTAACCAATTTCAATAGGGATCGTCCTTGGGCCAAAAAAGAGCACTATTCTAAATTTCATCACAATCGGACCATAAATACGACCTGCACTTTGATTACAAGAATACATGGACAGACAGACGGACAGACAGACGGACAGACGGACATGGCTAAATCGACTCAGAAAGTGATTCTGAGTCGATCGGTATAATAAACAATGGGTCTATCAAATGCACAAAGTCATAATACCCTGTACCACAGTGTGGTGTAGGGTATAAAAAGAAACTCATGATACCAACAAAAAAGAAGTCAATGATATAAGAACCCAAATTGCTAGACTGCAGCCATTAGAAGTAGAAATTCAAGGCAGACAATTGAAGTTAACTACCAATTAGTGCTAACGATGATAGATGGAAAAGTTGGCCGGCTTTGACTGACACAATTGCTTCATCCAGCTGCATTATATGTCAATCTACATCAAGCAAATTAAACCAAGTCCCGGAAAAATCAATAGATAATACTAATGCATATGAATTTGGATTATCGCCACTATATACAAGAATACGATGTATGGAACACATACTCGTACTTAAAATCAGTTATGATTTGGATTTTGGACCTACAGGATCAATAAAAAAGTGACACCAACAAGAATTTAAGAAATTTTAAAACGAAACATGTTCAGGATGAATTTCTCAAATGTGGGTTGATTATAGAACAACTAAAAGAACGATCAGGCAATACCAATGATGGGAATACAGCAGGCAGGTTCTTTTCTGATCCAGAAAAACATCTGAAATAACTGGTGTTGATATTAATCTCATTTCAAGTTTTAAAACAATTATCGATGTACTTGCGTGCCATTAATAAATTGATGCTAAACAATTTAATGAATATACCAAGGAAACTGCACGAATATTTAATACCAAATATTCATGGAGAAATATGTTTGCAACCGTTCACAATTTACTGTTTTTTCTTGATATGATAACTATGGCAAAATACATATTCAAGTTATTTTTAGCACCACTTCATTTGTTCGTAATATATTCCCATAACTTTATCTCAAAGAGTGTAATGTGAAATTTCTTTTAACTTTCTTTACAGAATATTATTTCAATTGCATTGATTTATTTTCTGCTATTCAAAGAATGATTTTTAATTAACATTCACAACATATTCAAATATGTTTTCTATATATACGAATATGTTTTATGTAAACATGTGTATGTATAAATATGATTCTATGTAAACAAAATATGTCCATATTTGTCCCTAAACTATATGCTGAATTTTAAATCATATATGGGTAATTCCACCAAAAGGTCTAGCGTGATCTAAAAAATTAAAGTTATTAAAATCACATTAATGTAATTTATTGTTATACAAAAATATTCAAATTTTAATAATATGAAAAAATTTCCCATGTTTCTTTTTTTATTATTCTATTTTCTATCATCAGATCATTTAAAAAATAGTAACAGTTTTTGTATTTACAGTTTTGTATTAACAAACTATTGCAAATAATGGCCGTTTTTATAATTATATACTCGTACATACAAATTTGGTATTTTGACACAAATTAGAGGAAAAGATAGAGGAAAAACATTAAATGGGACAGAAACTTTGATATTAAAAACTTCTAGAAACTTCACATCTGAAGATGCAGAAGGCATTAATAAATTAAAACCAGTAAGGAAAGGCCAAAAGTCGGGCGGGGCCGACTATATAATACCCTACACCTCCATAACAATGCGATAATAATTTGGAATAATTGGTAAATAGGTGGCAACATATTATCTAATTCTGAACCGATAATCGCTAAATTAAGCAATATTCGTTCCTAAATTGAAAATCATCTTTCTGGAAAATTTTAATGATTGGAAGTAAAGTACAACTTCTATAGCAGTTTGATATCAAATCAGGAGGAACATATATATGGAGGTTATAAATAAATCTGAACTGATTTTCCCTGAATACTTATTCATGTAAAAAGGCCTCTTTCTGTCGAATTTCGTACTGATCGGATATAAAATACAGTCTCTACAGCGCTTACATGTCAAATCGGGGGTAACATACATATATATGGGGGCTATATCTAAATCTGAACCGATTTTCTCCGAATTTGGCAGTATTACTCTGAGTAAAAAGAAAGCTTTTTCTGCCGAATTTCGCACTGATCGGATATAAAATACAGTCTATACAGCGCTTACATGTCAAATCGGGGGTAACATATACATATATGGGGCTATATCTAAATCAGAACCGATTTTCTCCGAATTTAGCAGTATATCTTCATGTAATTAGAAACCTCTTTTTGCCGAATTTCAAACTAATCGGATATAAAATAACATTTTTACAGCGCTTACATTTAAAATCGGGGGTAACGTATATGGGATATATCTAAATCTGAATCGATTTCTTCCAAATTTAAAAGTGTTCATTCATATAATAGGAAAGCTCTTTCTGATGAATTGCATCCTGATCGGATATAAAATACAGTTTTTACAGCGCTTACATGTCAAATCGGGGGTAACATATATATGGGGGGCTATATCTGAACCGATTTCTTCCAAATTTAACAGTGTTCATTCATATAATAAGAAACTTCTTTCTGCCGAATTTCATACTGATCGGATATAAAATAAAGTTTTTGCAGCGCTTACATGTCAAATCGGGGTAACATATATATGGGGGCTATATCTAAATCTGAACCGATTTTAACCAAATTCAATAGGGAATTGGACCAAAAAAAAGATATATGTAAAGTTTCGTCGAGATCGGACCATAATTGCGACCTGTACTTTGATTACAAGGATACATGCACAGACAGACAGACGGACAGACGGACATAGCTAAATCAACTCAGAAAGTGATTCTAAGTCGATCGGTATAATAAACGATGGGTATATTTCTTCTCATTTTAGCTGTTACAAACAAATGCACAAAGTTATAATACCCTGTACCACAGTGTGGTGTAGGGTATAATTGAGTTTCTTAATATAGCGTAACTTGAAGATCTGTTTCGATCCTCGAATCTTTCTGGAAGGTTAGAAATTACAGTTTTAAACAAATCTTGTTTATATTGACTATGTAGATTTACAGTGGAAAAAAAGCATACTTAAGTTAAAGATTATCTTAAGGTTTTTGTTTTGAATAATTTGTAGTTTCTTAACGTATGTTTTCGCACACATCGAGGACCAAACTTGGCATCCATACGTAATTATTGATCGAATGCACGTTTTATACAGCAAAAGCTAAAAAGGTATTTGATGGAAGTTTGTATCGGAATAATTAACCTGTATTTCCAAGGGAATAGTAGGAATTATGTTCGGGGATTTATTGAAGGTTGAGTTTTTCCTTCTTTTATTTTTATTTTCCATTTGGAAAAATACTTCTGCACATTTACAAGCGATGCTTTCATATTTTTGATGATAGCGGTGGAAACCTTCCCGCTTGATATTATAGCAGTATCATCTGCGTAAAGAGCAGCTGTATGTTTTGCAATAAGTTTAAAATCAGAGGTATAAATTGAGTACAATAGTGGTGACAGTACTGAGCCTGGTTTTCAACAGTAACAACAAATGTTCTATCTGATAGGAAACTGCTGATAATTTTTTGGAGATAAATTGGATCCACATCTTTGAGTTCCTCATTTTTTGAGTTTGAAAATGAGGCCATTGTGCCATATCGTGTCAACTGCTTTCTCTATATCTAGGAACACAATACCGGTACTTTTACCTTGGTTTTTGTTACTAGTGATTATATTCACAATTCTTTTGATTTGGTGTGTTGTGGAGTGTTCTCTCCGAAATCCAAATTTTTCGTCTTTCAGAAATGAGTTATTTTCTGTAACCTCAAGCATTCTTCTCAAAATTATTTTTTCAAGTATCTTATCCAATCAATTTAGCATGCTTATAGGACGATAACTGTTTGGAGATTTTGGATCTTTACCCTGTTTCAGAATGGGTATCACCTTGGCATGTTTATATATTTTTGGAAAATATCCGTTTTTAAGACCGTTTTTAAACCGGTTGAATATTTTGGTAATGAGAGTAAAAAATGACTCAGGCATTTTCTTTAGAATAATTTCTTTATTTCTTCTTCGGAAGTGAATTCGGTCTCGATCAATAATCTGATTATGAAGCCATTTAATATGTTTTGGCACAACTCGGTCTGAAGATGATACAGTATCATGAGTAATTCCGTGGTACTCTTCAAAAGTGTTTTCAATTGCGTTAGCTTTCTCCTTGCTATTGTGTACGACAACGCCATTTATTGACAGAGGTCCGATGTTTTACTTTTTACCTTTCATTGCATTGGTGAGTAACCAGAATTTGTTTACCAGGTGGCAACCCTTGTAGAAATTGTGACCAGCTGTTATTCCTGTCACTAGACACGTGGTACTCAATCAGCTCCTTCAGCTGTTTAAGAACAGCTGTTATTGTGAGTCTCTCTCTTATATCATGCGACCTTTGAAATTTACGGCGATATCTGTTTCGTTGTCCAATTAAGTACTTCGTAATATCCGTGAGTTTTCTATGCCAAGCTAGTTTCTCTCCGACTGTAATTTGTTTGCAAGCATCTTGTACAATAATTGTGGCTTTGCTGATGACGTCTTCAATATTGGTTTGTGTTATGATTCCAGTTTGCAAACCGCTGTTTTTGACTTCATCGTCTAACCAGTTTTGTATAGATTTCCAGTCTGCTTTATTTTACAGCGGAATAGTTGATGGATTTTCAATGAGAGAACCGAAAATAGTACAGGTGAATGGAACATGGTCGGAGTCCAGTACATCTTCATGCGTAATGATGGGGGAAACTTGTAAAGTCGTGTTTGAGAGCAGTAAATTGCTTACCGATTACGAAATTTCGGCAATATCGGATAATAAATGCAACCGGTACATGACCAGCTGCAAGTTTGTAGTGTCCTACGATCAAATATAGCGATCTTGTCAGTATTATTAGGATTATATGTGTAATTTTTATAGTTTACTTCTTCTACAAATCTATAAAAATATAGTTAAACGCTTCTGCAGTTTATGTATATTAGGATAGACCTATATTGTTTTTAATTTAACTTTTCTTTTATTAACAGTCATTGTGTAAATGCATTAGTGCATTGTCTAAGCGCATTAGTGCAAAAATGCTGCATTCAAAAATATTGCAGACTCCGATTTTATGCTATTTAAGTTGTTTTACTTTAAATTTAAACAAAACATTGCCCGGTTTTGTAGACATTTAATGCAATGTTGACAAAAATATTTTCGAACTTCAGTGATATTTATATTTTAAACGCAGCAACACAATAAAGTAATTCAAATAGATTTTGAACGAAATTTTGTCAGCTTTAATTTAAAATAAAGATTACTGAAGTTGGTACGATATTCTGGTTTTTACATTAATTTCCACAAAGTCGTTTTTGTAGCACCACTGTGCGATACACGGTAACAGTAAAATACAATCTGGATACACCAATTTATTCTCCCAAGAATTCTCTTGAAGATGGTCTAAACCACAGGACTCCATCTCTAACGGTATAATCATGAGATGGAAAATACTGCTATGCGCGCATATTTACCCCTTCTTTTCCCATTGTGCGACGTTAGTCATAGGTCCATGTTGTTATAAAGCCATTATACAAGGTTTTCCAATAAGGAAAAGGAAATTCAAAAGTTTTTTATATAGTGTGAATTACAATCGATACAATTAAGTTCTAAATAAAACGTCATTCAAATGGCCTCCACGACTTCTTCTGCAGGAACGAATTCGATGAACCCAATTTTCGAGCACTTTTTCCACTCGTATGTCATGAATGGCACGTTCAATATTGACTGGTAAAGCTTGAAGAGAATCTGGTTTATTTCGAAAGACCAATGACTTCAAATAACCCCACAACAAATAGTCTAATAGTCTTGGAGGCCATTCAATATGACAATTTCTTGAAATAATCGAATCTCCAAACTTTTCTCGCAACAATTCAATTGTTTCATTTGCTGTGTGGCACGTAGCCAAAATCAGTCAATGGCAAAAAGATGCTCATGGGTGTCAAGGTCGTAGATCGAATGGAAAGTGTTTTTTTTATTTTAAAAAAAATTGACTTAGCATCATTTTCAAATGTGAACGGAAAGTTTATTTTTGCTCTAGCTCCTTAACGGTACGTCGGATCGGGAATCGGTCAATGGCAAAAAGATAGCTCTTATTTCGAAAGGAAGGTTTTTTTGGATTTAAAAACAAATGGACTTAGCGCACGAAAAGTTGCAATTGGAGAACGATTATTTTGATAATAAAACTGAATAATTTGTAAACGTTGTTCTTGCATTCTCCATGATGAAATTGTAAACACTACTGAATACAATGAAAAACAAATGACAAATCATAACATATTACAAATGGAAAACCCGTTACAAAGGTCCCTCTAGAATTATTTTCGTAACTCCATAAAAACCACAAATTTCAACGAAATGAGCTGAGATTTGGTTTAATGAGTTTATTTGTACCCGAAACCATTCATATGCGATCCATGGTGGAGGGTGACCGAACTTAATTCGTCTTTACTTGTTATACCCTACACCACACTGTGGTACAGGGTATTATAAGTTTGTTTCACGGCAGATGTTTGTAACACCTGAAAATAACACAGCTAGACCCACCTTAAAGTATACCGATCGACTCAGAATCACTAGATGAGTCGATTTAAGCATGTCTGTCCGTCCGTCCGTCTGTCCATGTAAAGTTGTTCGTCGGCTACAGGTCGCAATTTCACTCCGATTGTTCTGAATTTGGTTGAAATCGGTTCAGATTTAGATATAGCTCCCATATATATCTTCCGTCCGATTTGGCCCTTTAGTCCTATAAAAGCTGTATTTTACAACCAATCGTTTTGAAATTTAGAATGGTACAGTTTCTTGTTCCATGAACCAACATTGCCGAATTTGAAGAAAATCGGTTAAGATTTAGCTATAGCTCCCATATATATGTTTCGTCCGATTTGGCCCTATAGTCCTATAGAAGCTGTATTTTACATGCAATCGTTTTGAAATTTAGAATGGTAAAGTTTCTTGATCCATGAACCAACATTGCCGAATTTGAAGAAAATCGGTTAAGATTTAGCTATAGCTCCCATATATATGTTTCGTCCGATTTGGCACTTTAGTCCTATAGAAGCTGTATTTTACATCCAATCGTTTTGAAATTTAGAATGGTAGAGTTTCTTGATCCATGAACCAACATCACCGAATTTGAAGAAAATCGGTTAAGATTTAGCTATAGCTCCCATATATATGTTTCGTCCGATTTGGCCCTTTAGTCCTGTACAAGCTGTGTATTACATCCAATCATTTTGAAATTTAGAATGGTAGAGTTTCTTGATCCATGAACCAACATTGCCAAATTTGAAGAAAATCGGTTAAGATTTAGCTATAGCTCCCATATATATATTTCGTCCGATTTTGCTCTTTAGTCCTGAAGAAGCTGTATTTTACATCCAATCATATTTAAATTTAGAATGGTAGAGTTTCTTGATCCATGAACCAACACTACCGAATTTGAAGAAAATCGGTTAAGATTTAGCTATAGCTCTCGTATATATGTTTTGTCCGATTTGGCCCTTTAGTTATATAAAAGCTGTATTTTACATCCAATCGTTTTGAAATTTAGAATAAACAATTTATACATGAACTACAAAATTTATATTTCAGAGTTATTCAATATTACGAGAGTGGTGTAGGGTATTATATAGTCGGTCCCGCCCGACTTTAGCCTTTCCTTACTGGTTTTATTTAAAAATAGTCATGGAAAAAATGTCACGTTCGAAATGTCACGTTCGAACCAACATCAAAATTAAATTAAACAAGAAGAAAGTTCAGTCGGGTAAACCGACTTATGAATCCCCTCAAAAGTTAACTGCTTATAACTATAATATCACTTCATGCAAATACTTAAAATTGTGTACAGTGTAATACTTTTATAGTACCTATAGTCCAGTGAAAATTGGGCGTAGTTGACACGCCCCTTTTGGTACCTCCCACACAAATGTACTATTTTGCACTAAAAGGTAACAGCTTATAACTTAAATATCATGGCATAAATATACTTGACATTTTGTGCAGTGTTATGCTTTTATAGTGCCTACAATCCTGTGAAAAGCTGTGGCTATTGGGTATACCTTAGTCGGTTTACGGGACTGAAACTTTCTTACTTGTTTAATCAATATTTTGCCTGAAAAGGACTAAAACACCAGTGATAGTACTATTAATAATCTATACGATTATGTAAAAGATGAATCTAAAATATGTTTTATTTAGACCTTTTTATCACTTTGAATGTGTACAACGGTCACGTTCGACACCGTGGAATTGCCCATATATATATATGGTACATACATAAGATTATGTGTGTAAGATGTTCCCGATGGAGATAAGTAAGTTTAAAGTAAAGATTTACTGTCATGTTTTAGTCCTTAAGTAGTGTGTAAGCCAACCACATAGTACCTCCCCACACGCTGGCTGAATGTCTGGGTCGGGTTAAAATGAGATTTGGGCAAAGTAACATAGATTCTTGTGGAAATATAATAGCAATAATAAAACGAAAAGGTAATGACGAGAACGATATTCTGAATTTTATAACAAATTGTTTAACAAGTAAGAAAATTTAGTCGAGTAAATTCACAAAATTATAGGGTAGACGGAACAACGGACGTCCAGACGGACAAACGGACGCGCCAACGGATATGACTAAATCGACTCAGAAAATGATTCTGAGTGGATCGGTGTAATAAACGAACGACAAAAACAAATTTAAACGTCAAACCAACAATTTTTTACCGAACTGGGAATAGAAAATGTTGACATCTGCAAGATGCAGTAAATTATTCCCCATCCCGAAGTAATGCGACAGCAGTTTCGGGATGAAGGTTAATGTGTAAAACAACTATGTAGTTGATTGTGCTCTAGCTCTGCGTCCAAAAACACCTAACTATAATTTCAACTGAATAAGAACAAATTTAAATTAATTTTCCATTTTACGCTACATTTATTAACAAAAAAATATTCGGTATCTCAACGATTTTTCAATTGCAGAAGTAACGAAGCTAAGAAAGTAGCGAAAAATCGTTTCTTTTCCATCAATCTCCGAAACGATTGTGTTGAAGAATTTGTTTCGTTACTGCCACGAACAGTTATTGATTCAGAATTTGTCTATTTTAGTTCTGTTTTATTAAATGGTTTTTCAATTGCAGAAGTAACGAAGCTAAGAAAGTAGCAAAGAAACGTTTTTTGCATCAATCTCCGAAACGATTGTGTTGACGAATTGGTTTCGTTACTGCCACGAACAATTATTGATTCAGAATTTGTCTATTTTGAGCACAGATTTGAGTTTTGTTTTAAGCCCCAAAGGCTTATCGACCCATTAGCCTTACTTCTTTCCTGTTAAAAACAATGGAGCGAATATTTGATGACATGGTCAAAGGTAAAATAGCGGATGACAGGCTAAAATTCAAACAACAGGCCTATGTCAAAAGAAAATCAGTGGAAACAGCTCTGCATGAGGTAGTGCACCACATAGAAGAGTCCTTCAGTAAAGAAATGTATACACTTGCAGTTTGCATAGACATTGAGGGCGCATTTAACAATGCACAGAAGATACACTTATCCAGTCCTTAGATGAGTTTCAGGTTGACCGGGCGCTGAAAAACTGGATCAACAATATGCTAAGGAATAGGTGGATTATTTGTGGGTCATATGACGTTAGAGACAAGGTAAATCGTGGTATACCTCAGGGGGGCATTTTATCGCCTCTTCTATGGGTTACGACGATACACAGTCTCTTAAAAGCCCTCACCAATGAAGGACTTAAACCAGTCTGTTATGCAGACGACGTTGTAATACTTCTAAGGGGCTTTCATCCAAATCTATTATGCAGAAGAGCTGAAGAGGCACTTAACATAGCATATAACTGGGCACAACCAAGGGGATTAAATGTTAACCCAGACAAAACAGAAATATGTCTATTTACAAGGAAAGCGAAGATCCCACGTTTTACCCCGCCTCGATTCCTGAATTAGACAATTGCTATAACAAAAAAGGTAAAATACTTGGGAGTAATCTTGGATCAGAAACTGTACTGGAAAGATCATCTTGAAGAAAGAGTTACAAAGGCAAACAGATGTTGGTCGTTGTGCAGAAGAGCTATAGGTTTAAAATGGGGACTACGTCCAAATATGACTCACTGGTGATTAGACCAATAATAACCTACGCATGTGTAGTGTGGTGGACATCAATGGACAAGAAGTGCAATGTAATACCTTTGCAAAAAATTCAACGTATGTACTATCGAGGCATAAGCGGGGAAATTAGAAATGCACCAACAAGAGCGTTGGAGACTATACTGCTCATCCAACCAATAGACATCCGTATAAAGTATGAGTCAGCCCTCACAGCAAGACGTCTACAAGTGATGGGTGAATGGATAAATCGAGACCACAAGTCGTACCATCAGAAGATTTTAGAATATCTAGTTGGTCACATTCAAACGCCAGAAATCTCGGACCGCATTCCTGAAGTGCGGCTTACAGCTACCTGTGATACGTTTGTGCCAGACAGACGCTCCTGGGAAAATGGAACTTTGGCCCATGTGCCAGTGGGAACCAGCTGCTACACGGATGGGTCCAAGCGAGGACCATAACACGGTATTTCAAGCAGAAGTTCGAGCAATCACGGAGTGTGTGAACTGGCTCAGTAACACGACAAAGCCTAAATATGCCAACATCTTCACAGATAGCCAAATGGCGATTAAAGCAATAACATCGGAAAGGGTCAAATCCAGAACTGTGTTGGACTGTAAAAGAACGATAAATGATTACTCAGCCCATGGTCAATTGCGTATTTGATGGGTACCAGGACACAACGGAGTGATTGGAAATGAACGGGCAAACAGCTTGGCTTCAAAGGGCAGAGAACTTCGAGTAATAAACTTGGAAAATTGGAAACTTTTCGAAGCCACGAAAAATGAGTTGAAGCACTGGTCAGTGATGGCTCATAAAACTGTGTGGAATAGCGCAACAGTAGGAGCAACTGCAAAGATACTGTGGTGTGACCCAAATGAAAAGAAAACAAGAAGTCTTCTGAAACTAAACAAGATCGATATAAGTAAGATGATGAATGTTCTAACGAGACACTCAAGCTTACAAGCACATCTTCATCGCATAGGACTAGCAGGAAACGACGAATGCAGGGCATGCAGAGAAAACATCGAAACGATGGAACATTTTCTGTGTCACTGCCCGGCTTTCACACATGCAAGATTCCAACATTTCGGGTCCAACATATTACCAGACTTGACCCATCTCAGAGAATATGACTGGAAGATACTGAGAAAATTCGTGTCTAGTACCGATTTTCTGTAACTCGTGAGGTATAAAAAGATCATAAATAAGGAGCGCACAAGAGGCCGAACCACTGGTTTAAGTGTATGTCCATGGACATGAGACGTTTAAGCGTCTCCTCTCTTCAACCTAACCTAACCTATTAAAGGGTTATGAGTTCCTAAATGTGTGTAATTGGTACCCGAAGAGATTCGGCAGTATGCTAATTATAATTTTTAATAAGAACAATACGAACTGCGAAGCAATACCAATTTATCAAAACCCATTTTAGCTTGCAGAACTGTAATACAATTTAATAAATACACATATCGAGCCCTAACCGCCAAAAAGACGTAAGCGCCACCATGATTTACTTTTAATTGTTTGAAGGAAGCCGTTTACTTCAGACAAATGGTATTATGTGTCCGAAATTTATAGCTGTCAAATGTACCGTTATACTAAATTATACCGTTATATATGTAAACTGATGCTTGCATTACATATGCATTTAAACACAAAATAATCGCAAATGAAACCTTCTCCTCTAAATTTTTGTGAGTGGCGCTTACGTCTTTTTGGCGGTTAAGGCTCGATATGTTCATGTGTTTTTCACATTAAAGTTGCAAATCAGGTTCACACAACAGCTTACACTGATAGCGGCATCTGTGCCATTCTTTTGGTGAAACGTTCTTGCTGCATCATCTTCTCAGTTTTCGATGTGAATTTTCTTTATTTTTTGTTACACTCCCACATTTACACATACTCTTCTTTGTGAGAAGTATTAAATACGTGATTGGTATTGATAAAATCCAAGAAATTATTTTCAAACAATAAAATATGGATTAATAGCCTTCCGCAAAGGCACACGTCTGTGGGTTGAACATATGGAATTTATATTCGCATTGAAACAAATTTAATATTTAATTTGATGAAATTAAATGAAACACTTTGCAGCGCTTATATATACGAGTATACGCAACAAACATTTGCTTATTTTCAAAGTCAAATACAAATGTAACGACATCGCAGCCACAATCGCACCATGGGATTGGATATCGAAAATGTGACCAGTAATTCTACAGAGGTTGAGAGCTAATGCATAAGACACAGATTAAAATTTTTATTGTAACATTTTCCAAAAACAAAAAATATAGCTTTTTATGGTTACGTCATTAACGGCATATTTTCAAGTTTATTTAACGAATTAGATGGAGATAAGTATTTTGAAGAAAGTTCAAACTCATATTTTGATATATATATGAAAATAGGTACTGAAAACACTAGCCAACAGTCGTTTTGTTATTTGGTTCTAGCATAGTTTTTCTCATTGATTTTGACCTACTGAACACGAAAATGAGTTTTAAAAATTTTTCTGTCGATTGGTTTTTGAGATACAAATTTTTGAACTTTTTTTTTTAAATTTTTGGAGGTACACTTACAATTTTGAGCATATCTTTCCCTTACCTTTCGCTGGCAAAAATTAAAGAAGGAGTCTTCGCAGGACCCGAGATAAAAAAAATGTTGAAAGATGAAACATTCCCGAAGCTGTTATCACCCATCGAAGCCGCAGCATGGAATTCCTTCAGGCTTGTTGTGGAAAACTTTTTAGGAAACAACAAAAGCGATAATTATAAGGACATAGTTGAGGATCTGGTAAAGAACTATGAAGCAATGGGTAGGTTTTTTTTGAAACAAATGTTAATTTAAATAGCGTTTTAATTCTCGTTTTTTTCATTTTTGGGTAGGAGTGCACATGTCACTTAAAATACACTTTCTGCATTCTCATTTGGATTTTTTCCCTGAGAATTTAGGAGACGTGAGCGACGAACACGGCGAGCGCTTTCATCAGGAATTGAAGGCTATGGAACGACGCTATCAGGGCATCTATGACACGGCTATGAAGGGTGACTACATTTGGACCATAATACGTGAGACCAATTGCAGCGAATAGCGGAATTTCGGTCTTTTACCAAAAAAATTATAAGTCCGCCATTTGTTGTCAGATTTTGTTAAGTAAGTGCTTATTTTCTTTGGAAAAATGCCAGCTATACGTAAAAAAACCAAAATCGTTGTTAGCATCGCGTTTTATATTTTATATGAATTTTTATATGAATTTTTCTGCCACATTTTTACTCAAAAAACGCAGTTTTTTAATCTTTTTAAGCCGCCAACATCAAAACTACTCACCCGATTTGAAAATTTTCTGAGAATGAGTTGTAGACGGCTCAATTTGCTTTAATTTGAGTAGTAGTAGGATCAAATACGTCAAAGAAGACGAAAGATATGCTCAAAATTGTAAGTGTACCTCCAAAAATTTAAAAAAAAAAGTTGAAAAATTTGTATCTCGAAAACCAATCGACAGAAAAATTTTTAAAACTCATTTTCGTGTTTAGTAGGTCAAAATCAATGAGAAAAAGTATGCTAGAAACAAATAACAGAGAAAATTTTGTTATTTGTGACCTAGTGAAATTAATGAGATTAACCTAACTTTTATGATTTGGCTTTGATTTGGCGCCAAGACAACTTGCATTAAAATAGGCATGTCTTTTACTTGCAGCATATGAAGAAAATTAAAAATGTCATATTTTTTAATTTTTATAAAATTGGAGAAAATAGGTTAACATTGGTTGCGGTAAATCGAAAAGTAGGGCGCAACATATTACATATCGCTTACGTTAATTGTATGTGGACTTATACGACGTTCGCCGATTTTCTTGAAACATGATGTCCACATTTGATTTGATATTTTGATTTTCCAATTTCTTACTCGTGATTTTCAAACCATTTACCATAGAAGTACCTCCAAGAGATACAGGGTGGAGCGCGGAGAATTTCTTTTTTGCACTGCAAGCTGTGGCAGCACTGTTGGTCGAAGAGAGTGGAGAGTGTGCGTGGCTTATAGTGGCTGACGGGAGATTTGTATTCGTCTGCCTTTCAGTTGCCATCATGCATTGGACACGTGAGGGGAGGTCAATTTGTGTTGAAGCGTATTTTTCATTCATGAATTGTTTGAGGCAAATGTTTCCTGGACGGCTTATCTCTTTGAAGGGTTATGTGAACTGGCCGGCACGCTCACCAGACTTAGCCCCATCCGATTTTTTCATTTGAAGTCGAAGGTGTATATAAACCGTCCCAACACCTTGGAAGACCTAATTAACAATATTGAGACAGAATACCAGTGGACATGCTTGTTAGAGTTCATGAAAACATCAGAAAACGTATGCTGCAGTGTGTGGATAGCAAAGGTCGACATTTGTCAGATACTCGTACACCATGTTATTTAAAAATGCCCTTAGTGTTCAATATAATTAAAGTATAAAATAAATTTTTCTAAAGTTCATAACTTTTTTATTTCATTCCCAAATAAGCAAATTACCGCGCTCCACCCTGTATAATGAAGTTATTACTGAAAGAACAACATATTTAGGTTTAATCCCAGATAGGATTTAATGTATTGGAACAGTAAAGAAGGCCAATATCACCATAAATGTATGTAAGCTGTAGGGGCACATTGAGGCCACTCTCCTAAAATCGTCAATTGGATATACATAATATTAGTTCTACCAATACTGTTGTTAGGCATTGTAGTGTGGTGGACGGCGACTAATAACACTGTGGAACAAAATGAAACATTTTCGAAAATAACTAGGTTCTGACAACAAATTCTGATAGATCGGGTAAACAGAATATACGATTTTTGCGTTTTGAATGTTTACATGTGGTGGTCTTTTGCACATTCTTATGATGAATCGTCATAGGAAACCTTATGATCCTTACACTTTAGGTATAAGATGTGTTCGAATACGTAATTAACCCTAAAATGATTTTTTAATGTTTATTTAATTTTGGCATTCCAGTTGGGTTTGGTCTATTCAGAGACTTATTGTAGACTTTTATGGTAAATATTTTAACCCATTAAACCGCTGTTTTAGGGACATTAGGGAGGAACATTTTTTTTCTATAACAATTTTCCACGTAATAATATTGCTGAACACATCCTACGCCGATGACCTCCATACATAAACTTTCAAAACGCTGATACACGTATAATAATTTTGAATCCGTTGTCAGAACCGGTTTGCATTGTGTTCTGCAGAAATTTGGACTAAGAATTGTCAAACAAGTGCTAAACGATCGGAAACGTGCAAATCTAATCATTCGGAAACTATAAACATTTTTTACTTATTATGCTGAAATTTAGGCATATGTATTTATACCCTACACCATTTATTTATACCCTAATTTATGCATTTGTTTGTAACATACACCCACCGTCATAGAATCACTTGCTGAGTGGATTTAGCTATGTCCGTCCGTCTTTCCATGTATCCCTGTAATCAAAGCACATGTCGCGATTATTGTCTGATCGACATAAAACTTTATACGTATATCTTGCTTGGCCTAAGGATAAACCCTATGTTCCTCCCGATGTGGCATCAATGCGCTATAGAAGTTTTATTTTATATCCGATCATTGCGAAATTCGACAGAAAATGGTTTCTTTTTGCATGAATGAACACTGCCAAATTTGGGAAAATAGGTTCAGATTTAGATATATCCCAAATGAGTATATGTTCCTGCCGATTTTCCTACCAAAGCGCTATATATGTTGTAAATACATTACATCCGATATAGCGATTTTTACAAAATTTAACAGAAAGTTTCTTAATTTAGGAACAAATACTGCCAAAATTAGGGAAAATCTGTTCAGTTTTAGATACAGCCCCCATATATACTATGTTCCAGCCGATTGAATATCTAAAACCTACTAAAACTGTACTTTACTTTCGATCTTTATATAACTAGGCAGAAATGAGATTTTTGATCCCAGTTGATGAAAATCTGTTTAGAGTACACAGTGCGACAAAATAAACTGAAGTTGGAAAGCATGGGACGCGATATTATTATTTCTAGAAGCCTTGTCGAATAAACAAGAATCTTTTTTTGAAATTTCCGGGACACCCCAAAAATCCGGATTTACGGGCAAAAAACTTGATGCTTGAAAAAAAATTTCTTCTTTAATAAACCAATAAGGAAGGGCTAATGTCAGGGAATTTATGAATCGGAAGAAAAAGAAGAAAGATACACGCGCTTAAAAATGTTGTTCACCCGAGGTGGCCAACTTTGAGGCCCAGCAAAACTGCCCCTAATTACCACGGGGGGGCCTTCTTCTCTATGAAGGCCCCCGTGGAATACGCCAGAGGAGAACATCTTTAATCCGTAAAGGAACTTTGGTCCGTGCAGTAGTCTTAGGACATAAAAAGGTGAGGCCAATCAGTATGTGTCACCGTTACATGATGAATGGTATTATTACAGTTCTCTTATTACGTTATGCTTTGTAACATTTTATATTTATTGAAATGTCATATCGCCCAAAATAAAACTTTGTGCATTATGACATTGCGTTTGGGCGATATGACATTTCCAGCCAACCAAATTGGGCGATATGTCGCTATTTGGGCGATATGGCATACATGGTTTTGGGCGATATGACGCTACGCTGAATGCGCTTTCCATCGCGAAAGTCTTTAAAAAAAGAATTAAAAATATAATAAATTGCAATACGTTCTAGGAAATTACAACCCCCGGCTTCATGCTGCTCCTTTTTTAAACATTGTTCATTTTATTTTTTATGTTCATAACAACTTATACATTCACAAACTAACTTTTGAATGTATAGCCAAGTCAGATATATTAGAAAAAAATAGTTTTAGAAACAAAATCGTTTCCAAATTTATATGACAGATGACCGCCAAATCAGAGAATAATTTGCCATCAAAAACTCATTTTCGAGAAAATGGCTCATAGCCACTTTTGAATATAAGCCCTCGATATGTAATTATACCCTACACCACACTGTGGTACAGGGTATTATAAGTTTGTTTCACGGCAGATGTTTGTAACACCTGAAAATAACACAGCTAGACCCACCTTAAAGTATACCGATCGACTCAGAATCACTAGCTGAGTCGATTTAACCATGTCTGTCCGCCCGTCCGTCCGTCCGTCCGTCTGTCCATGTAAAGTTGTTCGTCGACTACAGGTCGCAATTTCACTCCGATAGTTCTGAAATTTTGCAGTTTAGAGTATTTCGCAGCTGTTAAGATCGCTATTGAATTTGGTTGAAATCGTTTCAGATTTAGATATAGCTCCCATATATATCTTTCGCCCGATTTGGCCCTTTAGGCCTATAGAAGCTGTATTTTACATCCAATCGTTTTGAAATTTAGAATGGTAGAGTTTCTTGATCCATGAACCAACACTACCGAATTTGAAGAAAATCGGTTAAGATTTAGCTATAGCTCCCATATATATGTTTCGTCCGATTTGGCCTTTTAGTTCTATAGAAGCTGTATTTTACATCCAATCGTTTTGAAATGTAGAATGGTAGAGTTTCTTGATCCATGAACCAACATTGCCGAATTTGAAGAAAATCGGTTAAGATTTAGCTATAGCTCCCATATATACATATGTTTCATCCGATTTGGCTCTTTAGATCCAATCGTTTTTATACCCTACACCATACTGTGGTACAGGGTATTATTTAAGTATAAAATGTCCCAAAAGTAAATTTATGTAAACAATTCATTCATTAATTACAAAATTTATATATCAGAGTTATTCAATATTACGAGAGTGGTGTAGGGTATTATATAGTCGGCCCCGCCCGACTTTAGCCTTTCCTTACTGGTTTTAAATTAGTGTGCATGTTTAGGGAGCCGACCTTTCTCACAAAAACGTTTTCTCAGTATTTCTGATAAAAACACATATTATAATCATTCGCCTAACCAGACCCATAGTGAACCTCTTAGGTGGTAACTCGTCCAAGAGTAATAAATGGTTATGTTTCTGTGTTTTCTTCTGGTTTTGCTGAGCTCCTTTATTTGTCTGTGGCCATTCATACCTGCAATATTTTATGATTTACGATGAAACGTGATTTTCACAAGAGTTCCTAACAACAGCAGAGCCAACATCGAAAGCAGATGCACACCGTGCACAGGGAAGCCAAGTCAGCCCTGACAACAACATAGAATATCAAATGGATTACTTATACATTTTAAACAAAAATCCACTACAAGATACTCTATTTGTAGCCAAGGTAATACGTTTTCAAGTTCTCCTCCTTTATTATTTCCATAAAAGACTAAACCGTACAACAGGAAGAGGAAGAACAGCAACAACAATTTTTGATCATAACCACCAGCACCAGAACTGAGAACAGCAACATTAACCAACCTCACAGTCACCGTCACCATCACCATATCCGGCCAAGGTGCCACGACCACAGCACAAACGAAACACACAAAAAACACAACATAACGGGCGATATGAAATGAAAATAATATGCAAACGATTTGGCAACGATGAATACGTAGCAACATAAACTGCTGCAGCAAGTGGCCAAACAACGATGAAGCGGCAACCCACCCATGCAACCTTTTCAACCATCCGAACCCACTAAGAAACTCTGTGCCAACCGTAGAATGCACAACTTATGACGACGATTACCTTCATTGCAAGTCCTAAAGGGGATGGGAAGATATAGACAGTGCCAGACGCAGAAGGAGAGAGAGCTCTTAAGTAGCCGGTTTAGATTTCTGGAACGTAGGGTAAATTCATGTAATAAAATCCAAAATCATACTCGTCTAAGCAAAGCGAAGCAGAACTGAGCAAAGCAATGCAATGCTGTGCAAACCAAAGCAGAACCAAAAATGCAAACCGAAAAAACAGAAACGCCAGCAACTTTTCCAGGACATAAAATATTCCATAGGCACGGATGGTCAAACACAAACATGTAACGTACGAGGGCTGCTTAGATATGCCTAATATGTATATGCATTCAATCCTATCACAGTTCCCGAGATATTAGTCCATGAACACTAAATTCTTCAGTTTCTCTTCCCAACCCTAATCAAGTATTTTGCTAATTTCGGAGCCATCTTTGTCCCGTTTCTTTTCATTTACCAATATAATTTGTATACGCCTCAAACAAAAACCGGGGATATGCTCTAAGATGAATATACTCTATACTACTAAGACGTTTTATCCATTGCCGTCAGTGCCCGTCCACGTTTTCTAATCACTCTATTTTCTAAAATTATGTAGCTGGAAATTTGTCACAAATAACACATATGATGCTGCAAGCCACAGACGATAAACGGCAGATCAAGTGCGGCCATACTTGGGCGTTTGACTTTTCGCAAGCGCCTCGCCATATAAACCCCGTATCATAAGCCTGCCTGGATGTTTTACTGTCAGCCCCGGTACCAAGATTGGATGCGGAAGACAAACTGACTAATGATTAATGCAACCGAAACAAATGAATCTACAAGGTTTTCCAACAAGAAGTGTTATTTTGAATCACCCTGTATTTCGGTAGCTGTCAGTAGTTTTTATTCTTTGACGTTTGACAAGTAAAAACCACGCCATTACTAAAAATGGAACGATACACGATTCAACAACGCATTGAAATTATTAAAATTCGAAAAATCGAAAAATCATCTTGACTGATGACGCTCATTTCCACCTCGGTGGCTACGTCAACAAGCAAAAATGTCGCATCTGGGGCTCGGAAAACCCAAGAGTTATTGTTGAGAAGCCTCTCCGATCTCAACGTGTGACTGTTTGGTGCGGTTTGTGGTCCGGCGGGTCATTGGACCTTACTTTTTCGAAAATGAGGTTGGATCAACAGTTACGGTGAATGGATTGCGTTATCGAGAGATGATTAATGATTTTTTATGGTCGGAGTTGGATGGTATTGATCTGGACAACGTTTACTTTCAACAAGACGGGGCTACGTGCCACACAAGCACCGAAATTATTGCTCTGTTACGGGAAAAGTTTCCGGACGTGTTATCTCTCGAAGAGGTGATCACAATTGGCCACCGAGATCATGTGATTTAACACCTTGCGACTTCTTCCTTTGGGGCCACGTGATAGATAAGGTCTATGCCAACAGTCCTGCGTCGATTCAAGACCTCAAAGATAGAATTCGTGAGGCTATCGAGGACATAGGGCAGCCACTTTGCGATTTGGTTATGGAAAATTTCATGAAAAGGATATGGTCCTGTAAGCGTGGTGGCCATTTGGCTGATGTTGTTTTTCATTATTAACGGCATACCTTCCTCTTTATTATGAATTAATATCCGATCATTTATCTCAAAAAATTGAATTTTTCTTTGAATACCAAAATAACACCTCTTATTGGAAAACCCTTTACTACAACTGCTCATCTGATGACGATGGTTAGCATGATGAAAAGGTCAGGAATAGGGACATGGAACGTTAGGACGCTATTGGAACCCTCACGACTCAGACAACTATGTCATGAATTTATAAATTTTTTGTTTTTATTTTTGGCTGCATGAAGACCGTTGGCCTTACTTCGGCTAGATCACTACAGAAGATGGATTAACGCTGCTTTATTCTGGTAAACCAGTTGGGCAACCTCGCTCGAGTGGCGTAGGTTACTCCTGCTCAGAGGAGTGCCGGAAGGGATTGGAAACCATACTAAGAAAGGACAATAATGATAAATAAGATTTCGTGCTTGGGCCAGAAACCTAACATGCATATAATGCCACGCTCCTTCAGAACCTTTCGAAATTTCCACTAAAGAGATGTTCTACCGCCTTTGGAGGGAGCGATAGCGACTGTGAATAGAGGGTACATCGTGATGATAGTGGTCGACTTCAATACCCAAATAGGAGTGGACAGCTTCAACATTTAGGCATTATAGGTAAGCATGCTATGGGAAACCAAACAAAGAATGGAGAATTGACCTTTGGCATGCGTGCGACAAACAACCTTGTAATAGGAGGGTCGCTCATCCCACACAAAAATATTTATAAGGTAACATGGGTATCACCAGACCATACAATTACCAACCAAATCTACCACATACCAAATACCAGAAAATGACTTGGTTCTCTGCTCGATGTATGTAAGGGAAGTGGCGCTGACGTTTACAGTGATCACCACCATATTATATTCAGTATCCGATTAAAGCTAGCAGCGACAAATAGAATGAACTTCGGAGGGACAGACGATTCAATCAATGTGACTCTCGTAAAAAAACTATAGTTTCTGCAAACTTTATAAAATTTTTGCAGACAACACGATGGCCGAATGGGAAACATTGAGAGTCCGGTATACCTCGATGCTGCTAAAGAACATCCAGAGTACGCTGAAGCTAGGAGGAACAAAATGCATTTCGGACGACACATGGGATATGGTGCTCAAGAGAAAAGATACTAAAGCCGCAATAAATGGTGGAAGCGTCTCTGCAGCAAAACAACTTCGCCCTTAGCCTCGCATTAAAGCGCAGCGCTCGTAAGGACAAGCGCGAGTGGACAAAAACATAACCGAGGAAGCACAGAAAGCAGCAGATAATAACCGGAGCGGGGATATATACAAAGCTTTGAACAAGCTTGTTAGCCACAAGATGTTGTGTGGAAGCCCTAAGGAACGAAATTGTAACCTTTAGGGAACATTAACTAGAACTGTGGGCGAACCACTACACAGTAATGTTATCTCTATAAATTTACCTCAGGAACAAAACCAATATGAAGCTACGGTTCCCATATATTCAGGACGGACATACTGTCAGACTTCCCCGACAGCCCGAAAAATATGAATGCAATTGAAACCATTAAGCATAACAAAGCACCTGGCTGTGACGGAATTCTCTCGGAGTCATTAAAATCGGGCCCATCTGTCAATGCAAAATTAGTCACCCCTCTAATAAAAGACTTCTGGACCCATGAAGAACTTGCTGACCAACATAAAGAAGAAGTTATTGTGAAGATGCCCAAGAAAGGAGATTTAACTGACAGAGGCAATTGGAGAGGAATCAGCTTGCTCACCACCACCAACAAAGATATAGCGAAGATTATAAGGAAGAGAATATCTATGCTAAGTCCTGGACTGAGGGCCCAACAGGCTGGTTTCACAAAAATCTTATACAGACCATGTGAGTGATTGTGAAACAGTCTGTGGAATAGCTATCATCACTATTTTTGGTATCGATTGATTTTGAGAAGGCCTTTGATACACTGCCACACGAATGATATGGTCTGCACGCGCTTGCAATGGTGTACCAGAGAAACATACCAATCTTATAAAATCCCTATTCAGGGGTACCCCTATTCAGGGGTGCCACATGCCCCATCTTTCCTAAAAACCAACTTAGCCGTAGGATCTCTGTAAACAAAGGTATCAGACAAGTTTGTTTTATGTCACCATTACTCTTCAACATTGTGCTGGACATCGTAATGAAAGAAGACCTTGTAGAGGAACGAGGAATTGTATGGAGCCTAGGGACTCTATGCTGACGACATATGCATGATGTCACATAGCTACACAGCCATGTTCCAAATCTGCATCTATGGCAGGATTGAGAATTAATGTGGATAAAACAAAGGTAATGCGAATTAATTGCAACGTAAGCAGTATGTTCAAAATCAATGATAACGTCTTAGGTAGCAACCTAACGAACACGGGTGGTTCCTCAGTGGATATTGGCAATCGCATAAAGTCTGCAAAACAAACATTTGGACGACTGACAAATGTGTGGATATTACAATCTTTCTCCAAAAGAACTAAAGTCAGAACATTTTAATTGAACGTCAAGTCTGTCCTATACGGATGTGAAACTTGGAACACAGCATCGCGAGACCTTAACGCTGCCCAGGTCTTCATTAACAGATGCTTGAGAAGAATCTTAAAAATGTTGTGGCCAAATATAACATCAAACAATGTGTTATGGACGCACACCAAATACCAATTGGGCGATAAATCAGAAGGAGAAACTTTAAGAGGATTGGGCATACGCTTCGAAAGCCGCACGACGACATAACCCTAACTGCTATTGAATGGATCCCACAACACAGTCGAAGAAGAGGACGACCCGTTGTTTACAAGGAGGCTGCCAAGACGGAAAAAGCCGGTTGGGAATAAGGACATCGCAGCTGACAGATCTAACTGGAGGTCCTATTTGTTGAGGCCCTATGCTCCTTATAGGAACGTGTATATTTATATATATATCATTCACATCTGATTTGGAGATGCAGAACACCTGTTTCGAAACTAATAGATCTAAATGCAAATGATCTAATAGAAATATACAACTAATAGATCTAAATTCCTTCATTTGAGCTTGGAACGTTCATTCCCTTACCGATCTCAGCAAACTCAAACAAGTCTCAAAATAACTACAGGATGAGGCTAATAACTGGTCAATAAACACAGTCAACACACAGTACGGGGGAATCTCACCAACAGAACTCGAGGAACAGCAGGACCAACAAAAAATCGAGTGGACTGCAGGCGTCGCTAGGTTGTTGATTGAGGAATCCAGAAATAGCATGCCGATTTGCAGCTTTTAGACCTTTAAATCACCTGGACCAGAAGACTTTTTGTATTATTATTTATTTATTTTCATAAAAAAAAATATATAGGATTTAGAGCCCAGCATTATAGAGGCTAAAAACTGACAACTCTATAAGAGTATAAACAAATTTACTCTCACTTGCAGAAATGCAAAAAATGTTGAAGTACATTACTCCCCGGCTGGAGAAATATTATGAAGGCTGTGTCAGGCTCTCCTATATCCCAATCGATGGATTGCACCAAAGTGGTATTTATACCCAAAGCGGGAAAGATATCACACACTAGACCAAAGTACTTCAGGTTTATTAGCCTATCCTCCTTCCTATTGGTAGGCCTGGAAAGACGTTTAGATTCTTTCATTAGGAATACCTGGATACAAAACTCCATTCGGGGAACCAACATGCGTACAACAAGGGGAAGTCTATAGAATCTGGGAATAGTGAACTTTTGTACAAAATATACGACCTTCTGCCAATCAAATGGCATATTTTTCTAGTCCTAAAAAATAAATGCCGGTGTCCCACAGGGGAGCATTTTTGGCCCTATACTGTACGTTATTTTTACGGCAGATATGCCCATAACCAACTTTACGCACACGGCAACTTTTGCGGACGATACTGCTTTCGTCAGTACTCATAAAAGCCCTTCAGTTGCACCCGATCATCTCCGAATCCTAGAGTAATGGTTAAAACTAGAGAATAATGATGAATGCCTCAAAATGTACACAGAGATACAAGCCCTCCATTTTCTATTTTCAATTCACAGATTCCCCAAAAGGATCATGTAAAATATCGTGGAATCCATTTAGATCGGCGCTTGACGTGGTAGCGCCACATAGACTCTAAAGTAACTCAAAACTAATCAACTTCAGTGGCTTATCAGCCAAACATCTGCCCTAGATCAAGAGTATAAAGTTATTTCATACAAAACGGCATTAAAGCCCATTTGGACATATTCAAATGTATGCAAATTACAAAGAAGTCAATCGAATATTTTTCGTTTAATTACAGGTACACCATGGTATATAAGAAACGCCTAACATCTATAAGGATCTCAACATGCCAACAGTAAAAGAGGAAATTGAAAAATATTGCCGGTGTTACGTGGGCAAACTATTAATTCATCCAAAAATCCTGGCTCGAGAACTACTAAATTTTGAAGGTCATAACCGCCTTAGAAGGAGAGATACGCTGGACTTGATTTAAATTAAAACTAAACAAAAATTAAATTATAAATTCTTAAAATTGAAATGTTAACCTTTTTTTAAAGTAAAAAATCGTGTAAAGTCTCAATGGTTTATTCGCAATGGCAATAACACAGAGAATAGTATTCTAGGTTAAGATTTGTCCACTTATTGTTATTTTCATTGTTTAATAATGAAACATTCAATAATAAATGTAATGAATGTATCTAAAACTCGAAAATCTGTTTTTTTTTTTGAGAATATCACTTCTAGTGGCCATATATTTTGTCTTGTGTATATTAAACCAGTAAGGAAAGGCTAAAGTCGGGCGGTGCCGACTATATAATACCCTACACCACTCTCGTAATATTGAATAACTCTGATATATAAATTTTGTAATTCATGTATAAATTGTTTACATAAATTTTCTTTTGGGACATTTTATACTAAAATAATACCCTGTACCACAGTGTGGTGTAGGGTATAACAACGATTGGATCTAATGAGCCAAATCGGATGAAACATATATATGGGAGCTATAGCTAAATCTTTACCGATTTTCTTCAAATTCGGCAATGTTGGTTCATAAATCAAGAAACTCTACCGTTCTAAATTTCAAAACGATTGGATGTAAAATATAGCTTCTATAGAACTAAAGGGCCAAATCGGACGAAACATATATATGGGAGCTATAGCTAAATCTTAACCGATTTTCTTCAAATTCGGTAGTGTTGGTTCATGGATCAGGAAACTCTACCATTCTAAATTTCAAAATGATTGGATGTAAAATACAGCTTCTACAGGACTAAAGGGACGAAACATATATATGGGAGCTGTAGCTAAATGTTAACCGATTTTCTTCACATTCGGTAGTGTTGGTTCATGGATCAACAAACTCTACCATTCTAAATTTCAAAATGATTGGATGTAAAATACAGCTTCTACAGGACTAAAGGGCCAAATCGGACGAAACATATATATGGGAGCTATAGCTAAATCTTAACCGATTTTCTTCAAATTCGGTAGTGTTGGTTCATGGATCAATAAACTCTACCATTCTAAATTTTCAAAACGATTGGATGTAAAATACAGCTTCTATAGAACTAAAGGGCCAAATCGGACGAAACATATATATGGGAGCTATAGCTAAATCTTAACCGACTTTCTTCAAATTCGGTAGTGTTGGTTCATGGATCAAGAAACTCTATCAATCTAAATTTCAAAATGATTGGATGTAAAATACAGCTTCTTCAGGACTAAAGAGCAAAATCGGACGAAACATATATATGGGAGCTAAATCTTAACCGATTTCAACCAAATTCAATAGCGATCTTAACAGCCGCGAAATACTCTAAACTGCAAAATTTCAGAACGATCGGAGTGAAATTGCGACCTGTAGTCGACGAACAACTTTACATGGACAGACGGACGGACGGACGGACATACATCGTTAAATCGACTCAGCTAGTGATTCTGAGTCGATCGGTATACTTTAAGGTGGGTCTAGCTGTGTTATTTTCAGGTGTTACAAACATCTGCCGTGAAACAAACTTATAATACCCTGTACCACAGTGTGGTGTAGGGTATAAATATAAAAAATTCGTGAAAATCGGAAAGTACAAGCAATTTAAAAAAATACATTTAAATTTCAAAACATTAAATTGCACACAAAAAATGTTAATATTTTATTCTGAAAAGAGCCGAAAAATACCAACATTTCAAAAAAAGATTTTTAAAATTGAACCATAAATTAAGAAGTTATGACCAATAACCCGATACACAGACTGATAACTTAACGATTTTTTTAAATTTCCTGAACGAGTTATCGGAAAAAACTCAAAAATTCCACAAAGCCTTTCTTCAGGTGTAGTAAAATATATCAAAAAATGGTAAAAATAAAATCCTCGTGAAACCGTCGCACTGTGGTTCAGAATAGAATTTTACTGCCCAAAAGTCAAATTGTTTGTCATCGCCGATTTCTAAAATTTTAATGCCATTCAATAGCAAACATATTGAGACTAGGGCAGCCATAAAATTAGATCAAAATATTTATTATTGTGAATATTATTTGAAAAAAACATAACTTTTGTATATTTTTGTAGAAGGAAATTGTCACTTCTCGCAAACTATTACCGATAGACGGTATTTTTTACGTTAGTAGGATAGTACTCGTTGAGAAATTGCGAAAAGTATTACTGTACTGTTTACACGTGGTTTGTTGTAACATATTTCCACAGGTACTATATTTTTGTCAAATTGGAATTTTCGTGGAATGAAACTTTTTAGCATCAAAAGCCTTCAAGAAGATTTTGGTACCAGAAGAAAGGTGAAAGTGTCCTCTTTAAGCCTATATCTACTTTCGTCATTGCCCCGACCAGCCTGTAGAACACTTTTTTAATTTTAATGAAATTACTCGGGAAAAAATTCTTTTTATTTTATCTGTTCATATGACTATGTTGTAGATACACCAAGCCACATATGACATATTTACCATATTTATGACATCTTAACCATTTTTTAGTTTTTTGGGTCGTTTTTTATTATACCCTACACCACACTGTGGTACAGGGTATTATAACTTTGTGCATTTGTTTGTAACACCCAAAAGGAGAGGAAATAGACCCATCGTTTATTATACCGATCGACTTAGAATCACTTTCTGAGTTGATTTAGCTATGTCTGTCTGTCTGTCTGTCCGTCTGTCTGTGCATGTATTCTTGTAATCAAAGTACAGGTCGCAATTATGGTCCGATCTCGACGAAACTTTCCACATATCTTTTTTTGGCCCAAGGACGATCCCTATTGAATTTGGCTAAAATCGGTTCAGATTTAGATATAGCCCCCATATATATGTTAGCCCCGATTTGACATGTAAGCGCTGTAAAAACTTTATTTTATATCCGATCAGTATGAAATTCGGCAGAAAGAGGTTTATTATTATATGAATGAACACTGTTAAATTTGGAAGAAATCGGTTCAGATTTAGATATAGCCCCCATATATACGTTACCCCCGATTTGACATGTAAGCGCTGTAAAAACTGTATTTTATATCCGATCGGTGCAAAATTTGGCAGAAAGAGGTTTCTTATTACATGAAGGAATACTGCTAAATTCGGAGAAAATCGGTTCAGATTTAGATATAGCCCCCATATATACGTTACCCCCGATTTGACTTGTAAGCGCTGTAAAAATGTTATTTTATATCCGATCAGTATGAATGAACACTGTTAAATTTGGAAGAAATCGGTTCAGATTTAGATATAGCCCCCATATATACGTTACCCCCGATTTGACATGTAGAGACTGTATTTTATATGCGATCAGTGCGAAATTCGATAGAAGGAGGTCTTTTTACATGAATGAGTATTCAGGGAAGATCGGTTCAGATTTATATAGATTGTTCCTCCTGATTTGGTATCAAACCGCTATAGAAGTTCTATTTTACTTCCGATCATTAAAATTTTCCAGAAATATGTTTCTCAATTTCTCAATATTGATTAATTTAGCGATTATCGTTTCAGAATTAGATAATATGTTTCTACCCATTTACCAATTATTCCAAATTATTATGGCAATGACCCTTATCGCATTGTTAGGGAGGTGTAGGGTATTATATATCTCTATTGGTTCCAAAGTTACAGAGTTTCGGCCAGTAAAAAACGATTCTAAACCACTGTGCGTCGATTTGTCGTGGAACGCGATAAATAATACAATAAATCTAATTTTTGGGATATAGAATTTCAAATGGCTATAACTTTTATCTTAGTGGATAAAAAAAATCCATTACTAATTAAATCGAAAACAGTTCACTCCGGTCACTTTTCGCGGAAATAAAAATATAAATTGCGATATCTCAGAATCGATCTAATTTTTTTCTTTAAATCTTTTATAAAAATTGGTACATATGTACTCTACCGATGGTATAAATTTTGGCCTCCATTTTTCATTTATTTTTTTTTAATATTGTGAATCATTAATCCCACTTACTAGGGTAACATTTTCTGAGAATTTGAAAAAGATCAAATTTTTGACCTGCGTCACTTGAGAAAGAACTACCCCCATATATATAGTATCTGAAATGTTGATCTGCAAGAAATCGATATATTCTTCTTATTCTGCTCTGATAATAACAAAATACTAACACAGGGACGGGAAAATTAAATTCAGATGACGCGGGAACGGAATGATATAACTCTATAGAATGAACGCATAGCGATAATAGTAGTTTATTTTACTTGCATATTATCATGTTCAATATACAAAATCCTTCAAACAGTTTGATCACAGTGTGTATACATTTTGCCCTGAAAATTATGGAATATACCTCGTACACACGGGCCATGTCGAATACCAAACCATAGCATATAATTTAATATTGAAGGGATTGTGGAGTAAACGGAAATTTGAACACTTTTGGCATTTTTTGAGGCAAGGTTAAGACACAAATAAAATAATATGAAATGAGAAAACAAAAATAAAGATTATCCTTTATGCAAAACACTATAAAAATAAACAGGTGTTTGGCTACTTATTTTTGGGAGAGAAGCAACGTTAGATAAATATAAGTGAACTTCAAACTTTGTTTACATGTCCTGAGTTTTTGAAAAGTGGTCAAGTGAGAAATTGTTCAGGATATAATATGAAATGAAATGTACCATAATTTTTGGAGTATGCAGTTGAGATAAAAGCAGAATATCTATATTGGGTATACATGAGATTTCAAATTTGATAAAATGCATCTGTATTAGAAAACAAGTAAAAACTGTTGCAAGTTCGGCCGGGTCGAATTTAATATACCCTCCAGCATGGATTGCATTCAATTCTATAACTGGAGAGATCTGTTGAAAAAAAGCAAATATGTTATTAAAAAACCAGTAAGGAAACGCCAAAGTCGGGCGGTGCCGACTTTATGATACGTTACACAACTCAAGTCTATTGGATAGAAATGAAATATCCAATGTACACATCAACTAAAATTTGTTTACACAATTTACAATAGGTACGGCTCTGCCAATGTGGCTCTATGAAATAACCCCCCAATGAAATAACCCCCCAAATCAAAAATGAAATAAGTCCCCAAAAAATGTACAGAAAACAACAACAACTAAATTTGGGGGTTTGTTTCACTTTTTGGGCAGTTATTTCATTTTTATTTTGGGTGGTTATTTCATAATGAAATAAGTCCCCAATTTTTTGCAATAAAATAAATCCCCAATTTTCGATTTGGGGACTTATTTCATTTTTAAAAAAATTACTATTAAAATTAAAAATTAGAGTTCAATGCAGAAAAACTACTGTACTCGTCACATGTGCAATTACTGTAAAGAATATTTGCTGCACTGAAAGAAAATTTATAGTTACAAATTATTTAAATTAGTCCGAAGAATATTTTTAAATATTAACAATAATTTCAATGAATAATAATATTAATTAATAATAAAATTAATAAGCAAAGATTCTTTTACGTGTATAATGACCATTAGAAATTCTGATAGCATTGACTACTTGTTAAAGTAAATATGTACCAGCAAATCAGTTTGTCAAGAGACTTCAAGGTGTAAAAATCGAAAAGGAAAAAGAATTACGAAATTATTGCCGGCAAGAGACGTAACAGTAAATTGCTTTATGTTACAGAGCAAAAACTGATTTATCATAAAAAAAAACAAAAGGATATGTTTGTTTTCGCGCGATTTTTTTAATTTTATACCAATTTTCGCTCAGTCAAACATATCCTCCTTTTCACTACCACAATCATTGCACAACATTTCCGTTAAAGACCAAACAAACATACATCTTCGGTTTCTCATGAAAGAATAGCTTCACAATAAATTTTGTAGTGAACAGGCGACCGATAGAATACATATGGTTGATTGAATTAGTATAAAAATTAAAAATTAGTATAAAATTAAAAAATTCGCGCGAATTTTTTATTTTGTACTAATTTTTTCTCAATCGACCATATGTATTCCATTGGTCGCACTTCCACAGTGATTCCACCATTTTTAAAAATGTTATTTTATTTGCAATAATGTTCTTCTGCTCAAGGTTTCATATGATCCCTGACATCCTCAAAGGAGAATCATCTAGTGATGATGATTCTGAAGAAGAATCCTACAACACATCTTCTAATGAAAATGAATGTGTTGTCTATAGAGAAAATGCACCAAACATTGATCTTTTGCCATGCAGACATTTTAAGATTTGCGACAAATGCAATAACCAACTAATCGCTGACTCTATTGCCAATGGTTTGCAAAATTATAATTGTCCTTGTTGCCGTAGTATTATTGAAGATTCTATGCAAATTTATTCGTAAATTTGATTATATTACTTAAAAAAAATAAATAAAAAAATTGGGGAGTTATTTCACTCTAAAAATTGGGTCTTATTTCATTATGAAATAAGTCCCCAAAAATGGGGATTTATTTCATGTTAAATTTGGGGTCTAATTTCATTATGTGGGGATTTATTTCATTTTTTAAATTTGGGGGGGTTATTTCATTGGGGGGTTATTTCATACAGCCTGCCTATGTAGCTAAATCGGATGAAACAAGTACTCATATATGGGAGCTATAACTAAATCTAAACCGATATTACAAATTCAGCTATGTTAGTTAATGGATCAAGCAACTTGACCATGCTAAATTTCAAACAATTGGATGTAAACTACAGATTCTATAGAGCTAAAGGGCCAAATCGGACGAAATATATAGGGTGAACTTGTTTTGACAGATCACGTGTGAGTCGTGGCATGCTGTCATGTTATTTTTGTTAAGTATTGTTTGTCATTTCATCATGGAAAGACTTACGCCTGAATAACGTTTACAAATTATTCAGTTTTATTATCAAACCAGTAAGGAAAGGCTAAAGTCGGGCGGTGCCGACTATATAATACCCTACACCACTCTCGTAATATTGAATAACTCTGATATATAAACTTTGTAATTCATGTATAAATTGTTTACATAAATTTACTTTTGGGACATTTTATACTTAAATAATACCCTGTTCCACAGTGTGGTGTAGGGTATAAAAACGATTGGATCTACAGAGCCAAATCGGATGAAACATATATATGGGAGCTATAGCTAAATCTTTACCGACTTTCTTCAAATTCGGCAATGTTGGTTCATGAATCAAGAAACTCTACCATTCTAAATTTCAAAACGATTCAATGTAATATATAGCTTCTATAGAACTAAAGGGCCAAATCGGACGAAACATTTATATGGGAGCTATAGCTAACTCTTAACGGATTATCTTCAAATTCAGTAGTGTTGGTTCATGGATCAAGAAACTCTACCATTCTAAATTTCAAAATGATTGGATGTAAAATACAGCTTCTTCAGGACTAAAGAGCAAAATCGGACGAAACATATATATGGGAGCTATAGCTAAATCTTAACCGATTTTCTTCAAATTCGGCAATGTTGGTTCATGGATCAAGAAACTGAACCATTCTAAATTTCAAAACGATTGGATGTAAAATACAGCTTTTATAGGACTAAATGGCCAAATCGGACGAAACATATATATGGGAGCGATAGCTAAATCTTAACCGATTTTCTTCAAATTCGGTAGTGTTGGTCCATGGATTAAGAAACTTTACCATTCCAAATTTCAAAATGATTGGATGTAAAATACAGCTTCTACAGGACTAAAGAGCAAAATCGGACGAAACATATATATGGGAGCTATAGCTAAATCTTAACCGATTTTCTTCAAATTCGGCAATGTTGGTTCATGGATCAAGAAACTCTACCATTCTAAATTTCAAAATGATTTGATGTAAAATACAGCTTCTACAGGACTAAAGAGCAAAATCGGACGAAACATATATATGGGAGCTATAGCTAAATCTTAACCGATTTTCTTCAAATTCGGAAATGTTGGTTCATGGATCACGAAACTCTACCATTCTAAATTTCAAAACGATCGGATGTAAAATACAGCTTCTATAGGACTAAAGGGCCAAATCGGACGAAACATATATATGGGAGCTATAGCTAAATCTTAACCGATTTTCTTCAAATTCGGCTATGTTGGTTCATGGATCAAGAAACTCTACCATTCTAAATTTCAAAACGATTGGATGTAAAATACAGCTTCTATAGGACTAAAGGCCCAAATCGGACGAAAGATATATATGGGAGCTATATCTAAATCTGAACCGATTTCAACCAAATTCAATAGCGATCTTAACAGCCACGAAATACTCTAACCTGCGAAATTTCAGAACAATCGGAGTGAAATTGCGACCTGTAGTCGACGAACAACTTTACATGGACAGACGGACGGACGGACATCGTTAAATCGACTCAGCTAGTGATTCTGAGTCGATTTTAAGGTGTGTCTAGCTGTGTTATTTTCAGGTGCTACAAACATCTGCCGTGAAACAAACTTATAATACCCTGTACCACAGTGTGGTGTAGGGTATAACAAACCAGTAAGGAAAGGCTAAAGTCGGGCGGTGCCGACTATATAATACCCTACACCACTCTCGTAATATTGAATAACTCTGATATATAAATTTTGTAATTCATGTATAAATTGTTTACATAAATTTACTTTTGGGACATTTTATACTTAAATAATACCCTGTACCACAGTGTGGTGTAGGGTATAAAAACGATTGGATCTACAGAGCCAAATCGGATGAAACATATATATGGGAGCTATAGCTAAATCTTTACCGACTTTCTTCAAATTCGGCAATGTTGGTTCATGAATCAAGAAACTCTACCATTCTAAATTTCAAAACGATTGAATGTAATATATAGCTTCTATAGAACTAAAGGGCCAAATCGAACGAAACATTTATATGGGAGCTATAGCTAACTCTTAACCGATTATCTTCAAATTCAGTAGTGTTGGTTCATGGATCAAGAAACTCTACCATTCTAAATTTCAAAATGATTGGATGTAAAATACAGCTTCTATAGAACTAAAGGGCCAAACCGGACGAAACATATATATGGGAGCTATAGCTAAATCTTAACCGATTTTCTTCAAATTCGGCAATGCTGGTTCATGGATCAAGAAACTCTACCATTCTAAATTTCAAAATGATTGGATGTAAAATACAGCTTCTTCAGGACTAAAGGGCCAAATCGGACGAAACATTTATATGGGAGCTATAGCTAAATCTTAACCGATTTTCTTCAAATTCGGCAATGTTGGTTCATGGATCAAGAAACTGAACCATTCTAAATTTCAAAACGATTAGATGTAAAATACAGCTTTTATAGGACTAAATGGCCAAATCGGACGAAACATATATAATGGAGCGATAGCTAAATCTTAACCGATTTTCTTCAAATTCGGTAGTGTTGGTTCATGGATCAGGAAACTTTACCATTCCAAATTTCAAAATGATAGGATTTAAAATACAGCTTCTACAGGACTAAAGAGCAAAATCGGACGAAACATATATATGGGAGCTATAGCTAAATCTTAACCGATTTTCTTCAAATTCGGCAATGTTGGTTCATGGATCAAGAAACTCTACCATTCTAAATTTCAAAATGATTGGATGTAAAATACAGCTTCTACAGGACTAAAGAGCAAAATCGGACGAAACATATATATGGGAGCTATAGCTAAATCTTAACCGATTTTCTTCAAATTCGGCAATGTTGGTTCATGGATCAAGAAACTCTACCATTCTAAATTTCAAAACGATTGGCTGTAAAATACAGCTTCTATAGAACTAAAGGGCCAAATCGGACGAAACATATATATGGGAGCTATAGCTAAATCTTAACCGATTTTCTTCAAATTCGGTAGTGTTGGTTGATGGATCAAGAAACTCTACCATTCTAAATTTCAAAATGATTGGATGTAAAATACAGCTATAGGACTAAATCTCAACCGATTTCAACCAAATTCAATAGGGATCTTTACAGCTGCGAAGTACTCTAAACTGCAAAATTTCAGAACGATTGGAGTGAAATTGCGACCTGTAGTCGACGAACAACTTTACATGGACTGACGGACGGACGGACGGACAGACATCGTTAAATCGACTTTCAGAACGATTGGAGTGAAATTGCGACCTGTAGTCGACGAACAACTTTACATGGACCGACGGACGGACGGACGGACGGACAGACATCGTTAAATCGACTCAGCTAGTGATTCTGAGTCGATCGGTATACTTTAAGGTGGGTTTAGCTGTGTTATTTTCAGGTGTTACAAACATCTGCCGTGAAACAAACTTATAATACCCTGTACCACAGTGTGGTGTAGGTTATAAAAATAGAATATATATAAATATGGCAGATGCGATTACTGGGTATTTATACCCACACAGCGCATTTTTATTAATTTTAGTCAAATCTATATAAAGGGTCCGCCATCTAACGTTTTTTTTCAACTAGTGCTTATTTCGTGAATGGTAACACTTAGCTCATGTCTGATTTGAAAGATAATTAGTTTTATCCTTCCGCTGAACGAAAATGGTTGTGTATGGTGTGTTTGCATATTTGTTTGTTCCGTATAGACGTATAGACGTCTAAACGGATCTACCGATCATCTTGAAATTTTCACAGAATGTACATGTGTAGGGAGTGCTGAAAATAGGGTACTTGAATTTTCGATATATCAAGTGGGCGTGGACCCGCCCATATGGGTCCAATTTTGATATTCAGAAATTTTTTTAGCTACAGTTCTGAAATTTTGTGTGTAAGCATTTAGTGCCAGGTTATGTGAATTTTCTAAAAATGGGCGGATTCAGGCAAATGGGCGTGGCCCCTACCATATAGGCAAAATTTTGAAATTGAGATATCTTACACAATTTGTTAGCGAGAGTGCTGAAATTTTGCGTATATATATCTGATAGTAGTCTGCGTAATTGGTCCAAAAATGGGCGGCATCGGACCAATGGGCGTGACCCCGCCCATATAGGCCAAATTTTGAAATAGAGATATCTTACACAATTTATTAGCGAAAATGCTGTAATTTGTTGTACAAATTTTGAAATTGAGATATATCGCACAATTTATAAGCGATAGCGCTGTAATTTTGTGTATATATGTCTGGAGGCTGTCTACGCGATTGACACAAAAATTGGCGGATTAGGACCAGTGGGTGTAGCCCAGCCCGTATAAGCCAATATTTTAAATTGATGTGTCTTGCCCAGTTTGTTAGCGAGAGTGCTGTAATTTTGTGTATATGTAAAGGGTCTCCCATATTCGACGGACCCATCTGGCAACGCCATAACTTTTGACAGAGATGTCAGATCGCTTAATGACATACCGCGTTTGAAGCGTCAGTCCAAGCAGATTTTTACCATGGAACAATACACGCCACGCGAGCGCTCTGAAATAGTTGAAATTTACATTCAACAGAAGAAGTCAAGTCAACGTGCTTTTAAAATATTAAAAAATGTGAGAAGTGCGCCTTCTAAGAACACCATTAAGCGTTTATACTAAACATTTTCGACTGGTGAGGCTCTTTCTAATCCGAAGAGGCCAAATAAAAGTCGACCAAGGCGATCGGCCGAGAATATCGCTGCCGTACGAGCCAGTGTTGAGAGGTCCCCAAGAACATCCCAAAAACGCCGTTCTCAGCAGTTGGGCATGGCTCGGTCCACTTTACAACGGATTATTCGCGTTGATTTGCATTTGTTCCCGTACAAAATTCAATTGACGCAAAGATTGTTGCCTGCGGACAAGCCTCGTCGATTGGAATGGGCCCAACGAGTCCGTGGGTCCGTCGAATATGGGCAACCCTGTATCTGGTGGCAGTTTAGGTTATTTGTCCAAGAATGGACGGGATCGGAAAATGGGCGAGTTCGCACCAATGGGCTTGGCCCCACCTATATAGGTAACATTTTGAAATTGACATATTGTGCGAGACAATTTGTTAGCGAGATTGCTCTAATTTTGTATTAGGTGGCAGTCTACGTGCTTGGTCCTAAAATGGGCGAAATCGGACCAATGGGCGTGGCCCCGCCCATATAAGCCAAATTTTAAAATTGAAATATTTTCCGCAATTTATTAGCGAGAGTTCTGTAATTTTGTGTATATGTATCTGGTAGCAGTCTGCGTAATTGGTCCAAAAATGGGCTGGAGCGGACCAATGGGCGTGGACCCGCCCATATAAGCCAAATTTTGAAATTGAGATATCTTGCACAATTTATAAGCGATAGTGCTGTAATTTTGTGTTTATGTGTCTTCAGGCTGTCTACGTGATTGACACAAAAATTGGCGGAATAGGACCAGTGGGTGTAACCCAGCCAGTATAAGCCAATATTTTAATGTGTCTTGCACAATTTGTTAGCGAGAGTGCTGTAATTTCTCATTTCCAGAGCGATTTGATTGAAATTTAAAATGTATGTGTGGTTTGTCTTGTAATTAGTTTGTATGTATGATTCTAACCAGTAGATGGCGCTGTAGTGGAGATATGGTCAATATAATTTTTTTATGATTTTTTCCTGAAACTCGTGATGGGCAGGACAACGTCTGCTGGGGTCAGCTAGTTTAATATAAATCGACATGGAAAAGTTGACGTTTAGACTTTTTCAGAATTTTTTGTACCAAAAAGTCGACTAATAGATTAGTCGAAAGTCGAACCCAAATTGAATGGCCTCCAAGAAGTTGTGATTGAACACCATTAGACTATTTCTTGTGGGGGTTATTTGAAGTCATTGGTTTCGTGCACTTCGCTCAACTTATGGTCAACATAATCGGCCTACTGAGCGTACTATTCGCAACACCATCAACCATCTTGAGACCCAGCATTCATTATTGGATAATATTCGACAGAAAAGACCACGTCCAGCACGCAGTGAAGAAAATGTAGCTGAGAGTGTACACGAAGACCGTGGAGAGTCGATTCGGCGCCGTTCGCAACAACTCGGACTGACGTATGGAACGACTTGCCGCATTTAACGTTGATATCTTAAATTGAAAGCATACAATATACAGCTTGTGCAAGAACTGAAGCCGTGAACCAATTTCAACCAATTGCAATAGGGTTATTTTCAAGTGCGAAGGATTCATAATTGCAATATTTCCCCACGATCGGAGTGAAATTGCGACCTGCACTCAACGAGCAACATAAGATGTAGCAAGTAAGAAAGTTCAGTCGGGTAAACCGATTTAAGAATCCCCTCACCTTGAGTCCCAAGAATTATTCGTAAATTAATTTATTTTTTTGTTTCAATTAAATTATTATCAATATAAATTGCATTAATAACATATATTTGTGTGGGAAGTATCAAGTATATGTATGCACTGATATTAAAGTTATAAGCTGTTAACTTTTTGTGAAGAATGGTTCATTTGTGTGGGAGGTACCAAAAGGGGCGGGGCAAAACGCCCATTTTTTTTAATGATCTGTAGACAGAATTACAATGTACAAAAAATGTACGTATTTCTATGCATAGGTATTAAATTTGTGTGGGAGGTACCAAAAGGGGCCGTACAATAATGTCCATTTTTTACCTGGATTGTAGGCACTATATAAACATTACACTGTACAAAAAGTATTTTTATGTACTGGTATTAAAGTTATAAGCTGTTAACTTTTGGTGCAAAATGGTCCATTTGTGTGGGTGGTACCAAAAGGGGAGTGGCAACTTCGCCCATTTTTCTTGAGGTATAAGCTACTAATAAACTAGTGCTATGTGTGGAATTTCGGAAGATTCGAGTAAGTAGTATAGACGTTATTTAAGAAACAATATTTAACTAAATGTTAACCCTTTGTGGGAGAGGTACTAGAAGGAGTGGCCCATCTTCGAACTTAGCCGGAGATAGAACAAAATATTACTACATACCAAATTTAAAGTCAATCGGTTACTCCTTTCGAGAGTTATCGTGCGCACCAGCCAGCAGACAGAACGAATATCTGCACAAAACGAATATCTGCCGAAAATATTTAGGACTTAGGTCACTCCTTTGATCTGTCAGAATGGTGGCAAGAAATGGCAACAGTGGATGATCAATTTACGAAGAAAGTCATCTTCAGTGATGAGGCACATTTTCACCTCAGTCGATTCGTCAATAAGCAGGATTGCCGCATTTGCCAATGCACCCACAAAGAGTGACTCTTTGGTGCGGTTTATGGGCTGGCGGCATCATCGGTCCGTATTTTTTCCAATATGAGGACGGTCAGGCAGTTACTGTGAATGGTGTTCGCTATCGTGAGATGCTAACGAAATTTTTATGGCCCGAATTGGAAGATATGGATGTGGACAATATGTGGTTTCAACAGGACGGTGCCACTTGCCACACAGCTAACGAAACAATGGCTCTTTTGCGCAACAAATTCAATGGCCGTGTTATCTCACGTCGTGGCGATGTCAATTGGCCGCCAAGATCATGTAATTTGACACCGTTGGTCTTCTTTCTTTGGGGTTATTTGAAAGAAAAGGTGTACGTCGATAAGCCAGCAACAATTCAAGAGCTAAAGGATGAGATAATTCGGCACATTAACGGCATAGAACCTCAATTATGCCTCAGCGTCATCGAAAATTTGGACAATCGGATGGAGGTGTACCGCCGAGGTCGCGGCGGCCATTTGGCCGATATTTTGTTCCATACATAATTGAAACATACCAATATTATCATAATAAAAAGAAATGACAATAGTTTCTTAAATAATTTGTGTTTTATTCAAAATCAACATCGACCCTTAAAATTTAACCACCCTCTACTTATAAATTACTTTTTCGTAAATTTTCAAAAAATCTGGAATATCAGCACGGTTGATTAAACACTATCTAATCACTATTATAATTAGTGGCAACATTTTGTAAAAATGTACGATTTTTACATTTAAAATTTAAACCCGCTTATTCCACAATTTTTGATAGAATTTTCTAAAATAAAAAACAATTCAAGAAATTTTGTGTTAAATTGCAATTGAAACGAAATTTCGTAGAAAAATCCAATGTTGATAAAATGTTCAAGAAAAATTCGATTCTAACAAAATTTTGTAGGAAACTGCAACTTCAACAACATTTTCTAGAAAATTATATTTCAACGTTGTTTTTTAGAGATATGAAATTTTTTTTATTATTTCATTTATTTTCAGTTTTGTATATTTACATTTCTATGGATGCCCCAGCGCCACTTAGACATTACTAGGGCGAGTTGGCAAGTTTATAAAAGAAGCTAATAAAAATTATAACTGCATATAATACTTATTTATACTTAATATGTATCTACATTTTTTCATAACAACAATTATTAAACTACAAAAGAAGCATTTCCAAATTTTGAAGTAAATATGTTTTTAGGTTCAATTTAAATAATGAGATTCTCGAAAAATTCTTAATAGATTGTGGTAAGTGGTTGTATTCAGAACAACCAACGTATTCAATGCGCTGTTGTTTCCAATCGGCATCTTTTCACACATAGATTTGAATTGTTTCTGGTATTGAATGTTGATTGATTTCTGGAGAATGTAGTAGCATGATGTCCAATATTTTGTATTGATTTATACATGAACAACAATAGCTGCATTTTGTAAAGTCCATATAACGGCAAAATGTTCTTACAAATAATCGCATACAAAGAAAAAGACGAGTATGTTAAATGCAAGTTGTAAACAATTTTGAGAGCTCTGTTTTGGCATCTTTGATACCATCTGTGCTTTTTTCATTGTGTTCATATACTATTGACAAGTAATTAAAATGGCTGTGTATAAGACCTTAGTAAATCAGGAGTTTAGTTTTTTCATCAAATTTGTATTTGAATTTGTACAAGATGCGAATTGCAGGGGCAATTTTCTATTTTATGTGCTGAATATGCATATTCCACGATAATTTGGATTGCAAGTAAATTCCTAAGTATCGTAAAGAATTACTCTCATATACACGGTTTTCTCTAATTAAGACATTGAACGAATTTCCACTTGCAGAGACTTACGGACGGAATCAAGGATTGCTTGAGCATCATGTTATATTTGAGCTTTCAATATGACATCATGGTTATATGGATAAAATAGACCTAATGTCATCCGAATACATTATAAGTTTACCATGAAGTTTAAGGTTCGAAATGTCATTTACGTAAACTGAAAATAACAGTGGACCGAGCACGCTTCCCTGCGGAACACCGTATTTCACCAGACCAAGACTACTTACGTCGACAGGCTCCAATCTCCACGTATTGTTTTCATCCTGCCACTCTACCATATCCATTGCCCAACCCTCGCACACCAAATTAACAACATGTACCACAGCCTGCTGAGTTCCACTTTCTTTTCTAAATTCAAACTATGACTTATAGAAATGGTTTGTTTGCTCCAAAAATGACGTTAGCTTTCTATACAAGTTTTTTTTTCGATTCTTTTATCTGTTATCGGCAATAAAGCAATTGGTCTGTATTTATCAACTGTGTCAGCATCTGTTTCCTTAGGGATGGGTATTATTTTAGATATTTTAAGGACATCAGGATATATAGAATGATCAAGAATACTGTTAAACAAGAATGTAAGCCTGGTACTGATCACATAACCGTATTTTTTCAAAGCTTTACTCCAAATGTTGTCATAACCAGGAGTTTTTTAACTTGCAAATTCGAAATATCTTCCAATATCATTTCGTTAGTAATGTTTCTAAAATAAAAATGTTCCGGATTTTGTCTCATAGTTCTTAGCATATTAAAGGAGTCATTAGGTAACTGTTTTATATTAGCTTTCACGTGTGATGCGATTTGCAGAAAAAAGTCGTTAGATACAATACATTTCTGTCCTTTATCGACTATAAGTTCTCCATCTTCATCCCTCAACTTTGCCTCAGATCTTTTAGATCTCCCCAAGTGATCATTTATGAATTCCCAGCTGATCTTGATAAAATGAATTCATGAAACTTTTATTCACTTTCTTTATAATCTGGCTTATTAGTTTTAACCTTCTTTCCAATCCGCTATCACCACGCTTTTTTCTACGTTTTTTATACCCTACACCACACTGTGGTACATGGTATTATAACTTTGTGCATTTGTTTGTAACACCCAAAAGGAGAAGAAATAGACCCATCGTTTATTATACCGATCGACTTAGAATCACTTTCGGAGTTGATTTAGCCATGTCCGTCTGTCTGTCCGTCTGTGCATGTATTCTTGTAATCAAAGTACTGGTCGCAATTATGGTCCGATCTCGACGAAACTTTACACATATCTTTTTTTTGGCCCAAGGACGATCCTTATTGAATTTGGTTAAAATCGGTTCAGATTTAGATATAGCCCCCATATAACTGTTAGCTCCGATTTGACATGTAATCGCTGTAAAAACTGTATTTTATATCCGATCAGTGCGAAATTCGGCAGAAAAAAGGTTTCTTATTACACGAAGGAATACTGCCTAATTCGGAGAAAATCGGTTCAGATTTAGATATAGCCCCCATATATATGTTACCCCCGATTTGACATGTGAGCGCTGTAAAAATGTTATTTTATATCCGATCATTGCGAAATTCGGCAAAAAGAGGTATCTTATTACATGAAGGAATACTGCTTAATTCGGAGAAAATCGGTTTTGATTTAGATATAACACCCATATATATGTTACCCCCGATTTGACATGTAAGCGCTGTAAAAACTTTATTTTATATCCGATCAGTACGAAATATGGCAGAAAGAGGTTTCTTATTACATGAAGGAATACTGCTAAATTTTGTGAAAATCGGTTTAGATTTAGATATAGCCCCCATATATATGTTACTCCCGATTTGACATGTAAGCGCTGTAGAAACTGTATTTTATATCCGATCAGTGCGAAATTCGGCAGAAAGAGGTATCTTATTACATGAAGGAATACTGCTTAATTCGGAGAAAATCGGTTTTGATTTAGATATAACACCCATATATATGTTACCCCCGATTTGACATGTAAGCGCTGTAAAAACTTTATTTTATATCCGATCAGTACGAAATATGGCAGAAAGAGGTTTCTTATTACATGAAGGAATACTGCTAAATACGGTGAAAATCGGTTCAGATTTAGATATAGCCCCATATATATGTAACTCCCGATTTGACATGTAAGCGCTGTGGAAACTGTATTTTATATCCGATCAGTATGAAATTTGGCAGAAAGAGGTTTATTATTACATGAAGGAATACTGCTAAATTCGGAGAAAATCAGTTCAAATTTAGATATAGCCCCCATATATTTGTTAGCCCCGATTTGACATGTAAGCGCTGTGGAAACTGTATTTTATATCCGATCAGTATGAAATTTGGCAGAAAGAGGTTTATTATTACATGAAGGAATACTGCTAAATTCGGAGAAAATCAGTTCAAATTTAGATATAGCCCCCATATATTTGTTAGCCCCGATTTGACATGTAAGCGCTGTAAAAACTTTATTTTATATCCGATTAGTATGAAATTCGGCAGAAAGAGGTTTCTTATTACGTGAAGTAATACTGCCAAATTTGGAGAAAATCAGATCAGATTTAGATATAGCCCCCATATATATGTTACCCACGATTTGACTGCATTTTTATCCGATCAGTATGAAATTCGGCAGAAAAAGGTTTCCTATTATATGAATGAACACTTTTAAATTTGGAAGAAATCGGTTCAGATTTAGATATAGCCCCCATATATAAGCTACCCCGATTTGACACCGATCAGTGACTGTATTTTATATCCGATTAGAACAAAATTCGACAGAAAGAGGTCTGTTTACATGAATGAGTATTCAGAGAAATCGGTTCAGATTTATATATAACCTCCATATATATGTTCCTCCTGATTTGGTATCAAAGCGCTATATAAGTTGTACTTTACTTCCGATCATTTAAATTTTCCAGAAAGATGTTTCTCAATTTAGGAACGAATATTGGTAAATTTAGCGATTATGGGTTTAGAATTAGATAATCTGTTCCCACCCATTTACCAATTATTCCAAATAATTATCGCAATGACCCTTATCGCATTGTTAGGGAGCTGTAGGGTATTATATAGTCGGCCGGCCTTTCCTTACTGGTTTAATAATGAGTTCTTTAATGCGATAAGAGATTGTAGTTTCTCATTTACCTAGGGTGTGATTAACTTTCTGGCAGATAAAGTATTTTCCTTTTGAACCGTTGAGTCCCGAATACATAATGAAAATGCATTTATAAAGTTGTGCATGTCCACAACAGAATTGCCACATATTTGGGCAATTTACATTACTGTCCCATTTTTTTCCTTTAAAAAGTTATAATCGCACGGATGTTAAAGCTTTGTTGTGCATACTCTTGTTTCAATATTTAATAGTACTTTGCAGGATATGGTATTGTGGTATGTTATTTGACATTTAATTGAGTCAAATAACAGACAAATTTTGTACTGACCGGATACAAAATACGGTTTCTACAGCGAATTTGGTAGTATTCATTCATGTAATAAGAAATCTCTCTCCGCCGAATTTCGTACTGATCGGACATAAAATTTGGTTTCTGCAGCGCGTACATGTCAAATCGGGTATAACATATCTAAATCTGAACCGATTTTCCCCAAATTTTACAGTGTTCATTCATGAAATAAGAAGCGTCATTCTGCCGAATTTCGTACTGATGGGACATCAAATACAGTTTTGGAAGAAATACGTCATGAAGTGTTTCCTTTATTTTGTTCTTTGGCGTGGAACATCCTTTCCCAAGCCTTCAAACCAAAAGCAAGGGGCTAGCTGCAATCTTTTTTAAAAATTTTAAAAAATTAAAAGAATATATAAATAATTTTGGGCCCATTAGAGAGTACAAACAATTTAAAAACTGACATTTAAATTGTATAACTTAAAAATCGCAAACACAAAAGTGTAAATATTTTTTTTAAATTTTTTTCTGAAAAGTTGCAAAAAATACCAACATTTAAAAAAAATATTTTTAAAATCGGACAAAAACTTAAGAAGTTGTGACCAAAAAACCGATTCATACAGTCATATCGTAACGATTTTTTAAATATCGATAACTTCTAAACGAGTTATCGGAATAATGTCAAAAAATTCCACAAACCGTTTCTTCAGGTGTACTAAAATCAAAACCGAAATTTTTTGAAACTGTCGATTTGTCGTGGAATTCCCCATGTACAAGTTTGGAATAGTACGTATATGTACGCACATGAGACAATCATATTAAAGTTCACTCATAATCATATTAAAGTCTAATTTGTAGTATTTATGGCATTTTTATTGTTCAAGGAATTATTGCTCATTTAAAAGAAATAGAAAAGAAAACATAACTCAAAGATTGTTTTAGAAAATACCAACATTAATAAGTAGTTTTTAATATCTTTGCATAAAATATGATGACAAATATTCATCATAAGGAGCTGGGGTAGCCTTTTTCTCGCCATAGATTTCCTTCAGCAAAGCCTTAAACAAGTCTGTGATATTGCTATATGTGTTATCTATGCACGTACCACTCATTGGCCTTGTTATCATATAGTGACAATTTTTGTAATCAAATTGATATAAGAGACTTGAAATGTTACTTGCTAAACCAGGATTTCGAAAATCGACATTTGAATCTCCGAGTAAAATATTTGGATGCCGAAAATTATAATGTAGTTCGTTCTCAATAAAATTACAAAAAGTATTTATATCACACTTTTGTGAACGATAAAATGAAATAATTTTTACAGGTTTGCTTTGATTCTAATATTATCGAGCGAAATTTGTATTCTTTCAATAAACTGCTTGTTTTCACACTCCTCAACAACGTAATGTATCGTTTCCTTTATAAATATCGAAGTTCCACCAAAACCATCCTTTCTACAGCAGTGTACTGAACAATAGCCTGTGATATTGTAGATCTGCCTTATTTCAATGTAGTTTTGTGGATAAATGTAATTTCGACGAAATTTTTAAGCAAAATTTACGCCCGACAACATTTTTCAGATAAATGCAATTTTGACTAAAACTATTTTTTTTTTTTGAAATTTTCGTTAAAACTACTACTTTTATTCAATTTTTAATAATTTTTAATAAACATATATTTTGACACAATTCTCTGCAAAAGTAAACTTTTGCACTTTAGCGTGGAAACTGAAGTTTAGTTAATGTCGTTGAAACTATTAAAAAAAAATATTTTTTTCCAAAAAAAAATTTTTTTGTTGGCACGAAAAAAACATAGCAAATATAAAAAAATCGCCAATATTTTGTTTGTTCCATTTTTTGTTCCTATCAAAGAAAACATTGCATATTTGCAAAAAAAAGTCTATGGATAAATATAGAAATTATGACCCATATTGTAAAAATAGAGAATTTTTTTATTTTGGCTATTTTGTTTGGTAGGTACCATAAAGGGTGTGGTAATAACGCCCATGTTGCACGGGACTAAATATACTATAAGGCATTACGTACACATAAGTTTTGTTTCTCGGCAACAACACTCATCATAGATGGACGTCCCTCTCACATCTAGCAATGCACTTGTTGTATGCAGCGATACCAACTTGATGGTTTTTCCGCTACTTGTGGTGATTTCTGATCTCCAAATACCACTGTTTTGTAGAAGTAGTGATTTTTCAGAAAAAACACAACGGTAGTGTTTTTAACAATTTTTTGTAGCGGTTGTTGAGATTTTTTAAGGAAAAATATAGAAACTGATTGGGTGCAACGGCTACTAAGGCTAAGTACACACGATTGCCAGATCAGACAATATTGTCAGAAAAATGGCGAAAAATGCAATCCGTGTGAATTTACAATTTTTTTCTTGCAACGTTGCCCGAAAAGCCATTGTGAAATAATTTGCAGATTGTTAGATGTGCGAAGATTATGCATGTGACAACGGCGCCATTGTCAGAAAAACATTTTATTGGCAACACTATCTATTTTGCACTAAGGGATACACTTTTCAACCGATTTAACCGAAATTTAAGCTTTTTACCAAATATTAGTTAAATCGTTTCTATAGATAAATGGTATTCAATCCATGCCATGATGTAAGTATTTTCATATAAAGTTCCCTTAACGCACTTTAGCCCATTATTTTAAATGATTTTCATGTTTGCATGATTACTTGTTATTTCGTACCACAATTTGCTGAAATCATATTTAAATTTTTTCTTTGCTTTAATCATTTTTATACCCTTCACCATAGGATGTGGTTTGTCACTCCGTTTGAAACACCACTAAATATTGACCTGAGACCCCATAAAGTATATGAGTCATTCCACGCCAAACGGGACGATTTTTGACATCACTATTTTTGATTGCTTCGAAATTTTTTTGTATGCATTATTTACCTAAAAATATCTTATACGTAGTTCAAGAAAAAATTTAAAAAAAAATTCTTTAAGAGTTATGAGCAATTTAAAGTTGACGAAATTACGTTTTTTTCTAAAAGGTGTGTTTATCCTTTAGCTTGTATCTCCTAAAATACGTGACCGATTTTAATGTGCTATACCTTGTTTTGAAGGTAATTTCAACTATTACAACTAACTGGTTTAAGCCCTGCAAAAAAAATACTAATTTTAAATGTTTTTGCCCTTTTATACTTTCTATTGCTATTTTCAAAATGATTACACCCTTCGATTTTTTTGAAATTTTAATGTCGTGTTCTGAGATGTCTTTGTTAGCTACTGTATGAATTTGAAAGTGGTGAATTGATGGGAACTATTTTTTACGATTTTTTTATAAAAACCCCATTTGCATTTCTGTGAATGTGCTTTAAATAATTAACAGAATGATATTTTTTAGCCGTTAGTTTATTAATATAACAATAACAACAATAAATATTATTAATTTTGCAAAATTATTTGCAAAAACGCAAAAATCGGCGATGACTTGATATTTAAAAAACAAAACTCATTAAACAATAGCAAGAGTCAAAAGATAAGAAAGTACTTGTTAAACTATACTCTGAGATGAACATTTTTTTAAAATCACAGCAACCTGGATTTCAGTTTTTGATGTAGAAAAAAATGCAATAACTTTGGTAGTCCGTTTTTCACATTCAATTCGACAATTCAAAGAAAAAAGAAAGCAATAATAAAGCAAAAGTAATTTATTGAACTCAAATCTACCAAGTCCGATAAAAAAAATTAGAGTTCAGACATCATCAACTTCCGAGAAGTACATACTGTGTTAAGACGGTGTACAATGATTAATATTGTTATATCAATTTTCTTCCTTTTTACTGTTAATAGTATACTTGATTCGAATCTTTCTAATACATTTTTTATTGTTCTTATTTTTACATTAGTATACTGATTATTATTAATTGTCATTCTTTTCTTAAATGTTTTATTGTTCTTACTGTTTTAATAAACTAATGACTAAAAATTGCCGTTCTGTTAATTATTTAAAGCACATTCACAGAAATTATGCAAATGGTTTTTTTTTTTATAAAAAAATCGTAAAAAATAGTTCCCATCAATCCACCACTTCCAAATTCATACAGTAGCTAACAAAGACATCTAAGAACACGACATTAGAATTTCAAAAAAATCGAAGGGTGTAATCATTTTCAAATCAAATCGCAGTAGAAAGTATAAAAGGGCAAAAGCATTAAAAACCAGTAAGGAAAGGCTAAAGTCGGGCGGTGCCGACTATATAATACCCTACACCACTCTCGTAATATTGAATAACTCTGATATATAAATTTTGTAATTCATGTATAAATTGTTTATATAAATTTACTTTTGGGATATTTTATACTTAAATAATACCCTGTACCACAGTGTGGTGTAGGGTATAAAAACGATTGGATCTAAAGGGCCAAATCGGACGAAACATATATATGGAAGCTACAGCTAAATCTTAACCGATTTTCTTCAAATTCGGCAATGTTGGTTCATGGATCAAGAAACTCTACCATTCTAAATTTCAAAACGATCGGATGTAAAATACAGCTTCTATAGGACTAAAGGGCCAAATCGGACGAAACATATATATGGGAGCTATAGCTAAATCTTAACCGATTTTCTTCAAATTCGGCAATGTTGGTTCATGGATCAAGAAACTCTACCATTCTAAATTTCTAAACGATCGGGTGTAAAATACAGCTTCTATAGGACTAAAGGACCAAATCGGACGAAAGATATATATGGAAGCTATATCTAAATCCGAACCGATTTTCTTCAAATTCGGCAATGTTTGTTCATGGATCAAGAAACTCTACCATTCTAAATTTCAAAACGATCGGATGAAAAATACAGCTTCTATAGGACTAAAGGGCCAAATCGGACGAAACATATATATGGGAGCTATAGCTAAATTTTAACCGATTTTCTTCAAATTCGGCAATGTTGGTTCATGGATCAAGAAACTCTACCATTCTAAATTTCAAAACGATCGGATGTAAAATACAGCTTCTATAGGACTAAAGGGCCAAATCGGACGAAAGATATATATGGGAGCTATATCTAAATCTGAACCGATTTCAGAACGATCGGAGTGAAATTGCGACCTGTAGTCGACGAACAACTTTACATGGACAGACGGACGGACGGACATCTTTAAATCGACTCAGCTAGTGATTCTGAGTCGATCGGTATACTTTAAGGTGGGTCTAGCTGTGTTATTTTCAGGTGTTACAAACATCTGCCGTGAAACAAACTTATAATACCATGTACCACAGTGTGGTGTAGGGTATAATTAGTATTTTTGTTGCAGTGCTTACACCGGTTAGTTGTAGTAGTTGAAATTACCTTCAAATCAAGGTATAGCACATTAAAATCGGTCACGTATTTCAGGAGATAAAAGCAAAAGAATGAACACACCTTTTAAAAAAAACGTAATTTCGTCAACTTTAAATTGCTCATAACTCTTAAAGAATTTTTTTTTTTAATTTTTTCTTGAACTACGTATAAGATATTTTTAGGTAAGTCATGCATACACAAAATTTCGAAGCAATCAAAAATAGTCAAGTCAAAAATCGTCCCGTTTGGCATGGAATAACTCATATGTATTATTAATCGTCGTAAAATTCTAAGATGATTTAGCCATGTCCGTCTGTTTGTCCGTGTGTTGTAATCACGCTACAATCTATAATAACACCGGTCGACAAAAACAAACATTTTTCTTTGGTTTCGGTTTTAATACATATGTAGATTCCGATGCTAGACATCAAAAAACGCCAAAATATCCATTCTTAGCTTTTAAAATATGTTTTTGTAAATTTTACGTCGATAAGAAAGTTTTGACGTTAAAATCTTACTAAATTAGCTACAACATTTTAATTTACGCTTAATTTTTTTTCGGAATGGGGTCATTTAATTCATGACCGAATCGACTTTACGATAAAATCAATAAAAATATAACAATTGTGCATTTATAGATGTTTTTATGGGGCTTTTAGTTAAAATTATTTCTAAAACCAGTAAGGAAAGGCTAAAGTCGGGCGGTGCCGACTATATAATACCCTACACCACTCTCGTAATATTGAATAACTCTGATATATAAATTTTGTAATTCATGTATAAATTGTTTACATAAATTTACTTTTGGGACATTTTATACTTAAATAATACTCTGTACCACAGTGTGGTGTAGGGTATAAAAACGATTCGATCTAAAGAGCCATATCGGATGAAACATATATATGGGAGCTATAGCTAAATCTTAACCGATTTTCTTCAAATTCGGTAGTGTTGGTTCATGGATCAAGAAACTCTGCTATTCTAAATTTCACAATGATTGGATGTAAAATACAGCTTCTTCAGGACTAAAGAGCAAAATCGGACGAAACATATATATGGGAGCTATAGCTAAATCTTAACCGATTTTCTTCAAATTCGGCAATGTTGGTTCGTGGATCAAGAAACTCTACCATTCTAAATTTCAAAATGATTGGATGTAAAATACAGCTTCTTCAGGACTAAAGAGCAAAATCGGACGAAACATATATATGGGAGCTATAGCTAAATCTTAACCGATTTTCTTTAAATTCGGCAATGTTGGTTCATGGATCAAGAAACTCTACCATTCTAAATTTCAAAACGATTGGATGTAAAATACAGCTTTTATAGGACTGAATGGCCAAATCGGACGAAACATATATATGGGAGCTATAGCTAAATCTTAACCGATTTTCTTCAAATTCGGTAGTGTTGGTTCATGGATCAAGAAACTCTACCATTCTAAATTTCAAAACGATCGGATGTAAAATAGAGCTTCTATAGAACTAAAGGTCCAAATCGGACGAAACATATATTTGGGAGCTATAGCTAAATCTTAACCGATTTCCTTCAAATTTGGCAATGTTGGTTCATGGATCAAGAAACTCTACCATTCTAAATTTCAAAACGATTGGATGTAAAATACAGCTTCTATAGGACTAAAAGGCCAAATCGGACGAAAGATATATATGGGAGCTATATCTAAATCTGAACCGATTTCAACCAAATTCAATAGCGATCTTAACAGCCGCGAAATACTCTAAACTGCAAAATTTCAGAACGATCGGAGTGAAATTGCGACCTGTAGTCGACGAACAACTTTACATGGACAGACAGACGGACGGACGGACGGACGGACATCGTTAAATCGACTCAGCTAGTGATTCTGAGTCGATCGGTATACTTTAAGGTGGGTCTAGCTGTGTTATTTTCAGGTGTTACAAACATCTGCAGTGAAACAAACTTATAATACCCTGTACCACAGTGTGGTGTAGGGTATAAATAGGATTTTTTGCTATGTATTGTCAGAAATTGGAGAAACCGCTGAACGGATGAAAAATTGTTTCGTAAGAAGTTGGTTTTTTTTAAAGAATTAAAAATGCTACTTAATTTTTAATTCTTTAAAACTTTCCTGAACTACTTCGGATAAATGGTTCTCTAGTTATACCAAATTATGTGCTTCAACCTTTCTATTTTTTCAATATCTCGGTTTATCGCGAGAAATTAAAGAAACAGCTCTATAGGCTAAGAAAAACAAGTAAGAAAGTTCAGTCGGGTAAACCGACATATGAATCCGCTCACCTTGAGTCGCAAAAAAATATTCCTTAAATTTATTTTTTGTTTTAATTAAATTATTATCAATTTAAATTGCATTTAATAACTTTACATTATGTACTGGTATTAAAGTTAAAAGCTGTTTTCATTTGGTACCAAATGGTCAATTTGTGTTGGAGGTACCAAAAGGGGCGTGCTAATAACGGTAACTTTTCTCTGGACACTAGATACTATACAAAGTTTCAAGTAATTATATTCACTGGTGTTAATGTTAAAATCTTTTAACTTTTGGTACAAAACGGTTCATTTGTGTGCGAGGTACCAAAAGGGGCGTGCCAATAACGGCCACTTTTCTCTGGAAAGGGAAAAGGGAATGGCCACTTCGCCCATTTTCCTTGACGTGTTAACGACTAACAAACTAATACTATGTGTGAAATTTCAGAAGATTCGAGTAAGTAGTATAGAAGGTATTAACGAATCAATATTTCACTAAATGTTAACCCTTTGTAGGGGAGGTAGGAGTTGACCAATTTGGCCCATCTTCGAACTTAGCCGGAGATAGATAAACATATTATAGCATACCAAATCAAATGCGCACCAGCCAGCAGACAGACAGACGGGCGGACGGACGACATTGCTCAAATGACTTAAAATGACCCAAAACGGGTTCCCGCCAAACATTCTTAGGGTCATAGGTCGCTCCTTCGATGTGTTACACTTTTGGCTCGTAGCAAATGTGAGGAAATAAAAGGTGAGGGGATAAAAATAGGTTGAACCATATATCGATACCTCACCTCTCTAAGGTGAGGGGATAAAAATAGGTTGAACCACATATCGATACCTCCATTCTAAACTATGCTAAAAGCAAAGGTAGTTTTTCAGAAGAGGCGATTAAAGTTGAATGCATTTTTTAAATTTGTGTGGAATTGCTTTATAATGCAAATCGAATGACCTGTACTGTTTTGTGAATAACTTTTGATTGGGTTGACGGATAAACACCAAATTTCGACTGAATATAATTTGGAATATTTATAAATTAAAAATGCAATTTCCCTTAAAACATGCTAAGTCCACTTTTTATAAATTTTATATGTTTCTAAAATTTAATTAAAAATTAAATCGTATAATCTTTCGTAAATATAAATTGCCCTGATGGATTGACAAAAAGTGATGAATTTGAATATTTATAAATTAAAAGACATTTTTAGCTTTAAGGTTTAACACGAAAACTAGGAAAAACTTACTAAAATTCGAATAAGTCAGCAAAGTTTTAAAAATCGTTTTATAAAAAATATATTTGGAAAACATCTTAAACAATAACTATGTTTGTGTGTAAACACATATTTTATTTGTGAAAGACAGTTGGCAAATAAATTATGTTCTAATATATTAATATATGCGTTCCAAACTAAATTTCTTGATTTTTAAATAAAATATATTTGATAACATATATATAATATTTAAAAAAAATCGTTTCCAAGTATATTTTCTTTCAATTCAAGCATATCAAAAATTACGATTTTCCTCCGTGTACAGAACCATTTCACCAAATTGGTTCAGGAAAGTTTTAAAGAATTCAAAATTAAGTAGTCTTAAACTTCTAACAATACAATTTTCTATTCGTTCAGCGGTTTCGACGATATCTTACAAAATATTACGATATAATTATATTTTTTGAGAAAATGTTAATGTTTTCTAACGAAAAGCCTTACTAAAACATCTAAAATCGCACAATTGTTATATTTTTATGATTTGATCGTAAAGTTTGATCGAGTCTGGTCTCGAATAAAATGTGACCATTTCGAAGAAGATCGATGCATAATTTAAAAATTTGTAGCGAGGAAACCAGTCACATCTCTTGAATCTGATTTTCTACAAATCAAACTTTGACAAAAAAATATTTTTCCTTTTATTAGTAACAAAAAAGAAAACCAAATTAGACATTTAGAAGTCAGGCCCAAAAATCGTGTTGACCAGTGTAACTGAGCTAGGTGGCTGGAATTTGGTACATACTTCTTATATCTGCAGGTATGTTGGGATTGAAAATGGGCACTAACGTTCACTTTTTTGATATACCCCCTATATATACCATCTCTCCGATTTGACTTCTTAACAGAGACCTCAAATTTCAACTGATTGGGCTGAAAACTGGTAACTGGGGGTTATTTACGCTCGGAATCCTTCACAAGAACAATGGTAGTCATAGGTCCATGTTTTGATTTAGCCCAAAACCTTTCCCATGCTATCCATGGTGAAGGGTATATATGATTCGGCATAGCCGAACTTAATCCGTCTTCACTTGTTTACACTGACAAACGATTTGTTTGAATATTCGTGTCTAAATCCTTATGTCATTCATTTCGATTCAAACACATCAAAAATCGAGATTTTCCTCGGTGTTAAAAAAAAGTAGATAACGTAATTTAAAATTTTAATATAGACCAACAAAACATTCTCTAATTTAAATCATTTAAAATGAAACAGCTTTTTTTTAGTTCAGTGATTAGTTTCTGATAAATTTCTGTCATATTCAGGCGGATCCAATTATAATGCAAATTTTTGACATGCATTGCAAATCTGAGTTATTAAAGATTTTATTAAAATAAAGTTGATGTAAATATGTTTGTGCGTTTTTCTTTTATAAATAGATTTAATTTAACTGTACTTGATCTAATCACAATCTGTTTACACTTTGTCAGCATATACTTATACATACTTACTAAAAGTTAAATTAAAATTGCAATTAAACATTCGTAAGTTATTACAATTTGCGTAGTACAGCCACTTTTCATAAATGCAGCGACACTAAAGTGGGTTACTTCCATTGTCATAGATAGCACGAAGTGATTACAGTATCCAGAGTTATATTTTGTATCCAAATAATTATGTTCTTTACGCGATATGAGTTATTTTAATGCAACAATTCATTTTTATACCCTCACTTTAGTGACACGAGGGTATACATATATCATTTGCTACGGCCAAAAGTGTAACACATCGAAGGAGTGACGTAATACTCTAAGTATGTTCGGCGGATATTTGTTTTGGGCCATTTTAAGTCGAATGAGCAAAGTCCGTCCGTTCGTCTGTCTGTTTGCTGGCTGGTGCGCACGATTACTCTCGAAAGGAGTAACCGATTGACTTCAAATTTCGTATGTGGTAATATTTTCTTCTATCTCCGGCTAAGTTCGAAGATGGGCCATATTGGTCCACTCCTTTTAGTACCTCCTGCACAAAGGGTTAACATTTAGTGAAATATTGATTATTTAATAACATATATACTACTTATTTGAATCCTCTGAAATTCTGCACATAGTATTAGTTTATTAGTCACTATTACCTCGAGAAAGATGGGCGAAGTTACCACGCCCCTTTTGGTACCTCCCACAATGGACCTTTTTGTACCAAAAGTGAACAGCTTTTACCTTTAATACCAGTACATACAAATACTTGAAATTTCGTACAGTGCAATGCTTTTATAGTACCTAGAGTCTAGAGAAAAGTGGCCGTAATTGACACGCCCCTTTTGGTACCTCCCACACAAATGGACCATTTTGTACAAAAAGTAGACAGCTTTTAACTTTAATACCAGTATATACTTTAAAGTTTTTAAACGCAATTTAAATTGATAATAATTTAAATAAAACACAAAATAAATAAATTTACTAATATTTTTTTGAAACTTGAGAGGATTCATTAGTTGGTTTACACGACTGAACTTTCTTACTTGTTTTTTTTTAATATGCAGGTCGTTTATGATGGAATATGAGCCGTAATGGTTATTGTTTAGATATATGTAGCTCTCCTATAGAGGTTGCAAATAAGTTTTTGCCGAAAACGCAATTACTAATTTATTCTTATATGTTTAAGCATTAAATATCAATACAAAAAAACCATATCGCTTTATGATTTGCTTTTATTCTTTCATTTACTTCAACGATTTTCTTCTATTTAAAACTGATTGCCATATATTATGAAGGGTATATGAAATTCGGGCCGCCCACACTTTCTGCCATTCTTATACTTTTTTCGTTTCTAGGGGTCCTTAAATTTACAATTCGTTTGTGAATATTGTAATCACTTGGAACAGCGACCCCTCTTAAGATACACGTACACTGCTTTGAATATTTACGATGATATAAAATTCTAATAACGAAAAGTGAAAAAATTCCATCATAATTGAAAAACTTTTTAATTTACTCTGTACGTATTTGTTATAATCTTCATTTTGGCAAATATCATTAATGTATTCATTAAAATAATTGACTCGTACTGTATCTTTTCGCATACGTAAGTGTTTTACCTTTCACGGAGGATTTGCTCGTCAGTCCGTATGTCTGTTCGTCTGCCATCAGTGACTCTCAGCGATTCATTAATTTTCAATTAAAAGCCATAAAAAGTTAATAAGCCATCATTCAATCTATCGTTGCGATTGCTACAATATGCAAATCTACGAAAATTCATCGACGTGCCCCAACCCCCACTTCGCATCTTCTGACGGATGGAGGGTTCAGGAAATTTCAAAAAAAAATTTTATAAAAGTTTGTTTACAAAACACTTTTACGATTAAAATTTATGGATTTGTATGCTAAATATATTTAGCTACGTTCAGTACCTTTTTCATTGGCTGTCTGGAAGGAAATGTGGAGGTTGCAGGTCGGAGGACACAGGAGGTCACAAGAAGGCTATAGCCCGGACATACATACAACTCTCAGGTCTCGACATGCAGAGGGGTGCAAATACGATGACGACGACGATTGAATTTATTTATCACCCTACCGGTGTTCTTATTCTACCCGTTGTTGTTGTTTTTGTTATTATTAATTAAAAAAGTTAACATTTGATTGATTCAATTTATAAGTTGTGTCCATTAATTAGGCCGTCCTGAGTGTCTAACATTTTATGCGAATGGCGGCGTATGGCGTCTGGTGTACGCCGTACTATAAGCAACAGCGCCACGTTGAATTGTTTTATTTGCCCATAAAATTGTTTTAATAATTTCGATCAACGGAAGTGCCTGTAAACGAGCGCCCATAAAATATTCGAGACTGAAATATTACCTCTCGTGATATGCCAACCCACCCACACGAATGGCTTAATCGTGACATTGAGATGATTAAATTATAGGCGCATAAAAATGTTTGTGAATTGCTGTCAAATTTTCGTGGGATGGGTTTTCCAAAAGGGATGATATGACTTTGAAGTGACGTTTCGGCCATTTGTAATATGTCATGATCTGTCATTTGTTTTTCATTGTATTCAGTAGTGTTTACAATTTCATCATGGAGAGATATACGCAAGAAAAACAAATTATTCAGTTTAATTATCAAAATAATCGTTAAAATCCAAAAAAAAACCTTCCCAGTCGACCAATGACCTTAACACCCATACGCAGTATTTTAGCTTTCTTTAAAAGCTATATTTTTGCCATTGACCGATTCGACGTACCGTTAAGGAGCTAGAGCAAAAATAAACTTTCCGTTCACATTTGAAAATGATGCTAACTCCATTATTTTTTAATCCAAAAAAAACACACTTTCAAGTCGACCTACGACCTTGATATCCATGAGCAATATTTAGCTCTCGTTAAAAGCTATATTTTTGCCATTGATCGATTGTGGCTACGTGCCACACAGCAAATGAAACAATTGAATTGTTGCGAGAAAAGTTTGAAGATTCGATTATTTTAAGAAATTGTGATATTGTATGGTTTCCAAGAAGTTGTGACTTAACACCATTAGACTATTTCTTGTGGGGTTGTTTGAAGTCATTGGACTTTCGAAATAAACCAGACTCTCTTCAAGCTTTACAAGTCAATATTGAACGTGCCATTCATGACATACGACTTGATTTAGTGGAAAAAGTGCTCGAAAATGGGGTTCATCGAATTCGTTCCTGCAGAAGAAGTCGTGGAGGCCATTTGAATGATGTTTTATTAAGAACTTAATTGTATCGATTGTACTTCACATTAAATAAAAAAACTTTTGAGTTTCCTAAACAATAAGTGTGTTTTTTTCAAAGAAATCATATCACTCTTATTGGAAAACCCGTTATATAACCATTGTACTTTTGTTCGGAAACAAATGAATGTCAATAATTTAGTTATTGAATTACTTCGAGTATTAAACGGTATTACGCCAATGTGGAACAAATGCTATTTATACACTACACCCCTCTGTGGTACGGCGTATTATAAGTTTGTTTTGGCCCAGAAAGGAGTTTTTTTGTTTAGCAATGAACACTGCCAATATTGAACGTGCCATTTGTGGCATCAACCTGCTACAGATGTTTTATTTAACATCCCTTAATTATAAAATTTGGCAGAGAGGATTTCTTAACACTGAAACGAATATTGCCAACTTTGAAGAAAATCGGTTAAAATTTATATATAGCCCCCATATATATTAATATAATAAATATATATATATATATTAAAGAATTATTTACCATCCGTAATTGTAATTTTGCTAGAAAAGGGCTTATTGATCGCTCGTTCTTCGGTCACCAAACTCTTCTGTGCCAAATTTGGAGAAATTCAGTCCCCATTTAGATATCGACTCGACAAGCAAATCATATCTCTCAATGTTAGGAATTATTTACTTATTCATTTATTCAATTCAGTAATACTAAAGCCTATAAGGCCAAAAAAATGTATTACATTGTAAAATATTTCTAAATAGAATTATGGCAGATAATACTCGTAGTTTGTATGTGTGCTTATTCTTGTTGTATTTGGTCATAATTAAGAAAAATTTATAATATGGACCCAATCGGACCGCGGGCCTCGTACCCCATGTAAATTATTCCGGGTACTCAAAAATTCACCAGGCTATAACACTGTAAAGGAGCATGGTAATGTTATGAAATTTAACACGCCAGAAAATTCAAATTGAATGGGGAATGTTTATTATCATTTGAAAGAACATTCTTTGGCATTTATTTTTTGAAGATTATGTCTATCAAATGTTGGCCGCGGCTACGTCTCAGATGGTCCATCCGTTGAGTCCAATTTTCGATGACTCGTTCGAGCATTTCGACTGGTAACTGGCGAATGACACGCGTGATGTTTTGCTCCAAGGCCTGAATCGAAGCGGGTTTGTCCGCATAAACTTTAGACTTTACATATCCCCACAGGAAAAAGTCTAACGGTGTGATATCACACGATCTTGGTGGCCAATCGACCGGCCCAAAACGTGAAATTATCTGCTCACCGAAGTGTTCTCTCAATAAATCCATTGATTAATACGATGTGTGCATCAAATATTCGATTATCATGGCACGATAACGGTCGCCATTGACGGTTACGTTCTCACCGGCATCATTTTTGAAGAAATATGGACCGATGATTCCACCGGCCCACAAACCACACCAAACCGTTGCTTTTTCTGGATGAAGTGGCAGCTCTTGAATCTCTTCAGGTTGCTCTTCGTCCCAAATGCGGCAATTTTGCTTGTTTACGTACCCATTGAGCAGGAATGGGCCTCATCGCTGAACAAAATTTGGCTCGAAAACGTCGAATCTTCTTGGAACTTTTCAAGAGCCCATAGAGCGAAGCGATGTAGCTTGGGAAGTTCGGGCGGCTTCAGTTCTTGCAGAAGCTGTATTTTGTATGCTTTCAATTTAAGATCTCGGCGTAAAATGCGCCAAGTCGTTCCATACGTCAGTCCGAGTTGCTGCGAACGGCGCCGAATCGACTCTCCACGTTCTTCGTGTACACTCTCAGTTGAGGCCACTACATTTTCTTCACTGCGTGCTGGACGTGGTCTATTCGGTCGAATATTATCCAATAATGAATGCTGGGTCTCAAGATGGGTGATGGTATAGTACGCTCAGTAGACCGATTATGTTGACCATAAGTTGAGCGAAGTGCACGAAACACATTCCTCACAGAACGTGAATTTTCGTAATAACGTTGAACGATTTGTAAACGTTGTTCAAGCGTAGGTTAGGTTAGGGTAGCAGCCGTTTTCTTTTTTTTATTTCTTCAGCTTACATAGGCCAGTTTAGGTCCCTAGTGGTACCACGGGCTAAAATGCCCTTCATCGAAACCAACCTGTTTGATATACAAATGTATCGATAGCACGAATATTGGTACTGGAAAGATCTGTTAGGCTGCCTGGAAAGGCCGACCCCAGTAGGTCCAGTCGTCGTTTACTCAAAGCGGGACAGTCGCATAGCAAGTGCTAAATGCTCTCCACTTCTTCCTCATCTCTACAGAACTGATACTAACGTAGATAATCTTTCCTTTACAGTGCGAGGAGATATTTTGACCTTCTCAGGTCATACCTTGGCCAGATTTGTCTAGCTACCCTACAGGTGCCGATTTGTGTCCATCTGTCGTTGGACTGCCTGATTGCCTCTTGCCTTATCCAAAGCTTGCACGTGGATAGTGGCGCACCAATATATGCAAATTCTTCGAGAATTTGTAAAGTCGTCCCTTTCCTAGCAAGTTCATCGGCTTTGCAGTTCCCCGGGATATCCCTATGCCCAGGCACCCATATGAGGTGTATATTAAACTGCTCAGCCATCTCGTTAAGAGATCTAAGGCAGTCGATGGCTATTTGTGAATTTAGGGATGTGGCCCCCAGAGAATTGATGGCAGCCTGGCTGTCCGAGTAAATGACAACGCCAGTGTTGGTTACTATGTTCCGACTCAGCCACTTGGCGACCCATATTGCCATTATTTCGGCTTGATAAACACTGCGGGTATCGGGTAGTCTGTGAGCTATATCCAAATTAAGTTCTTCACAGTGTACTTCGGTATCATAGTGATGTAGTTCGTCTGAAAGGTGCGCACCATTGATATATAGTCCACTCGGTCGGTTACCATAGCACTACACTTTGATATCCTCATGTGACCGTAGTTCTTGTACCTGCACATTGATAGGCAGTTTAATCTTAGTGCCGCTTTGGTTGCAACTTCTCTCGCCACAACATTAATCGGCAGTATATGGAGAAGGGCTTGTAGAGACTCAGTCGCTGTAGTCCTTAACGCTCCGCTTATGCAGAGGCAGGCAGTTCTCTGAACCCGTGATAGCAGGTTTGTGATGGTTAGTTTGTCAGTTGCCGTCCACCATACCACAATACGTATAACAGTATTGGACGAGCCACTGCTATATATATCCAATGGACAATTTTAGGAGAGAGGCCCCACCGCGACCCTACAGCCTTCCTGCAGGAATATAGGGCGATGTTGGCCTTCTTTACACGTTCCAGTACGTTTAGTCTGAATGACAGTTTCCTATCCAAAATTATTCCTAAAAATTTTGCACTTTCAGAAAAGACTACATAGATCTGTTCCATTTATACGAGGAGGAGGGTCCACATGAGGGACATTATTCATCCTAGTAAAGAGAACCAATTCTGTCTTGTTTGGGTTAACACCCAAACCGCTGCTTCTGGCCCATCTAGCCAACTTGTTCATAGCCACTTGTAGAATATCTCGGAGGATGTTTTCGAATTTGCCACTCACTGCGATTGCCAGGTCGTCCGCATATGCCACGACCTTGCAGCCACAACGTTCTAGATCTAGCAGGATTTCATTTACCTCTAGGTTCCAAATTAGTGGAGACAGTACTCCTCCTTGTGGGGTCCCTCTGTTTACAAACCTTGTTAGAGTTGTGGACCCTAGACATGCTGTTATACGTCTTCTGTTGAGTAGTCTTTGAATTAGTTAATCAAGCTAGAGTTCACCTTTAGATGTGACAATGCTGCGATTACTGCATCTGGATGTATGTTGTTAAAAGCCCCTTCTATGCCAAGAAATGCCACCATGGTGAATTCTTTGAAATGTATGGACGATTCGATAGTGCTCACAAGTTCGTGCAGGGCTGATTCTGTAGACTTTCCCTTATTGTAAGCATGTTGTTTCCCCGACAGGAGTTTTGTATCCAGGTTTTGCCTAATGAAATAATCTAAAAGTCTTTCCAGACTTTTCAATAGGAAAGAGGATATACCAATTGGTCTGAAGTCTTTTGGCCTAGTGTGCGATGTCTTCCCCGCTTTGGGTATGAATACCACTTTGGTATCCCTCCATCGATTCGGGATGTATGAAAGCCTAATACATACATTTTCTGCAGCCAGGGGATAATGTACTTTAACATTTTCTGCATTTCTGCTGGGGTGATGTCGTCTGGTCCAGGTGACTTGAAGGGCTCAAAGCTGTTTATAGCCCAGCTTATTCTAGATCTCTCAGTCAACAAGCTAGCAATGCTCGCAGTTGTAATGGACTTTCTCAGAAAAAAGGAAGATTGCTTTAATTCCGAAAATGTAAAATTCTTTTACATTTCGTTTTGTAAAAAAAAAGGAAAAACTTTTTAATTGTATACTGTCGTTAGCTAACTCAATGTAAAAGTAGCATATTAACTGACTATTTTCTCGCATGCGATGTTTTCCTTCCCTCACCGTACGTGGTGGTGCTCGATATGGTAACAGTACCTTTCGGACTTGACAAGTTAACAACGTTGTTACTATTTGTTCAACGCATGGTTAAAACGTCGAGAAACCGAGATTTGGTAGTAACAAAATGCCAAGCGAACTTCCTTTCCACTTTGGCAGTCAACACAGAAGGATCACCTTCTACAAATATTTCGTTTTGTTAGACAAAATCAAACGTTTAAAAGTGAGTCACTTTTCCAAATTTATTTGGTCACTAAAATCCACCAAAAGGCGACTAAGGTATGTTTCAGTTATGAAGTTAATTTCTTCTTTTGGATTTTACAAATTGTTTTTATATAGTGCTGCAAATATCCAAACCAAAAAAAAACTGTCTCAGAAATTGCGTGGAGTGCAATATTTTCGAATCACATTCCCTTGCATCGAAAGAAGTCAGTCCGGAGGGAAATACTCCCCTACTTCAACAACCTCCCGCTTCTGCAGCTGAGAATCTAGCCTCCTCTGAAATTGCTGGTTCGATTGAGTAATTGTGCGGGTGGCTCCGGAACGAGACGTCAAAGCAGATCGTAATACACCCAACACACTTTGTTACCACTGATCAGCAAGGTGATTTGATTTTTCGGTATCCTGTATCCTCATCACCGGTGGGAAGCCGAATTCCATCAATCACCTTCAGGCCACAATTCAGCACGAAAGGGTTATCTTTGGATCCCAAAAAATAGGCACCAAATTCCAAAACCCTAGAGCTTCAACTCTCCCCAAATCACAGTTCGGATCTACACATTTCTAATTAATAGCTGAAATTTTGCTGGGTTCACACAGGCGGTCGCCAACCGCAACGGATGCTGCTGCTGCGTACCTGCGCACCAATTATTTGTACACTAATCTCTCAGTAATTGAGTAAATGCCTACGGTACCGTAAATTGACTGCAAATCTGATTGAACTAAGCTGGTGTCAGAAGTAAAAGATAACAAGTAAAAGCGTTAAGTTCGGCCATGACGAATCTTATATACCCTCCACCATGGATAGCATGTGACCTCACAATATAACTCAAACCTAAAGAAAATAACACCGATAAACACATAAAAATATTGTAGATGAGAACAGAGATCACAACAAGTTAGATGCTATATATGGGAGCTACATCTAAATATGGAACGATATGGCCCAATTGCAATCACAAACAACCTGCAACTATAAGAAGTATTTGTACCAAATTTGATCAACCTAGCTCTATTATTGCGGACTGTAGCGTGATTACCACAGACGGATGGACGGACATGGCTAAATCGTCTTAGAATTTTACGACGATTAAGAATATATATACTTTATGGGGTCTCAGATCAATATTTAGAGGTGTTACAAACGGAGTGACAAAACCAGTAAGGAAAGGCTAAAGTCGGGCGGTGCCGACTATATAATACCCTACACCACTCTCGTAATATTGAATAACTCTGATATATAAATTTTGTAATTCATGTATAAATTGTTTACATAAATTCACTTTTGTGACATTTTATACTTAAATAATACCCTGTACCACAGTGTGGTGTAGGGTATAAATACGATTGGATCTAAAGAGCCAAATCGGATGAAACATATATATGGGAGCTATAGCTAAATCTTTACCGATTTTCTTCAAATTCGGCAATGTTGGTTCATGAATCAAGAAACTCTACCATTCTAAATTTCAAAACGATTGGATGTAAAATATAGCTTCTATAGAACTAAAGGGCCAAATCGGACGAAACATATATATAGGAGCTATAGCTAAATCTTAACCGATTTTCTTCAAATTCGGTAGTGTTGGTTCATGGATCAAGAAACTACCATTCTAAATTTCAAAATGATTGGATGTAAAATACAGCTTCTACAGGACTAAAGAGCAAAATCGGACGAAACATATATATGGGAGCTATAGCTAAATCTTAACCGATTTTCTTCAAATTCGGTAGTGTTGGTTCATGGATCAATAAACTCTACCATTCAAAATTTCAAAACGATTGGATGTAAAGTACAGCTTCTATAGAACTAAAGGGCCAAATCGGACGAAACATATATATGGGAGCTATAACTAAATTTTAACCGATTTTCTTCAAATTCGTTAGTGTCGGTTCATGGATCAAGAAACTCTACCATTCTAAATTTCAAAATGATTGGATGTAATCAAGAAACTCTACCATTCTAAATTTCAAAACGATTGGATGTAAAATACAGCTTTTATAGGACTAAATGGCCAAATCGGACGAAACATATATATGGGAGCTATAGCTAAATCTTAACCGATTTTCTTCAAATTCGGCAATGTTGGTTCATGGATCAAGAAACTCTACCATTCTAAATTTCAAAATGATTGGATGTAAAATACAGCTTCTACAGGACTAAAGAGCAAAATCGGACGAAACATATATATGGGAGCTATAGCTAAATCTTAACCGATTTTCTTCAAATTCGGCAATGTTGGTTCATGCATCAAGAAACTCTACCATTCTAAATTTCAAAACGATCGGATGTAAAATACAGCTTCTATAGGACTAAAGGGCCAAATCGGACGAAACATATATATGGGAGCTATAGCTAAATCTTAACCGATTTTCTTCAAATTCGGCAATGTTGGTTCATGGATCAAGAAACTCTACCATTCTAAATTTCAAAACGATTGGATGTAAAATACAGCTGCTATAGGACTAAAGGGCCAAATCGGACGAAAGATATAGATGGGAGCTATATCTAAATCTGAACCGATTTCAACCAAATTCAATAGCGATCTTAACAGCCGCGAAATACTCTAAACTGCAAAATTTCAGAACGATCGGAGTGAAATTGCGACCTGTAGTCGACGAACAACTTTACATGGACAGACGGTCGGACGGACGGACGGACGGACATCGTTAAATCGACTCAGCTAGTGATTCTGAGTCGATCGGTATACTTTAAGGTGGGTCTAGCTGTGTTATTTTCAGGTGTTACAAACATCTGCCGTGAAACAAACTTATAATACCCTGTACCACAGTGTGGTGCAGGGTATAATGAATATACCCCCCATCCTATGGTGGAGGGTATAAAAAAACTGGTAGAACATTATCCAAAGAGATCATAAGCAAGAACAACCACCGTCATGTGTTAATATCATAATTTGAACAATTTAAAAATAACTAAAAGTTTTGAGAAAAGAAAAAAAACCGAAAATGCTAGTCTGAATAGCTGGACAGGTAATATCCTGCAAAAGCCTTGGAAGTTCGGAATCAGTGAAAATCCCTAGCGGAAATTTTTAAAAAGGATTTGGAGCAATTTACGTTGCTTTAGAGTAAGGTTTTTTTTAATTTTATGATAAAAATGTGAAGTACCAGGAGTGAATGGTATAGTAAAATTCAATTGCAAATTATAATTTTTTTTAATTTAATTATATTTTCATATACATCATTTGCCAGTGCCATGAAGTATAAATCCAACATATCGCACTTGTTCTTTTTTTTGTACTTCATGTCCTAGGTAAGAATTAACGTTGTAAAATTGTTAAAAATTAATTTTTTTATACACAATATCATAAAATTCAATTAAAAACTTAAAAGGTAATATCACAGTCGTTTATGGTATCCCAGTTTATAAATTAAGCAATTTGTTAAAATTTATTAGGTTAAAAATCAAGTGATCATTAATACCAAAAATTCTCAGCCAACCCTCGCAACCGTATTACGTCATCGCACATGCTTAAGAAGTTGAACAGGCCTCTTCGCACTTCATTGGATATGTGGGTATGTTTGGATTAACGCATTGCTATTTATTAATGATCATTTGAAAAGAAAGAAAAAAACAAAAAAAAAAAGAGTAGAGAAAAAAAAATCAGAGAATGATATTTAGTTTACTAGAATAAGAGTAAAGAAAGAGAGTGCGCACGGTAAACTTGTGATTTTCTCAGAACAGTCTCAATGAGACAACTGAGATTGAAACAGTTCGTAATATCATAATTGTTGCTATGCTATTTTTTATACCCTACACCACACTGTGGTACAGGGTATTATAAGTTTGTTTCGCGGCAGATGTTTGTAACACCTGAAAATAACACAGCTAGACCCACCTTAAAGTATACCGATCGACTCAGAATCACTAGCTGAGTCGATTTAACGATGTCCATGTAAAGTTGTTCGTCGACTACAGGTCGCAATTTCACTCCGATCGTTCTGAAATTTTGCAGTTTATAGTATTTCGCGGCTGTTAAAATCGCTATTGAATTTGGTTGAAATCAGTTCAGATTTAGATATAGCTCCCATATATATCTTTCGTCCGATTTGGCCCTTTAGTCCCATAGAAGCTGTATTGTACATCCGATCGTTTTTGGAATGGTAGAGTTTCTTGATCCGTGAACCAACATTGCCGAATTTGAAGAATATCGGTTAAGATTTAGCTATAGCTCCCATATATATGTTTCGTCCGATTTTGCTCTTTAGTCCTGTAGGAGCTGTATTTTACATCCAATCACTTTGAAATTTAGAATGGTAGAGTTTCTTGATCCATGAACCAAAACTACCGAATTTGAAGAAAATCGGTTCAGATTTAGATATAGCTCCCATATATATGTTTCGTCCGATTTGGCCCTTTAGTCCTATAGAAGCTGTATTTTATATCCTATCGTTTTGAAATTTAGAATGGTAGAGTTTCTTGATCCATGAACCAACATTGCCGAATTTGAAGAAAATCGGTTAAGATTTAGCTATAGCTCCCATATATATGTTTCGTCCTATTTGGCCCTTTAGTCCTATAGAAGCTGTATTTTACATCCTATCGTTTTGAAATTTAGAATGGTAGAGTTTCTTGATCCATGAACCAACATTGCCGAATTTGAAGAAAATCGGTTAAGATTTAGCTATAGCTCCCATATATATGTTTCGTCCTATTTTGCTCTTTAGAGCTGTAGAATCTGTATTTTACATCCAATCATTTTGAAATTTAGAATGGTAGAGTTTCTTGATCCATGAACCAACACTACCGATTTTGAAGAAAATCGGTTAAGATTTAGCTATAGCTCCCATATATATGTTTCGTCCGATTTGGCCCGTTTTTAAATTTAGAATGGTAGAGTTTCTTGATTCATGAACCAACATTGCCGAATTTGAAGAAAATCGGTAAAGATTTAGCTATAGCTCCCATATATATGTTTCATCCGATTTGGCTCTTTAGATCCAATCGTTTTTATACGCTACACCACACTGTGGTACAGGGTATTATTTAAGTATAAAATGTCCCAAAAGTAAATTTATGTAAACAATTTATACATGAATTACAAAATTTATATATCAGAGTTATTCAATATTACGAGAGTGGTGTAGAGTATTATATAGTCGGCACCGCCCGACTTTAGCCTTTCCTTACTTGTTAGTTAATGAATTCATTAGAAATTTAATGTTTAGGTAATATAATGGTTATTAAACCGTATAATGGTTATAAAACCTTATTTTACTTTGATTATTCAAATTAAATGTTTTCAAGATGAATTTATTTGAACTTTTTAATAAAGATTATATTAGTATAATTATGGAATGCTAAAATTAAGTATGGAGTTTCCTTGAGTGACGATGTTGAGGAAGGAATAGGGCGTGGTTAACCATACATATTAGGGGTTCAAAAAAATATATTTTCGCCATTAGAACGTAGCGTAGGGTGGGACATAAGGCGAGGCTCTCCACAAAACATCAAGGAGATGCCGTTGTGTATACCAACAGCCAGAATCTTTCTCAAATTCTTTCAATAGACAAAATTAATTACTACTCTTCTAGGGGTATTTTAGTTTTGAGGTAGTAATGTAGGTAAATTTGTAGATTTATTCACTAAATAAATAGGGAGTCTATATATCATTATTGCAATGTTAGACTCGAGATAGAAGATGAAGGACCCGAACCCCCCAAACCGACTGATTAGCTAGCATGTTGAAGGCTCCCGCAATACACATCATGTTCATTTGACAGTACACTCGCACTCTTGTTGGTCCTGTTGATCCTCGGGCTCTCTTGATGAGTTCCCCGGGAAATGTGTGTCGAGCAGTACACTTAGCGATTGCTCGCTGTTTTTTGTCCAGTTGTTTGCCTCATCCTGCAAATACCCCACTGTACAAGGAGACGCGGATAGTACTAGAAATTTAATGTTTAGGTAATATAATGGTTATTAAACCGTATAATGGTTATAAAACCTTATTTTACTTTGATTATTCAAATTAAATGTTTTCAAGATGAATTTATTTGAACTTTTTAATAAAGATTATATTAGTATAATTATGGAATGCTAAAATTAAGTATGGAGTTTCCTTGAGTGACGATGTTGAGGAAGGAATAGGGCGTGGTTAACCATACATATTAGGGGTTCAAAAAAATATATTTTCGCCATTAGAACGTAGCGTAGGGTGGGACATAAGGCGAGGCTCTCCACAAAACATCAAGGAGATGCCGTTGTGTATACCAACAGCCAGAATCTTTCTCAAATTCTTTCAATAGACAAAATTAATTACTACTCTTCTAGGGGTATTTTAGTTTTGAGGTAGTAATGTAGGTAAATTTGTAGATTTATTCACTAAATAAATAGGGAGTCTATATATCATTATTGCAATGTTAGACTCGAGATAGAAGATGAAGGACCCGAACCCCCCAAACCGACTGATTAGCTAGCATGTTGAAGGCTCCCGCAATACACATCATGTTCATTTGACAGTACACTCGCACTCTTGTTGGTCCTGTTGATCCTCGGGCTCTCTTGATGAGTTCCCCGGGAAATGTGTGTCGAGCAGTACACTTAGCGATTGCTCGCTGTTTTTTGTCCAGTTGTTTGCCTCATCCTGCAAATACCCCACTGTACAAGGAGACGCGGATAGTACCTTCCTCAGCCTTGCGGCGTCGGAGACCTTTTCCACTTCGCCACAGAAGGAATACCAAGAGCGTCTTTGCGCCTTCCTAAGCTCCTTCTTATAGATCTTGAGTTACCCTTTATATGCATCCCAATCATTAAAGGCTCCTGTAGATTTCGCCTTGTTGAATAGCTTGTTGCAGGTCTTTTTCCTTGCCGTTAGCTCAGAAGTCCTCACCATTGGGGTTTAGTTTTACCCTTGTACCTTGTTTTTGGACAGGCTTCTTCAAGGGAACTATTGAATGATGTGGTGATATGCTCGACCAGATTATCCAGACCGGCTTTGTCATTCGGTTCATAAAGAAGTTTTTACAGGTGCCACTTTGTCTTCCTCACATTTCTGTGGACAGCAGGTTTAGGCATTTTTTCGGCGAGTTTGAACTCTATATAATGGTGATCCGAGAATGAGTGGTCGTCCAGTACATTCCACCCAATAATTTTGTCTGACACCCGGTCAGTAGCAAACGTTACGTCTAGTACTTATTGTCTGTCTTTAATTGTAAATGTCGGTTTATTTCCAATGTTACAAATAGTTAGGATGGTAGTTAGAATAAAGTCAAGAAGCGAATCACCCCTATTGTTTATATCCGTACTACCCCAGATAGCATGATGAGCGTTCGTGTCTGCGCCAATAATCAGCTCGAGCTCGTCAGACGTTGCTTCTTCTAATACTTCCCTGAAGAGAGCTGTCGGTATTGCAGCTTCATAAGGAATGTAACTGGAGACCACCCAGTATATGCGATTACCAATCTCCAGACTAGCAGCTGTTTGGTCTTTACCGCTTAACTTAGTCAGGAGAAAAAAATTCGTAGATCTTTTCTGGCTAAAATCCAGGTTCTTGGAGTGCCTTCACAGTTGGCCACAAGCAGTATAAAGTTTGGTGTCTTGATACCGCACACCCGTTCTCCTACTACATAGGGCTCCTGGATCAGGACGATGTCTACTGCACCTGTGGACAGGCGCAGCAATAGAGCCGCTGAGGCTGCTGTAGCGTGATGGAGGCTAATCTGTAGAATTCTTACCATCATTGGTAATCGACAGATTGACATCCACCCCGACAAGGGTGTTATCGAACTCTACATCCGTATCATCGGGGAGCATGTCCCCGCCAGATGCGCCAAAGAGTCCGGAGACTTCCCTCAGCCCCTCAGTATCCGAAGTATTTTTTTCATCCTCAGAGAATGACGTTACAGATCTTCTGTTAGAGTTAGAGTCACCAGAAATAATGGTCGTGTGGACCTCCGCACTTCCAGAAAGCCTTGTATCAACCACGGTCGATGACTCGCCTTCCGCAGTGGGAGCTATATCCTGCTTGTATACCTTTAAGACTATAGTCTCGAAACCATATTGCAGGGTTGCACTTGCACTTAGTATATGGGAGGTGGATTCAGCGTTAAGGATCTAATTGACCTGACGCTTTTTACCATCCGCCTCACCCACCTTGCTAATTCTCCAATTATGGGTCAGCAGACCAGGATTGGCATCTTTTATTATCTCTAATATGTCAGCCGGGTTGGATGGCTCTTCTGTAACCCAGGTGATGGCTCTAGGGTGACTAGGGATGTTGTTTCTTCGACACCATCCAGCTGGGCACCCGGCCACACCTCACCCGCTCGACTCAGAGCAGCCTTATACAGATCTACTGATCTGGCATCACCGAAATATAAGAGCTTTACTCTCCCCTGATGCCATCCTGCATCGTTGCAGACTGGTGGTGTGCCCGGCATTTCTCTGCGGACATCGAGGTAATGAGCCATTATGGCGGATTGCACATGGCTCCATTTGTCCTTGCAGACTGGTGGTGTGTCCGGCATTTCTCTTCGGACATCGAGGTAATGAGTCATTATGGCGGATTGCACATGGCTCCATTTGTCCTGTCTATAAGCACATGAAAAAACAAACAATGTTAATAAAACTCCAATATATGCAAGCTATTTTCCAAAGCCTTTCCCAGGCTTAAGAACCGTATCTCCTACGGAAAATGCGACCCAAACGTAAACCGAATCCCAAAGAACACAATTCATCCAAATATGTCATACGCCCGTATGACAAGAAATGGTCATTCGTTAACCCTTCAATTTCCCCTCGAAAACTCAATAGAAAAACCAGTAAGGAAAGGCTAAAGTCGGGCGGGGCCGACTATATAATATTCTACACCACTCTCGTAATATTGAATAACTCTGAAATATAAATTTTTTTAATTCATGTATACATTGTTTACATAAATTTACTTTTGGGACATTTTATACTTAAATAATACCCTGTACCACAGTGTGGTGTAGGGTATAAAAACGATTGGATGTAAAATACAGCTTCTACTGGACTAAAGAGCACAATCGGACGAGACATATATATGGGAGCTATAGCTAAATCTTAACCGATTTTCGTCAAATTCGGCAATGTTGGTTCATGGATCAAGAAACTCTACCATTCTAAATTTAAAAATGATTGGATGTAAAATACAGCTTCTATAGGACTAAGGGGCCAAATTGGACGATTGATATATATGAGAGCTATATCTAAATCTGAACCGATTTCAACCAAATTCAATAGGGATCTTTACAGCTGCGAAATATTCTATACTGCAAAATTTCAGAACGATCGAAGAGAAATTGCGACCTGTAGTCGACGAACAACTTTACATGGACAGGCGGACGGACGGACGGACAGACATCAGCTAGTGATTCTGAGTCGATCGGTATACGTGGGTCTAGCTGTGTTATTTTCAGGTGTTACAAACATCTGCCGTGAAACAAACTTATAATAACCTGTACCACAGTGTGGTGTAGGGTATAATTAATAGAAACTATGAATTCATTCATGTTGAATATGCAAAGCATGATGCAAGAAATTATGAGAAATCAAAGTATGCTTATGCAACTCGTGCTAAATCAAAAATAAATCCACTGAGAATTTGTTATTGGTATGCAAACGGCCTGAGCCAACACAGAAATGAGTTAGAAAAATTTCTCCGAAACCACTGTATAGATATTTTATTAGTCTCTGAGACACATTTTTCAACCAGAAATTGTTTTAGGATTCGTGGTTATTCCACATACGATACTAAACACCCTAGCGGGAGAGCCTGTGGTGGTACAGCTCTTATTGTCCAAAATAAAATCAAACATTATCCTATGCCCGAATATAGGACTGAGCATATACAAGCAACTTCTATCGCTATCCCAGGCACAAATCTGGTGATATCGTCGATATATTGTCCCCCTAGGCACAATATTAACAAAGATCAATTCATGGAGTTCTTCTCCACTCTTGGCACAAAGTTTTCGGTAGCAGGTGACTACAATGCCAAGCACACATTTTGGGGCTCTCGCCTCACTACTCCAAAAGGTAGACAACTACTTAAAGCCATAACATCTGCTAAACTAGATGTAGCTTCGAGCGGTCACCCAACATATTGGCCCTCAGATCTGAACAAAACGCCTGACCTCATTGATTTCGCTATAATAAAAAATATAAGGCGTGGACAATTATCTCTATGTCCATCACTTGATCTATCATCGGATCATTCGCCTACCATTTTGACACTGCTTTACAACAATCATGAAAATGGGTGTGACAGTTTGCCCAATAAGTATACCAACTGGCTAAAATATAAAAAAGACGTTAGCTCACACCTATCCGATGGTGTATCGTTACGTACAATGGATGAAATTGAAGCCGCGGTAAACCTATTCACAGACGTTGTAAACAGTGCTGTTAAAGTGGCTACTCGAAAATGCGCATTCAAAAGAGATAACTCCAATAACCCAATAGGCACCCAAGCGTTAATCAATGAAAAAAGAAGCGTAAGAAGAGAGTGGCAACAATATCGCTCCCCAGCATTGAGAAAAAAACTAAAAAATTGCCAGAAGAGATTGAAATCAGCCCTAAAATCAGCCGAGGAAAGTGATCTAAAAATATATTTGCAATCTTTGGATCCAACCCAGAAAACAGATTATAGTCTCTGGAAGGCCACAAAAAACATGCGAGGTCCTGTTGCGCATGAATCCCCAATTCGCCTTGAAAATGGGAACTGGGCAAAAAGCACAGACGAGAAAGTAAATGCATTCGCAAACTACCTCGAGTCCGTTTTTACACCCAACAGTGATACATCTGAAATCTATCCGCCCGTGATAGATAAAATTCCTCGCCCACACTATCCGCCCGTGATAAACGACACGATTCCTCGCCCAATCTATCCGCCCGTGATAGATGATACAATTTCTCACACAATCTATCCGCCCGGGATAAATGACTCAATTCCTCTCCCAATGTATCAGCCCGTGATAGATGACATAACTTCTCGCCCAATCTATCCGCCCGTGATAGACGATATAACTTCACGCCCAATCTATCCGCCCGTGATAGATGATTTAATTCGTCGCCCAATCTATCAGCCCGTGATAGATGATATAATTCCTGGCCCAATCAAGCTTAGAATAAAGGATGTTGAAAAATCTGTCAAAGAACTAAAATTAAAGAAATCGCCCGGAGGAGATGGTATAACAGCGAAAATGATTAAAGAACTTCCCTTTTCAGCCTTGAAAATTGTGTTATTTTTATTCAATGCAATTCTCCGTGTAGGTTACTTCCCCCTATCTTGGAAGAGGTCTGAAATCGTGATGATACCGAAACCAGGTAAAGATCCAACTCAAGTCAAATCCTATCGCCCTATAAGCTTACTATCGATACTTTCAAAAATGTTTGAGTCCATTCTCATGAAGAAAATCACACCTCACATAATTTCTCACAATATTATACCTGACCATCAATTTGGTTTTAGAAAAAGTCACAATACTATAGAACAGGTACACCGTATCGTAACCTGCATCAGAAGAGCTTTTGAGAATAAAGAATACTGTTCGGCGTTATTCATAGATATTTCCCAAGCATTTGACAAAGTCTGGCACGAAGGACTTTTGTACAAAATATGTGACCTTCTGCCAGTCAGCACGCATAAACTGTTCAGGAGCTATTTGACTAACCGGTCTTTTCAAGTTAAATCAAATGGCATTTTTTCTAGCCCTAAGAAAATAAATGCCGGTGTCCCACAGGGGAGCATTCTTGGCCCTATACTGTACGTTATTTTTACGGCAGATATGCCCATAACCAACTTTACGCTCACGTCTACTTTTGCGGACGATACTGCTTTCGTCAGTACTCACAAAAACCCTTCAGTTGCGTCCGATCGACTGCAGTCGCATGTCCGAATCCTAGAAGAATGGTTAAAAAAATGGAGAATAATGGTGAATGCCTCAAAGTGTACTCATGTTACTTTTACCCTGCGAAGGGATGCAAGTCCTCCAATTTCTATTTTCAACTCACAGATTCCCCAAAAGGATCATGTAAAATACCTTGGAATCCACTTAGATCGGCGTTTGACGTGGTCGCGCCACATAGACTCTAAAGTAACTCAAATAAAACTCAAAACTAATCAACTTCAGTGGCTTATCAGCCAAAGATCTGCCCTAGATCCAGAGTATAAAGTTCTTTTATACAAAACGGTATTGAAGCCAATTTGGACATATGGTATCCAGCTCTGGGGTACAGCGTGCGCTTCAAATGTATGCAAATTACAAAGAAGACAATCGAATATTCTTCGTTTAATTACAGGTGCACCATGGTATATAATAAACGCTAACATCCATAAGGATCTCAACATGCCAACAGTAAAAGAGGAAATTGAAAAATATTGCCGGTGTTACGTGGGTAAACTATTCAATCATTCAAACATCCTGGCTCGAGAACTACTAAATTTTGAAGGTCATGACCGCCTTAGAAGGAGAGATACGCTGGACATGATATAAATTAAAACAAATCCAAATCCTAATCAAAATCTAAAACAAAAAAATGAAATGAAATTATGAATTCCTAAATTTGAAATGTTAACCTTTGGTTTAAGTAAAAAATCGTGTAAAGTCTCAATGGTTTGTTCGCAATGGCAACAACCCAGAGAATAGTATTTTAGGTTAAGATTTGTCCACTTATTGTTATTTTCATTGTATAATAATGAAAGATTCAATAAAAAAATGAAATGAATTGGAAAAAAAAAAATTATCCTATGCCCGAATATAGGACTGAGCATATACAAGCAACTTCTATCGCTATCACAGGCACAAATCTGGTGATATCGTCGATATATTTTCCCCCTAGGCACAATATTAACAAAGATCAATTCATGAAGTACTTCTCCACTCTTGGCACAACGTTTTTGGTGGCAGTTGACTACAATGCCAAGCACACATTTTGGGGCTCTCGCTTCACTACTCCAAAAGGTGTTATGGTTTTATGTAGTTGTCTACTTAAAACCATAACATCTGCTAAACTAGGTGTAGCTTCGAGCGGTCACCCAGCATATTGGCCCTCAGATCTGAATAAAACGTCACAACTTATTGATTTCGCTATTATAAAAAATATAAGGCGTAACATTTTCAAGAGATTTGCTGTATCTCTCACAGCTGTCATTCGTTAGGCCAATTATTCCGTTTATCCCCAAAAGTCCCAGCAAGGCTCCAATTCACACTCAATAAATCTACTCTTCACACGACTCCAGTTCGCGCTTTAATGTCGCACATAATAAAGGGTCCGCCATCTACATTATTAACATTTTCAAGAGATTTGCTGTATCTCTCACAGCTGTCATTCGTTAGGCCAATTATTCCGTTTATCCCCAAAAGTCCCAGCAAGGCTCCAATTCACACTCAATAAATCTACTCTTCACACGACTCCAGTTCGCGCTTTAATGTCGCACATAATAAAGGGTCCGCCATCTAACGTTTTTTTCAACTAGTGCTTATTTCGTGAATTGTAACACTTAGCTCATATCTGATTTGACAGATAATTAGTTTTATCATTCCGCTGAACGAATATGGTGTATACGCTTGAACAATGCTGGGAGCGATCGACTTACAGAAGATGCCGATTTTGCCAAAAAAAAAACATCTTTTCAGATGAAGCTCATTTTGATCTTGGCGGGTATGTAAACAAGCAAAATTGTCGCATTTGCGACACAGAAAACCCGCACGCATACATTGAAAAGCCGATACTCCCAAAACGAGTCACTGTTTGGAGCGGATTTTGGTCCAGAGGCAAATTGGGCCATTTTTCTTCGAAAATGAGCAAGTGGCCGTTACAGTCAATGGCGATCGTTATCGGGCCATGTTGAACGAATTTTTGTTCACAAAAATTGAAGAGGAGGATATTGGCAACATTTGGTTTCAACAGGACGGCGCTACGTGCCACACATGTTGTTTCCAAAAAAAAAAGATATTTGGCGGCCCTTTATAATAAAACACAAGACAATTGATTTAAAATTAGTACCTATAATCATTATATATAATGTTATACTTAATGTTATAGTTAACTAGTTCGTTTATTAAAATACGTAAAGAATTTACGGAAATCAGAGAAAATTGAGTGAAAAAAGTTAATAAAATAATAGCAATTTCCTTTGATTAGTCAGTCTTTGTTTACTTTTCATCTCATTGGTGACAGAAAAAGATCGTGAAGATGCATTCGCTAGACCCCCAAAAAATAACAACAATCATTAACGCATGTGAGAACGGTGGTGACTTTCCAATATGTGTGTGTGTTTTTGCACTAAAATACAAAAGAGAGTGTTCGAGAAGTGAGAGCTTTTGAGAGGCGATTGCAGGAAAAGAAAAGAACGGTGAGTCATTTGCTTATATAGAGAAAATAGAAATGCTACACAATGGCGGAAGGTAACGACATACCATTCGCAGCGATGCCAACTTGGTGATTTTTCCGCTACTTGTGGTGATTTTTGATCTCCAAATACCACTGTTTCGTAAAAGTTCGTAAAAAAACGTATGAAAAATGAGGGCAATATTGAAAAATGCATGTATTTTACGCAACGTATCGTCGAACTCTTTTAGAGCACATAGAATGTAAAAACGATGTCGCTTTAATTTAGGTTTCTCCATATGATCTTATGCGATTTATGCCCTTATTTGCAACTGTGCGATTATTATTTGTTTTCTATTTCAAAGTGATTGTTGGTACCCATACAAGTTGTAGAAATACAGAAAATATATTATCTTGATTGTTTTCTTAGTTTTTCCCAATTTTTGCAGTTTTGTGTGGTAAATATTTTACTTAATTGTTATTGTGAGTAGAAAATTAAAACAAAATTTTGCATCCAGATGGACATCCGAGTTCAGAAGTATAGAAAGGCGTGGGAAGCGGACCCTTTGCTGATGAAATGGATAAAACGGTTGAAAGATGAAACAAAAGTACTTTGCATCAACTGCAAGTGTGAATTAAATGCGAGGTATACGGATCTCATTCGACACACGAAAACTGCGAAACACCAAAGAACAACAAAACCTTTTAATAGATTTATACAAAAAGAATACAATAGATTTATACAAAAAGAAATTTCGTTCAACACAACACCAACTGAGCAACAAGCTAGCCAGGCCATGATGGCCCTTTACACTGCAGTACCTAGCCCGTTTTATTCCATGGATCATCTGGGAGAAATTTGCAATAATGCATTTGTGGATAGCAAAGCAGCGCATTTCACGCTCCATCGCACGAAATGTGCCAGCATCATAACAAATGTGTTAGCACCACACTTTATTGAAAATCTTTTGGCTGATATAAATGGTGCACAATTTAGCCTTATTTTGGATGAAGGTATCGTTTAAACTATCTAGTTGGAGTAAATTGCCGAACTGTATGTCCACATATTTTATTGTTAGAAAACGTTCATAAAATTAAACGTGTATATTTAATGAAATTAACTTTCAATATTGAGATATCGCTCATTTGCTAAATTTGTATGTTGTACACTTTTCAAAATGCTTTCACAGCGCAGCTAATAACTATTGAGCTATACCGGTTGGACAGTATAATCTAATATTTTTCAATACTCAAGTCCAAAAGAAAATGTTTTTGATTTACGACGGTATTTAGCAAATGTGCGATATGTAAAAGAACCAACAACAATCAAAACAAAGACTTTTTTAATATACCTTCTATATGTGTATGTAAATTTTATTCTATTTAAGGGACCGATATTTCCATAAAAAAACTCTTGGGTGTGGTCGTGCGCTATTATAGCGAAAAGAAGCAAGATTTTGTTACTACCTTTTTAGGCCTTATAGATACAAATGGCGGTAAATCCGAAAACCTTTTGGATGCTTTAGAGAGACTGCTGAAATTATTTGAGTTGGATATGCAAAATCTTTTGGCTGTTGGAACAGATAACGCTGCTACAATGACGGGCGTAAACAATGGACTATACAAGAAAATTAAACACAAATATAATCTCAAGAATCTTGTGTTGATTAGATGTGTCTGTCATTCTCTGCAATTAGCTGCATGTGCAGCATCAGAGAAAGCTTTAGTGATTTTTGGTGTTTTTTATACTTTGTTGGTAGTGGTTTTGTAGTGGTTTCTGCACAGTTGTTCCGTAGTGCTTTTTGCCTCGGAAGAGTTGGGAACACTGACCATTCGTTGGTTTAAATATGTTTCTGGTAACAGCGTATAATTGAATGTTGTTCAGATGATAGTGCATGCGATTGGGAAGCTGGGGGGCGTGACAGATGAAAAATGTTGTAAGTTAAGGCCCAACCATAATACGCTTAAGCTAACTAAAGTAATTCCGTACGGAATGTGCGTTCAGTTTCGCACCTTGCTTAAGCAAATGGGTACTGAGAGAGAGCTGAGAGAAATTAACGAAAAGTTCACGTAAGTACATTATGGTTTATCACATATGATTTGTATGTACTCGCACCGTTGCTTAAGTTGGCTTAAGTCAGCTCATGCATATTATGGTTGGGCCTTTAATGTCTGAGAGATTTCTTATTGTCAGAGTTGTATAGTGGAATTTAATAAGGACCATTTTTGTGGAAGACCCACAAGCTCCTCTCCTTATGGGTCAATTTGGTCCTTGTTTCGAGACAATTAAAATTAGTCCTTGCAAAAAGGACATTTTAAGATTAAAATATTTTACGAAAATTGTTGACGGAAAATTTAAGTGAGGGTCACCACAGACACCAAAGTTGTAAATAAAGCTCTTTATTTTAGGAAAATAAAATTTCGATGAAATGTTGTAAACAAAATTCTAAACAAAAACAATATCGACGAAATTTTCTAGAAAAAAATAAATTCGACAAAATTTTGTTTAAAAAAATTACATCGAAATTTAGTCGTTTTTGCATTTTAATAGAAAAATGTAGTCGTATTTGCAGTTTTATATAAAATTTTGTCGAATTTGCAATTGTATAGAAAATTCTGTGGACATTTAGTTTTTACGAATTTTGACATTTTTTGGAAAAAAATTATTTCGACAAAATTTGCTTAAAAAATGACAATGGGCAATAATTCTGGTATGCCTTTCAATATTTATCCGAATCGTTTGTACACTGTGTGTTTTGAAATTCGATATCCCCTTTCATTGTGTATGCTATGAATATTGTGGTGTATGGTATACAAATCGATGTAGACAAGTCTTATGACAGACAACCTTTGGAAATTTCATACTAAAAATTCTGATTCACTTCAGATTTGACTCAAACACAGTAGCAACTGATATACATCATACCCCCTCCCCTGTAATTGGCAAGACTTACAGATTTTTTCATATGTTTTCTATTATCTCCCATTGTCCAAGTGAAAAAATCTGAAGAACATACAAGATCCAACCTAATAGAAATATGTAAATGGATGTATGTACGAGAATATGACCATTTACTCGTATGTTTCACTCTTTTATATTTTCATCTACGAGTATTTCGTGGACGATTAGATGCCAGAAGGCTAATTTGATTTTGCGCCAACAAAATTTATGTAGTGTAAACTTAAGACCATAAACTGTTATGGCTATTATACCGGGTTCAGTTCTTTCTGTTTTTTGTTTCCACTCCCATGTTTTCGTTGCTTTTTTGTTACAGTTTTTAAGCATGGACCAGTTCAAACATAGATTTTTAAATTTCATTCGAATGTAAAGATGTGAAATCTGGAAAATAATTTAATTTAAAGAAGAATTCACACACACATAAATGGTCTGTGAACGCAAAGGCAGGAAAATGAAAGAAAACTGTAGCCGAAGAGGACCCAAAGTCCACTGCATTTAAAATAAATTAAGAGTGTAAATAGTAGTTCATTTGTTAAAAGGATGTGATTTAAAATAAAATAATATAAAATATGTAAAATTACACACTTATATGTATAGTCTTATTAAAGCCATTATTTATATATATATATGTATATACAGTATATAATTTATATATATATGCATTTATTTCGATCTATTATTTCCGAAACAAAGATGTTTTTGCACTTAAGTATTCTGAAAATATATTGAAACCTAAATTGAAATTTAAGTTTCTCATAAATTCAAAGTTATTTTTTTTTAACAAATTGTAAATGTTGTAAAACTCGTTTTTTTTTGTCATTTAAATTTTTAAAATATTCATCATATGCTATTTTAAATGTATTGCAATTTTATAGAAAATTGCATCCAGTTGCACTTTTATAATTATATCATTCAAAATTGAGTAAAATTGTATTATACTAGAGAATATTCCCTAACCAAGCTGACCCCGTCCACTTCGTTGGCCCAGATTTCAGATTTCCGATCCCGTCAATTTTTGGTCTAATCACGTGAACTGTCACCAGATACATATACACAAAATACAGCACTCTCGCTCACAAATTGTGCAAGATATCCCAATTTCAAAATTTTACTTATGTATATGTGCGGGCCACGTACCAGGTACATATACACAAAAGTACATCACTCTCGCTGACAAATTGTGCAAGATATCTCAATTTAACAATTTAGTTTACATGGGCGGGACCAAGCCCATTGGTCCGATCCCGCCCATTTTTGGACCAATCACGTAGATTTTCAGCTACTTTCACATGTATCCCAGAAAGTCCATGAGTGGTGGGACATCTGGGATCACGGTCCAATCCCAATCATGAAATTAAATGGGGGTAGTAGGAATCTCAAGTAGATATCTCAATTTCAATAGTTGGCTTATAAGGGCGCGGTCACGGCCATTGGTCCGATCCCGCCCATTTTTAGACAAACTACGTAGACTATCGCCAGATACGTATGCACATAATTACAGCATTCTTGCTAACAAATTGTGCAAGATATCTAAATACACATGTACATTAGGGCGGGTCGATTTAAAAATCGCCCATTGCTCAGTGAAAATCGTACTCTAGGGATCAAAATAAGAAACTTTGCCGAAGGAACCATACCACTAAAACGAATTCTGATGTAAAAATTTCGTTAAAATTGCTTATTTTTAGAAAATTTCTTTGAAATGAAATTTTTTTTCGATTTTTTAATTTAGTTTTTTTATTAAAATTTCTTTGAAATTGCTTTTTTCTCTTAGGGCCTGTTTCTGTAACTTATTTTCGTTCGTCTACGGCGAACGATCAAAATTCTCTCAGCTATTACTTGAATTCTATAAAACGCAGGTTAGAAATATTTTAGGAACATGCTTTTTACACGATTTTCTACAGACACAACGAATTATAAACTTCTGTGACTTATAGATTTATCGGAATAACTGAGTGATTTTTGATCGTTCGCAGTAGACGAACGAAAAAAAGTTACAGAAACAGGCCCTTAATTTTCTCCGGAGTTCATTTATTTTCAAGACTACTTAAACAAAATATGCAGATAAAAATTAAATTTCGATGAAATTTAAAAAAAAATTAAATATCAACGGAATTGTGTATTAAAATTTTATAATGGTGAAATTTTCTATAAAATTTCAATTTTCATTATATTTTCTAGAAAAATATAATTTCATGAAATATAAATTTTAAAAACATCGTACAATTTTTATTTATTTATTTATATGAATTACAATACAAATTTATATTAATTTTACGGTATATTAATTTTACGGTCCAGGGAAAAGCCGGGGTACAAAGATCATGTAGCTAGATTTTGCAGCGACAGACCAGAGCCTCTGGTGGGAATCGAGCCCGAAACTTATAGGCGGGTACGCTACCAATTCAACTACTGGGGCGCTCATCGTACAATTTGTCGTTGAAAATTGAATTCTATAAAATTTCTTCAAAATTGTAATTTTTTATAAAAATATTGTCAAAATTGAATTTTTGGAAAATGTTTTCGAAAATATTTTTTTTTTGAAAATTTAGTTGTTTCTAGATTATTATACACTCCAAAAGTATTTTTTTTTTTGGAAATTTTGTTAAAATTGTTTATTTGTAGAGAATTTCGTTGATACTTAATTTTTCTAGAAAAATTTCGCTGAAATTAAATTTTTCTTTAAAATTTCGATTAAATTAAATTTTTTTAAATTTCTTGGAAATTGAATTTTTGTAGAAAATTTCTATTGTCGACCTTGGTCACTAATCAAGAGTCAGTGAGCCTTAAACGACTCATCGATCTATAATCCGTTCAGTGGATAAAAACCGCGCTTGAAATTTCAACAAAATATAGTAACTTAAAAAAAATGGTTTCGAAAAATTTTGTAGATTTTCGGCGGAATTTTTAAAAACATGCAATTTTAACGAAATTTTGTAGATAAAATCAATTTCAACAAAAGTTTTAAAAAATATAAATTTCAGGAAATTTTCTAAAAAAAATGAAATTTTAACAATTTTTGTAGAGAACTGTAATTATGATGACATTTTGTATAAAATTGAAATTTTCAATAAATCTTTTAGAAAAATGTAATTTGAAAGACATTTTGTAGAAAAATACAATTCCAACGTAATATTTAAGGGAAAAGCATTTTCAATTACATTTTACGGAAAAATTAAATTTCGAGGAAATGTTCGAGAAAGACCTTTGTTTGGGTACTATATCAAAACATGGAACTATAGCGACCGTTGTTCGTTTGAAGAGTTCTGGGTATAAACAAACCCAAACTACCAATTTTGGCGGCATGCTATATATGGCGGCTATATCAAAAAATGGACCGATATTGCTCATTTTCAATCTTAAGTTACCTGCAGCTATACTACACCAAATTTCAGTAAGCTAGCTCAATTATTCTAGACTGTAGCGTGAACAGACGGACGGACAATGCTTAATAGTCTTAATATTTTACGACAAATAATAATATATATACTTTGTGTGGCTCTGATTAGTATTTAGAGGTGTTACGAACAGTGTTCACAAAAAAACAGTACCTTATTCTAACGGTTCCTTCAAAGAACACGGACGAACGTACGCGAACGCTACCAGTACGGTTCATGGAACACGACCACGGTACCAATACGATAACGTACGATTTATAGAACAGTCTCACTATGTCGCACAGTGGTTCAGAATCGTTTTTACTGGCCAAAACTCTAAAACTTTGGAACCGATAGAGATATTTTAGGAATTTTTTTCGGGTCAGCAGTTATTGAGGAATTCAAGGTCAAAGTTCAACTTTTGAATTTTTTTAATTTTATCATGGAAATGTGGGGGTTTGTTTTGTTTTCATCTTCTTTATTTATTAGAAGAATGTCATACGTTGATAAATAAAAATGTTCGACAAAAAAATTACCTCGATATTTAAAAAGCAGTAATGAAAGGCTAAAGTCGGGCGGGGCCGACTATATAATACCCTACACCACTCTCGTAATATTGAATAACTCTGATATATAAATTTTGTAATTCATGTATAAATTGTTTACATAAATTTACTTTTGGGACATTTTATACTTAAATAATACCTTGTACCACAGTGTGGTGTAGGGTATAAAAAACGATTGGATCTAAAGAGCCAAATCGGATGAAACATATATATGGGAGCTACAGATAAATCTTTACCGATTTTCTTCAAATTCGGCAATGTTGGTTCATGAATCAAGAAACTCTACCATTCTACATTTCAAAACGATTGGATGTAAAATATAGCTTCTATAGAACTAAAGGGGCAAATCGGAAGAAACATATATATGGGAGCTATAGCTAAATCTTAACCGATTTTCTTCAAATTCGGTAGTGTTGGTTCATGGATCAAGAAACTCTACCATTCTAAATTTCAAAACGATTGGATGTAAAATACAGCTTTTATAGGACTAAAGGGCCAAATCGGAGGAAACATATATATGGGAGCTATAGCTAAATCTTAACGGATTTTCTTCAAATTCATCTATGTTGGTTCATGGATCAATAAATTCCACCATTCTAAATTTCAAAACGATTGGATGTAAAATACAGCTTTTATAGGACCTAAGGGCCAAATCCGACGAAATATATATATGGGAGCTATATCTAAATCTGAACCGATTTCAACCAAATTCAATAGCGATCTTAACAGCTGCGAAATACTCTAAACTGCAAAATTTCAGAACGATCGAAGTGAAATTGCGACCTGTTGTCGACGAACAACTTTACATGGACAGACGGACGGACAGACATGCTTAAATCGACTCAGCTAGTGACTCTGAGTCGATCGGTATACTTTAAGGTGGGTCTAGCTGTGTTATTTTCAGGTGTTACAAACATCTGCCGTGAAACAAACTTATAATACCCTGTACCACAGTGTGGTGTAGGGTATAAAAACATTTTGCATAGCAAACTTTTTTTATAAAGGGTCCGCTATCTAACGTTTTTTTTCAACTAGTGCTTATATCGTGAATGGTAACACTTAGCTCATGTCTGATTTGACAGATAATTAGTTTTATCCTTCCGCTGAACGAATATGGTTGTGTATACGCTTAAACAAGTGGGCCTGCGATCGACTTACAGAAGATGCCGATTTTGCCAAAAAAAAATCATCTTTTCAGATGAAGCTCATTTTGATCTTGGCGGGTATGTAAACAAGCAAAATTGTCGCAGTTGGGGCACAGAAAACCCGCACGCATACATTGGAAAGCCGATACACCCAAAACGAGTCACTGTTTGGTGCGGATTTTGGTCCAGAGGCATAATTGGGCCATTTTTCTTCGAAAATGAGCAAGTGGCCGCTACAGTCAATGGCGATCGTTATCGGGCCATGTTGAACGAATTTTTGTTCACAAAAATTTAAGAGGTGGATATTGGCAACATTTGGTTTCTACAGGACGGCGCTACGTGCCTCACAGCCGAAACTAAACTCGATGTTTTGCGCGCTGTTTTCAAAAAAAAAAGTTATTTGGCGGACCCTATATTTTGTATTTGAACAACATTAAGGGAAATCATTTATTTTTTACTTATATACTGCAAATATTCCATATTTTTTCCGTATTATTTCTGTCCTCTAGCAGCCCTCTTGCATCTTCATCTAAGTCCCGATGTTCTACTTTCCATTGATTTCGAAAGCTGGTGATGAGGGGATCTGACGTTGCCAACAAAATATTAAATATATCTTCGTTTGTACAATTTCGAGATATTTTTCTGGTATTGTGCTCTCTATAAAACCTGTAATCCTTTTTTTTCCGGGGCTTCCTCTGATAGATCTCCGATTGGCACCAAATGATGCTTAATGACATCTCCTCCATGATAAAGAATTTTGTGAACTGTTGCAGACATATTTCTCCATCAATAGTTGGTATTTTATATTCGTGCAGTTTCCTTGGTATATTCATTAATTTTTTAGCATCAATTTGTTTACGGCGCGCAGGTACATCGATAATTGTTTTGAATCTTGAAATGAGATTTATATCAACACCAGTTATTTCAGATGCTTTTTCGGGATCAGAAAAGTACATTCTTGCTGTATTCCCATCATTGGTATTACCTGTTCCTTGTTTTGGTTGGTCTATAATCAACTCATATTTAAGAAATTCGTCTTGAACTTGTTTCTTATTGATCATGTAGGTCCAAAATCCAAATCATAACTGATTTTAAGTATGTGTTCCATAAATCGTATTCTTGTATGTAGTGGTGATAATCCAAATTCATATGCATCAGTATTATCTACTGATTTTTCCGGGACTTTGTTTAATTTGCTTGATGTAGATTGACATATAATGCAGCTGGATGAAGCCTTTGTGTCAGTCAAAGCCTGGCCAACTTTTCCATCTATCATCGTTAGCACTAATTTGTAGTTAACTTCAATTGTCTGGCATTCGATTTCTACTCCCAATGGCTGCAGTCCTGTAATTTGGGTTTTTGTGTCATAGACTCAGTGTGACCGCTGGGAAATTTCAAAAAGTATCACAAAAAGTGTGATTCATCAAAAAAGTGGCATCATATTTTTAAAAAAGTGGCACGAAAAGTGGCTTACTTTTTTTCTGACTTTATTCAATAAAAGAACAACAAAAATTAAATGAAAACTTAACAATTCTTTTGAGTACATATCGTCGGCTCAATGCTATTTTGTTCCATACGCCATTTTGTATGATCGGAGAAAAACGCAATTTATTGTTTGAGTAAAAACGGGACTGAAGAGTTACACACTTTTTATTTCATAGGGTTCCCAACAGTGTTTGTATGATTCTCATGCATTTTTATGCCATTACATCCAAAAATAAGCAAGTTATAAAAATTTTTGTACTTGGCATTTTGGTCCATATCCACTTTTATTTTAATATTTTTCGTATTTGTATTACATGGACCACAAAAAAGGGTCGGTATGGAAGGACACTAATTTAAATATTGTGATCGAAATAACGTAAAATACTGAGTGAAAAATATAGGGCGATAGAAAAATTGAGACATAGAACAAAAATATTTCCCGTTATTCAGAGTAAAACATATTTACCCTACCAATATCTCGAAAACCAGGCGAGATAGGACAAAAATGATTGCAGATTCTGAAAGAGCATGCTTGGAACCCATATTATCAACTCCTAACTCAAAAAACACAAAAATGGCTATGGACCAAAATAGCATTAAGCCGACGATATGTATATGGGCATTTCTCTGGGCTACTCAAAAAAATGCCTTACAAGTTTGCAACTCTTTCTTGAGTATTTTTTAGCAATGTACTCAAAGTTTATGCCCCACATTTACGCATTTTGTAAATAAAAAAATTTTACAATCTTGGCGTGAAATTATTGCATTAGACCTTGTCGATCTTTCTATGTAAAAAATTTGAGAAATATTTTATAATATTGACATTAAAGACACATTTTATTAACCCTATACGCTATACACAATACAGCCTACTACGCGTTTTCGTACATTTATTGTTGCTGTTACATCGATGAAATAATAAAAAACTGTTTTTTCAGAAAGTGCCACAAATTTTGTACAAAAGGGCACGAAATAGAAAAAAGTGGCAAATTTAGTATCAAAATAAAAAAGTGGCATACAAGTATCAACCCTGTAAAGAAGTGGCAAAATTGATACTTTAGTGGCACAACGGTCACGCTGCATAGACTTCTTTTTTAATGTTACCATGAGTTTTTTTTTTTAATTAAAATTTTTATTGGTATGCAGTTTTTCGTAGAAGATGGTGTTTGATTTTTTCAAATATCCTTTGTCTGCATTAAATGATTGTAGCAAGCGTTGAGCTGTATGATTAAGTAGGTCTTGAAGTTTTACCTCTGGCGAATTTGATTGTTTCTGCTTGGATATAATTTTGCAACTGGTTTGTATTCGAATACCATTGGATTTTATCCTTTTCTTACAAGTATAGTGTCATACTCTGTTCATAAGTAGCATAAACATAGGTAAAATAAAAAAACGACGCAAAAAACTAAAAAAGTCATAAAACACACACACAATTTGTTTTCCCTATTTTTTTTAATAAATATTTTGATCTAATTTTTTGGCTACCCTAGTCTCAATATGTTTGCTATTGAATGGCATTAACATTTTAGAAATCGGCGATGGCAAACAAATTTGACTTTTAGCCAGTAAAATTCAATTCTGAACTACAGTGCGTCGTAGTGATAGTGTTTTTTTAACAGAACACTAACAGTATCACTACGTTTAGCTTTATGTTCTTTTTTATATTCGACACCACAGGTCGCAAATATGAAACAATCCTAATGAAAATTAGTACAAAGTCATTTCTTAACCCAGGGACGGTCCCTATTTAAAATGGGGCATATCGGTCCATTCTTTTATACAGCCACCATACGAAACTTCCTTTCGATAAGACATATTTACGCTCTAGGGAGCGCATTTGTTAACAGACCATGCTGAAATTGAAGTACGTGTACTTTGTATTACGATGGAATGTAATACAAAGTACACGTACGAGTATTTAAATTTCGTAAACATGTCTTATCGAAAGGGACTTTTGTATGGGGGCTATATCAAAATATGGACCGACCATTTTAAATAGGGATCGTAGTGATACTGCTCTGGGATCGTACTGATACTGTACATTATCGTAGTGGGACAGTTCGTCGTGTTCTGAGAACCGTACGTTATCTTACACCAGGGACGTATCCAGGATTTTGGTTCGGGCGGGGGCCCAACCTTTTTTTCATAACAAAGATAAACAATTAAAAAGTTGCGTTTATTGTGTAGGTAAGGCAAGTTAAGTTCCTTAGTTTTTTGTTCGAATTTTATTCCTAAATATAAATATGTACTTTAGTACGTGATCATTAAAACTTTTTATAATAAAATACGTAAGAGTTAAAAATGTAATCTTAGAATTTTTGAAAGAAATATGTCAATTATTTCACTCTCAGCTGAAATAAGTGGCTGTTTGGTCAGTCCAGTGAATCATCAAAACAGTGACGACAAGAGAGAGAGAGAGCCAGAGTAAAATAAATTTTACTGAGCAACAGAGCGTAGGCCAGTGCTACCATGTAAGTGCTTTTGGCATTAACTTTGCTGTTTTTCGGACTTCTAAAACGCCAAATTGTCTGGCTAAAACCAATCAAAAAATCATGAAACATGCACCTTTCTTATTTTTAGTTGTTATTACTTTTAAAAATTTTAACGCTTTTATATTGTTTTTTTTTTGAACTGGATTCCAAATATTTTTCGTGTTTTATTTTTTTTAGTGATTTTGAAAATTTTGAATTGTTTATGCCCCCCTAAATGGTTTAAACATTAAAACATTTAGGGGGGCCGGGCCCCCCTGGATACGTCCCTGTCTTACACAGAAAATATTATCTTGGTGAATATCACGAAAAGCCAAAGAAATGTTTCATACGATATATGACAAAACCAGTAAGGAAAGGCAGAAAGTCGGGCGGGGCCGACTATATAATACCCTACACCTCCCTAACAATGCGATAAGGGTCATTGCCATAATAATTTGGAATAACTGGTAAATGGGTAGAAACATATTATCTAATTCTGAAACGATAATCGCTAAATTAAGCAATATTCGTTCCTAAATTGAGAAACATCTTTCTGGAATATTTTATTGATCGGAAGTAAAATACAACTTCTATAGCGGTTTGATACCAAATCAGGAGGAACATATATATGGAGCTTTAATATAAATCTGAACCGATCTTCCCTGAATACTCATTCATGTAAAAAGACCTCCGTCTGTCGAATTTCGTACTGATCGGATATAAAATACAGTCTCTACAGCGCTTACGTGTCAAATTGAGGGTAACATATATATGGGGGCTATATCTAAATCTGAACCGATTTTCTCCGAATTTAGCAGTATTCGTTCATGTAATAAGAAACCTCTCTTTGCCGAATTTCGCACTGATCGGATATAAAATAACATTTTTACAGCGCTTACATGTCAAATCGGGGGTAACGTATATATGGGGGCTATATCTAAATCTGAACCGATTTCTTCCAAATTTAGCAGTGTTCATTCATATAATAAGAAACCTCTTTCCGCCCAATTTCATACTGATCGGATATAAAATAAAGTGTTTGCAGCGCTGACATGTCAAATCGGGGCTAACATATATATGGGGGCTATATCTAAATCTGAACCGATTTTAACCAAATTCAATAGGGATCGTCCTTGGGCCAAGAAAAAGATATGTGTAAAGTTTCGTCGAGATCGGACCATAATTGCGACCTGTACTTTGATTACAAGAATACATGCACAGACGGACAGACAGACGGACATAGCTAAATCAACTCAGAAAGTGATTCTAAGTCGATCGGTATAATAAACGATGGGTCTATTTCTTCTCCTTGTTGGTGTTACAAACAAATGCACAAAGTTATAATACCCTGTACAACAGTGTGGTGTAGGGTATAAAAATCATATATATTACGAAAAAGATTATTTTTATACCCTACACCACACTGTGGTACAGGGTATTATAACTTTGTGCATTTGTTTGTAAAACCCAAAAGGAGAAGAAATAGACCCATTGTTTATTATACTGATCGACTTAGAATCACTTTCTGAGTTGATTTAGCTATGTCCGTCTGTCTGCCTGTCCGTCTGTCCGTCTGTCTGTGCATGTATTCTTGTAATCAAAGTACAGGTCGCATCTATGGTCCGATCTCGACGAAACTTTACACATATATTTTATTTGGCCCAAGGACGATCCCTATTGAATTTGGTTAAAATCGGTTCAGATTTAGATATAGCCCCCATATATATGTTACCCCCGATTTGACATGAAAGCGCTGTAAAAACTGTATTTTATATCCGATCAGTGCAAAATTTGGCAGAAAGAGGTTTCTTATTACATGAAGGAATACTGCTAAATTCGGAGAAAATCGGCTCAGATTTAGATATAGCCCCCATATATACGTTACCCCCGATTTGACTTGTAAGCGCTGTAAAAATGTTATTTTATATCCGATCAGTATGAAATTCGGCAGAAAGAGGTTTCTTATTATATGAATGAACACTGTTAAATTTGGAAGAAATCGGTTCAGATTTAGATATAGTCCCCATATATACGTTACCCCCGATTTGACATGTAGGCGCTGTAGAGACTGTATTTTATATGCGATCAGTACGAAATTCGACAGAAGGAGGTCTTTTTACATGAATGAGTATTCAGGGAAGATCGGTTCAGATTTATATTGATTGTTCCTCCTGATTTGGTATCAAACCGCTATAGAAGTTGTATTTTACTTCCGATCATTAAAATTTTCCAGAAAGATGTTTCTCAATTTAGGAACGAATATTGCTTAATTTAGCGATTATCGTTTCAGAATTAGATAATATGTTTCTACCCATTTACCAATTATTCCAAATTATTATGGCAATGACCCTTATCGCATTGTTAGGGAGGTGTAGGGTATTATATAGTCGGCCCCGCCCGACTTTCTGCCTTTCCTTACTGGTTTTTGTATGAAACCGTTTCATATTTTTTATGAAACTGTTTTATAATTTTTATGAAACTATTTCATATTTTTTTATGAAATTATTTCATATTTTGTATGCCCTCGACCTACAATATGTTAAAATTGTCTAAAAGTATTCTTCGGCGTTTAGAAAATTTTTGCCTCTAATTCGGTTCGAAACGCTGCTCTCTCTTATTAGGAAATACAACAAGAATTATTCCCTACATCTGTTATTTCAAATCAAAAATAATCACATCAAGTAATGTATTTGCCAACTCGTTCGTTCTCGTTTGTTGTTTGGTTAACTTTTTCTATGAAATTATTTCATATTTTGTATGAAATTATTTCATATTTTGTATGAAATCATTTCATATTTTGTATGAAATCATTTCATATTTTGAATGAAATCATTTCATATTTTGCATAAAATCATTTAATATTTTGTATGAAGTAATTTTATATTTTATATGAAATTATCACAATTTTTTACAATTTGGATGCAATTCAAAGCAAAGCAAACTTGTCAGCATCTGAAATGTCTAACATATATATCACATAAACAATTGTTGTATAATTTTCAGGTTTTCCTCCGAACGCTGTAAGTAGGTGATAAATTTCGCATAGATCTTCTTTTTTGTCCTAAGGTCGAATGTTTTGAAATTATTATAAATTGATACGGATATAAGAACAAAAAAGTACACCCCTAAAATTTAAAAATTATGTTACTCTCACAAAAATTAGGAAAATTTCAAGACGTCATTTCATTCAAAATAAGAATATTTTCATAAAATGTATGGCCATAATTTTACGAAGCTTTTATGACGATTTCTTAAGAAACCTCTTCGTAAATTCGTAAAATATTCTTCATAATTTGAATGAAATTTACGAAAATCATCGTAAATAATATGAAGAAAATAGTATGAAGAATGTTTCGTAAATAGTACGAAGAAATTTTTTTTAGTGTAGTGGTTTAGTGTATTATGTTCTCTTGTAAGTGTTGAACTATGGTGGAGGGTATAAAAAGTAAAGAAAATTTTTTTATCAAATTGTTAACATCGTAGGAGCATCCAAAAAATTGCATTTGCATTACTTTATGAATAATGGTGCGAATGTACTGCCAAATAATGAGTGAAAGGAGCGACTAGCACATGTTAAATTCATCGGTGAAGATCCAACAAAGAAGTACTTCTGTATCGCAATTATAACATCTTCACTACTTTTTTGGAAGTTCTTTTTTTGGTGTGTTACCACATCGGTTTTCGTTTTGATAAAATACACATGTAGTGGTCGCTCTTGAATGTCTTTGGTTTAGCCATAGATGCCACATTTTCTAAAAGATACAGCTTCCCTTTTTATCCCCTCACCTTAGAGAGGAGGGTATATATCATTTGCTACGAACCAAAAGTGTAACACATCGAAGGAGTGAACTAAGACCCTAAGTATGTTCGGCGGATATCCGTTTTGGGTCATTTTAAGTCGAATGAGCAATGTCCATCTTTCCGTCTGTCTGCTGGCTGGTGCGCACGATAACTTTCGAAAGACGTAACTGATTGACTTCAAATTTGGTATGTGGTAATATTTTCTTCTAAATCCGGCTAAATTCGAAGATGGGTCATATTGGTACACTCCTTCTAGTACCTCCCCCACAAAGGTTAAATATTTAGTGAAATATTGATTATTAAATAACTTCTATACTACTTATTTGAATCCTCTGAAATTCTACACATCGTACTAGTTTATTAGTCACTATGGCCTCGAGAAAAATGGGCGAAGTTACCACGCCCCTTTTGGTACCTCCCACTCAAATGCAAAATTTTGAACCAAAAGTTAAAAAATTTTGAACCAAAAGTTAATACCTTATAACTTTAATAAATGTGCATACAAATGCTTGAAATTTTGTATAGTGTAATGGTTTAATAGTACGTACAATACAGTGGAAAATGGGGATTATTTCCAAGCCCCTTTTGGTACCTCCCACACAATTGGAGCATTTTTTACCAAAAGTTAACAGCTTTTACCTTTAACACCAGTGCATACAAATACTTGAAATTTTGTACAGTGTAATGCTTTTATAGTACCTAGAGTCCAGAAAAAATGGGCGTTATTGGCACGCCGCTTTTGGTACCTCCAACACAAAGGGACCTTTTTGTACCAAACGTTAACAGCTCTTAACTTTAATACCAGTGCATACAAATACTTGAAATTTTGTACAGTGTAATGCTTTTATAGTACCTATAGTCTAGAGAAAAGTGGCCGTAATTGGCACGCCCTTTTGGTACCTCTCACACAAATGGACCATTTTACACCAAAAGTTAACAGCTTATAGCTTTAATACCAGAGCATATAAATACTTGAAATTTTGTATAGTGTAATGTTTTATTAAATGCTATTTATACTATACCTAGAGTCGAGAGAAAAGTGACCGTTATTGGGACGCCCCTTTTGGAACCTCTCACACAAATGGACTATTTTGTACCAAAAGTAAACAGCTTTGAATTTTAATATCAGTACATACTTTAAAATTATTAAATGCAATTTAAATTTGTAATAACTTAAATAAAACAAAAACATAAATAAATTTACTAATATTTTTTTGAGACTCAAGGTGAGGGGATTCATTAGTCGATTTACCCGACTGAACTTTCTAACTTGTTTTAAAGGAATTTGCAAAGTTTGCTAAACATATTGGTCCATGATTTGTTTTTTTTCCACTTCAAAGATTTTCCCGGTTAAAGAATGCAATGTAATCCATGGTGGAGGAAGATTCGGCGAACCTATAACGCTTCTTACTAGCTTATTTCAGAGTATAGTTTTATTTAGGAGATTTATAAAGGCTACTTTCCACTGCCATTAATGAGTATTCTCTGATTATCCCTATCCACAGAATATACGAGTATATCCCAGATATAGTACCACAACAGAAAATTTAAGCATTTACGCAGTACATCTCCCAAAAATGTCTTGTTTCATTTGATATTTTAATTTGCCCACGCAACTGTAATATGTCCCTGAATTGCGCTGCAGAGATTTGTAGTTGGGCTTCCTTTTTCCGATTTTGCTCTTCGCTCTGTAACGTAATTTCCTTTAACATGTTCTCTGTTTCTTTTTTTGTGTGTACGGCATGTTTTTAGCATAAAAATGAATCCCTTGTAGGTTCAGTGCGGAAAACCTAAGGAAACACTCAAAGGAAATAACCAACATTTTTCTTTATTTAGAGCGTCGCTAAGGTAAGAAAATGGGAAAACTGGGTTAAACGTGCTTTATTTTTCTACGAAGGCCTCTAAATTGTTATTCTTCTTTTAACCAAATTTAAACAAAATTTCATTAGTCACTTCACTCAGTCAGAGCTGACAAGACATTATGGCCCACAGATGCGGATGCGTCTTCTTTTGAGGTGGAGGAGGATGGCTGGGTGGGTGTGGGTCGTAGGGTTAACTTTTTTTCTTTGCTCGTGTTCTTCTTTTCACAGGCTCTAAGGCCGATATACGAGCTGCCGGCCGACAAGACGACCCACCGACCGACCAGCGTATGAGGGTGTGTGTCTGCATTTATTGTATTTTGAAAGGTACCAAGTGCCGCAACGACCTCTTTTTTGTTGGTTTGCTATTCCGGCTGCTGTCGGCTTTCTTGGCAGACGGTGGTGTGGTCATATACATACTTATATTTAACAAACTTTATTTATTCTTATGACTTTTTCCCTGGAGCCAAGGAGTAACGGATGAAGGCGTGAAAAAACACATTCAACATAATATTTACAGCATACTTGTAGGCCGTAAGACGCGGTTGTATAATCACATGCACAAACATCGTACGAGGGTCGTATTGGAATGCCACACTTGCGTTTAGGCGATCCCTTAAAAGATTGCTTCAGTCAAAAAAGGTTTTTCATACACAAGGCAAAATCGCCTTATTGGAATGTTTGAATTGAAGCAAAATATATTTGGAACACAAATTTTTAAATATTATATATTTCTGAGCAAATAAATTTTATTTGAAAATCAATAAAAATTACTTGCAACGCATAAATTAATATATTACAACATAAATACAAAATATGTGTTAATATACAAATACCAGTCGACATGCTTGTTAGAGTTCATGAAAACTTCAGAAAACGTAGGCAGCAGTGTGTGGATAGCGAAGGTCGACATTTGCCAGATACAATATTTAAAACCATGTAATTTATAAATTCCCTTACTGTTCAATATAATTAAAATATAAAATAAATTTTGCTAAGGTTCATACATTTTTAATTTCATTCCCAAATAAGCAAATTACCGCGCTCCACCCTGTATCATTTGCTACGAGCCAAAAATGTACACATTGAATGAGTGACCTAAGTCCCTATGTATGTTCGACGGAAATCCGTTTTGGGTCATTTTAAGTCATTCGAGAAATGTCCGTCCGTCCGTCTATCTGTGTGTCTGTCTGCTGGCTGGTGCGCACGATAACTCTCGAGAGGAGTAACCGATTGACTTCAAATTTGGTATGCGGTAATAACGGGTCCGCCATCTAACGTTTTTTTTCAACTAGTGCTTATTTCGTGAATGGTAACACTTAGCTCATGTCTGATTTGACAGATAATTAGTTTTATCCTTCCGCTGAACGAATATGGTTGTGTATACGCTTGAACAACGCTGGGAGCAATCGACTTACAGAAGATGCCGATTTTGCCAAAAAAATCATCTTTTCAGATGAAGCTCATTTTGATCTTGGCGGGTATGTAAACAAGCAAAATTGTCGCATTTGGGGCACAGAAAACCCGCACGCATACATTGAAAAGCCGATACAGCCAAAACGAGTCACTGTTTGGAGCGGATTTTGGTCCAGAGGCATAATTGGGCCACTTTTCTTCGAAAATGATAAGTGGCCGTTACAGTCAATCGCGACCGTTATCGGGCCATGTTGAACGAATTTTTGTTCACAAAAATTGAAGAGGAGGATATTGGCAACATTTGGTTTCAACAGGACGGCGCTACGTGCCACACAGCCGAAGCTACACTCGATGTTTTGCGCGCTGTTTTCAAAAAAAAAGTTATTTGGCGGACCCTTTATTTGTATCTATCTCAGGCTAAGTTTGAAGATGGGCCATATTGGTCCCCTACTTCTAGTACCTCCCCCACAAAGGGTTAACATTTAGTGAAAAATTGATTCTTTAAGTACTTCTTTGCTACTTATTCCAATCATTTAAAATTCCACACATAGTATTAATTCATTAGCAGCTATCACCTCGAGAAAAATTGGTAAGGCTGCCGCGCCTCATTTGGTACCTCCCACACAAATGGACCATTTCGCACCAAAATTTAACAGCTTATAATTTTAATAATAGTGCATACAAATACTTGAAATTCTGTACAGTGTAATGCTTTTATAGCATCTAGAGTCCAGAGTAATACTTGTTTTCTTAAACAAATAATAATACTTGTTTTCTTAATTTAGTCAATATATTACTCGGTGCCATCTTTCAATGATCTACGATCACGCCTTATATTTTTTAAAAAAAATTATGAAACCATCCCACTGTGCAACGCACTGCTGTCGTTGTCGAGACTGGACGTCTCACTTTTCGTGTCTGCCGTGACGGGTCACTGCCTTGCTGGAGACATTGAAGGTCTTGCATAATGACTTTTGCAGAAGCTGTGGAAACGAAGAGAAGTACGAATCAATAGAACACCTTTTGTGTCTGTACCTCGCTCTCTCAAGAAGACGACATGCTGCCTTAGACTCTCATTTCTTTGGGTAGTTAGCTAATTAATTTATGACGAATCAGCCAACTTTTGGGGTTTTTAAAGCAATCAAATAGGTTCAACGGGAGGGTTTAGGGATAACTTATGTTTTCCCTTACGTCCCTGTGGTAACATACTGGGCTGTATGTTCTAAGTGAGTCTGCTATACAGGCTGCCAGTCTTAACCTAATCTTACTTAACATTGCATTAAATCGACCCTAGTGAAAATGGACCTTGTTTTAATATAGCCCCCATAAAAAAATCCCTTCCGATTAAGTTTCTTGACGCTCTAGATAAGTTTTGAATAGATTTTTTTCCCGGGAACGTGATCACACAGAGTTTTGCAATGGATTTGGATATATGATTGGATACACATCTCAGCTTATATAGTTCTCGCGTTAAACTGTGATATGCAAGCAAAAATAGAGAGTTTGAACCATAGATTTTAGCTCAAATCGAGAACAACTTATCCAAAATGGTTAAATGATCAAAATGAAGTAGGCTTCAGTTTGCTCTAATATCATTTTTTCATCCGTTCAGCGGTTTCGATGATATCTTGCCAGGTATTGCAAAAAAATCCTATCTTTTTAGGAACATTTTAATATTTATACCCTACACCACACTGTGGTACAGGGTATTATAAGTTTGTTTCACGGCAGATGTTTGTAACACCTGAAAATAACACAGCTAGACCCACCTTAAAGTATACCGATCGACTCAGAATCACTAGCTGAGTCGATTTAACGATGTCCGTCCGTCTGTCCGTCTGTCCATGTAAAGTTGTTCGTCGACTACAGGTCGCAATTTCACTCCGATCGTTCTGAAATTTTGCAGTTTAGAGTATTTCGTGGCTGTTAAGATCGCTATTGAATTTGGTTGAAATCGGTTCAGATTTAGATATAGCTCCCATATATATCTTTCGTCCGATTTGGCCCTTTAGTCCTATAGAAGCTGTATTTTACATCCAATCGTTTTGAAATTTAGAATGGTAGAGTTTATTGATCCATGAAACAACACTTCTTTTGCATGGCCATCACGGGCACGCTTGCAGAAGTCCAGACGCTGAGCCCAATTTTCGACAGTTTTCAAGCATAAATCGGCCGATACTGCTGCAATCTCACGTTCGATATTCGTACGAAGTTCATCAATCGTCGCTGGCTTATTGGCATAGACCATAGGCTTGACGTAGCCCTACATGAAATAGTCTGACGGCGTCAAATCGCACGACCGAGGCGGCCAATCGACTGGACGATTTCGTGAGATAACGCGTTCTCCAAACTTGGTTTCCAATAAATTGATTGTGGCATTCGCTGTGTGGCTTGTGGCGCCGTCCTGTTGGAACCACATGTCCTCCAAGTCAATATCATCCAATTATGGCCAAAAATATTCGGTTTTCATTGAACGGTAGCGATTCCCATTCACAGTAACGTGCCGGTCTTGATCATCACTAAATTCTTTAACTTTATGATCTGCCTTCGTACCGAAAACATCTTATGAAGTATGAAATCGCTTTCAGTCTTGTGATCTTCTTCATGTTATGCTTTCTTTTTGCCTCTATGAGCCATAATGGGCAACAAGGACCCGGAAGGCCGGGTATGTGTGTGAGGGCTAAATGTGGGTTTGTGTTGTCCTTTTTGTGGGAGGACATGGAGAGGCGAGTGTGTGCATGTCGTATAACCAGTTAGTTAGCCGGGAGCTACTCGTTAGTATGCATGAGGATTATGAGATTTTTTCATGGCTATTTTATTATTGTTACTGTTGTTGGTTATTGTTTTTATTGTTGTTGTTCTCCTCGTCCTCACCATTGTTGTTGGCAGCGTTGACGGTAATGGTGATGGCACCGTAGTAGACCCATTTTTATGCGTTTAATTGTAATGTTTGCAAATAGGTTGAGTGAAAGAGCCATCGCCATCGCCAACGTCGTTGCACAGTGGGGATGGCTTCATACATTTGTGTGAAAAAAAATATAAGGAGTGCTCCTAGAGTATTGAAACTTGGCACCGTGCACTTTCTAAACGCTATTAAGAAAAATGTAAATTTTCATCAAAATCAGCCACGCCCATCATATACCGCCCATATAACTCAAAATTAATTTTTCATACGAAAGTTTTTCTTTTGGTCCGAATGTGTTGAAATTTAGCATTAACAAAATGAAAAAGTTCTGAAAGTTTCATTAAAATCGTCCACGCCCATTACATAGCGCCCATATAGCTCAAAACGAAATATATCAAATATAACTTTTATTGAGAAGGGGCACCTGGGGGCACTTGAAATTGATTACAAATGTAAAAACAGATATGAGACAATGTACTAGTAGTGATTTCCAACTATAGGCAAGTATATCTAAAATTGCAGATCCAAATGTTTGGAGAAAAAAGGGATTTTTGTTACAAGTTCATAAAAATAAATTAAAACCAGTAAGGAAAGGCAGAAAGTCGGGCGGGGCCGACTATATAATACCCTACACCTCCCTAACAATGCGATAAGGGTCATTGCCATTATAATTTGGAATAATTGGTAAATGGGTAGAAACATATTATCTAATTCTGAAACGATAATCGCTAAATTAAGCAATATTCGTTCCTAAATTGAGAAACATCTTTCTGGAAAATTTTAATGATCGGAAGTAAAATACAACTTCTATAGCGGTTTGATACCAAATCAAGAGGAACAATCAATATAAATCTGAACCGATCTTTCCTGAATACTCATTCATGTAAAAAGACCTTCTGTCGAATTTCGTACTGATCGCATATAAAATACAGTCTTTACAGCGCCTACATGTCAAATCGGGGGTAACGTATATATGGGGGCTATATCTAAATCTGAACCGATTTCTTCCAAATTTAACAGTGTTCATTCATATAATAAGAAACGTCTTTCTGCCGAATTTCATACTGATCGGATATAAAATAACATTTTTACAGCGCTTACAAGTCAAATCGGGGGTAACGTATATATGGGGGCTATATCTAAATCTGAACCGATTTTCTCCAAATTTAGCAGTATTCCTTTATGTGATAAGAAACCTCTTTCTGCCAAATTTTGCACTGATCGGATATAAAATACAGTTTTTACAGCGCTTACATGTCAAATCGGGGGTAACATATATATGGGGGCTATATCTGAATCTGAACCGATTTTCTCCGAATTTAGCAGTATTCCTTCATGTAATAAGAAACCTCTCTTTGCCGAATTTCGCACTGATCGGATATAAAATAAAATTTTTACAGCGCTTATATGTCAAATCGGGGGTAATGTATATATGGGGGCTATATCTAAATCTGAACCGATTTCTTCCAAATTTAACAGAGTTCATTCATGTAATAAGAAACCTTTTCCTGCCGAATTTCATACTGATCGGGTATAAAATAAAGTTTTTACAGCGCTTACATGTCAAATCGGGGCTAACATATATATGGGGGCTATATCTAAATCTGAATCGATTTTAACCAAATTCAATAGGGATCGTCCTTGGGCCAAAAATAAGATATGTGTAAAGTTTCGTCGAGATCGGACCATAATTGCGACCTGTACTTTGATTACAAGAATACATGCACAGACGGACAGACAGACAGACAGACAGACAGACGGACAGACAGACAGACAGACAGACAGACGGACAGACGGACATAGCTAAATCGACTCAGAAAGTGATTCTAAGTCGATCGGTATAATAAACGATGGGTCTATTTCTTCTCCTTTTGGGTGTTACAAACAAATGCACAAAGTTATAATACCCTGTACCACAGTGTGGTGTAGGGTATAAAAAAATAATGTGTCTCTGCACAGCTTGTTTTTCGATTTTAATATATTGCAATATCCTACTTTACTTTTTACTTTTTCCCCGAAATCCCCAGTGTGCGTCGCCAAGAACAGCAACTAACCACAGCTAAGAAAGAAACACGAAACTGCCTTAAAATCAACAAAAACAAAAGAAAAAACGTCGCAGGGATATGGCTAATAAGGACATCCCATTTAAAGGGCGAAAAGTGAAATATGCTTTGTGTTGGTGAAAGCGTAAAGTCGTCAACATTATATTCATGTGATTGCGAAATTTCCCAATGGAATTGTGTTTCAAACGATGTCCTTTATTTAAAAACTAAATTCTAAACACGATTCTTTTGGTTTATTTAAAGTTCAAGGATTTAACTTTTTCAATTGCTTTGCGGAGGATTTTGTTACGAAATTTTGCTTCAGAGGAAATGCTATTTTTGGCAGAACACAACTTTTTCTAAAGAAATGGGCATTTTTACATTGGTTGATAAAATTAAGATATTGATTAAATCTAACAAGTAAAAGCGTTAAGTTCGGTCATGCCGAATTTTATATACCCTCCACCATGAATTGCATACAATTTTATTACTGGAAACATCTTTGGATATGGAGCAAATCATGAAACGATACTTTTTGTTTAAGTAAATTATTTAAAAAAAACGAACGCTGCTATTTTTAGGCCGCAAATACTTTAGTCAAACTCTTCACCTGAAAAATGTGGTATTTATGGCTTAAAATAGCTTTTTGAGAGCTACATCTACACAAGGACAACAAAATAAATATTTATTTGTATACATTTTATTGAGATGAATTCTTGCCAAAATAGAATACATAATGCAATGTTACTGCTTTTTTTCTTAGATAATGTGGTGTTTATGGCTTAAATAAGCTTTTTTGGGAGCGACATCAATAGGTGGATTATAACAAAATATGAACTGATTTAACAAATTTTTACTGCGGTGAATTCTTGTCTTAAGTAAATACAAACGTCAAAGATTCAGTTAAAATTCTTAGAAAATATGGTATTTATGGCTTAAATACATATATTTTGGTGCGACCTCTATAGGGTGACTATAACAAAATATGAACCGATATGTAAAATTTTTGCGGTGATGAATTCGTGTCAAAATATAATACAAACTGCAAAGTTTCTGCAAAATTGCTTTCAATATGTGGTATCTGTGGGTCAAACCCCGTATTTTGGAGCGACCTCTATAGGGGAGCTATATCTAAACATTGACCGATATGGCCCATTTGCAATCCCAAACAACCTGCAACTAAAGGGTGGTTAAATTTTAAGGGCCGATGTTGATTTTGAATAAAGCAAAAATTATTTAGGAAACTATTGTCATTTCTTTTTATTATGATAATATTGGTATGGTCACCGCGACCTCGGCGGCACACCTCCATCCGATGGTCCAAATTTTCGATGACGCTGAGGCATAATTGAGGTTCTATGCCGTTAATGTGCCGAATTATCTCATCTCTCATTGTTGCTGGCTTATCGACGTACACCCTTTCTTTCAAATAACCCCAAAGAAAGAAGTCCAATGGTGTCAAATCACATGATTTTGGCGGCCAATTGACATCGCCACAACGTGAGATAACACGGCCATTGAATTTGTTGCGCAAAAGAGCCATTGTTTCGTTAGTTGTGTGGCAAGTGGCAGCGTCCTGTTGAAACCACATATTGTCCACATCCATATCTTCCAATTCGGGCCATAAGTTCGTTATCATCTCACGTTAGCGAACACCATTCACAGTAACTGCCTGACCGGCCTCATTTTGGAAAAATACGGCCCGATGATGCCGCCAGCCCATAAACAGCACCAAACAGTCACTCTTTGTGGGTTGTGGGTGGACGGCTCTTCCGCCACACTTTCGCGAACAGCAGCAATATTTTCTGCAGTACGAGCATGCACTGGTGTTTTCACATCTCCTATAGACCCGGTTCGCTCAAATTTTTGCACGATTGTACGTACATTTGAACGATTAAATTGACCGAGGCAACACTCAGTGTTGCCTGGCGCCATCTGATATTTCTATTGGAAAGTTTGAAATTTTTTATCATAAACGTACTCAGTACGTTTTGAGCCGACGCTCGCTCAAAGACGAAGGTAGTGAAGGTCGTCCAAAAACGGCCGTTGTGCCAGAGAACATTGATGCCGTGCGTGAACTGATAATGCAAGATCGTCATGTGACATACCGTGAGATAGAGGCATCCTTGGGCATTTCTTCCACCAGCATGCATTCGATATTGCATGAACACCTGGCCGTAAAAAAGGTTTGTTCTCGTTGGATCCCGCACAATTTGATGAAAAAATACGATCGCGGTGCTTCAAAAGACGTTTATAAGATCGTCACAGGTGACGAATCTTGGATCTATGCGTATGAGCCCGAAACAAAACAGCAATCGACCGTGTGGGTCTTCGAAGACGAGCCAAATCCAACGAAAGTTGTTCCTGGAAGAAGCACTTCGAAGCCAATTGTCGCCTTTTTCTTCGCAAAACTGGTCATGTGGAGACTGTTCCGCTTGAGCAACCTAGGACAGTCAATTCTTCGGAGATATTCGAAAAACGAACAAGAGAAGACGAATCATTGTGCAACATGACAATGCGAGCTCTCACACATCGGCTCAAAATAGCGCCTTTTTGACCGGCCAAAACGTCGAATTGATGGGTCATCCGCCGTACAGCCCTGATTTGACACCCAATCTGGCAACACTAGTATTGCCAGGAACCGAAATATAAATAGCAACCCTCGTATGCATTTTGATTTGAACGCCCATTTTCATAATAAGCCTGAATTATTTGACTTTAACGCGTTGCTAGATTGTGTATCTTTCCATAGTTCAAATTGAATAAGTCTGAAATTGAGAAATGTCAAATGAAATGCAGAAAAAACTTGACGTTTAGGTGTGGTTCACAATCAACATCGGTTCTTACAATTTAACCATCCTTTATAAGAAATATTTCTACAAAATTTGATCAACCTAGCTCTATTATTATGGACTGTAGCGTGATTACAAGAGACGGATGAACGGACGGATCATTGATCCTAGTTTCATGTTTTTGAGCGTACTACACCATTTTCAATTGTAATTCGAAAAAAATCAATAGAATTTCGAAGATTCCATTTGAAATTCGTAAAAAAACAATTGAAATTCGAATATTTCATTTGAAATTGGAAACAGGTCAATTGAAATTCGAAAAACATCAATTGAAATTCGAAACACATCACTTGATATTCGAAATACATCAATTATAATTCGAAACACATCAATTGAAATTCGAAACACATCAATTGAAATTCGTAATACATCAATTGTAATTCGAACTTTTCCATTTGAAATTCGTAATACGTCAATTGAAATTCAAATTTTTCTATTTTAAATTCGTAATACGTCAATTGAAATTCGAATTTTTCCATTTGAAATTCGTAATACACCATTGAAATTCGTAGCTTTCTATTTGAAATTCGAAAAATGTAAACAAAATCAATGCTGTATATTAGTTGAGGCAGCACTTAAGGGATAACATTTTTTTATATTAAACACACCTTTAATATTAAAATATTTAACAATATTCAATAAATATTCAACTTATTTTGAATAAATATTCATAAAATATAAGTATGTAGATCATCTATATGTTTTTGTTCGTCACATTATATGTTAAGATTTAGTCAGCAAAAAATATTGAAATATATTCTACCCAATCCAATGTACAGATTTGTTTACATTTTCGAATTTAAATTGATGTATTTCGAATATCAATTGATGTTTTTCGAATTTCAATTGGTGTATTACGAATTTCAAATGGAAAAATTCGAATTTCAATTGATGTATTTCGAATTTCAATTGATGTATTTCTAACTCCAATTGATGTTTTTCGAATTTCAATTGATGTGTTTCGAAATTAAATTGATTTTTTTCGAATTTCAATCGATTTTTTTCGAATTTCAATTGATTTTTTTTGGAATTTCAAATGGAATCTTCGAATTTCAATTGACCTTTTTCGAATTTCAAATGGAATCTTCGAATTTCAATTGATCTAATTCGAAATTGAATTGATTTTTTTCGAATTACAGTTGAAAATGGTGTAGTATTAAAATTATGTGCTCATAATTTGTGGCACAAAATTGCCTCTTTGTGTGGGGTGAGCCCAGTTTTTTTGTCTAGTTGATAGCGGTTACTATTACTATGTGTGCAATTACATAATATCTAAGAAACTTGTGTGTTTCAGACAATCACTGTGATATTAATGACAATTTCTGTTATTTTTAGTCAAGTGGAGATAAGATGACTGTGGCGTGCGCATAATAAAAAAAATCGAAAGTTTGCAACAAGGTAAGGAATATGCTTATTACGTAACTTTAGAATTTAAGTAATTATTTAAGTTTGTACATTAGGGCGGGTTGATTTTTTTTCTTTTAAATCGTATAGCAAAAAACGTAAACTACATAAAATTCTAAGAAAATTCTCCGAAGAAACCACGTATCCAAAAAAAAAGCCTAATCCGCGCCTCTCGACTTGAAAATTTATATGCCCGCCTTTGCCAACAAAAATAAATGTTAGAAAAAATAGCTTTTTCCAAAAAGAAATCGAGTTTTCTGAATAAAATTGTTTAGTAAGGTAGCTCTTTTGCACTTTATATCTTTTCTAAACTCAAAATTTTTTCATTAAAAAAATATTCATCCAAGTAAAAAATGATTTAAAAAAAATGATAAAATGATTTGTCCATTTTGTGTGGGAGGTACCAAAAGGGGCGTAGCAACTCCGCCCATTTTTCACTGGATTGTAGATACTATGAAACCATTACAATGTACAAAATTTCAAGTCTTTTTGTGCATAGGTATTCAAGTTATAAGCTGTTAACTTTTGGAGCAAAATGGTCCATTTGTGTGGAAGGTAGCAAAAGGGGCGAGATAACTTCGCCCATTTTTCTTGGGGTGATAGTGACTAATAAAATAATATTATGTGTAGAATTTCAGAGGATTCAAATAAGTAGTATAGAAGTTATTAAATAATCAATAATTCACTTAATATTAACACATTGTGGGGGAAGTACTAGAAGGGGTGGGCCAATATGACCCATCTTTGAACTTAGCTGGAGGTAGAAACAAATATTACCACATACCAAATTTGAAGTCTATCGGTTACTCATTTCGAGAGTAATCGTGCGCACCAGCTAGCAGACAGACACACAGACGGACGGACATTGCTCATTCGACTTAAAACGACCTAAAACGGATATCCGCCAAACATACTTAAAATCTTATGTCACTCCTTCGATGTGTTACACTTTTGGCTCGTAGCAAAGTGAGTGAGTGTATAATAAAACATAATATATTTCAAAACAAGTAAGAAAGTTTCAGTCGGGTAAACCGACTAAGGTATACCCTCACTTTGTGAGTAATGTAATATTGAATATTACTCGAATTATTCTGTCAATTTGCGTGGGAGGTACCATAAGGGGTTTATCAAATACACCTTTTTTTTTGCTGAACATTAGATACTTTAAATTCATTGCACTGTGCCGACTTATAAGCATTTATGTGCACTGGTATAAACGTTATGAGACATTAAATTGTGGTATGATTTGGGCATTTTGTGTGGGGGTACAAAGAGGGGCGTGGCAATAACGCCCATTTTTCACAGGGCTATAGACACTATAAAAACATTACACTGTAAAAAATTTCAAGTATTTTTATACACTGGTTTTAATGTTATAAGCTGTTAACTTTTGGTGCAAAAAGGTACCTTTGTGTGGGAGGTACCAAAAGGGGCGTGACAACAACACCCATTTTTACCTGGACTGTAGGCAATATAAAAGCATAACACTGTACAAAATTTCAAGTATTTTTATACACTGTTATTAATGTTATAAGCTGTTAACTTTTGGTGCAAAATGGTGCATTTGTGTGGGGGGTACCAAAAGGGATGTTGCGACTTCGCCCATTTTTCTCGAGTTGATAACGACTAATAAGCTAATACTATGTGTGGAATTTCAAAAGATTCGAATAAGTAGTATAGCAGTTATTAAAGAATCAATATTTCACAACATTTTAACCCTTTGTGGGGGAGGTACTAGAAGGAGTGGACCAATATGGCCCATCTTCGAACTTAGCCGGAGATAGAAAAAAATATTACCACATACCAAATTTGAGGTCAATCGGTTACTCCTTTCGAGAGTTATCGTGCGCACCAGCCAGCAGACACACAGACAGACAGACAGACGGACGGACATTGCTCATTCGACTTAAAATGACCCAAAACGGATTTCCTCCGAACATACTTGGGGTCTTAGGTCACTCCTTCGACGTGTTACACTTTTTTGCGTAGCAAATGATATATACCCTCGTCACACTAAAGTGAGGGTATAAAAAGAAAATAATTTAAGCGAAAGAAGAGGAAAAAATTTCAAGTCGAGAGGCGCGGATTAGGTTTTGATTTTAGACCAAGGGTTTATTCGGAGAATTTTCTTAGAATTTAATGTAGATTACGTTTTTGTTATACGATTTCTAATTTTTTTTTCCTCCATACAAATTAACCCGCCCTATTGTACATATTTTCGAAATATTGACTTTTATATTTTAGTTTTCTGCATTTGTCCCAGCATTTCGCTGGGTCACGTCTAGAGATCGAGATATATCGATTTGAAGTTAGTAAGTATTATATAGGGGAATTTGTCAGTTTGGGGGTCTTTTGTTTGGCATAACTCGAGAACGACTAGTCGGATTTTGCTACAACAACTTTAGAAAAATCAAGATTTACAATTCCTACAAATTTTAGTAACACCACTTTTTACGTGGAAACAGGATCTTAGTAACTGTCGGTAATACTATTAGAAAAAAGTTGAAATTTTTTAAAAAAAAAAAATTATGTTGGCACGAAATCTAGCTTCCTGACGAAGCAAACAATGCATATTTGCAAAAGATCTATAGATAAATATATAAACTATGACCCATATTTAAAAATAGGGAAATTCAAATAAAAATAATTGTTCATATTTTTATATCCAACACCACTCTGTGGTACAGGGTATTATGACTTTGTGCATTTGTTTGTAACACCCAAATAGATAAGAGATGACCCAAGTTAATTATACCGATCGACATAGAATCCCTTTTTGAGTCGATTTTGCCATGTCTGTCTGTCCGTCCGTCTGTCCGTCCATGTATTCTTGTGATCAATGTACAGGTCGTTTGGTCCAAGGACGATCCCTATTAAATTTGGTTAAAATCGGTTCAGATTTACATATAGTTCGCATATATGTACCTCAATATATGCACTGCATAAGCAATATTTTTTAAACGATATGTATAAAAATTGATACACTGAAAGGCAATACTGAATTTGAGGAAAATCGGTGCAGATTTAGATATAGCCCCCATATATATAGGGTTTTCCAACAAGAGGTGTTATTTTGAATCACCCGGTATTTCGGTAGCTGCCACTGTTGAAGCTTTTATACTTTGACATTTGAAAAGTAGAAACTACGCCATTAAAATTAAAATTCACTACAAAAATGGTGAAAATCTTGCAGTCACAGTTCGCATGAGGCCCATTTCCACCTCTGTGGCTACGTCAACAAGCAAAATTGTCGCATCTGGGGCTCCACAACGTGTGACTGTTGGTGCGGCGGGGTCATTGGACCTTACTTTTTCGAAAATGAGGTTGTATCGGGCGTGGTCGTAGTGGCCAATTGGCTGATGTTGTTTTTCATTATTAACGGCATACCTTTCTCTTTATTATGAAATAAACATCCGATCATTTATCTCAAAAAATGGAATTTTTCTTTGAATACCAAAATAACACCTCTTGTTGGAAAACCCCCGATTGACGTGTTACCCCCGATTGACATGTTACCCCCGATTGACATGTTACCCCCGATTTGACATGTAAGAGGGGTAGGAACTTATTTTAATTCCGATCGGTACCAAATTTTGCAGAAAGAGGTTTCTTATTACATTAAAGTACTCTCCCAAATTAATGGAAAATTAGTTGAGATTTAGATATAGCCCCCATATACATATATATATATATTCAAAAGTTTTCTATTTAATGTGAAGTACAATCGATACAATTAAGTTCTAAATAAAACGTCGTTCAAATGGCCTCCACGACTTCTTCTGCAGGAACGAATTCGATGAACCCAATTTTCGAGCACTTTTTCCACTAAATCAAGTCGTATGTCATGAATGGCACGTTTAATATTGACGTGTAACGCTTGAAGAGAGTCTGGTTTATTTCGAAAGACCAATGACTTCAAATAACCCCACAAGAGATAGTCTAATGGTGTTAAATCACACCTTCTTGGAGGCAATTCAATATCACAATTTCTTGAAATAATCGAATCTACAAACTTTTCTCGCAACGATTCAATTGTTTCATTTGATGTAGCGCAGTCGCAACTGGAGAACGATTATTTTGATAATGAAACTGAATCATTTGTAAACGTTGTTCTTGTGTATACATACAATGAAAAACAAATGACAGATCATGACATATTACAAATTGCTGAAACGTCACTTTAAAATCATATCATCCCTATTGAAAACCCTTTATATGTTTGAGGGTATGACATGTAAGGGGTGCAGAAACTGTATTTTATATCCGATCGGTACTAAATTAGGCAGAAAGATGTTCCCTATTACATTAAGGAACTTTCCCAAATATGGGGAAAATCGGTTCCGATTCAGATACAGCCCATATATATATAAGACCCGATTTGGCATGTAAGCGCTGTAGAAACTGTATTTTATATTTGATCACTACGAAACTCGTCAGAAAGGGATTTCATATTACATTAAGTTAAGTTGTCAAAGTTGAAGGAAATTGGTTAAGATTTAGATGTAGCCCCCATATATATGTTCCTCCCGATTTGATATCAAAGCGCTATATTGTGCATTTTAAAGTTATCCTTTCAGATCTACTTTATTATGATCGACATCTTCAACACCTTCATGGAATAAGTCTTGATGAGCAGGTGGAGCTAAGTACTGTGTTAGCTGAAGCGAAACCAATTATTCCAAATTATTATAGCAATGCCCCTTTTCCGTATAGTTAGGAGGTGTGGTATTATATATTCGGCCCCGCCCGACTTTCTGTCTTTCCTTACTGGTTTATTTTGGCTATTTTCTTTGGGAGGTACCAAAAAGAGCGTGGCAATAAGGGTCATTTTTATACCCTACACCACACTGTGGTACAGGGTATTATAAGTTTGTTTCACGCAGATGTTTGTAACACTTGAAAATAATACAGCTAGACCCACCTTAAAGTATACCGATCGACTCAGAATCACTAGCTGAGTCCGATCGACTCAGAATCACTAGCGATGTCTGTCCGTCCGTCCATGTAAAGTTGTTCGTCGACTACAGGTCGCAATTTCACTCCGATCGTTCTGAAATTTTGCAGTTTAGAGTATTTCGCAACTGTTAAGATCGCTATTGAATTTGGTTGAAATCGGTTCAGATTTAGATATAGCTCCCATATATATCTTTCGTCCGATTTGGCCCTTTAGTCCTATAGAAGCTGTATTTTACATCCAATCGTTTTGAAATTTAGAATGGTAGAGTTTTTTGATCCATGAACCAACATTGCCGAATTTGAAGAAAATCGGTTAAGATTTAGCTATAGCTCCCATATATATGTTTCGTCCGATTTGGCCCTTTAGTCCTGTAGAAGCTATATTTTACATCCGATCGTTTTGAAATTTAGAATGGTAGAGTTTCTTGATCCATGAACCAACATTGCCGAATTTGAAGAAAATCGGTTAAGATTTAGCTATAGCTCCCATATATATGTTTCGTCCGATTTTGCTCTTTAGTCCTGTAGAAGCTGTATTTTACATCCAATCGTTTTGAAATTTAGAATGGTAGAGTTTATTGATCCATGAACCAACACTACCGAATTTGAAAATCGGTTAAGATTTAGCTATAGCTCCCATATATATGTTTCGTCCGATTTTGCTCTTTAGTCCTGTAGAAGCTGTATTTACATCCAATCATTTTGAAATTTAGAATGGTGGAGTTTCTTGATCCATGAACCAACACTGCCGAATTTGAAGAAAATCGGTTAAGATTTAGCTATAGCTCCCATATATATGTTTCGTCCGATTTTGCTCTTTAGTCCTATAGAAGCTGTATTTTACATCCAATCATTTTGAAATTTAGAATGGCAGAGTTTCTTGATCCATGAACCAACACTACCGAATTTGAAGAAAATCGGTTAAGATTTAGCTATAGCTCCCATATATATGTTTCGTCCGATTTGGCGCTTTAGTTCTATAGAAGCTATATTTTACATCCAATCGTTTTGAAATTTAGAATGGTAGAGTTTCTTGATTCATGAACCAACATTGCTGAATTTGAAGAAAATCGGTAAAGATTTAGCTATAGCTCCCATATATATGTTTCATCCGATTTGGCTCTTTAGATCCAATCGTTTTTATACCCTTAACCACACTGTGGTACAGGGTATTATTTAAGTATAAAATGTCCCAAAAGTAAATTTATGTAAACAATTTATACACGAATTACAAAATTTATATATCAGAGTTATTCAATATTACGAGAGTGGTGTAGGGTATTATATAGTCGGCACCGCCCGACTTTAGCCTTTCCTTACTGGTTTAATATACTATGGGTACTCTAAAAACATTACACTGACAAAATTTCAAGTGTTGGTATGTGTAGGAATAAAAGTTATAAGCCGTTAACTTTTTGTGCAAATGGTCCATTTGTATGGGAGTTACCAAAAGGGGGCGTGGCCAATAACGGCCATATTTTACGGGACTTTAGGTACAATAAAAAGATTCACAAAATGTCAAGTATTTCTATGGACTGGAATCAAAGTTATAAGCCGTTAACTTGTATGCATAATTGTCCATTTGTATATGAGGTACTAGAAGGGCCGTGGCAACTTCGCCCATTTTTCTCAAGGTAATAGGAACCAGGAAATTATTATTTTGTGCAGAATTTTGAAATATTCTGATAAGTAGTGTAGATGTGAATCGATATTTTACTAAATGTGTACCCTTTGTGGGGTAGGTGCTCGAATAAGTGGACCAATATGGACCATCTATGATCTTAGCCTGAGATAAGATAGAAAAAAAGTGTTAACACATACCAAATTGGACGTCAATTGGTTACAACAGTCAGAGAGACGGACGGACACTGCTCAAATGACTTGAAATGACCAAAAACGGATTTCTGCCAAATATACTTGCCGTCTTTTAGGTCACTCCTTCGATGTGTTGCACAATAGTGAGGGTAAAAAAACATGATTTTGTTGGACTTCTCCTACTTCTACCAAAAAGATTTTTTTAAAAATAAAATGTTTATAATCTTCACCATACGATGGGGGATATATCCATTTTGTCACTCCGTTTGTAACACCTCTAAATGTTGATCTGAAACCCCATTAAGTATATATATTCTTAATCGTCGTAAAATTCAAAGACTATTTAGCCATGTCCGTCCGTCAGGCTGATGTAATCACGCTAATAATAGAGCTAGGTTGATCAAATTTGGTAGAAATTGTTCTTATTCGTGCAGGTTGTTTGGGATTGCCAATGGGCAATATCGGTTAATGTTTTGATATAGCTCCCCATTAGAGGTCGCTCCAATAAAGACTATATATTTGTAATCGTATTAAAATTCTAAGACGATTTAGCCATGTCCGTCTGTTGTAATTACGTTACAATCTATAATACGTGAGCTAGGTGGCTGAAATTTGGTATATGTACTTCTTATGGCTGCAGGTAACTTGGGATCGAAAATAGGTAATATCGATCCATATTTTGATATAGCCCCCATATATAGCATCTGTCCGATTTGACTTCTTAACGCCATAGAAACCACAAATGTCAACTGATCGGGCTGAAAATTGGAAACAGGAGTTTATTTATATCCGGTAACCTTCACACGAGCAACGGTAGCCATAGGTCCATGTTTTGAAATAACCCCCATACAAAGGTCCCTCTAGATTTTACTTCTTAACGCAACGAAAACCACAAATTTTAACGAATCGGACTGAAATTTTTTTTATCACTCCATTTGTAACACCTCTAAATATTGATCTGAGACCCCACACAGTATATATATTTTTAATCGTCGTAAAATTCTACGACGATTAAGCCATGTCCGTCCGCCCGTCCGTCAGATGTAATCAAATTTGGTAGAAATACTTATTATATTTGCAGGTTGTTTGGGATTGAAAATCGGCCATATCGGTCAATGTTTTGATATATGTAGCTCCGCTATAGAGGTCACTATGGTTAAAATACGGCTTTTGAGCCATAGATACCACATTTTTAAAGCAATTTAGCGGAAACTTTGCAGTTTGTCTTCTATTTCGACAAGAAATAATCACAGCAAAATTTTACCAATCGGTTGATATCTTGTTATAGTCACCCTATAGAGGTCGCTCCAAAATATACGTATACGTATTTAAACCATAAATACCACATTTCCTAAATGTTTTAACTGAATCTTTGCAGTTTGTATTTAATTAAGACAAGAATTCATCGCAGTATTTTTTTTAAATCATTTCATATTTTGTTATAGTCCACCTATAGATGTCTCTCCCAAAAAGGCTTTTGTTAAGCCATAAACACCACACTTTCTAAGAAATTTAGCTGAACATTAGCGGTTTGTATTCTAAAGGGTGTTTAAATTTTAAGGGCCGATGTTGATTTTGAATAAAACACAAATTATTTAGGAAATTATTGTCATTTCTTTTTATTATGATAATATTGGTATGTTTCAATTATGTTTGGAACAAACTATCGGTCAAACATCCAGGCACACCTCCAGCCGATGGTCCAAATTTTCCATGACGCTGAGGCATAATTGAGGTTCTATGCCGTTAATGTGCCGAATTATCTCATCCTTTAGTTCTTGAATTGTTGCTGGCTTATCGACGTACACCTTTTCTTTCAAATAACCTCAAAGAAAGAAGTCCAATGGTGTCAAATCACATGATCTTGGCGGCCAATTGACATCGCCACGACGTGAGATAACACGGCCATTGAATTTGTTGCGCAAAATTGTTTCGTTGCCTGTGTGGCAAGTGGCACCGTCGTGTTACAACCACATATTGTCCACATCCATATCTTCCAATTCGGGCCATAAAAAGTTCGTAATCATCTCACGAACACAAATGTGGACAAATTTGGTCGGTTATGCTGATCAAAAAACATCACGAAGTGCACGAAATGCATTTTGATTTGAACGCCCATTTCGTATCTTTCCATGGTTCAAATTGAGTTAGTCTGAAATTGAGAAATGTCAATTGAAATGCAGAAAAAAACTTGACGCTTAGGTTAGGTTAGGCTGACTAGAGGAGACGTTTAAACGTCTCATGTCCATGGTCATACACTTAAGCCAGTGGTTCCACGGGTTACAGAAAATCGGTACTAGACACGTCTTTTCTCAGTATCTTCCACTCATATCCTCTGAGAAGATTCAAGTCTGGCAATATGTCGGAACCGAAATATCGGGATCTTGTATGTGTGAAAGCTGGGCAGTGACACAGAAAATGTTTCGATGTTGTCCCTGCATGGACTGCACTCGTCGTTTTCTGCTAGTCCTATGCGATGAAGATGTGCCTGTAAGCTTGAGTGTCCCGTTAGAACAGTCATCATCTTACTAGTCTCGATCTACTTGTTTTCTACTAAACTACTTGTTTTCTTCTCATTTTGGTCACCCCACAGTATCTTTGCAGTTCCTCCTACAGTTTGGTGAGCCATCATTGCCCAGTGCTTCAACTCATCCTTCGTGGCTTCGAAAGGTTTCCAATATTCCAAGTTTATTACTCGAAGTTCTCTGCCCTTTGGAGCCAATCTGTTTTAGGTGTGGTTCACATTCAACATCGGCCCTTACAACTTAACCACCCTTTATTTTGGCAAGAATTCGTCTACATAAAATTTATGCAAATAAATTTTATTTTGCTGTACTCCCCGTGTAGATGTAGCTCTCAAAAATGGCCATAATTAAAGCCATAAATTCCAAATTTTTTAGGTGAAAGGTTTGGCTAGAATTTGCGGCCTAAAATTTGGCTAAATATTGCAACTTCCTTTTTTAAAAATTTGCTTAAACAAAAAGGATCGTTTCATGAATTACTGCCTATCCAATTTTTCCAGTAATAAAATTTAATAAAATCCATGGTGAAGGGTATATAAGATTTGGCATGGCCGAACTTAACGCTTCTACTTGTTCTACTTCCATAAGTATTTCGGCTGATTTAAGTTAAAGACATATACTATTGTCCTTCAGCTCTGAAGGTGATAGAGTGGCGTCCATTGAAACTGCAGTCAGTTCTGCCTAGCTATTCAAACTCGCTGCCATTTCTTTTATTTGTTTCTATTACATTTTTACAATAGACCAAATATAACTTAAACATATCTTCAACCAAATGAATTTTTTGACTGAATAGCCAGACAAAATTCTTAAAGCTAAATGAAAATTTTCTCCGCCAAATATGCAGATTTCATAGATATAACACATCAACCTTCGCCTCATTAACGTTTTTGTTTGTATTAATTATGCATATTTGTCAGTAAATACATATGTTAATTTGCCCAGCAATAACTACAGACGAAAACATCTGCATACCGTCAGGAGTATTTACTTGTTTTCACAAAATTTCATCGCTTAGTTATGACAAGTTGTTTATCCAAAATTTTCATATTGTGAAAATCTCTAATAGCTTCTGAAGATATTATAAACAATTTGGGTAAGTGTCACATTATATATTCATTATCATAATTCACCATAGATGTGGTACTTTTGAAACGCCTACAGGAGAGAAGTACTTTTGAATACACTCGTAAAGTGGGAAGGCGATGAAGTGATTAGAAATTCAGTTAGTCATACGGTAGGTTAGGGTTAGTTTGAATACGAGAATACATTTATATAATAATTGGATTATTAAATGAACGTTTGAATGAAATACTGTCAAAATTGTACCATCGAATTCAAAAATACACTTCTTATTTAATATTCTTTGTCTATATATCGATGGCTTAATATAAGAAGGGCGTATCTCGATTTTGTTTTACCGTAACAGGGGCACGAAAAAACGAATAAAAACCAAACAAATTCTTTGACTAGACTTATGGGGTTTTACAATACCTATAAATCCTTTATTCGCAACTATAGCCCCCGAAAATTTAAAAAAAAAATAAGGTGCATTTGACTAGACTTATAGGGTTTTACAATACCTATAAATCCTTTATTCGCAACTATAGCCCCCGAAAATTTAAAAAAAAAATAAGGTGCATTTGACAGTTTTCAAAAATCAAGATACGCCCTTTTTATATTAAGCCATTGATATGTAGAATAAAATAAATTTTCTTCATGTGTATCTCCTTGCGAAATGTATTCGCGTTTATAAGTTATTTATTTCAGCAGCAAATTCGATGACACAATTCCAGCCATACGAGTATCTCATAAATGTTCATAAATATTCTACCGAAAAAGATCAAATATAAATCATATATGGGTAAATATTGAAATGTAATCTTTAACAAAAATGATGAACTCCATACATACGAGTATGAGTATAACCACAGATGTCGTATTAAAGAAACATCTTAAAGCGATTTTTTTGTTTTCAAATAAAAATCTACCGCAAAAAGGTTGTTGCCTACGCTTACAAAGAAATTCATGGCCAACTCACGCCCATACCTCACCCTCCATCTTGACTATACATAATCTTCTATCTTATAAGGAAATATTTCTTCACGAGTCTATTAGGAAGAATCGATGAACATGAAGCTCAATTGTGTATAAATATTTTTGTTTCCAACTAGTATACTCGTACGATTATCATGACATTGTTTCTTAAAAACGGACTGTGAGTAAGTTCAAAAAGAAGCGATTGGGTTCTCTTCAGCTGGATTAAATAACATAGTGCAACATTTCCAATAACACCAGCAATTTTAAAAAAATTATCAGTAAATTTTTTTATAGCCGATTCAAATTTAAAATTTTAAATGGCCCACCCTGTATTACATGAACCGGATAAGCAAATGAGGCGACTAAAAATATGTCATTGAGGTTATTTCAAATATAAAGTTACAGACATGACGTAACCGACTCAAAAAGGGACTCTGAGTACTATAAAAATAGGTTACCCAATATTAGCTAACAAAGAAAACACGACAAATTTGGGAAATTGTTTCTTCATTTGACGACATAATCTGCTTTTGAAAGTCGCTTGAAAAAGTGTATAGCTAACACTTTTTCAAGCAACTTTCAAAAGCTCCGATACCCTGTTTATAGTATGACTTGTATAGCTCTTGAAAATAGCCATCTACCGCAACCTTTACCGCTTCATTGCTGGCATATATTTTCCACCGAGCCATTTTTTCAAGTTTGGAAACAAAAAATAATCCGAGGGAGCTAAATCTGGCGAATTAGTTGCGTACTGAAGCAATTCGAAATTTAATTCATTGATTTTGGTCAACGCAATTGTGGATGTGTAAACTGATGCATTGTCTTGATTGTGAGCAAACGCGGCACCCATCTTGCTCACAGCTTTAACATCAACAAATTTGGCCAGAGTAGTCTAGCTGCTCTAAAGGTGTTGATTTCTGTCCATCTCTCTTTAGACTGCCTGACTCTTGCCTAAGCCAAATCTTGCATGTGGACAATGGCGCACCAATACTCGTATATGCAAATTCTTTGAGAATTTGTAATGTTACCCACATCCTAGCAAGTTCATTTGCTTTGCTGTTCCCCGGGATATCTCAGACACCCTTATGAGCTATATGTTAAACTGCTCAGCCATCCCGTTGAGAGATCTGGGGCAGTAGGGGGCTGTTTATGCATTAAGGGATGTAGAATCCATAGATTTAATGGCAGCCTGGCTGTTGGAGATAGTGACGATACCAATGTTCGTCACTATGTTGCGACTAAGCCACTTTGCGACTTCATTTTTGCCATTATTTAGGCTTGATAGACACTGTAAATGTGTGGTTGGCCGAGGGCTATATCAATACTAAGCTCTTTACAGCGTAAACCGAAGACTACCTTTTCATCATGCTTCGAAACATCTGTATAGAAGTGGATATAGTTTATATTTCCTGGTATTTCGCTTACCCAGACCTTACTGGCAGGTATCTTCCTTTCGATATTATACACCGTTCATATACATATAGTCCACAGGGTCGGTTACCTTAGCGTTACAGTGTGATATAGTCATGTGGCCATCGTTCTTGTACCTCCACATTGATAGACAGTTTAATCTTAATATTGCTCCAGTTGCAACTTCTCTAGCCACAATATCACTCGACAGTAGGTGGAGTAGGACTTTTAGAGACTCGCAGTTCTATGGACTTTTACTTTTTCATTACATTTATTTTAGTTTTATAATCCATAAGCCTAATATGGCCAAATTGATTACATAGTATACAAACGAGATATTTTATACTACATATAATTCATTAATTGTATCTTAAAACTAAAAAAAAATTAAACTTAATGTTATATTTTTAACACGACTATGGATGATATACATCTTAGCATATTGCTTCGTTGAATACAGTTGAGAGATATAACAAAATCATTAACAGGCGCATTTAAATAAGCTTAGAGATAAATGATAGCTAATTCTGCATATTGTTTACAGGATATCGAGAAATGTCATATGGGATATTGTTATTTCAAATATTTCAAGGCCGTAATTAACATGAGGTAGAATCATTGATTTTCCAATTCGTTTGCGCACACTGAAAGGAAGGAAAGACCCAGTACTATAAACTTTTTCGCAAATGGAAGGTTATCCTGGATATTACATTATTAATATGATCTGTAAATTTTAGCTGATGATCTATAAAAAATCCTAAGATTTTTAGACATCTTACTTTTTCGATAGTGGAAGCATTGGTCATGAAGTTCAACGAAACATGGGGACTGGAATTGAATACAATTGCCTTTGATTTAGTTGGGTTAAGAACTATATAGTTTTCATTGCACCAATTATTAATTTTAGCCAGTTCAGTATTAACATTATCCATCAAGCATAATTCCGAACCATTAGCAACGAGCTGAAGATCATCTGCATGGAGGTGACTTTTCATAAAAGTTGTGTTGTCAAATATATCATTTATATATCGTCGGCTTAATGCTATTTTGTTCCATACGCCATTTTGTATGATCGGAGAAAAACGCAATTTATTGTTTGAGTAAAAACGGGACTGCAGACTTACACACTTTTTATTTCATAGGGTTCCCAACAGTGTTTGTATGATTCTCATGCATTTCTATGCCATTACATCCAAAAATAAGCAAGTTATAACAATTTTTGTACTTGGCATTTTGGTCCATATCCACTTTTATTTTAATATTTTTTCGTATTTGTATTACATGGACCACAAAAAGGGTCGGCATGGAAGGACACTAATTTATATATTCTGATCGAAAGAACGTAAAATACTGAGTGTAAAATATAGGGCGATAAAAAAATTGAGACATAGAACAAAAATATTGAAATTATTTCCCGTTATTCAGAGTAAAACAAATTTACCCTACCAATATCTCGAAAACTAGGCGAGATAGGAAAAATATGATTGCAGATTCTGAAAGAGCATGTTTGGAACCCATATTATCAACTCCTAACTCAAAATACACAAAAATGGCGTATGGACCAAAATAGCATTAAGCCGACGATATATTGAAAATAGTAGAGGGCCAATAACACTAGGTCACAAATAACAAAATTTTCTCTGTTATTTGTTTCTAGCATACTTTTTCTCATTGATTTTGACCTACTAAACACGAAAATGAGTTTTAAAAATTTTTCTGTCGATTGGTTTTCGAGATACAAATTTTTGAACTTTTTTTTTTAAATTTTTGGAGGTACACTTACAATTTTGAGCATATCTTTCGTCTTCTTTGACGTATTTGATCCTACTACTACTCAAATTAAAGCAAATTGAGCCGTCTACAACTCATTCTCAGAAAATTTTCAAATCGGGTGAGTAGTTTTGATGTTGGCGGCTTAAAAAGGTTAAAAAACTGCGTTTTTTTAGTAAAAATGTGGCAGAAAAATTCATATAAAAATTCATATAAAATATAAAACGCGATGCTAACAGCGATTTTGGTTTTTTTACGTATAGCTGGAATTTTTCCAAAGAAAATAAGCACTTACTTAACAAAATCTGACAACAAATGGCGGACTTATAATTTTTTTGGTAAAAGACCGAAATTCCGCTATTTCACGATATTTTGATTTTCATTATTTGCACAGCTTACCTACCCAACGCAAACGAATAAATACATTTGAACTTAATTTATAATAAACAAATTAGTCTTAGTATATTATTTTTTTATTTATTTAGAGCACTACATACTCAATGTATGGCACAATTAGAAATGGATGTGCCAGGTTAGCTAAACTAACGAAATTAACCAAATCAACGCCAAAAAAAATGAGTAGAAACAAAGATATAACTGTACATTTTATGCCATGTGGAAAAACAGCTGACTTCTTCTTTGTTTTTTGTATTCGCTGCAATTGGTCTCACGTATTAGGGTCCAAATGTAGTCACCCGTCATAGCCGTGTCATAGATGCCCTGATAGCGTCTTTCCATAGCCTTCAATTCCTGATGAAAGCGCTCGCCGTGTTCGTTGCTCACGTCTCCTATATTCTCAGGGAAAAAATCCAAATGAGAATGCAGAAAGTGTATTTTAAGTGACATGTGCACTCCTACCCAAAAATGAAAAAAAACGAGAATTAAAACGCTATTTAAATTAACATTTGTTTCAAAAAAAACCTACCCATTGCTTCATAGTTCTTTACCAGATCCTCAACTATGTCCTTATAATTATCGCTTTTGTTGTTTCCTAAAAAGTTTTCCACAACAAGCCTGAAGGAATTCCATGCTGCGGCTTCGATGGGTGATAACAGCTTCGGGAATGTTTCATCTTTCAACATTTTTTTTATCTCGGGTCCTGCGAAGACTCCTTCTTTAATTTTTGCCAGCGAAAGGTAAGGGAAAATTGACCGTAAATAGGCAAAAGCTTCACCTTCTTTGTCCAATTTTTTGGCAAAACTTTTTATCAAACCCAATTTTATGTGCAGCGGCGGAAGTATTATATTTTCACGGTTCTCTATTAGTGGTTTGCGCTGAACATTCGCTTCTCCAACTACAGGTTTCGTTCGTTCCGGCCATTTTTTTGAATATAATGCTGATCATCAGCGCGGCTATTCCAAAGGCACAGAAAACAGCAATGTCGCGTATAGCCTCCTTGGAGTCCACACAGAATGGCCACAACTTTGAGGTCGGCGCATATTTTCCAATTATATTTGCTATACTCTATGCATTTCAGCAAAATGTTCATAGTTTCATAGTTCTCCTTTGAATGAACCGCATGAGCAATAGGAAGAGATGGCTTTTCATTCCCATTATGTAAGAGAACTGCCTTCAAGCTCTATTTGTTGCTGTCAATAAACAACCTCCATTCATTGGGGTTGTGAATTTGGTGAAGCTCTTGGAACAAGCCGGAAATGTCGCTGCAAAAACATATTTCGTCTTTCTTTGTATAAAATTTTGCATACTGCTGGTGACGCTTCCTGTACGCTGTTACTTTCACTTCTGAATCCGCAAATCCACACTGTACCATCCGAGACGCAAAAAGTTCGGATTTCTCCTTAGTGAGACCAAAATCGCGCACCCAATCGTTTAGTTCGGCCTGTGACAGTAATTTTCGCTTTCTGCACGCCCCAAATTCGCTTGCACTTGACTCGGACTCTTGATCTGACGATTCTGCTTTTTGAAGAGATGCACCAGGGCACACTGGATATGGTACATCATTCGAATGTGGTACTGGAAGTGCAAACGATCCCACTTGAGCGTAGTTTCATTTTAAAAATCTCCCTACCCCACTGTTTGTGGTGAGGCAAAAATAACAGTCTGTGGAATGGCATAGCGGCTTTTTCCACATCATTGGTGTATCGAATTTCATATGGCGCCTAAAATTAAAATAAATTACTATATTTGCTTTGCTTAATGTGTTTAAATAAAAATTCTTACCTTCCGCCAGCTGCCCAGTTGGTTAGGATTATATAGCAAAGATCACATAGCGACTTAGGTGTCCATGGTTCTGTGATATTTGGTGAAATACCAAAATAATTCAAATAGTGCAATTGCACTGCTGGAGTAAACGTGTGTGCGTGATTATTCTTTATAAACTCGCCACAAACATTGCAGAAATTGTCTGGATTGTTCAAACACTCGAACACACGTAGTCTTTTACTCATTGTCTTACTTGTTGGGTAGGTATTATATGCACTTAAATTCAATTTGTTTCACTTTTTACTCGTACTACTCGCGTTCGTAGACACTAGTTGAATGACAAAAAACGATAAATGAACACCTATAAATACTAAGTATGTTACAATATTTTACTGACAGGTACTTATGAATGGGGGCATCTTTAAGGGTTTCCAAATAATGACCACTCACAAATGTGGGGGGAATTTCTGTAAAAAAAATCCGATACAGGTAGCCATCGGGAAAACACACATCAATAAAAAAGTGTAATTCCCTTTTTTCCCTTTAATTGACTGTGAACGGAGTAGCAGTCATAAAGGAACACGAAGAGCGTCCACGCACATTCAGAAGCGTATATTACTCTGCAACCACAATCATAAAAATTAAATAACTATTTGTGTATTACTTATTTTTTTTTAATTCTGAGAATCATAAAAATTACGTAAACGTTTTTTCCAAACAATTTTGTACATGTAAAGTGGGTTTGCCAAAATTCGTATCGTAAAATGCACATGTGTTTCTATGTTCTGCATTTTCATTATACCATTTTCGACGAAACGTCCCTACGGTATTGTAAATAGGTTTTTTACAATTATGAAATATTTGTGTTATTAATATTAATTTAAAAATTTTATCAAAACTGCAAAGTGCTGTGACATTTGAAAAAAAATTCCAAAAAAAAATTGCTGATTTCACTACATTTTTGAAATTTCACGTCCCTTGCCAGAACAGAAGACATTAACCCAGGGTGGTGAAATTTTGAACAGAAGTAACTTATGTATAGGAGCAACTGTTCCGTTCTATTCCAAAAGGATTATAAAAAACTTGCTTTTTCGATCCCTCCTAGTAGGTTAGCTGTGCAAATAATGAAAATCAAAATATCGTGAAATAGCGGAATTTCGGTCTTATACCAAAAAAATTATAAGTCCGCCATTTGTTGTCAGATTTTGTTAAGTAAGTGCTTATTTTCTTTGGAAAAAAGCCAGCTATACGTAAAAAAACCAAAATCGCTGTTAGCATCGCGTTTTATATTTTATATGAATTTTTATATGAATTTTTCTGCCACATTTTTACTAAAAAAACGCAGTTTTTTAACCTTTTTAAGCCGCCAACATCAAAACTACTCACCCGATTTGAAAATTTTCTGAGAATGAGTTGTAGACGGCTCAATTTGCTTTAATTTGAGTAGTAGTAGGATCAAATACGTCAAAGAAGACGAAAGATATGCTCAAAATTGTAAGTGTACCTCCAAAAATTTAAAAAAAAAAGTTCAAAAATTTGTATCTCGAAAACCAATCGACAGAAAAATTTTTAAAACTCATTTTCGTGTTCAGTAGGTCAAAATCAATGAGAAAAACTATGCTAGAACCAAATAACAAAACGACTGTTGGCTAGTGTAATAGAACCTTGTGGCACTCCACGAAATATAGAGCGTATTGTAGATATCTGCTGTATTCTGTACATATTGAGATCTTTCGGGCAGAAAAGATTTCATCAAACGACAGGCACATAATGAGAAACCATATTTTATTAATAAATTATTCAGCAAATTTTCATGAATAATTGAATCGAAGGCCCGGCTAATCAAAGTAGTGCCTCTTTTCTCATCCACATGTTTCCTGATGTCGTCGATAAGGTCAATCATTAGTGAGGTAGTACTATATCCCTTTCGAAAACCCGATTGTCTTTCGGAGAGCAATACATTATCCGACATATAACTGGATATTTGATCGTTCATGAGCCACTCTAATGCCTTGGTAATAGCGGAAAGAATGCTAATTGGACGATAATCACTGCAGCTCTGTGGACATTTAACTTTTATAATATCTTGTACTTTATAATATCTCTGAGTACGTTTTCGAACTGCCGGATACTGCGATTGCAGCGTCGTCCGAATATGGCACGACTTCCACAACGTTCAAAATTAGCTATTAATTGCATGACTTTTGAGCGATCGACTTACAGAAGATGCCGATTTTGCCAAAAAAATCATCTTTTCAGATAAAGCTCATTTTGACAAGCAAAATTGTCGCATTTGGGGCACAAGACATATTCATTCCAATTCATTCATTACATTCTATTTCTTAAGACTATTATCTTACTTAAATATATTAAGTTTTCTCCAACACATCCAAATGATTTTTATATATCTTAAATTTAAATCTACTGGTAAGGCCAGTCCATTTTGACCATAATTATATATTAATTAGACTTTCATTTTTAAATCCTCGAGAAAAAAGGGTAAAAAACGAGGCACAATCAAGAACTAAAAACTAAACTAAAAACTAAACTACAAACTAAAGATAAAAATAAAAAGATATTTACATAAAAAATATTTACAAAAGGACTACACGAAGTAGCCACTGACAGCATGTGAAGGCGGAGGCCTATTGCGCGGTGTTGCAGACTGTGTCATCGAGATCGTATGAGCCAAATCGCCTATGGTAGAACATAGTCCGGTCCTCCGAATCAAATAGCGTTCCTCTATCTCGCAAATGCAGGAGGCACATGGGAGTGAGATAACCCTCAGTTGTCCACAGTTGGTCGAAATCCTCTCGGCTTGTGCAGCAATCCTGCACCATCCCATTCGGGTGAGTAAGGCACTTCTCCAGGTGTCTGATGGCTAACTCAGCCATGTAGCGATCTATCCTGGTGACGCCACTTTTATCATAGATCTCCCTACATGAGGGGGATGTATAACGTCCATCGATGTTTATTCTTCTTGGGAGATCCAGGCATTGCCGCAGCACTTTCCGCTCAAGAATCCTCAGCTTCTCCATCTGGTTTGATGATATGGTAAACCATATCGGGAATGCATACGCCATCGCCGGTCGTATTACTTGCTTGTATATGGCAAGTCTTACAGCTGTGCTCAAACCATTTCTTCTAGTGATTAGGCTGCGGAGTCTCATAAAGGATGCCTTGCCTCTTGAGAGAGCGTTGTCGACTTGCCGTGTAAAGGTCATGTTTTCCTGGAGGGCAACACCAAGGTATTTAATGGTGCTGAAGTTTGCCACTACGTTGTCTCCAATCCTTATCACAGGGATGAAACACCGGGCGTTCTTGAATAACTTGCCTCTCTTTCCCTTGAAGATGATGGCTTGGCATTTTTCGACATTCAGGTTCAGCTTCCATTGTATAAAATACTGAGCAAGTCGCTCCAAGTACAGGTTGAGATTACGTTCGGCAGTTTTGGCCCGGGGGTGTGTGGCTGCCACCAAGATGTCATCCGCATATATCACAAGCAACTCATCTCTCGTGGGCTCGGGTATGTCAGCAAGGTATAAATTGTATAGCACAGGACCTAGTACCGATCCCTGTGGTACTCCTGCTTTAACCTCATGAGTTGATGAGATGGTGTCGTGCAGATAAACTCGGAAGTGCCTTTCCTTCAAGTAATTTCCTGTTAAACGTACAAGGTGCTCATGGAATCCATAACCAGTCATCTTGCGTACTATTCCTTCTTGCCAGACTGTGTCGAAAGCCTTCTTGAAGTCCAAACTGACGGCGATTGTGGCGCTTCTGTTGTTTAATCCCTTCGTGATTCTTCCAGTGAGGGTGATCAATGAGTGGGCGGTGGAGTGACCCTTTCTAAATCCAAATTGGAATTCTTTGAGTGTGTCGTTATCCTCAATGAACTCATCTATCCTTTCCAAAATGAAGATCTCAAACAATTTTCCAAGGCTGGAGAGAAGAGAGATGGGCCTGTAGTTGTTGGGGTCAGTTGGATCCTTTCCTGGCTTGACAATTGGGATGATTTTTGTACTTTTCCATCTTGAAGGAAAGTATGCGTTATTCAAACAGTGGTTGAATATGACCGTAATATGCTGCCATATCCTACGATCAGTCCTCCTCATGACGTAATTAGGGATACCGTCATCACCACAGCTTTTCTTGTTGTTCAGCCTTTTTAAGACGCTTCCGACTTCCAAGGGTTTTATTAGGCTTATTGGCGTTCTTTCTGGTTCAGCGATCATGTTTCCATCTGCGAAGTAATGTTGGCCAAACGTTGTCATGGGCTGGTATATGGCATCTGGACTGGCGTCTATGTCAGACTCAACATTCCTCTGGACGTCCGCAAGACATGTGGCCATCATGTTTGCCTTCTCCATCTCAGAGGTTACGACTCGTCCTTGTGAGTCCACCAGATTTCCGATCGCCTACTTCTTTCTTGAACCATTGAACAGCTTCACTTGCCGGAACATTTCATGATTGTTCGAGACACCGTTTAACATCTTTAGGAAGTTTTCTCTTTCGAATTTTCCTATTCGTTGCTGTGTAGCAGCTTAATCTGGGTCTTGATGGAAATAGACTCTTGGTAATCCAGGATCCTATACCTTCTCCTCCTTAGGGTTTTCTTTTGGGCTATCAAGTGCAACATATCCGGTGGTAGTTCGGGGAGAAAACCATTCCTCGGTCTGCACTTCGGTATGCTGTGTTCCATCGCTTGAGCAAATCCGTTCGTCATTGCTTCTACCGCATCATCTATTTCAGCATTGGTGACGTTGCGATCCTTTGGCAGGGCAAAATCCATCAGGCCTTCTGATAACATCCCAGCAAAAAATAAAAGAAGTACTTCCAAAAGAATAACATTATAAGTACTTCCAAATCATAAGTATGAACATTTTTTCGGAATTTAATGAAGTTCTTCTAAATAACTAACCAAAATGTAATTTTGGAGTATAAATTATTAATTCATTTCAAAACGATTGGATGTAAAATAAAGCTTCTGAAGTGATAAAAGCCCAGATCGGAAGGAACATATATATTGGGGCTATGAAATATATGTGAAATACTGCTTCTATTGTGCTAAAGGTCAAAATCGGAAGAAATATATATTTATATGGCGGGTATATCAGAATTAGTGAATGGTTCTGCAAGCTGAAAGTCGACTTTCGATTTTTTCATCATTCAAATTTCCTTTCAGTCGACTAGGTCGATTAATCGAACCTAAAAGTAAACTTTTTCATAGTCGATTAAAATAAAATTAAGTCATTTTAAAGTATGCTGATTTTCTTCGAAATATTTTAATTGTAGTACATTGGATTGCGATAAAAACGGAATTTATTAATAACACTTTATCCTTTCCAAAAATGTTGGTATATGAGAATATACATGTTTCTTAAGTTCATATTTTGTGACCTATGGAAAAACGTGGCGTGAAAATACTACCCAAGTAAAACGAAATGGGCTCTAGTTAGTGACCGTGTAAATTTAAATCTACCTTGGTATAGGGCATCATATAGTCGGCTCCGCCCAACTTTTGGTTTTCCTTACTGGTTTTCAAATCATTTTTTTGAAGATGTTGACAAATACTTGAATTATTCTCTGAACCGGGGCTACGGAAAATACGTAGCGCCGCACCAATGTGCTATGTATTACAGTGTAGAATAAAAAATACCTTTTTATAACTGAGAATGTTGACCATTTGCAAAATGTTACTAGAAGTTACTCTATGGAGTCATGGAGTCACACTTTTCAAGAGCCATCCATACCATACGGATTACAAACATCTTAAAATGTCCTGAACATATATATCGCTCACTCAATTCAAGAGTGACATAACTCAAAATTTAAAATTTTTGAGGTTGCCTTACAAAAATGCAAATTTTGCAAATGTTCATAAATTAATCTCAGCGAAATTTGATCTATAAGTAAACAACCATATTTCGTATTACTCAAGCATATTTAAACATCATGTTCCTTATCTTTTTATACGGACTTACGGATCTATAAGTAAACAACCATATTTCGTATTACTCAAGCATATTTAAACATCATGTTCCTTATCTTTTTATACGGACTTAAAGTTACACAACTTGGCAATTTTCAATTTTGAGTTATGTCACTCTTGAAGTGAGTGAGCGATATATATGATCACTTTGGCCAATAGTAAATCATTTATACCTTCCCTTCCCAATGTTAGGAAGGCTCAACATTTGTATTCCTTTAAAAGAAGAGAATTATCACTGGACCCACAGATGTTAATAAGAACGACATACATTCATCAAATAAATACAACACCAAAAAAGCAAATCTTACAGTGCTTTAAAAGAAGTGGTGCAAAAGTGGTGACAAATAAGTACTTCCCCGGCGCGACAAGCCCTTGTTAAATTCATTGGTGAAAATCCAAATTAGAACAACTTCCAGATTATAAGTTGGGGATTTTTATTGCTTCTTTTGATGCTCTTTTTTTGCTGGGATATTGTCGAATTCAGCGACTCGTATACCTTTGTAGTTGAAGACTTGGGTGGGAGTGTGTCTTTCAAGTCTCTCGACCACCACTTCAATCATCACGGCTTTGTGATCAGAGTCGTAATCCAATGTATCCAATCCTTCTCGGGCCTGTCTCCAATTGGCTAATACAAGACCCGGTGTTGTCAGGATTATGTCGATGAATGAGCGCGAAGAAGATGTTATTCTAGTGGCTTCCCTTGTCGGCCTTATCATCATTGATGGATTCATCACAAGCCATTCCTGGAGTGCATTTCCGGCGGTATTGGACTCTCCTCCGCCCCTCTCACTATGCTTGGCATTCAGATCAGCTCCTATTAGGGCCTCATCAGCGCCGATAATGTTCTCGATGGTGCTAAGATCTTCTTGTGTAAGACGTCCTAGCGGCTTCAGATAAAGGGACATGATGAATATTTTGCGGCCATTCACACCCTTGATGGCGACAACTGTTCCTTCAATTTCGCCCAAGTTAGCTGTTATTCTTTCGCCTTTTATGGTGTCCTTCAGGAAAACTGCGGTTCCGCCACCTCCTTGGCCTATCCTGTTCTGCCGGAATGACTGGTATCCTCTCAGGTTAAAGTTGTGCACTTCCTTAAGTTTGTGCTCGACAATCATCAATATATCCGGTCTGTGTTGTTCTACAAATAGCTGTAGATAGTGCCTTCGATGTCTTGACACTATTGAGTTCACATTGAGAAAGATGGATCTGAGGTTAATCATAGAGGACTATACTTGCAAGCAGGCCAAATAGTCCCTGCGTCTTTTCCTCATCAGTTTTCAGCCGTTTTTGGGTTTCTGCGTATGCCTTCCTTCGCTGCATACAGGTGAATAGGTCTTTTCCAAGGAGGCGCTTGCAATCAGTGTTTATCATGCCCATTGCCTGGTTGACAACGGTGGCATTAGCTGGTTGTGACGAGGGGATATTCCGCCTCATATTCGCATAAGATGCGCCAACCTCCGACACCAATGGTGCATTTCTTGCTCGAGCGATTTGGGCCACTCTTGCGTTTTTATCCGCTGCTTTCTTCTCTTGCCTCTTCTTCTCCAGCTCAACTCTTTTCGGGCAGTCTTTGGCGCTGGCTACGTGACCATCTACGTCGCAGTTGACACAACGGACAGGCTGTCCTTTAGTTCTCAATATTCCGCCGGTAACTGGATCGGTGCTTAGGCTCTCCCCGATGTTTGCATCTTTATTGGGAATAGTGCAGTTTCCTGGGCCATGGGATTGGCCGCATTTCACACATCTAAACGGCATGCGGCAGTTGGTAGAAATGTGCCCGAATCGTTGGCAGTTTCGGCACTGGATCACTCCTTGACGCTTATGGTTTGATATCGTCACCTTGCTGTTTAAGACAAACTCCATCTTTTTGACGGCTTGAATATCTGAGTCGCTACTCAGCTGGATTATCCATCTGTCACCTGGCAGCTTGACGATCCTCTCCACGGTGGCGTTAATTTTTCGCTTCTGAATATATGCCAGAAGATCGCTCTCATCGAAAGTGTCAGACAGTCATCGGATGATGAGGGTACGTGGCTTCTGACTTTTTGGCGTAAATGTGTAGAAAGATATTTTATCTCTCTGGAGTATAGCCTTGACTTTAGCGTGATCCTCCGCCTTCACAAGCCTAAGTCCTACTAAATTCTTGTTTATAATGCTCATAGAAAACAAATCATGACATAATTCGCTCTTGATCTTCGTTGAAAATTCCTTAACACTAATGTTATAAATTTTAATGACAGGAGGGCTGGCTTTACCTTTTGGGACGCCGTCCGCGCCTGTCTCGTTCCGTGTTGCAGGAGTCTCGTTGGCTTCAACCCTCTTCCGAGTTGATGCTAATGTTGATGCCATATTATCCGCGTCCTTCATATTGGTTGATTTCCTCTTCGGAATCGTCCCTGTTGATGCCGCCGGCGGTGCGACATTAACATTTGGGGCACAGAAAACCCGCACACATACATTGAAAAGCCGATACAGAGGCATAATTGGGCCATTTTTCTTCGAAAATGAGCAAGGAGTGGCCGTTACAGTCAGTGGCGATCGTTATCGGGCCATGTTGAATTTTTGTTCACAAAAATTGAAGAGGAGGATATTGGCAACATTTGGTTTCAACAGGACGGCGCTACGTGCCACACAGCCGAAGCTACACTCGATGTTTTAAAAAAAAGTTATTTGGCGGACACTTTATATTCCATGTCGGCATCCGATACTTTCCACTTCTCCACAGGAGTTGTATCAATTACAACCTTGCGCTTCCCTTAGTTTCTTCTTAAGTATTTTGAGATTCTCTAGGCATCCCAATCATTAGTGATCCCAGTATATATATTCAACTACACTTGTTGAATAGTCTGTTGCTTGTCTTTTTCCTAGCTTGTAGCTCAGAAGACCGCCATTGTTATCAGCTCACACGTATCAGATGTTGCTTCTTCTGCTACTCCCCTGAAGACTGCAGACGGTACTTCTACATTTTCATAAGGGAAGTAAATGGAGACCACAAAGCATCTCAAATTACCTATCAAGATAGTATCTTCCTCAGCCTTTCGGCATCCGAGTCCTCTTCCACTTATCCACAGAAAGTGTATCAATAACATCTTTGCGCTTCCCTTAGCTTCTTCTTAAGTAGTTTGAGATTCCCAATCATTAGTGATGCCAGTATATATTTTCAACTATACTTGTTGAATAGTCTGTTGCTGGTCTTTTTCCTAGCCTGTAGCTCAGAAGACCACCATTGAAATAGTAGGACTTATAATTGGTTAGAAATATCAATTTGTAGGTTCATAGATCTGAATAGACTTTTAAAAGTACTTAAAGAATGGAATAGTTTTGGTCACTGCTACACTGACCACAGTCGGAGAATTTAAAACTTTTTTTCGCGTCTACATTTTCCGCCTATGTCAGAAAATTTCGATTTCGGAATTTTAGCATAAATGTATTCATCAAATCATTATCTATCGATCGATATTTGACACTCCTAGGTATATACTCGTATACTAAATGTACTTCGATTTTGATTTTTTGAGATGTGGTATTATTCCAGAATACCACATATTTTCAGCTTTGGTCTTCAGCCAACATGGTAGATCAGGCACTGGTCCTGATACCACATATCTTTCCTTCTACTACGTAGGGTTTCTGTATCAGACAATGTCTACTACACCTGTGGACAGGCGCAGCAGTAAAGCCGCTGATGCTGCTTTTGCCTTCTGGAGGTTAATCTGTAGAAATCTTACCATCATTGGTAGCCGACAGATTAACCTTCACCCCAACAAGGGTCTTATCGAACTCCTCTTCCGTATAATCTAGGAGCGTATCTCCATCAGATGGCGATATCATAAAGTACTTGTGAACGAACAAATCTACAAATTCATAATACCATAAACACCAATGTGTTGTAGGGTATTATGAAAATAGACATCTTCTTGAAGAACACGTACGTCTCGAATGTGATTTGTATATTTCCTGCCTGTATTGCATTAAACTTGATTTCCGGGAAAAACCATCATCCTTAGATTTCTTTTTCTTTATAAGAATTTTTCCATTTCCCTGTATCATCATCCACGTCAAAGACAAATTAATGAATTTTCATTGAAGCATAATTCTCTTTATCAACGTCTTAACCTATAGAGAGAGTCGTTGACTCTAGACTAGAACGAAAATTGTGGGAGGTTTTAGTCACTACACACAATCTAAACGGAGTGGGAGTGGTGACACCACGAGGAATATCAATTATGACAGTGATTTATGAGATTGTGTCAATTATATGTGATATTAATGAATCGCATGTTGTGAGAAATCTTTACAAACCATAATCGTGAAGAGTGGGAAAACGCATAACTATGTATTTAAATCATTAAATAGACACATTTGGTATTTCGTAGAATAAATTAAAATATTAAATGAAATGTGCCCAAAAATGTTTATACTCGTATGTACTGACTTTGTGGAGGGATAATTAAAGAAACCAAAGATAAGAAATGTGGGAGTGCAATACAAAATTCTTCCAATTTTTTTAAGGATTAAATAATTTGTGATTTTTCACTTTTTCGCTTTATATCTTTTACACTAAAATCCGGGAAAAGTTCAGAAAAATTATTTGCTTTTAAAGATCGTTTACATTTTCTATAAATGTGCCAGTCGATTGAATTTTTACGAAACGTCCTCAGAATCATAAATTCTCAAAATTAGAGCTGAAAAAATTGTTTTTGTTGTTGCCTTAAATTCTTTTGAGAAGCCACAGGAATCAATTAAAGTTAAGAGCTCATTGTGTAAGATGAACCAAATGCATTGCAAACATACATATAAAAAGGACACATTTTTGAAAAGTGGAAACAAAGTTTTCGCTTTATCGAAAGCTAGGCTAGTGTGTGTTAGTGTGTAATATGTATTATTGAGAAATCTAAAATTATAAAAATTAAAAAAAGTACGTCCAGGACTTTATATACTCGTAATTACGTCCAACCATGAGTCTAAAAATATCTATATACCTATAGATGCCAAATTGGAGGGATCGGCGTTCGAAATGTTACAAATTAAAAATTTTTTATTTAAAAATTTCAGTTATAATTTAAATTTTAAGAAAACCAATTAAGTAAACCTCAATATGAGAGAAATTATGTTGTAAACAGGTGGACCCCACAAGGAGAAATGCTGTCTCCACTATTTTGGAACGCTGTGGCTGCAACGGCGTGGCTTATGATGAAGACGTTGCAAATCGCTGTAACTGGAAAATTCTCCCACGTCTTCATATGCGTTGTTCTGAATAAATAGGTGAGATGAGCCAGAAGCAGTGGTTTGTGTATTAACCTAAACTAGACAGAATGGGGTTTCTTTACTAACAAGTAATGGTTCCACATGCGGACCCTCCTCGGCTAATGGAACTGAGCGAGTCTTTTGTGAGAGGAAAAAATTTCTGAGTTAAATATTAGATAGAAAATTGACCTTCTGACCAAATGTATTGGAACGTGTAAGGAAGACCAACGTCTCCTTATATTCCTGAAGGAAAGCTGTAGGGCCGCATTGGTGTCGCTCTCCTAAAATCGTTCTTTCGGTATACAAGGCAGTAGTTCGCATACTATCGGCTATTATGGTGTGGTGGACGGCAACTGGTAAACGATCCATTACGAAATAATTAATATTAAATTAAATCAATAATTACACTGTGCTCGAAATGGACCCTTTAAAAATGTAACAGCAACGAGACCCTATGGATATACCTATTTCGACATTGCTGAATACAGTGGTGCTAGCCATTTTTCTAGGTTAGCTCTTGTTTTCGCGATATTTAATCACAAAGTTTGCAAGGAAATCATAGATTTTAGTTACCTCGAAGGTGATTTTGAAGCGGAAGGCTTCGGAATACATGCTTCATTCCAAAGAACGATATAAAGAAACCCTTCGAGAATTATTTCTCTCAAAATAGTCGACCACGCTTCTCACCCATTTACCCCCGAAAAAGTGCAATTCAATCTTACCTTATGTCAAACGTCATACAAATCGTCGACATTTTTAGTTTGTGTCTTTAAGAAAAATATTGCTCGCGAAAAATTACTATAAGTCTCCTTTCAACATATTTATGAAAAATTAATAGGTTTCATAATTTAGCAGGTTTTGTTGGTTACCTTTGAAATATCCATTGACACTAACCAAAAAATAATTTACAAAAATTGAAGTGAAAAAATTTTATTTCAAATTTTTTCTGCTATGAACAGAAAAGTTCACAAATTATGTGATAACTCGAAATCTGTTTAATTCTCATAAAAAAGATGAGAAAGGACATATAGTATTTCTTCGCGAGGAATATTTTTCTCAACGATGCTTAATAAAAATGTCGACGATATGTATGATTTTTAACGTATGATAAGATTTCATTGCAATTTTCCAGTGGTAAGGGGGTGAGAAGCGTGGACGACTGTATTGAGAGAAATAATTCCCCAAATGTTCCCTTTATTTCGATCTTTGGACTGAAGCGTATATTCCGTAGTCTTCCACTTCAAAATCACCAAAGAGATAAGTAACCTCTCTGATTTCCCAACAAACTTTGTGGTCGAATATCGCGAAAACAAGAGCTAACATAGAAAAACGGCTAATGCCACTGAATTCAGCATAGCCGAAATAGGTCTATGCATAAGGTCTCGTTTCTGTTACATTTTTGCACTAGCACAGTGTTATTGAAGGTTCAGAGAACTGACTGCCTAAGCATAAGCGGAGCTTTATTGACTAAAACGACAGAGTCTGTAGAAGACCTACTCCATCTACTGCCGATTAACATTGTGGTTAGAGAAGCTTCAACTAGAGCGGTTTTAAAATAAAAAGTATGCATTAACGTGGAGCTACAAGACTGCGAATTTGTACCTGCAGCATATCACATTGTAGTTCAATGGTAACCGACTAACTGACCCAGTGGACCATATACCAAGTGTGTACACCTTCGAGAGGAACTTTACCAGATATCCTCCAAAGAGTAATGGGTTGGCAAATTCACTCCCGTACAGATGGTTTGAAGCTAAAGAACTTAGTCTTGATATACGATATCACAGACTACCAGATTCTTGTAGGTCTATCAAGTCGAAATAATGGTAAAATGGAAAGTCGACAAGTGGCTGAGTCGCAACGGACAGTGGAGGCCACAACCAAAAATTCTCTTAACGAGATGGCCGATAAGTTTAACATACACCTCATATGGGTACCTGGGCATAGGGATATTTTGGGGAACTGCAAAGTAGATGAACTTGCTAGGAAACGGACGACATTACATATTTTCCAAGAATTTGCATATATTTGTGCGCCACTGTACACATACAAGCTTTGGCTTAAGCAAGAGGCAATCAGGCAGTCCAATGAGAGATGGAACGAAATCTACACCTGTAGGGTAGCTAGACAAATCTGTCCACAATCGACCTGGGAAGGTCAAAGTATCTTTACGCAATACTGTCTAGGTTAGTGTTACTTCTGGCGGGAGAAGGTTGGGAATTGAGTCCAATGATATCTGCAGATGCAGTGGACACGAGGAAGAAGTGGAGAGCCTTGGCCAACTGCTTTGTTACTGTGCCGCATTCTCCGTAAACGACATCTGCATACTCGTATACTGAGTTCGGCCTCTCTAGGAATTTTGACAGATCTTTCCGTTACCGATATTCGTATTATTAATAATTTCGAGTATCAAACAGGTTGGTTTCGATGTGGGGATCTAAGCCTGTGGTAGCATGGTGGCATGTCACAAAGTCCAGGGATATAATTCCCATGGACGTTATGACACTAAAAAAAGTGTCATAATGTCCATGGACGTTATAACACTTTCGAAAGTGTTACAATGTCCATGGCCCTTATGACATTTTGGTCCGCGTAACCGGCTTTGGACACACCCGTAGGAGAACATCTTTATTCCCAGACGAAGGCCGGCCACGCAAAGATACTTTAGTCCGCGTAGCCATCTTTGGACATATCTAAGAGGTGAAGATCATTAATCCCAGCCGAAGGCCGGTAACGCAGGAATACTTCGGTCTGTAAAGACGGCTTTATAGATTTCGATAACTCGAAAATCGTTTTCAAAGATAACTTACAGATTAAATGGTCTATTACATGTCAATTATATCCATGGACGTAAAGACATCGCTATTGGGGACATTTTGACAGTTTTGAGAGTGTTTCATTGGACCTCAATATGTCTTTGTATGCTACTAGCTCAGCCACCTTGACGTAAACCTTAACCTCAACGCTCGCACTTTGTTAGTAATGTAATAATGGATATGGTACTTTATGTGGGAGCCAGAAAGGTGGAATGTCGGGTGGGGCCGACTATATAATACCCTCCACTGCCCTAATAATGCGCAAAGGGGCACTGCAATAATAACACTGTGCTAGTCCACAAATCGTCGGCTTAATGCTATTTTGGTCCATACGCCATTTTTGTGTTTTTTGAGTTAGGAGTTGATAATATGGGTTCCAAGCATGCTCTTTTAGAATCTGCAATCATTTTTTTCCTATCTCGCCTAGTTTTCGAGATATTGGTAGGGTAAATTTGTTTTACTCTGAATAACGGGAAGTAATTTCGATATTTTTATTCTGTCTCAATTTTTCTATCGCCCTATATTTTTCACTCAGTCTTTTACGTTCTTTCGATCACAATATGTAAATTAGTGTCCTTCCATACCGACCCTTTTTGTGGTCCATGTAATACAAATACGGAAAAATATTAAAATAAAAGTGGATATGGACCAAAATGCCAAGTACAAAAATTGTTATAACTTGCTTATTTTTTGATGTAATTACATGGCTGGTGTATTTTTCTACTCATAGCAAAAAATATTTATTGATATTAGTTTTTGATTCAAAATATTTGTAAATTAATTTTCGGCTAGTGTCTATGGAAATTACAAAACTAACCAACAAAACCTATGAAATTATGAAACCTGTTGATTTTCATAAATAAAGTGTTTGTTCGCGACGAATATTTTTCTTAAACACACCAACTAAAAATGTCGACGATTTGTAAGACGTTTGACATTGCAATTTTTTAGGGGTAAGGGGGTGAGTAGCATGGATGACTGTTTTGAGAGAAATAATTATCAATAGCTTCCCTTTATTTCCTTCTTTGGACTGAAGGGTGTATTCCGAAATCACCACCTAAATAACTAACCTCTCTGATTTCTCAGTAAATTGTATGGTCGAATATTGCGAAAATAAGAGCTAACCTAGAAAAACGGCTGATACCAATGGATTTAGCATGGTCGAAATATCTACAGCCATAGGGTCTCTTTCTTTTTAAAGTGTCCATTTCGACCACAGTGTAATTTGGAATAATTTGTTTAAAAACTACTTAGCTTCACCGCTTCATCAAGGCTTATCCTAAGGAAGAGTTGAATCTGATGATCATAATAAATTCTTTCATCCTTCTCATTCTATCATAGATCAAGTAATGTAATGGATGGAACAAATAAATAGACGTATGTAACAAATAGATGGGACAATACATAATCTATACAGATTTTCATCAACTTTGATAAAAAAAAAAAACATTTCCGCTAAATAATACAAAGATAGGAAGTAAAAGTCAGTTTCAATAGACCTTAAATATTAATCGGCAGGAAGAAAATAGATAAGGCAGTATTCACAGTAAATTTAGCTGTATTCCATCCTAAATTAAGAAACTTCTTTCTGCCAAATATTGTAATGATCGCGCTTTGATACCAAATCGGGAGGAACATATATATGGGGAATATACCTAAATCTGCTCTGATTTATCCCAAATTTGGCAGTGTTCATTCATGAACCAAGAAACCTGTTTACTTAGAAAAATTATATCGCCTACAAACAAATGTATGTCGATCGGTTTAGTGAGTTATCATACCTCAGTCACATGAACAAAAATAACTATATAGATGGATCAACATAGCTCTAATGACTTAAAACGAATTTCTGCCAAACACACATATGCTCTTAGGTAACCACTTCGAGGTTTCCAATGTAAAAAAAATTCTTCTAAACACTCATACCTCCATTCTGAACTATGCTAAATGCAAAAAGGTAATTTTTCAGGAGAGGCGTTCAAAGTTTGATGAATTTTTAAAATTTGTGTGGAATTCCTTTATAATGTAAATCGAATGACCTGTTTTGTGAATAAGTTTTGATTGGGTAGATACATAAACACCAAATTTTGAATGAATATTATTTGAAATATTTAGAAATTAAAAATGCAATCTCCCTAAAAACATGCTAAGTCGACATAGCATGTTTTAGAATGGAGTTATCGATGTGGTATTAGGTCACTTCTTCTAGTTTTTCCACTTTTGGTCCATAGATATTGTTAACACTATGACTGAATTACGTTTTGACAAGAATTATTTCAGTTAGGAATGACGATCGGGACTGAGTTTCGCAAATCTCGGGATTCAGGATTGAGAAAAGTATGATTTTTCGACTTGACTTCGGGATTATTTACACACTTATTACTTTTTTAGGTTTAATTTTTTCTTCGTAAAAAAAAGTTGAAAGAACATTAAATTCTTATAAAACATATATTATTCACATTTACAGAAGATCACAAACAGAATTCATATTTAATTAGAATATGAAAATTAGTTTATATAACTTAATAAAATGTAATAAACTAAAAGGAAAATTATATTTATTTATTGAATATTTTCACATTCGAATTGTTCAGCTTTTTCGATCAACTCTTCCTTTCGAAAGAGAGGTTTTTGTGGTGTATTGGAAAAGATAAGACACTGCGCTCTGAAAGCCATGTAAACACATACCCTTATACGTATTTCAATCCTGTGCGGGGATATCATCAGAGGGTCTTATACATGACACACAGTGTGAGCTTGTAGTTGTGGCGATCATCACTTGTATATATACCAATCTACAAAGAAATTTGCATATGGGAATTATATACCTACGAAGAAAGCGTACAAGTCACACAGCCAAAGCTTTAAGCGAGACTTAAATTCATTGTTAATTTGTTTTCGCTTAATACTTGGTTGTTTTTGAGAAAATAAGCACGTAAAGCAACTGAAAACTAGTAAGATACTTTTAGTAGAGCAAACAGACTAAAGAATACCCTTATTTTTTGTGTAATATAATATGGAATGTTCGATGTGTGGGACCAGGACCGTAAAAGAATTTTGTTTTGTTTGCAGTCATTGCAAAATTTTTCTAAAATATGAAAACTTCGGTATCGGGAAATTCCGGGATCGGGATTTCCCGATCGACATCCCTAATATCACCCTTATACCTGATAGATAAGAATGGAATGGTCTGTTCCCAGGATATAGGAGATTTCTTACCTTCTGTGCTGTGAAATTTACACATACCATATTTTAGGACAGTAGATTTGCAATAAGGAAGTCATTTGGGGGTTGCCATCCATGCCTACATTTTCGATATCGCCAATTTTCTGTTGGTTCACGCACAATTGTTGCAATAGTTCTCCATATATTTCGTATTAAATAGTGGAGTCGTATTGGCGGTGCCACACCCACTTTTAGTAATCTAAAATCATCTTCGCATTATTGCCTTTCTAATGAAACCGGTTTGGCGTATATCGGTTTTATGGTTCCAAAGTCTACAACGGACATTGGTAAAAAGCTGTTTTGGGTTTTTTTATATACATGTATTTTAATATTTCCACGACCAACTATCCTATTCCGCCCACTTTTGCTGAAATTACCAATATTTTCTGAGATAATACATTTTTAACTAATGCAACGCTCACTTTTGCCACACCCACAAATCCGATCCTGATAATTTTGTTTGACGTTTTAGAAAATAATTCCAATAATGTGTGTTCCAAATTTCGTTCTTCTACGATTAGCACATTCTGAGACATTCGAATTTTATAATGACACGCCCACTTATTCTATCCCACCCACTTTTGGTGAAATTACTAATATTGACTCTAATAACTCACAATAAAAAATTTCGTTCTCCTACGGTCAATATTTTCTGAGATTGTTAATACATGTTTGACTAATGCTGCGCTCACTTTTGCGACATTTTTTATATGAGCATTTCCATGTTAAGTGATCACAGTATTTTTGGCTCATGTCACGGATTTTAGTAAAGTAAATAACTTTTTAAAGAGCCTGTAGATTTTAACGACGTTGGTGTCGCATGAATGGTTTTGATTTCGACGCCATGGACCAAATAATAGCACGTTTATCTTACTAACTTTAAAATGTTTTAATTCAACGTTGCAGAAAAAGTAGAAGGCCACGTCCTATTACTCAAAAGCCTATTTACAATGTACTCCAATGCCTAAGGCAGCATTAGCATCAATTACAAATCCGAGCTTTCAATTTAAGCACGTCTTTTAAGAAAAGCTATGAAAAAAATTTTCTACTTTTTGTTTCCTTTTGGTACAGATCTTTTGGCGTCATGACACAACTTTTGTGTGCTATTCAAAAGGTATTTTTTTGCGAATCAATCCGGCCTATTGAAGAGTTAAGAAAATACTACTACTACTATACATTAGAGGGCTACATTATGGGCTAAAATAAAAAAATAAAAATTACAAATAAAAAGGGGATTTTTTTTATAAAAAATAATTTTATTACATTTTTAAAAAAAAATTAAATACAATTGTTTTTAAATTTGTTTTCTATTTTTCATTATGAGTGCAAACAATTACTAACATTTTGCAAGAAGTTCCATATTGATAGCTTTTACCGATAAAAAGATATACTTTTTTTAATAAACAAAATTCACAATTTCGAAATTTTTAAAATCTTCATAGTAGGCCTGTTTTTAAGTTTTTTTTTCAAAATAATTTGCATGGGTTGTTGACAACACTTAGTATAATCATTTTACCAAGTTTCACTAAAATCCGTGACATGAGTCAAAAATACTGTGATCACTTACATGTGGTCGATCCTTACTTCTACATAACTTATATATTTTCTTCGTTAGGACTTTTGCGATATTTTTCTAATATAATGGTTATTTTTGTTTTAGCAAAAAATGATTTTGTTTGTGGAAAAATTTAATCAAATAATATTTTTCTAATTTTTTGGTTATTTTTGTTCCACTTTGTTTTTGGAAAAAAAATATTTTTTTCTGCTTTTTAACGTCAAAATACAAAATAATTTGCATGGGTTGTTGACAACACTTAGTATAATCATTTTACCAAGTTTCACTAAAATCCGTGACATGAGTCAAAAATACTGTGATCACTTACATGTGGTCGATCCTTACTTCTACATAACTTATATATTTTCTTCGTTAGGACTTTTGCGATATTTTTCTAATATAATGGTTATTTTTGTTTTAGCAAAAAATGATTTTGTTTGTGGAAAAATTTAATCAAATAATATTTTTCTAATTTTTTGGTTATTTTTGTTCCACTTTGTTTTTGGAAAAAAAATATTTTTTTCTGCTTTTTAACGTCAAAATACAAAATAATTTGCATGGGTTGTTGACAACACTTAGTATAATCATTTTACCAAGTTTCACTAAAATCCGTGACATGAGTCAAAAATACTGTGATCACTTACATGTGGTCGATCCTTACTTCTACATAACTTATATATTTTCTTCGTTAGGACTTTTGCGATATTTTTCTAATATAATGGTTATTTTTGTTTTAGCAAAAAATGATTTTGTTTGTGGAAAAATTTAATCAAATAATATTTTTCTAATTTTTTGGTTATTTTTGTTCCACTTTGTTTTTGGAAAAAAAATATTTTTTTCTGCTTTTTAACGTCAAAATACAAAAGGTACCATCCACGAAAATTGGAATTAAAAACAAGTAAGATAGCTTCAGTCGGGTAAACCCACTAAGGTATACCCTCACTTTGTGCGTAATGTTATGTGGAATATTACACGAATTATTTTCTCAATACACCTATCAAATACACCTATTTTTCCCTGAACAGTATATACTTTAAATACATTGCACTGTGCCGAATTATAAGCGTTTATGTGATATCAAATTTGGGTATGATTTGGCCATTTTGTGTGGGAGGTACAAAAAGGCGCGTAGTGATAACGCCCATTTTTCACAGGGCTATAGGTACTTCAAAAGCGTTACAATGTGCTAAATGTTGTTGTATTTCCGTGCATTTGTACTCATGCTGTAAGCTCTTATCTTTTTGTGCAAAATGGTACCTTTGTGTGGGAGGTGCAAAAAGGGGCGTGGCATTCATATCCACTTTTCACAGGGCTATACATACTATAAAAGAATTACACTGTACAAAATTTCAATTATTTTTATACACTGTTATTAATGTTATAAGCTCTTAACTTTTGGTGCAAAATGGTACCTTTGTGGAGGTACCAAAAGGGGCGTGGCAATAACGTCAATTTTTCACGAGTTGATAGCGACTAATAAAATAATACTATGTGTGGAATTTCAGAAGATTCGAATAAGTAGTATTGCAGTTATTAAACAATCAATATTTCACAACATGTTAACCCTTTGTGGGGGAGGTACTTGAAGGAGTGGACCAATATGTCCCATCTTCGAACTTAGCCGGAGATAGAAAAAAATACTACCACGTACCAAATTTTAAGTCAATCGGTTACTCCTTTCGAGAGTTATCGTGCGCACCTGCCAGCAGACAGACAGACAGACGGAGGGACATTGCTAATCCGACTTAAAATGGCCCAAAACGGATTTCCGCCGAACATACTTAGGGTCTTATGTCACTCCTTCAATGTGTTACACTTTTTTACGTAGCAAATGATATATACCGTCGTCACACTAAAGTGAGGGTATAATAAAAAAATTATCATAAACAATTTGTTGATTTTATGCAATAGCATTCCTCAATCTACACAAAAAAAAACAAGTTTTAAGGTCTCGGACAACAAAAAATTGTTTGTTGCATTGTGTCCTTATTTTGCTCTAGGGACAACTTTAGACTTTCCTTATTTGTTTTAAATGCAAAGCCTTTTTTACATGTTAATGCGGTTTTTTGCTTGTGACGTTTTTTTCTTATTTCGGAAAAAATCAATTAAGAAATTTTTCAACAAAATTTGAATCGACTTTATTACATTTAAAATTGGCTTTATTTGTCTTTCATATAAACATGTGAAATGGAAAAAATATGTTGTTGCTTCTCAGCGGAAAGCCATTCAAGAAGAAATTTACTTCAAATGAAGATATTTTGACAATTGTGTTACCTCTCATGGGTGCGGATGGGAGTGGGTTTGGCATTTCCCAACGCACCATATTGTACGGAATTCCACGTGTGTTGGTTAAGGTTTGCTTGTATTTGTTTGTCTGGATGATGAACATCGAACATGGCATCTGCATCGCCAGGGCGGAATGTGCACATGTGACTATCGGAAGATTACATATACAAAGGAGCCATGTCGTAGAGACTGGGTCGGTGTGGTTGACATCCACATATATTCGTTGCTACACACGATGATGTGTACGCAACAAAGACGCGATGCGATACGGTGCTGCTGGGAGCTGTGATCCGTTATGATGTGATGTTGCGATATCTTTTATTTGGCCCCACTCGAGGCATTCGCAGCGTGTCAGCGACTGTTTATGTTGTTGTTGGTGGTGTTGCATGCCATGAAAGGGGGAAACGCTGAATCTGTGCCCTAGGAGCATCTGTACCTGCAGCGAACCCTATGATGTTGCCATTGATGCGGAGGGACTCTATGATTTCTGTTTTGTTGCGTCTTCCTGTGTGTCCCATCCAGACAGCCAGCCTGCCAGCCTGCCAGGCGGGCAGGTATGCGACGTTATGATACGAATCTGACTTTGTGTCTCTGAAAACGTCATATCATTATTTATTTTTATTTCTGTATGTTTGCACCCCCACCCCCTCACTTCATAGGATGAGAAGCTTTTTTATTCTATCATAAGCTATGCTACACTCAGAAATATTTTGTTTGTCACACACGCTGAAAAAAAAATCGATTCTGTAGTATATTGTCCCAAACATATTCGGCTTGAAACATATATATGTTTAGGGTACACTCTAAACATATAATATTGGGTGCACACAAAAAGTATATATTTGGGAAAATTTATTCTAAAGAAATCTTTGTTTACATCCCAATATGTTTTTATTTGGGACAATTATTTCCGAAACAAATGTTTATTTGCACTTAAGAATTCAGAAAATACGTTAAGTGTTAAATTTTTAACTAAATAGTTATTTTTTTTAGAAATTTTCAATGTTCGTAAAAACAATAAATAATAATAATTGAAATCGTATAATCTTGGATCAAAATAAATTAATTGGAGGATTGAAAAGAAACGTGACTTGGAATACTAACTCAGAAAATTGAAATGATTGATTTAAAACATAAGTTTATGCTGCATATGGTATGGTACAATGATGGTACAATTCGAAACCAAGGAAAAATTATAACTGAAATTCGCAAAAGTTTTGGTAATCTTTTTAAATAAAATATATTTGGAAAAATTCCTAAATAATAATTTTATTTATATTTAAACACATATTTTATTTGAGAAATCTAGTTTGCAAATATAATTTGTTGTAATATATTAATATATGCGTTCCAAATATATTTTATTGATTTTCAAATAAAATTTATTTGCTAAGAAATATATAATGTTTAAAAATTTGTGTTCCAAATATATTTTCTTTCGATTCAAACATATCAAAAAAAGGCGTGCCCCGTGCACATATCGCTGATGTGAGACTTTTACTTTATTATTTGCAATATAAAAGAAAAATACATATAATTAAATTTTAAATATGATCAGAATTGTGTTTCTTGGATGGCGGTAGGTATATTTTAAATAATTTTACTGAATATCCTACAGCACAGGACGAGAGGTATATTACATAGTGTGACAAAAAAAGGAATAAAACCAGCAAGGAAAGGCTAAAGTCGGGCGGTGCCGACTATATGATACCCTACACCACTCTATTAAGATTGAATAACAATGAAATATCCAATGTATACTACAACTAAAATTTGTTTACACAACTTACATTTGGTACGTATCTGCCTCTGTAGTCAAATCGGACGAAACATACTATATATGGGAGCTATAACTAAATCTGAACCGATTTTCTTCAAATTTGGCAATGTTAGTCCATGGATCAAGAAACTTCACCATGTTTATTTTCAAAACGATTGGTTGTAAACTACAGCTTTTATAGGTCTAAATGGTCAAATCGGACGAAATATATATATGGGGCTATATGTAAATCTGAACCGATTTTCTTCAAATGGAGCAATATTGATCCGTAGATAAATAAAGTCTACCATGCTAAATTTCAAAACAATTGGGTGTAAAATACAGTTTCTATAGGGCTAAAGGGCCAAATCGGACAAAAGATATGTATGGGGGCTATAGCTAAATCTGAACCGATATTCTTAAAATTTGGCAATGTTAGTCCATGGATCAAGAAACTTCACCATGTTAAATTTCAAAATGTTTGGATTAAACTACAGCTTCTATATGGCAAAAGAGCCAAATCGGACGAAACATATATATGAGAGCTATAGCTAAATCTGAACCGATATTCTTCAAATTGAGCTATGTTGGTCCATGGATCAAGAAACTCTAATATGCTAAATTTCAAAATAATTGGATGTAAAATACAGCTTCTCAATTTGAAGAAAATCGGTTCAGATTTAGCAATAGATCCCATGTATATGTTTCGTCTGATTTGTCCCATTAGCCCAATAGAAGCTGTAGTTTACATCCAATCGTTTTGAAATTTAGCACGGTCCGTATTTTTGATCCAAGGCGGATATGAAAGAAATCTGTTCAGACTTAACTATACCTTCCATATATATGTTTCGTCCGATTTGGCCCTTTTTCCCTATAGAAGCTATATTTTACATCCAATTGTTTTGAAATTTAGCGTAGTAGAGATTGTTGATCCATGTATCAACATTGTCGAATTTGAAGAAAATCGGTTTAGATTTAGATATAGCTCCCATATATATGTTTCGTCCGATTTAGCTACAGAGGCAGACGAGACCTACCAAGTGTAAATTGTGTCAACAAATTTTAGTTACTAGAGTGGGAAAGGGTATCGTACCGACTTTTGCCTTGCCTTACTGGTTTAAATTTGAAATCCGCTTGAAATTTTTATATTTTTTGGTCAAGAGGACCTTTGCATGAGAACTTTCGAAATCTATGGTTTGACAGCTGATAATGTCAAACTGTGTTAACATTTCTGTTCAGTAAGGTTTGGCAAGTCATCATGAATCGTTTAACGCCAGAAAATCGTTTCAAAATTGTGTAAATTTACTTTAAAAAAAAAACAAATAAATCTGTTCGCAAAGTTCAACTAAAAGCATTGTGCTTAGTGATGAAGTTTATTTCTGGTTAAATGGCAACGACAAAAAGCACAATTGCCGTATTTGTAGTTTGTTGCGGCTTTCACGCTGTTGGCAACATCTAAATGCTTGTTTCCTAAAATCAATCAGCTAAAAATCAACCACATATGGTTTCAACAAGATGGCGCAATTTATGACAACTTTATTTCCAGAAAGGCCCCCGTTCGTGCACCCTCGTTCGTGCGATTTAACGCCTCTGAAATTCTTTTTATGGGGCTATGTTAAGTCATTGGTATATGTCGACAAACCAGCAACTCAAATTATCTGAAATTATCTGCTCACCGAAGTGTTCTCTCAATAAATCCATTGATTGATGCGACGTGTGGGAAGTGGCGCCGTCTTGTTGAAACCAAATGTCGCCGAGATCACGACCTTCAATTTCAGGCATCAAATAGTTGGTTATCATGGCACGATAACGGTCGCCATTGACGGTTACGTTCTCATCGGCATCATTTTCGAAGAAATATGGACCGATGATTCCGGTACGTCGGATCGGGAATCGGTCAATGGCAAAAAGATAGCTCTTAACGAGAGCAAAAATATTGCTCATGCGTGTCAAGGTCGTGGGTCGACTGGAAAGTATTTTTTGTTTGGATTTAAAAAAATTGACGTAGCAATTGGCGATCGATTATTTTGATAATAAAACTGAATAATTTTTAAACGTTGTTCAGGCGTAAGTCTTTCCTTGATGAAATGCCAAACAATACTGAACAAAAAAAACATGACAGCATGACATGACTCACACGTGATCTGTCAAAAAAAGGCTATTGAAAAAAGTATCTCTACTTAGATCACCCATTATTTTTTTTAAGCAAATTATTAAAAAACCAGTAAGGAAAGGCTAAAGTCGGGCGGTGCCGGCTATATAATACCCTACACCACTCTCGTAATATTGAATAACTCTGATATATAAATTTTGTAATTCATGTATAAATTGTTTACCTAAATTTACTTTTGGGTGTAGGGTATAAAAACGATTGGATCTAAAGAGCCAAATCGGATGAAACATATATATGGGAGCTATTGCTAAATCTTTACCGATTTTCTTCAAATTCGGCAATGTTGGTTCATGAATCAAGAAACTCTACCATTCTAAATTTCAAAACGATTGGATGTAAAATATAGCTTCTATAGAACTAAAGGGCCAAATCGGACGAAACATATATATGGGAGCTATAGTTAAATCTTAACCGATTTTCTTCAAATTCGATAGTTTTGGTTCATGGATCAAGAAACTCTACCATTCTAAATTTCAAAACGATTGGATGTAAAATACAGCTTTTATAGGACTAAAGGTCTAAATCGGACGAAACATATATATGGGAGCTATAGCTAAATCTTAACCGATTTTCTTCAAATTCGGCAGTGTTGGTTCATGGATCAAGGAACTCTTCCATTCTAAATTTCAAAATGATTGGATGTAAAATACAGCTTCTACAGGACTAAAGGGCCAAATCGGACGAAACATGTATATGGGAGCTATAGCTAAATCTTAACCGATTTTCTTCAAATTCGGCAATGTTGGTTCATGGATCAAGAAACTCTACCATTCTAAATTTCAAAATGATTGCATGTAAAATACAGCTTCTACAGGACTAAAGAGCAAAATCGGACGAAACATATATATGGGAACTATAGCTAAATCTTAACTGATTTTCTTCTAATTCGGCAATGTTGGTTCATGGATCAAGAAACTCTACCATTCTAAATTTCAAAATGATTGGATGTAAAATACAGCTTCTATAGGACTAAAGGGCCAAATCGGACGAAAGATATATATGGGAGCTATATCTAAATCTGAACCGATTTCAACCAAATTCAATAGCGATCTTAACAGCCGCGAAATACTCTAAACTGCAAAATTTCAGAACGATCGGAGTGAAATTGCGACCTGTAGTCGACGAACAACTTTACATGGACAGACGGACGGACGGACGGACGGACGGACATCGTTAAATCGACTCAGCTGGTGATTCTGAGTCGATCGGTATACTTTAAGGTGGGTCTAGCTATGTTATTTTCAGGTGTTACAAACATCTGCCGTGAAACAAACTTATAATACCCTGTACCACAGTGTGGTGTAGGGTATAAACTGTAAGGAAAGACAGAAAGTCGGGCGGAGCCGACTATATAATGTAGTAATAGATCTACACGGGGACCACAACAACGTTAAAACTGATTTGCATAAATTTTATTGAGATGAATTCTTGCCAAAAAAGAATACAAACAGCAAAGTTTCTGCTAAATTTCTTAGAAAATGTGGTGTTTATGGGTTAAATAAGCATTTTTGGGAGCGACATCTATAGGTGGAATATAACAAAATATGAACTGATTTAAAAACAAATTACTGCGATGAATTATTGTCTTAATTAAATACAAACTGCAAAGATTCAGTTAAAATTCTTGGAAAATATGGTATGTATGGCTTAAATACATATATTTTGAAGCGAACTGTATAGGGTGACTGTAACAAAATATGAACCGATTTATAAATTGTTGCTGTGATGAATTCGTGTCAGAATATAATACAAACTGCAAAGTTTCTGCTAAATTGCTTTAAAACCATCTATAGGGGAGCTATATCAAAACATTGACCGATATGTCCCATTTGTAATCCCAAATAACCCGCAACTATAAGAAATATTTCTACCAAATTTGATCAACCTAGCTCTATTATTACAGACTGTAGCGTGACCGACGGACAGACGGACATGTCTAAATCATTTTAGAATTTTACGAAGATTAAGAATATATATACTTTATGGGGTCTTAGATCAATATTTAGAGGTGTTACAAACGGAGTGACAAAATAAATATACCCATATCCTATAGCGGAGTGTATACAAATAAATGTCATGAAATAATCCATCAGATTTAAATAAAAAAACTTTCATTCCAAGTGCTGATAAAAAAACACCCGTTATATGTTCCTCCTATTTGAAATTAAATCACTGTGAAGCCACATTCTCATTGTATTTAGTAGTGTTTACAATTTCATCATGGAGAGATTTACGCAAGAACAACGTTTACAAATTATTCAGTATGATTATCAAAATAATCGTTCTCCAATGGCAACTATTCGTGCGCTAAGTCCATTTTTTTTAAATCAAAAAAAAAACACTCTCCAGTCGACCTACGACCTTAACACCCATAAGCAATATTTTAAGGGCTATCCATTGGTTAAGGGCTATCTTTTTGCCATTGACCGATGCCCGATCCGACGTACCGTTAAGGAGTTAGAGCAAAAATAAACTTTCCGTTCACATTTGAAAATGATGCTAAGTCAATTTTTTTTAAAATCCAAAAAAAGAAGAAATTTTTGTTTGGAACGCATATATTAATATATTAAAATAAAATATATTTGCGAACTGACTTTCATAAATAAAATATGTGTTTCCACACAAACAAAGTTACTGTTTAAGAAGTTTGCCAAACATATTTTATTTAGTTGCAAATAAAAAATATTATGATGGAAACATATTTTTGTTTAGAACAATATCCTTCCAAACATATAATATTTGTGTGTGACAAATATTATATATTTGGAGTGTACCCAAACATATGTATATTTCAATCAGGATATGTTTGGGACAATATACTACAGAAGCTATTTTTTCAGCGTGTAGCAAATGATATATACCCTCGTATCACTAAAGTGTCTTGTCATCTTCTTCAATAACCTTGAAGCACTCTTTACTGCCTTTAAAACGTTATAGAACATTTCGAAAGCGACGCATACCTTAGTCGGTTTATCCGACTGATATTTCTTACTTTTTTTAACGACTGTTACTAAACCAATTTTTTACGTGAAATGGATATTTCCAAAATTTGTAGCCAACATTTTCTTAAATTTAACGCGTATCTCGGGTTTATCGGGATTATACACAACAATATGATCCAAAAACTAAAGGTACTTTTCATGAACGTTTTAATTAAATTAAATAGAAAAAAACTACAATAATTTGTGTTTTATATATTTTTTCATATTTATGACTCCCACTTACACCAGAAAATGTTGTGTATAGCACTTGCTTGTTTACCAAATTTTTATATACAAGAATAGTTATTAAATTTGGCAGAGAGTAGCTTCTACATTTATGAACAATATCAGATTTTAAACAATTGGTCAATTTTGCATCAATTTTATGAAAATTGTAACCAAAAACTATTACAGATTAAAAGCAAGAATATGTTTGCTTCTTCCACTCTAATACGATGGCGTGCGAGGGCGGGCGGCTCCAAATATATATGATACCATCATATATATTTGGAGCCACCCGCCTTTGAATTTCCTAAGTGATTTATTTTTCGCGCAGTGTCTTTTGCCCGTTTCCAGGTTAATGTTTGAACCCTTACATTTATTTATGATACAAAATGCTCTCGGTGTAATGCGACATACCAAATTCGTATTGGATGATTTTTTTCTGCGATTTTGGTTTGTGTCCTTGTTTATGCTTGGATGGGTCTACTGATTTCGGCGTATTTTTCGCGTTTTCCCCCTTTTCTGTTGGAGTTTTTCATCCTGGAAATTGTATTTATTCATGTCGAAAAGAATTTTTCTTTATAAATACTTCACTCAGAATGGTTTTGGTATTATTTGTTCATGTTAATGCAAAAAAAAAGTTGAGATCAGCGACAGGAATATAAGGATATAACAATGCATGTCAGTTTGGACGGTTGTATTCAATCAAAGGCGGCTGCGTTTTTAACTTTTTTTTCTTCAAAGTGAAAAATATCAAGGAACAACATAAGAATAAAAACAAAACAAATATTACAATCATGTAATTGTTGGGCAACTAAAAATGAAAATTTTAGATGAATTTTGGTAACTTTGTATATATATATACAAAGTTATCGATAGTACGAATATCGGCACCGGAAAGATCTGTTAGACTGCCTAGAAAGGCTGACCCCTGATTATGCAGATGTCGTTTACTCAAATGGTTGCATAGCAAGTGCTAAATGCCCTCCACTTCTTCCTCATCTCCGCAGCTCCTGCAGACGTCCTTGTAGTCAATACCCAATCTTAAGACCTGTTCGCCGCTCAGTCCCTGTTCCGTCAGAACTGATACTAACATAGACACTATTTTCCTTAATAGTGCGAGGAGATATTTTGACCATCTAAAGTCAAATCTTGGCCAGATTTGTCTAGCTCTCCCACAGATGCCGATTTCTGACCATCTTTCGTTGTACTGCCTGATTGTCTCTTGTCTAAGCCAAATCTTGCATGTGCATAGTGGCGCACCAATGTATGAAAGTTCTTGGAGAATTTTTAACTTCCTATCGAGTTCACCGGCCTTGTAGTTCCCTGGAATATCCTTATGACCAGGCACCCATAAGAGAGGTATGTTAATCTTCTCAGCCATCTCGTTAACAGATCTTTGGCAGTCGAGGGCGGTTTGTGAATTTAGTGATGTGGCCTACAGATAATTAATGGCTGTCGAAGTAAATGACTATGCCAGTGTTGGTTTCTATGTTACTATACTATGACTCAGCCACTTGGAGACTTCCCATATTGCAATTTTTTCGACTTGATAGACACTGCAGGTATATGGTAGTCTGTGAGCTTTATACAGACTATGTTCTTTACAGTATACTTCGAAGCCAACCTTTTCACTAAGCTTCGAACCATCCATGGAGATGGTTTACATTACCTGGTGTTCTGTCAACCCAACCATCTCTGGCTGCTATTATAGTGATGGAGTTCCCTCCAAAGGTGTTCACCCTTGGTATATAGTCCACTCGGTCGGATATAATAGCACTACACTCTGATATCCTCATGTGACCGTCGTTCATGTACCCTTTCGCGTTGATAGGCAGTTTATTCTTAGTGCCGCTCTGGTTGCAACTTCTCTCGACACAATATTAATGGACAGTATATGGAGTAGGGCTTGGAAAGACTTAGTCGCAGTAGTCCTTATAGCTCGGCTTATGCATAGGCAGGCAGTTCTGTGAGCCTCTGATAATAGGACCACAATGCCGTATAACAGTATTGGATGAACTACTATGCAATGGACGATTTTAGGAGAGAGGTGACCCACCGCCACCCTACAGCACCGACAACACCACGACTTTACACGTCCCAGTACGTTAAGTCGATACAGACCCCATACACAATAAATATACCCCAATTTTGCTTCTAGTCTTTGAAAATTGCAACCAAAAATTAATACAGAGCATCAATGTGTTTGCTTATTCTGCTCCAATACGATGGTGTAGGTTATCATAGAGTCGTATCCACCAGACTTTTGCCTTTCCTTACTGATTTATTTAGCGCGCAGTGTCATTTGCTAGCTTCCAGGTTAATGGTTGAACCCTAACATACATATATGGTACAAAATGCTCTCGGTGTAATGGAACCGACCTACCAGATTCGTATTGGATAGATTTTTTTGCGATTTTGGTTTGTGTACTTCTTTATGCTTGGATGGGTCTACGGATTTCGGTGAATTTTTCGCGTTTTTTTCCTCATTCTGTCGGAGTTTTTCATCCTGGAAACAATTCATTCATGTCGAAAAGAATTTTTCGTTATAAATATTTCACTCAAAATGATTTTGGTATGATTTTATCATGTTTATGCAAAAAAAATGGAAATCAGCGACAGGAACATAAAATGATATAACAATGCATACCAGTGTGAATGGTTGTATTCAATCAAAGGCGGCTTATTTTGTACCTTTTTTCCTTCATAGTGAAAATGTCAAGGAACGACATTAGAGTAAAAAACAAACAAAACTAGTTAGAAAGTTTCAGTCGGGTAAACCGACTAAGGTATACATACCCTCACTTTGTGAGTAATGTAATGTATAACATTACACTAATTAACACAGTGCGACAGTCCAAAAACCGCGATACTATTTTTCTTGTAGGTCTTGGCGAGTAGAACAACGTTTGTTCTACGAAATTTTCCGGACACCCCCAAAATCCGGATTTACGGCAAAAATCCGATATTCTTGCCTTTTTCCACTTGAACGCCTATAACTTTGTTAATTACACTATGCAAAAAAATTTTTGTCCAAGGGATGTGGATAACAGTTTCTGGTGCAGTTCGGTGTAACAAACACGAAAAAAATATTAAAAAAACTAGTAAGGAAAGGCTAAAGTCGGGCGGGGCCGACTATATAATACCCTACACCACTCTCGTAATATTGAATAACTCTGATATATAAATTTTGTAATTCATGTATAAATTGTTTACATAAATCTACTTTTGGGACATTTTATACTTGAATAATACCCTGTACCACAGTGTGGTGTAGGGTATAAAAACGATTGGATCTAAAGAGCCAAATCGGATGAAACATATATATGGGAGCTATAGCTAAATCTTTACCGATTTTCTTCAAATTCGGCACTGTTGGTTCATGGATCAAGAAACTCTACCTTCTAAATTTCAAAATGATTGGATGTAAAATACAGCTTCTACAGGACTAAAGGGCCAAATCGGACGAAACATATATATGGGAGCTATACCTAAATCTTAACCGATTTTCTTAAAATTCGGCAATGTTGGTTCATGGATCAAGAAACTCTACCATTCTAAATTTCAAAATGATTGGATGTAAAATACAGCTGTTACAGGACTAAAGATCAAAATCGGACGAAACATATATATGGGAGCTATAGCTAAATCTTAACCGATTTTCTTCAAATTCGGCAATGTTGGTTCATGGATCAAGAAACTCTACCATTCTCAATTTCAAAACGATTGGATGTAAAATACAGCTTCTATAGGACTAAAGGGCCAAATCGGACGAAAGATATATATGGGAGCTATATCTAAATCTGAACCGATTTCAACCAAATTCAATGGCGATCTTAACAGCCGCAAAATACTCTAAACTGCAAAATTTCAGAACGATCGGAGTGAAATTGCGACCTGTAGTCGACGAACAACTTTACATGGACAGACGGACGGACAGACGGACGGACAGACATCCTTTAATCGACTCAGCTAGTGATTCTGAGTCGATCGGTATACTTTAAGGTGGGTCTAGCTGTGTTATTTTCAGGTGTTACAAACATCTGCCGTGAAACAATCTTATAATACCCTGTACCACAGTGTGGTGTAGGGTGTAAAAATTATTTTTCCTGGTACAAAAAAAACCATGAAAAATAGAAAAAAATCACATTGTTAAAAAGCCAGCATGCTAACGAAGAAAACACTGTCTATTTGAAAATCTATGGATAGATGTAAAAGTTATGATCCATTTTGTAAATGTTAGGGAAATTAAAAAAAATCTTGTTTCATATTTTTTCGTTTTTATACCCTACACCACACTGTGGTACAGGGTATTATAAGTTTGTTTCACGGCAGATGTTTGTAACACCTGAAAATAACAAAAATAACTCAAATGTACATAATATAAATAAAAGTAATAAATAAAATCGCTATTTAAACTGCAATTAAAAAAAAAAAATTTTTTAAATTCTCTTACCTCTACCAAAAGGGCTATTATTTCTATATTTATCCATAGATTTTTCTCAAATAGGCATTATTTTCTTCGCTAGGATGCAAACGTTAAAAAATATTCTTTTTCGATTTTTTCTATTTTTATGTATTTTTTGGCCCAGGATTTTTTTTTTGAGAAACATCTACTTTTTCCTATTTGTTTAATGACTGTTACTAAACAACTGTTTCTAAGTGAAAGAGATATTTCCAACATTGGTAGCCCACATTAATAGCTTCAATTTAACGTATAAGTCGACCTGATCGGGCATTTAATTCAAAAATTATAATGCAAATACTAAGGGGATTTAATAGTATTTTTAATAAAAAATTTTTTAAAAAAAAATTTATCCATAACAATTTTTTTGGTTTTGATTTGATATGATTAACAGTATGCCACAATCTATACAAAAAAAAATATGTTTAGGTCTAGGACACAACAAAATTTTTGTTGTTGCATAGTGTTATTAACACATTTCAATCTCGTAAAGAATTTGGAAAGAAGAGAATTAGACCTTTCGAACGATGTATATTTTGTTTATTTAAAGCTGTAGGAATATATGTTTATTTTTCCTACAAACACTTTTTTTTCATTTTTGTAGGTGATTTTCTAGTTTAGGCAATGTTTTTATCAAATATATTGTGAGATAACCTTACGATAACCTTACTTTTTGTGTAAAACGGTCTATTTGTGTGGGAGGTACCAAAAGGGGCTGTACAATAGTGCCCATTTTTTACCGGACTTTAGGCGCTACAAATACATTATGCTGTACAGAATTTCATGTATTGTTGTGCCCTTGTATTAAAGTTATAAGCAGTTCAATTTTGATGCAAAATGGTCCACTTGTGTGGGAGGTACCAAAACGGTCGCGGTAACATCGCTCTTTTTTCTCGAGGTGATAGCGACTACTGAAATAATACAGTGTGTGAAAATTCAGATGATTCTAATAATTAGTATAGATGTTATTAAAGAATCAACATTTCACTAAATGTTAACCATTTGTGTGGGAGGTTCCAGAAGGAGCTGACCAATATGGCCCTTCTTCGAAATTAGCCGGATATACAAAACCAGTAAGGAAAGGCTAAAGTCGGGCGGGGCCGACTATATAATACCCTACACCACTCTCGTAATTTTGAATAACTCTGATATATAAATTTTGTAATTCATGTATAAATTGTTTACATAAATTTACTTTTGGGACATTTTATACTTAAATAATACCCTGTACCACAGTATAAAAACGATTGGATCTAAAGAGCCAAATCATATGAAACATATATATGGGAGCTATAGCTAAATCTTAACCGATTTTCTTCGAATTGGGCAATGTTGGTTCATGGATCAAGAAACTCTACCATTCTAAATTTCAAAACGATTGGATGTAAAATATAGCTTCTATAGAAGTAAAGGGCCAAATCGGACGAAACATATATATGGGAGCTATGTCTAAATCTTAACCGATTTTCTTCAAATTCGGTAGTGTTGGTACATGGATCAACAAACTCTACCATTCCAAATTTCATAGCTAAATCTTAACCGATTTTCTTCAAATTCTGTATTGTTGGTTCATGGATCAAGGAACTCTACAATTCTAAATTTCAAAACGATTGGATGTAAAATACAGCTTCTATAGAACTAGAGGGCCATATCGGACGAAACATATATAGCTAAATCTTAACCGATTTTCTTCAAATTCGGTAGTGTTGGTTCATGGATCAAGAAACTCTACCATTCTAAATTTCAAAATGATAGGATGTAAAATACAGCTTCTACAGGACTAACGAGCAAAATCGGACGAAACATATATATGGGAGCTATAGCTAAATCTTAACCGATTTTCTTCAAATTCGGTAGTGTTGGTTCATGGATCAAGAAACTCTACCATTCTCAATTTCAAAACGATTGGATGTAAAATACAGCTTCTATAGAACTTAGGGCCCAAATCGGACGAAACATATATATGGAGCTATAGCAAAATCTTAGCCGATTTCCTTCAAATTCGGTAGTGTTGGTTCATGGATCTACCATTCTAAATTTCAAAATGATTGCATGTAAAATACAGCTTCTACAGGACTAAAGAGCAAAATCGGACGAAACATATATATGGGATCTATAGCTAAATCTTAACCGATTTTCTTCAAATTCGGTAGCGTTGGTTCATGGATCAAGAAACTCTACCATTCTGAATTTCAAAACGATTGGATGTAAAATACAGCTTCTATAGGACTAAAGGGCCAAATCGGACGAAAGATATATATAGGAGCTATATCTAAATCTTAACCGATTTCAACCAAATTCAATAGAGATCTTTACAGATGCGAAATACTCTAAACTGCAAAATTTCAGAACGATCGGAGTGAAATTGCGACCTGTAGTCGACGAACAACTTTACATGGACAGACGGACGGACGGACGGACAGACATGGTTAAATCGACTCAGCTAGTGATTCTGAGTCGATCGGTATACTTTAAGGTGGGTGTAGCTGTGTTATTTTCAGGTGTTACAAACATCTGCCGTGAAACAAACTTATAATACCCTGTACCACAGTGTGGTGTAGGGTATAAAAATATACCAAATTTGAAGTCAATCGGTTACTCCTTTCGTGAGCACCAGCCAGCAGACGGACGGACATTTCTCATTCGACTTAAAATTACCCAAAACGAATATCCGCCGAACAGACTTAGGGTCTTAGATGAGTCCTTCGATGTGTTAAACTTTTGGCCCGTAGCAAATGATATATACCCTCATATCACTAAAGTATATATAAATACAATCATGTAATTGTTGTGCATACGCATAAAAATTCATATTTTGGATGAATTTAGGCCTCCTAAACAACTGCTTTGGCATCAAGCGCTACACGCTGAAAAAAATCGCTTCTGTAGTATATTATCCCAAACATATTCTGCTTGAAATATACAAATGTTTAGGTTACACTCTAAATGTGTTTGGCACACACAAAAATTATATATTTTTGGGGAAGATGTTGTTCTACACAAATCTATATTTCCGTCCTAATATTTTTTATTTTTCACGAAACAAATATTTATTTGCATTTATGTATTCAGAATATATATCAATACATTAATTTTAAGACAAGTTTTATGTTTTCAGTAATATTTTTTTTTTTAAATGTTTGTAATTTTCCTTTACAATGGGTGACAACAAATGATGTCTTCGGATATATAGAAATTAAAAATTGGCGCTTTAAAACAAATGTTATTGCTACTAATGTCATTTTAAATTATAAGGTCTAACTCAAAATCAATGAAAAAATTAAAATGAAATTCAAAAAATTTGCAAAGTTTTGGAAATTCTTTTTAAAAAAATATATTTGGAGAAATTCCTAAACAATATTTTTACTTGTAAATAAACACATATTTTATTTGAGAAAATTAGTTTGCGAATATATTTTGTTGTAATATATTAATATATGCGTTCCAAATAAATTTTATTGATTTTGAAATAAAATTTATTTGCACAGAAATATATAATATGTAAAAGTTTGTGTTCCAAATATATTTTCTTACGATTCAAACATATCAAAAAAAGTTCATTTGGCCCCGTGAAAGTTTAGAGGAAAGTTTTTGAACTAATAATACACTCTGCATAATTCGTCGAAAATCGGTTCAGATTTAGATATAGCACCAATACTCGTATACACGTTTTATTTGGCATCTAAGCGCTATAGCAGTCGAATTTGATATTTTTATTTTTATAAAAAAAAATATATATTCAACTCCTCCTTGGAACAAGCATTGACGTGGGTGGATCTAAGTAATTTCTTAATTAATACGAAACAAATTATTCCAAATTATTATTTCAATTCCCCTTTGTATACTGATAGAAGGTGTGATAATCGGCCCCGGCCGACTTTCTGCCTCTCCTTACTGGTTAATTTATACTTTATATTTCGTATTGCAAACTCACCAACTGTTCGTGTCCAATAACAATACTGCGACAGACCATCTATTGTAAAGTATGACTTCTGGGACATGAAAAAGTTAAAGCAGAATGTACTGTTATGAGCGGGCTTTATTAAAACATGGACCGATTTGGATCATTTTCATTCTTCAGTAATGAATGTAGTTAGAAAAAAATCAAACTGTAAAATTTCAACTGTACAATGAGGAATTTATAGAGCTATGTAGTCAAATCAGGAGTACCATTATATGGGGGCTATATATAGAATCATGGGCAGATATGTAGCATTTCCAATAGGGTTGGTCTGTAGTAGGTGTCCGGTTGGTTATCTATTGCTTAGTAAACGACCAGTTGGGATATCTAGAAGTCAGTAGGGTTTTCTACTCCTTAGCAGACAACCAGTCGTGTTATCTTTTTTTGGTAGACGACCAGTTGGATGTCAGTTGGTTTATCTACTCCTTAGTAGGTGGCCAATTGGGTTATCTACTCCTTCGTCTGCAGTAGGCTGTCAGTTGGGTTATCTAATCATTACTAGAAAGCTAGTTGGGTTATCTTTGTAGAAGGCCATTTGGGTTATCTACGCCTTAGTAGAAGGCCAGTTGGGTTATCTATTCATTAGTAGAAGGCCAGTTGGGTTATCTATTCATTAGTAGAAGGCCAGTAGGGTTATCTATTCATTAGTAGAAGGCCAGTTGGGTTGTCTTACGAGTTTATCAACTCCTTAGTATGCGGCCAGTTGGTTTATCTTCTCCTTAGTAACCAGTTGGGTCCTCTACTCATCCGGGCGGCCAGTTGGGTTATCTACGCCTAATCCAAGGCCAGTTGGGTTATATACGCCTAAGTAGAAGGCAGTGGGGTTATCTACACCTTAGTAGAAGGCCAGTTGGCTTGTCGACAACTTAGTAGAAAGCCAGCTGGGTTATCTACTCCTTAGCAGACAACCAGTTGGGTTATCTATTCCTTAGCAGACGACCGGTTCGGCTATTTACGCATTAGTAGAAGGTCAGTTGGTTAATCTGCTCCTTAACAGGTGACCAGTAGGTTTATCTTATCCTTAGTAAATTACCTATTGGGTACTCTTCTTATCTAGGCAGCCAGTTTTGTTATAATAAACGACCAGTCTGTAGTATAGGGCCAGTTTGGTTATCTACGCCTTAGTAGAATACACGTTTGGTTATCTACTGCTTCGTCTGTAGTAGGTGGCCAGTTGGGTTAGCTACTCCTTAGTAAAATACCAGTTGGGTTATCTACGCATTAGTAGAAGGCCAATTGGGTTATCTACGCCGTAGTAGAAGGCTTGTTGGGTTATCTACTCCTAAGTAGAAGCCCAACTGGGTTTTCTACTTCCTAGCAGAAGACCAGTTGGGTTATTTATTCCTTAGTAGTCGACCTGTTAGGTTATCTACGCCTTAGAAGCCCAGTTGTGCTGTCTACTCCTTATCAGACGAACAGTTGGGTTATTTATTCCTTAGTAGTCGATCTGTTCAGTTATCTACGCCTTGGTAGAAGGCCAGTTGGTTTATCTGCTTCTTACCAGACGACCAGTTGTTGTGTTATCTATTACTTAGTAGACGACCAGTTCGGTTATCTACGCTTTGGACAGTTTGTTTATCAACTGTACTAGATGAACCACTTGGGAAGTGCGTTTTGTAAGCAATTAATTTCATGTTTTTGCGCTGTCCCCACTAGAATATTTTGTGTGTCTAAAACTGGACTTTCAGAATGGGCTCCCTGAAGGGTAGCCGTGGGTAATATTTGCTAGAAATAATCTTTAAAAAGTCAATGACAGGCATTAATTTGTCTATCCAAATGAATACTTCATTGACTACATAAAAATTTTCCGTGTTTTTTCCCACTGGATACAGCAATAACTTCCCATTGATCTCTGGTGCGACTTCATAGTAAAACTTAAAACAATATAAATTTGTTTCGTTCGTGGGAGGCAACTCGTATCCCACGTTTTTATAAATTGCCTCTATTATAATTCACAAAACACAAATCTTTGCATAAATATGACGGCACATTTCACAAGTTCCACCGATTTTAAATTTTTGCTGTTATAAAGGGTTTTCCAGCAAGAGGTGTTATTTTGGTATTCAAAGAAAAATGCCATTTTTTTTAGATAAATGATCGGATGTTTATTTCATAATAAAGAGGAAGTATGCCGTTAGTAATGAAAAACAACATCAGCCAAATGGCCATCTCGACCACGCTTACAGGACCATATCCTTTTCATGAAATTTTCCATAACCAAATCGCAAAGTGACTGCCCTATGTCCTCGATATATATTCACGAATTCTATCTTTGATGTCTTGAATCGACGCTGGGCTGTTGGCGTAGACCTTATCTTTCACGTGGCCCCAAACGAAGAAGTCGCAAGGTGTTAAATCACAAGATCTCGGTGGCCAATTGTGATCACCTCTTCGAGAGATAACACCGCCTAGAAACTTTTCCCGTAACAGAGCAATGGTTTCGTTGCTTGTGTGGAACGTAGCGCCGTCTTGTTGAAAGTAAACGTTGTCCAGATCAATACCGTCCAACTCCGACCATAAAAAATCATTAATCATATCTCGATAGCGCAATCCTTTCACCGTAACTGTTGATCCAAACTCATTTTCGAAAAATTAAGGTCCAATGACACCGCCGGACCATAACACACGTTGAGGATGGAGAGGCTTCTCAATAATAACTATTGGGTTTTCCGAGCTCCAGATACGACAATTTTGCTTGTTGCCGTAGCCACCGAGGTGGAAATGGGCCTCATCAGTAAAGATTTTCGATTTTTAGAATTTTAATAATTTCAATGCGTTGTTGAATCGTGTATGGTTCCATTTTTAGTAATGGCGTAGTTTCTACTTGTCAAATGTCAAAGAATAAAAGCTTCAAAAGTGACAGTTACCGAAATACCGGGTGATTCAAAATAACACCTCTTGTTGGAAAACCCTGTAGATTTAAACCGAATTTTAATTATTGTTATTTCAAACTAAACCTTCGATTTCTTACAACATCAAAGCTACGGTGACATTTCACTGAAAATTCTGCTATGTTCAAAACTAAATTATGTTACATAGTACCTGGGGCTTATATACAAAACACAAATGACACCTTATGCCGCAATGTTATTCTTTCCTATATATTGTATATTTATTTGTGAATTTTTGGTACTATCAACTTCCGGTACACATTGCCACAATGTCGGTGGTATGGAGTGAAGGCTAATGTTTCTTTCTTGGGTTTTTTCAAACAATAAATCTTTCATAGGTGACTTGTTGCAGCAACAACAACAACAATCATATTTTTCCTGGCTCTGGTCTATGCGTGTGTGTGTTTGAACATTAAAGTTAATATTTTTAAACATTTTTGTCACCGCATTTATTTCAAGGTACATTTAACTGAGGGCGTGTATGCTTTTACGTTTTTACCTAAACTGCGGTTTAATCAGTTCGACGTTTCACTTGCAACAACTCGCGGTAGGAGAATTTCGAAAAGTGGGAATCCATATGCTGTTGTTTTGACAGTGAAACACTATACCATATAGGGATGGAGTTGCAATCCCTAAATACTTTCACATCGGGGTTGTATAGAAATTTTAAAAGTATGTACATTTATAACTTTTGTGTGTTCTGAACCTGCAAATTTACCAAAAAAAAAAACACATTAAATGCTCATAAATTCCTCAGTATTGGTTAGCGCTATCGAAAAGGGTCAGGTTGAAAATTTGACAACATGCCTTGGTTTCACCCGTCATAACGCAAGCGCAATGAACATCGGATAATGCTCAGAGTTTTGAAGAAGTTAGCGGTCTCTACTCTTACCGAAAGAAAAGTTTCGCTTAACTGGGCTAAAAGCGTCATGGATGCTTCCAAAACCACTGAGTCGGCTGAAAAAGCCACAAGTTCAGATGTGGCTCATAATAAACCGAAAAAGGCAAGAGGCAATAATGACTCCACCAAAAGGATGCTCTCCAAGCCCTATAATGAAGTTGCTGTTATAGACAGAAATAGTGAGGATGGCACCATTCCCAACGACAAATGGAGCCATTTGCAAACGGACACCAATGCCCAATATCTCGCTGTATTACAGAGAGATGTCAATCACCCCTTCAACCTGCAACAATGAAGGATGGCAGGAAAGATAAAAACAGGGGACAGGAAAGATAAAAAAAAGTCGGTGATGCCAGATCAGTAAACCCGTATAAGGCTGCTCTGAGTCGAGTGTGTGCGGTCTGGCTGGGCCGGGCTCCATGTTGGATATTGTCGCGAAAAACGACATCCCTAGTCATCCCAGATCCCTCACATTGGTTAAAGAAGAACCATCCGACGTGACAGACATTGTCGAGCTGCTCAGAGTTTCCAATCCTGGTTTGCCCACCCATAACTGGAGAATTGGCAAGATTGGTGAGGCGGATAATCAACTTGATTCCTAATACTGAATCTATCCCTCACATACAACGAGTAAATGGAACCCTGCGATATGGATTCGGGTCTATAGTTGTGAAGGTATACATGCAGGATATAGCCCCCAATACGGAAGGTAAGGTATCTTCCTTCGGTATTGGGGTTACCCTTATGGAAGTGCGGAACCATGCAGGGATGAGCTACTTCTTGACTTTATACAACCTGACTATAGCGTGATCCATTTCGAGGTTCCCTACTTTTTTAAAGAAAAAACCAGTAAGGAAAGGCAGAAAGTCGGGCGGGGCCGACTATATAATACCCTACACCTCCCTAACAATGCGATAAGGGTAATTGCGACAATAATTTGGATTAATTGGTAAATGGGTAGAAATTGAGAACATCTTTTTGGAAAATTTTAATGATCGGAAATAAAATACAACTTTTATAGCGGTTTGATACAAAATCAGGACGAACATGTATATGGAACTTTAATATAAATCTGAACCGATCTTCCCTGAATACTCATTCATGTAAAAAGACCTCTTTCTGTCGAATTTCGTACTGATCGGACACAAAATACAGTCTCTTCAGCGCTTACATGCCCAATCGGGGGTAACATATATATGGGGGCTATATCTAAATCTGAACCGATTTTCTCCGAATTTGGCAGTATTTCTTCACGTAGAAGGAAACATCTTTTTGCCGAAGTTCGCACTGATCGGATATAAAATAAAATTTTTACAGCGCTTACATGTCAAATCGGGGGTAACGTTTATATGGGGGCTATATCTAAATCTGAACCGATTTCTTCCAAATTTGACAGTGTTCATTCAACTAATAGGAAACCTCTTTCTGCCGAATTTCATACTGATCGGATATAAAATACAGTTTTTACAGCGCTTACATGTCAAATCGGGGGTAACGTATATATGGGGGCTATATCTAAATCTGAACCGATTTCTTCCAAATTTAACAGTGTTCATTCAACTAATAGGAAACCTCTTTCTGCCGAATTTCATACTGATCGGATATAAAATACAGTGTTTACAGCGCTTACATGTCAAATCTGGGGTAACATATATATGGGGGCTATATCTAAATCTGAACCGATTTTAACCAAATTCAATAGGGATCGTCCTTGGGCCAAATAAAATATATGTGTAAAGTTTTGTCGAGATCGGACCAAAATTGCGATCTGTACTTTGATTACAAGAATACATGCACAAACAGACGGACAGACGGACAGACAGACAGACGGACATAGCTAAACCAACTCAGAAAGTGATTCTAAGTCGATCGGTATAATAAGCGATGGGTCTATTTCTTCTCCTTTTGGGTGTTACAAACAAATGCACAAAGTTATAATACCCTGTGCCACAGTGTGGTGTAGGGTATAAACACAGACAATTCAAATTGAATGGGGAATGTTTATTATCATTTGAAAGAACATTCTTTGGCATTTATTTTTGAAGATTATGTCTATCAAAAGTTGGCCGCGGCTACGTCTCAGATGGTCTTGGTTTGGGTGTTACAAACAAATGCACAAAGTTATAATACCCTGTGCCACAGTGTGGTGTAGGGTATAAACACAGACAATTCAAATTGAATGGGGAAGGTTTATTATCATTTGAAAGAACATTCTTTGGCATTAATTTTTGAAGATTATGTCTATCAAAAGTTTGCCGCGGCTACGTCTCAGATGGTCCATCCGTTGAGTCCAATTTTCAATGACTCGTTCGAGCATTTCGACTGGTAACTGGCGAATGACACGCGTGATGTTTTTCTCCAAGGCCTAATCGAAGCGGGTTTGTCCGCATAAACTTTATCTTGGTGGAAAATCGACCGGCCCAAAACGTGAAATTACCTGCTCACCGAAGTGTTCTCTCAATAAATCCATTGATTGATGCGATGTGTGGGAAGTGGCGCCGTCTTGTTGAAACCAAATGCCGCCGAGATCACGAGCTTCAATTTCAGGCGTCGGTTGGTTCCGGTGCGTCGGATCGGGAATCGGTCAATAGTAAAAAGATAGCTCTTAACGAGAGCTAAAATAGTGCTCATGGGTGTCTAGGTCGTGGGTCGACTGGAAAGTATTTTTTTTGGATTTACAAAAAAAAAATGGACTTAGCGCAATTGGCGAACGATAATTTTGATAATAAAACTGAATAATTTGTAAACGTTGTTCAGGCGTAAGTCTATCCATGATGAAATGCCAAACAATACTTAAAAAAATAACTTGACAGCATGACACGACTCACACGTGATCTGTCAAAAAAAGGCATTGAAAAAAGTATATCTACTTAGATCACCCTATATAAGAAAGATCTTAATGAAGCCCAAAGACTTTCATGAGACCGAGACCTTTTCCAATGTGGAGCAGTGGAAAAAGTTCCAGACGTCTCTACCTCGCAGAAGATATTATCCGCTAAACCCTTTACAGTGGGTTACCTGCAGGATGAGGTCAACAACTGGACAAAAAACATTCACTCAGTCGCTGAAACTACTATTCGAAACACATTTCCCGGCGAACTTATGGACAGAACTTGGCGAACAGCAGGACCAACAAGAGAGTGAGAGGACTGCAAGCCTCGCTATGTTGTTAACTAATAAATCCAGAATCTGCCTGGCGACTAACAGCGTCAAGGCGTTTAAATCACTTGGGTCAATTAGGATATCCTCCTTCCTATTGAAAAATCTGTAAAGACTTTTGGATACTTTCATGAGGGAAAACCTGGATACAAAACACATGTCGCGGAACCAACTTGCTTACAATAAGGGCAGGTCTACTGAATCTGCCCTGCACGATTATGAGGGCGCTATCAAATTGTTCCTACATACATTTAAGGGAATTCACTATGGTAACCTTTTTTGACACAGAAGGGCCTTTGAGAACATTCACTCCGATTCGGTAATTGCGGCGCTGTTACATCTAAAGCTGAAATCTAGCTTGATTAGACTAATTCAAAGCCTGCTCAAGAAGAGACGCATAACATCAAGGCTTGGATCCACATTTCTAGCAAGGTTTGTGAACAGAGGTACCCTACAAGGAGGAGAACTGTCTCCACTTATTTGAAACCTAGCGGTGAATGGAATCCTGTTAGATCTGGAACGTTGTGGCTACAAGGTCGAGGCATATGTGGACAACGTGGTAACCGCAGTAATTAACAAATTCCCCAGAGTCCTCAGCGACATCCTACAGGTGACTCTGAACAAATTGACTATGTAGGCGGTTTGGGCGTTAACCCAAACAAGACATAATTGGTTTTCTTTCCTAGGACGTGTAAGATCCTACACGTGCACCCCGCTCGGACAAATGAAACAAAGTTGATCTTTTCCGAAAGTGCACGATATCTAGGAATAATTCTAGGTAGGAAATTGTCATTCAGACTTAACGTTGTGGAATATGTAATATGTCGCCTTATATTCCTGCAGGAAGGCTGTAGTTTCACGTTGGGGCCTCTCTCCCAAAATCGTCCATTGGATGTATATAGCGGTATTCCAATACTGTTTGACGGTATTGTGGTAAGGTTGACGGCAACTGAGAAACTAACCATCACCAACCTATTATCAAAGGTTCAGACAACTGCCTGCCTATGCATAAGCGGAGCCTTATGGACTACTGCGACTTAGTCATGCCCTACTCCATATACTACCGATTACTAAATATTATGGCGAGAGAAGTTGCAACCAGAGCGGCACTAACTGCCTATCAATGTGGAGGTACAAGAGCTACGGTCACATGAGGATATAGCCCGAGTGGTCTATAGACCAACGGTCAACGGTGTACACCTTCGAGAGGACCACATCACTATAGTACCAGCCAGAGATGAATGGGTTCGCAGAATATCAGGTAATAGAAACCATCTCCACCACTCTACGGACGGCTCGAATCTTGATGAAAAGGTTGGATTTGGAGTACACTGTAAAAAGCGTAGTCTTGATATAGCCCACAGACTACCAGTTACCTACAATATCTATCAAGCCGAACACAGACAGCCCTCGACTGCCGCAGATCTCTTGACTAGATGGCTGAGAGGTTTAACATATGGGTATATCCGAAAAAATGTATACCAAATATTTGAAAAGGTGTGGGCAAATAATTATTTTTGGGTCAATTCTTAAGATCCCACCATTGAAATGTCACCTACAGCAGAGTCTATAAAAATAAATACAACATTAAATACAATTTTCGACCGCAACGTAACGTTGGCAACAGACGAATTTAAAATTTTTGTATGAACCATGAAATGTTTAATTCTAATGAGTTCTATTTTCACATCCTTAAGTATTCCTCTTTCTCTTAATTATATCCATTTTTCTGATTACTACACACAATTAGCTAAAAAAATGCAAATTCACGTTTACCTCCACACCCGTTTCTATTTGCATAGCAACGCAAATTTCGCCGCGAATATTGCATTCCTCATATATATTTAGGTAAATATTTAATGTCATTTCAAAGTAATCTCAAATAATTGTAAAGAAGGTCAAAATATCTCCTCCCGCTTAGAGGTTGAGAATTGAGTACAATGACTTCTGCGGAAGCTGTGTTGAGGATGAGGAAGTGGAGAGTATTGAGCACCTGCTTTGTTACTGTCCTGTATTGAGTATGCGGCCAACATTATTTTTGTGCTTATTTCGATTGTACATGATATCTATCTATCTATATATATAAAAATGAAACGGTCCATCTGTGTAATGGCATCACGTCAGAACGGCTGGAGCGATTTGGATGATTTTTTTTTTATTCGATTCTAAATTTTCACGAGATGGTTTATATAGAAAAAAAATTAATTGGACAAAGGGGCGTGGTACCTCCCATACAAATCGCAGGTTAAAAATCCGATATTTCTGCTCCTATTATAGGTATAGTGCTGAAATTTTGTTTGTATGCATTTAATGGCAGATTATGTGAATTTTCCAAAAATGGGCGGAATCGGACCAATGGGCGTGGCCCCGCCCATATAAGCCAAATTTTGAAATTGAGATATTTTGCACAATTTGTTAGCGAGAGTGCTGGAATTTTGTGTATATGTAAACGGTGGCAGTCTACGTGATTGGTCCAAAAATGGGCGGGATCGGACCAATGGGCGTGGCCGCGCCCACATAGACAAAATTTTGATATCTTGCACAATTTGCTAGCGGGAGTGCTGCAATGTTGCGTATATGTATCTGGTGGCATTCTACGTAATTGGTGAAAAAATGGGCGGGACCGGACCAATGGGCGTGGCCCCGCCCATATAAGCCAAATTTTGAAATTGAGATATTTTGCACAATTTGTTAGCGAGAGTGCTGGAATTTTGTGTATATGTAAACGGTGGCAGTCTACGTGATTGATCCAAAAACGGGCGGGATCGAACCAATGGGCGTGGCACCGCCCATATAAGCCAAATTTAAAAAATGTGATATCTTGCACAATTTGTTAGCGAGAGACTTGGAATTTTGTGTATATATATCCGTTGGCGATCTACGTGATTGGTCCAAAAATGGGCGGGTTCGGACTAATAGGCGTGGCCCCGCCCACAATGACCAAATTTTGAAATTTTTATATCTTGCACAATTTGCTATCGGGAGTGCTGCAATGTTGTGTATATGTATCTGGTGGCATTCTACGTAATTGGTCAGAAAATGGGCGGGATCGGACCAATGGGCGTGGCCCCGCCCTTATAAACCAAATTTTGAAATTGATATAACTTGCACAATTTTTTATCTAGAGTGCTGTCATGTTGTAGATATGTATCTGGTGACAGTCCACGTGATTGGTCCAAAAATTGGCGGGATCTGACCAATGGGCGGGCCACCGCCCATATAAGCCAAATTTTGAAATTGAATTATCTTGCTCATTTTGTTAGCGAGAGTGTTGAAATTTTGCGTATATGTATCTGGTAGCAGTCTACGTGATTGGCTTTCAAATGGGCGGAATAGGACCAGTGGGCGTGGCCCAGCCCATATTTTGATATATCTTGCAAGTATTATATAGGAAATACATGAACAAAAATGCTCGGTATGCGATAATTACAGCTGCTCACTCCAATACAATCGCAATATGATAATGTGATGCAATATCAATGAAACAAGAATTTGGAAATTTTATAAGTATACATTTCTATTTTCTGGACTTTCCACTGAATTCGGTATTTTTTCATTCAGTGAATCTATTACTAATACCAGTAAGGAAAGGCAGAAAGTCGGGCGGGGCCGACTATATAATACCCTACACCTCTCTAACAATGCGATAGGGGTCATTGCGATAATAATTTGGAATAATTGGTAAATGTATTTTGAACCGATAATCGCAAAATTAAGCAATATTCGTTCCTAAATTGAGAAAAATCTTTCTGGAGAACTTTGTAATGATCGGAAGTAAAGTACAACTTCTATAGCGCTTTGTAACCAAATCTGGAGGAACATATATATGGAGGTTATATATAAATCTGAATCGATTTTCCTAGAATACTCATTCATGTAAAATAGAAACCTGTTTCTGTCGAATTTCGTACTGATCGGATATAAAACACAGTCTCTACAGCGCTTACATGTCAAATTGGGGGTAACATATATATATGGGGGCTATATCTAAATCTGAACTGATTTTCTCCGAATTTTGCGGCATTCCTTCATGTAATAAGAAACCTCTTTCTGCCGAATTTCTTACTGATCGGATATAAAATACAGTTTCTACAGCGCTTGAATTTCAAATCGGGGGTAACATATATATGGGGACTATATCTAAATCTGAACCGATTTTCTCCGAATTTGGCAGTATTCCTTCATGTAATAACAAACCTCTTTCTGCCGAATTTCGTACTGATCGGATATAAAATACAGTTTCTACAGCGCGAATTTTGACATGGGCAGCGAAGCGCACCGGGCTCAGCTAGTAAATAAATAAAACAAAGACTCTTTTTGAAAAATCAGATATATTTATAGATAAAAGGAGATATTTATGGAAATAGATAAAAAAATTATCAAAAGTCATGTTTAAACTATGCGTCTTCAGAAATCTGCTCCTCTTCACTATCTAAAGAACTTTCTAAGAGATTTTCAGACATAATAGTAATAGTTTCTGGTGAAAAACCAGTAAGGAAAGGCAGAAAGTCGGGCGGGGCCGACTATATAATACCCTACACCTCCCTAACAATGCGATAAGGGTTATTGAGATAATAATTTGTAAATGGGTAAGAACATATATATGCGGATATATCTAATTCTGAACCGATAATCGCTAAATTATGCAATGTTTGTTCCTAAATTGTGAAACATCTTTCTGGAGAATTTTGTAATGATCGGAAGTAAAGTACAACTTCTATAGCGCTTTGTAACCAAATCAGGAGGAACATATATATGGAGCTTATATATAAATCTGAATCGATTTTCCCTGAATACTCATTCATGTAAAATAGAAACCTCTTTCTGTCGAATTTCGTACTGATCGGATATAAAATACAGTCTGTCTCTACAGCGCTTGAATGTCAAATCGGTGCTAACATATATATGGGGGCTATATCTAAATCTGAACCGATTTTCTCCAAATTTGGCAGTATTCCTTCGTGTAATAAGAAACCTCTTTCTGCCGAATTTCGCTGTGATCGGATATAAAATACAGTTTCTACAGCTATTGAATTTCAAATCGGGGGAAACATATATATGGGGGCTATATCTAAATCTGAACCGATTTTCTCCGAATTTGGCAGTATTCCTTCATGTAATAAGAAACCTCTTTCTGCCGAATTTCGTACTGATTAGATATAAAATACAGTTTCTACATCGCTTACATGTCAAATCGGGTGCAACATATATATGGGGGCTATATATAAATCTGAACCGATTTCCCCCAAATTTTGTATTGTATCTAAGTGTATCACGAGACTACTCTCTGTCAATTTTTGTACAAATCGGTTACAAAATGTTGCTTATACAGTGCATATATGCCAAATCGGAGGTACATATATATGAGAGCTATATGTAAATCTGAACCGATTTTAACCAAATTCAAGGGATCGTCCTTGGGCCTAAAAAAAGATATGTGCAATGTTTCGTTGAGATCGGACCATAATTGCGACCTGTACTTTGATTACAAGAATACGTCTACAGACAGACGGACATAGCTAAATCGACTCAGAAAGTGATTACAAGTCGATCGGTATAATAAACAATGGGTCTATCTCTTCTCCTTTTGGGTGTTACAAACAAATGCACAAAGTCATAATACCCTGTACCACAGTGTGGTGTAGGGTATAACAATTTGCCTTTTTTCTTTTTATATGCCTCATGCAACTCAACAAACGATATGAACTCAATAGTAGTCTATTAAAAATAGCTTGATTGCAGCTTTCTCTTGAAAATTGTCTTGTAAAGTCTTGGCGGTAAGACCAGAAATGTTTATTACGCGCTTCTGCTGCCTCCTCAGAAAGCTGCACCATGCATTAATATTTTATGCATTGTAGGAGTCACAGGATGCCAAGGGTAAAAACTGACATACAAGCGGGCTGTTTCCAGAGCATATTTGTCGTATTTTTCGGGATCAAGTATATGTCCGCTAGAAATTGCTCCAAGTATGACTTTTAATCTGTAAATTAGATCATAATTAATTCTTGTTATTTCCGAAGCTAATTTCACGTCTTCAAAAATCATCTACTTGTATTGCCATCATTGGTGTTTCCAAAGTTAGCTTTCGGGACATCCACCAATAAAGGCCTTTCTTTACGAAATCATTCTTGAATTAGTCGTGTTCGCCCTTTTTCGATTTATTTTTCTGAATATGTTTTTCTTTTTCTGTATTTTTGTGTCTGAAGTTTATATGATAAATGAAGAATGCTCTCAAATAATCTTTGTTTTTCCGTGATCCTCTAATTGGTTAAATTCTTTAGAAGTTGCGCCACAAATGCAGCATTGGATTTTACCGTCTACCATTGTCATGATAAATAAATGTCTGACAAGAAACTGTTTTCCATTTATATCAACCCTTGTTTTGACTAGAGACTTTAAGGAACTGTTTATGTTGAAAATTTCTTTCTCTGTAACGTCAGTGCTCTCTTCCACAAAACAGAATCATATTGGCCAACAGTATCTTTGAGAAGAATCAGTCGGATTTTCCCACAATATTTTTTCATGTTCCTTGCCACAAACTAGTCGAGAGCCACGAGGGAGCTATGAAATATGTTCGCATCTGAATAGGCATCACTTTCTATTTTTTGTTTGAATTGAGATTGTTTGGATCTATCGTATCCTCATTTACATATAATCCTTAAATTATCTCGTTCATTAGCCGGCAAAATTAGTAGGACATATGCCAGAAATTCAGATAAACGTCTAACAGTAATTGACTTTCTGCACTCATTCTCATCATTTTACATGGTTCTGGAGGTGGGTAACAATCTTTTCTTGTTTTTTTGTACAACGCTATATCAGGGAAAGAACTTTTTATTAGTTTGTCTAATTATCTCGTATTGTCCTCTGGTTAAATCAGCATCCATGAACATCTGCAACGCTGGAATAGGTGTTAGAGAAGAAGATTTATCTTTCTTTGATTTAGAAAATGCCATTTTATAATTTTTTGTACGTTTTGGAGAATTCGTGATTACCTTAAGTATATTGGATGCATGCCGCTTTCCTGTTGCTTTTGATCGGGAATTTCGAAGGTCCCGTCCAACCATAATTTATTTGACTTGAGAAATACGTCTTCCTTTTTATGATCTTTTGTCCATCTTTGCTTTATCTCTGAATTAAAATTGAAAAAAAGGCTTTTCAAATTGGTCTTCTGTGTACTTTTCATGAGATAAAAGTTTGTTTTTCAAAAAAAAAACACTTTTTCTTCCAAATTAGGCAAATTTTCATTCTTCATAAGGTCGAAAAAATATTTGCGGGTCACAATTCTTACTCCGGACGTAGTCATTGAACCTAGTATAAAAAAAGATAATTTAAGGTACATTAATATCAAATTTTTTTCGTCAACAAATTCCTACGTAAATTTTTGCATAAAATATTACTGAAAGTTATAAACTTTACACGTATATAAGAAATACAGCCGGGTCTAATCCGGTAATATAAAAAAAAACATTAAAAACCAAAAATAAATGCCCAAAGAATATTTTTTAAAAAGTGTTACTTCGAAACTTTAAAATAACAATTTAGATTGATACAATAATGCAAATGGTAATATAATTAATTGTTTTCTTACCTGTATGATGAATATCCATCAAGTGACTTTAGAAATGATCGTAAAATATAAATATTCACTTTAAAACTTCACGCTGTCACAAGAACGTCAAAAACTGATAAATATTCAAAGTAGATTTATCTATTTGCGATTACTGTCTAATGCGCGGGTTGTAAGAGGGAAATGTAGGAGGTGCTGGATATTGTTTTCCGGATGGTATTCTAGCCTTTTTTTTGATCATTTAAATTTTTTAAACATTTTGTAATATTTACTTTTGGTCGCGTATATTGAGCAAATACCCCTATGTGCGACGCACAGTGTTCTTAATCGTTTTTTACTGGCCAAAACTCTGTAGCTTTGGAACCGATAGATATATTTTAGTAATGTTTTGTTTGACAGGTAACTCCTTAAGCTTTTCGCCAGTTTTTATTTCAATAAAATCAGGTCAGCAGCATAAATATCTCTTAAATTTGTTTCTAAGTGTTCTGAAAATGATAACGAACTTATCAGAAAATTGTTTACCGATCAATAAATGCACTTCTAAGCTAGCTTATCCTTTTTTTGTTATTATCTATTGAAGGTTTTTCTCATCTTTTCCTTCTCCTAAAATGTTTTTAGTGTATGAAAACTTGTTCCTTACAGTATAAAATTAGCAATATTCTAGATATAAGGTTTTATAAACCATCTCTTTATAGCATAAATTACTACATGTAAATACCATTTTATAAATAAAGAGTAATAAGTAAGGTCAAAGTTGAACTGTTGCATTTTTTAATATTTAGCATGGAAATGTGGGGTTTTGTTTTGTTTTCATCTTCTTTATTTATTAAAAGAATTTCATACGTAGATAAATAAACTATTTTAATAATAAATTTTGTAAAACTAAAAAAAATATTTTTTTTTCGACAAAAAATTTCCTCGATATTTAAAAAAACACCTTGCACACCTTTATATTTTTTACTTATATATGTAACAAAAATAGTAAATTATAATTTTTATTCGTTCGGTTGAAAATTTTCCTGCAAATATTCCATATTTTGTTCCGTATTATTTCTGTCCTCTAGCAGCCCTCTTGCATCTTCATCTAAATACTGATGTTCTACTTTCCATTGATTTCGAATGTTGGAGATGAGGGGATCTGACGTTGCCAACAAAATATTAAATAGATCTTCGTTTGTACAATTTCGAGATATTTTTCTGGTATTGTGCTCTCTATAAAACCTGTAATCCTTTTTTTTTCCTGGGCTGGCTCTGATAGATCTCCGATTGGTACCAAATGATGCTTAATGACCTCTCCTCCATGATAAAGAATTTTGTTAACTGTTGCAGATATATTTCTCCATGAATATGTGGTATTATATATTCGTGCAGTTTCCTTGGTATATTCGTTACATTTGTTAACATGAATTTGCTTATGTCACTCAAGTACATCGATAATTGTTTTAAATCTTGAAATGCTTTTTCGGGATCAGAAAAGAACCATCTTGCTGTATTCCCATCATTGGTATTGCCTGATCCTTGTTTTGGTTGGTCTATAATCAACCCACATTTGAGATCCTGTAGGTCCAAAACCAAATCATAACTGATTTTAAGTATGTGTTCCATAAATCGTATTCTTGTATGTAGTGGCGATAATCCAAATTCATATGCATCAGTATTAGCTACTGATTTTTCCGGGACTTGGTTTAATTAGCTTGATGTAGATTGACATATAATGCAGCTGTGTGAAGCCTTTGTGTCAGTCAAAGCCTGGTCAACTTTTCCATCTGTCATCGTGGTAGTTAACTTCAATTTCTACTTCTAATGGCTGCGGTCTTGTAATGTTCATGAGTTTCTGTGGTACAGGGTATTATAACTTTGTGCATTTGTTTGTAACACCCAAAAGGAGAAGAAATAGACCCATCGTTTATTATACCGATCGACTTAGAATCACTTTCTGAGTTGATTTAGCTATGTCCGTCTGTCCGTCTGTGCATGTATTCTTGTAATCAAAGTACAGGTCGCAATTATGATCCGATCTCGACGAAACTTTACACATTTTTGGCCCAAGGACGATCCCTATTGAATTTGGTTAAAATCGGTTCAGATTTAGATATAGCCCCCATATATATGTTACCCCCGATTTGACATGTAAGCGCTGTAAAAACTGTATTTTATATCAGATCAGTGCGAAATTCGGCAGAAAGAGGTTTCTTATTACATGAAGGAATACTGCCAAATTCGGAGAAAATCGGTTCGGATTTAGATATAGCCCCCATATATATGTTACCCCCGATTTCACATGTAAGCGCTGTAAAAAATGTATATGTAGAAAGAGGTTTCCAATTATATGAATGCACAGTTTTAAATTTGGAAGAAATCGGTTCAGATTTAGATATAGCCCCCATATATACGTTACCCCCGATTTGACATGTGAGCGCTGTAAAAATCTTATTTTATATCCGATCAGTGCGAAATATCTGCGTCTGAAGTATTTTAAAATACAGATTGCTTGTATTGTTTTTTTTCCAGAAGAAGAACCATCACATCCCCATTTGCAAAAGAGAGTTAAGTTCCCATATTTCTTCGAATCATGTCCTTTAAATGATTGTAGAAAGCGTTGAACTGTATGATTAAGTAGGTCTTGAAGTTTTGCCTCTGCCGAACTCGATGTGATTTTAATAGTGCCAGTTGGTGGCAAACAGTCCTATTTAGCAGCAAGTATGTGCTGATATGATGGATACAGATTTGAGCCTTTCTCAATCGCACGCAACCTAAGCTGTGTATATTGAAGTCTTGTTAACTTTAAATTCAAAAATAATGCTAATGCCGCTTCATTTTAGAACTGTTTTTCATCGCTTTGAGTTGGAATACTCTTAATAATCCGTTTTGTTCTCAGAGGACTAGCGTTTAAAACTTTTTCAACAATTTCGGCTTTTGTGCGTTGTTTTTGTGATCGCAATTGATGTAACAAGCTTTCTGCAATAGTTTCACATCCGATTTCTTCATTGATATCCTTAAGTTTTCGCATTTTAGATCTATCGCTACAGTTGCCGAGTGATTTTGGTGGTCTCCCACAATTGTTTTGAGTTTTACTTTCTGAAGATAATTGGTTATTAATAATAATTAAGTTCCATACTCTCTACATAAGTAGCGTAAGCATAGGTAAAATAAACCAGTAAGGAAAGGCAGAAAGTCGGGCGGGGCCGACTATATAATACCCTACACCTCCCTAACAATGCGATAAGGGTTATTGAGATAATAATTTGTAAATGGGTAAGAACATATACATATATGCGGATATATCTAATTCTGAACCGATAATCGCTAAATTATGCAATGTTTGTTCCTAAATTGTGAAACATCTTTCTGGAGAATTTTGTAATGATCGGAAGTAAAGTACAACTTCTATAGCGCTTTGTAACCAAATCAGGAGGAACATATATATGGAGCTTATATATAAATCTGAATCGATTTTCCCTGAATACTCATTCATGTAAAATAGAAACCTCTTTCTGTCGAATTTCGTACTGATCGGATATAAAATACAGTCTGTCTCTACAGCGCTTGAATGTCAAATCGGTGCTAACATATATATGGGGGCTATATCTAAATCTGAACCGATTTTCTCCAAATTTGGCAGTATTCCTTCGTGTAATAAGAAACCTCTTTCTGCCGAATTTCGCTGTGATCGGATATAAAATACAGTTTCTACAGCTATTGCATTTCAAATCGGGGGTAACATATATATGGGGGCTATATCTAAATTTGAACCGATTTTCTCCGAATTTGGCAGTATTCCTTCATGTAATAAGAAACCTCTTTCTGCCGAATTTCGTACTGATTGGATATAAAATACAGTTTCTACAGCGCTTACATGTCAAATCGGGTGCAACATATATATGGGGGCTATATATAAATCTGAACCGATTTCCCCCAAATTTTGTATTGTATCTGAGTGTATCACGAGACTACTCTCTGCCAATTTTTGTACAAATCGGTTACAAAATGTTGCTTATACAGTGCATATATGCCAAATCGGAGGTACATATATATGGGAGCTATATGTAAATCTGAACCGATTTTAACCAAATTCAATAGGGATCGTTCTTGGGCCTAAAAACAGATATGTGAGATCGGACCATAATTGCGACCTGTACTTTGATTACAAGAAACGTCTACAGACAGACAGACAGACGGACAGACAGACGGACAGACAGACGGACAGACAGACGGACATAGCTAAATCGACTCAGAAAGTGATTACAAGTCGATCGGTATAATAAACAATGGGTCTCTTCTCTCTTCTCCTTTTGGGTGTTACAAACAAATGCACAAAGTCATAATACCCTGTACCACAGTGTGGTGTAGGGTATAAAAACGACCCAAAAAACTAAAAAAGTAAATATAAGAAGACATTCCTTCAGTCCGAAACGTCAAAATCTATCAGTTACGAACGAATAGGAATGAATTGTAACACGTGGAAAAACAGTATTCCGCGAACATTGATTGAACTTTTTTGCACTTATCGATTAATATTAATTTTTTAATTGTGACAATTACAAAAAAAAATTCGGGAAAAACGGTCTGAAAATCAGCGAAAAGCCTCACTCGTTGGAATCAAATTCCTATTCGTTCGTAACTGACAACTACTCGCTACAGGAAGGAATGTCTTTTTAAATTATATTGTTTTTGGGTAAATATGTCATAAAACACACACAACTTGGCTTGGTGTACCTACAACGTAGTCATATGGATAGGTAAAATAAAAAGAACAATCAATTTTTTCCCGAGTAATTTCATTAAAATTAAAAAACTGTTATACAGGCTGGTCGGGACAGGTACAAAAGTATATATATAGGCTTAGAGAGGACACTTTCACCTTTCTTCTGGTACCAAAATCTTCTTGAAGCCTATTGATGCTAAAAAGTTTCATTGCACTAAAATTCCAATTTGATAAAAATATAGTACCTGTGGAAATATGTTATAACAAACCCCGTGTCAATAGTATAGTAATACTTTTGGCAATTTCTCAAAGAGTACTATCCTACCTACGTAACAAAACCCTCTATCGATAATAGTTTGCGAGAAATGACAATTTCCTTCTACAAAAATAACGTTTTTTTTTTTTCAAAATTACATAAAGTATTTGTTTTCAGCAGCACACCACGCCCACAATATTAAATATTTCGATCTAATTTTTTGGCAACCCTAGTTTCAATATGTTTGATATTGAATGCCATTAAAATTTTAGAAATCGGCGATGACAAAAATTTGACTTTTGGCCAGTAACATTCAATTATGAACCACAGACGTCTGGATATAACGGGTTTTCCAACAAGAGGTGTTATTTTGAATCACCCGGTATTTCGGTAGCTGTCACTTTGGAAGCTTTTATTCTTTGACATTTGACAAGTAGAAACTACGCCATTACCGAAAATGAAACGATACACGATTGAAATTATTAAAATTCACTACAAAAATGGTGAAAATCATGCAGTCACAGTTCGCAAAACTAAAGCGATTTTTTTTGAAGCGATGAGGCCCATTTCCACGTCATTGGCTACGTCGCACGATGGGAAAATATGATGAAATATGCGCGCATAGACTTTGAAAACATCTTTCAAAAATCAATTTTTTGGGAGTGTTATTTTATTGTGGATAACATTTAATGAAAATACCTACAAGTTTTATGAAAATATCTCCAGGCGATTTTGAGTTATGACCATTCAAAGTTTGTCTTTTTTACTAATAAATGCAAATAACATTGCGATGATAAAATGCATTTACTAAAATGCTTGTAGAATTCGCGTTTATTGGTGAAATGCGATAGGACTTGCAACATATAATAAGGTACTATTCATCTTAATTTTTGTGTATAAAACGTATTTTTAACGCCTTCCAATGAAGAGATATTTCAAAGTAAAAACAACAGTTTTTTTTGTTTTTCAAAAAAATGATCTACAGTAAATGGAATACAACTTTTTTGGATCACGTGGGATCACTACCATATGACATAGAGAAGAGAGGTGACTTAGGAATGAATCCAACGGTACCTAGTTTATCTGCGACCTTTTGCGATAATGGCAGATTTTTGTACTTTATATATGTGCTTTTTTTCTTTAAATATAGAAAATATGTGTGGGAGCTGTATCAATCTATGAACCGATGTTCCCGAAACATATGGACCGATCTTCTTGGTTAAAAAAAATAACGTTTGTGAAATTTCGGCAAAATCGGATAATAATTACGAAGAGTACTGAACGGACGAGAATAAATGGATTAACACGCGGCTGCAAGCTTTATCAAGTACGATTAAAAATAGAGATCTTGTTAATATTATAAGGATTATAATAATTTTTATACTTCACTTTTTTCTACAAAACTAAATATAGTTACAATAAAATATATACGCTTCCGCAGTTTGTGTGTATTAGGGTGGACCGATTATTTTTTGTTTTTAATTCAACTTTCAATTATTATCAGTCTACGAACTATTGTGTAAAGTATATTATAGAAAAATTTCAGCTTTCAAAAATATTGCATCCCACAATTTAATCATATTTAAGTTGTCTTAGTTTCAATTTTAAAAGCATGTCAGGTTTTGTAGACTTTTTTCGCAATGTTGACAAACATATTTGTGAACTTCAATGGTCTGCATATTTAAAACGCGGCAACACACAATCAAGCACCTGAAACATATTTTAAACTAAATTTTGTCAGCTTTAATTTTAAATCAAGATCACTGAATTTGGCACGATATTCGGAGTTTCACACTATATTCCACAAAGTCGATTTTGAAGCCCCACTGTGCGATAAATGGTAACAGTAAGAAAAATGTGGCTACACCAAATTATTCTCCAAAGAATTCTCTTGAAGATGGTCCAAACCGTTGGACTTTATCTCTAACGGTATAGTCGTGAGATTAAAAATACTGCTATGCGCGCGTATTTACCCATTTTTTCCCATTGTGCGTCGCATCTGGGGCTCGGAAAACCCAAGTGTTATGGTTGAGAAGCCTCTCCATCCTCAACGTGTGACTGTTTGGTGCGGTTTATGGTCCGGCGGGGTCACTGGACCTTAAATGAGGTTGTATCAACAGTTACGGTGAATGGATTGCGCTATCGAGAGATGATTAATGATTTTTTATGGTCGGAGTTGGATGGTATTGATCTGGACAACGTTTACTTTCAACAAGACGGCGCTACGAGCCACACAAGCAACGAAACCATTGTTCTGTTACGGGAAAAGTTTCCGGACCGTGTTTTCTCTCGAAGAGGTGATCACAATTGGCCACCGAGATCTTGTGATTTAACACCTTGCGACTTCTTCCTTTGGGGCCACGTGAAAGATAAGGTCTACGCCAACAGCCCAGCGTCGATTCAAGACCTTAAAGATAGAATTCGTGAGGCAATCGAGGACATAGGGCAGCCACTTTGCGATTGGTTATGGAAAAATTCATGAAAATGATATGGTCCTGTAAGCGTGGTCGTGGTGGCCATTTGGCTGATGTTGTTTTTCATTATTAACGGAATACCCTCCACTTTATTATGAAATAAACATCATTGTTCTGTTACGGGAAAAGTTTCCGGACCGTGTTATCTCTCGAAGAGGTGATCACAATTGGCCACCGAGATCTTGTGATTTAACACCTTCCGACTTCTTCCTTTGGGGCCACGTGAAAGATAAGGTCTACGCCAACAGCCCAGCGTCGATTCAAGACCTTAAAGATAGAATTCGTGAGGCAATCGAGGACATAGGGTACCCACTTTGCGATTGGTTATGGAAAAATTCATGAAAATGATATGGTCCTGTAAGCGTTGTCGTTGTGGCCATTTGGCTGATGTTGTTTTTCATTATTAACGGAATACCCTCCACTTTATTATGAAATAAACATCCGATCATTTATCTCAAAAAATTGCATTTTTCTTTGAATACCAAAATAACACCTCTTGTTGGAAACCCCTTTACTGGGGTCGGCCTTTCTAAGAAGTGTGACAGATCTTGCCGGCACCTATCAAACAAATTGGTTCCGATGAGGGGTAACTGGGCCCGTGGTATCACTAGAAACCTATATTGGTCTATGTGAGCGGTAAAACCGGCTGCCAACCTAATCTAATACGAGAATATAGGTACTTCAGAAAACGATATAACTGATACCCTTTTATTTTTACAATTCCTCTTGGAATACTAATGTCTTTGTATCAATGACAGAGGGTATTCTTCTTGAACACAACTCGTAAGGGGTATTTAGGTTTCGTGTTGGGCGACTTAGACTGCGGTTTCCATATGTTTGTGTGTTTGTTTCTTTGTCTTTCCCCTTTTCTACCACCCACCTCCCTTGAATAGAAAGAGGCGACTTCATACGCCACCTTGGTTACATGGCTATATAAAAAAGAAATTACAAATGATTTAATAGATTGTCTGCCGGGGGTTTTTCCGCCCTAATGTAAAGGATTATAAATGTTGTGTTCGTTTGTTGTTTAGGCATTACTTGGCGCTTTGTCCCCTTCAGAAAAGAAGGAGTGAAGCGACTCAAATTTAATTTGCGTAAAAGATTCATACGTTATTTTGTGTGGACTCATCAAGGAAGGGAAACAAAAAGGCATTTATTCTACCAACCTACATACGAGTATATTTCCCCACAGTACACACTCATTTATGAACACTGAACAAAATGTTGTTAATTTTAAAGTCTGTGCTCCAAAGACGCCTAATGTTTAAAGGAAGAACTAATCAGCTTAGAATTTAGAAAATGTACCTAATATTTAATAATCTGTCTTAACTTCAAAAATTGAATGTCGTTGTTTTAAATAACAGGACAGGTCTTTGGAGCAATTCTTTTTTCAAATCTAGTAGTTTATTTTTCAGTGTAAGCTTGTATGTATTTATTCAGATATTCACGAAACACATGTGCACTGGGAGCATTACGGTCATGGCTGTATATCGCCCAGGATATATCGTTCATAAATTTTATTAAGACTTTTTCTCTCTCCATGTGAGGCTGGGGTTTCAACATTTTGTTGTATTACGTCGTTGTTTTAAAAGGGGTAAGAAATTAAATTATCACAATGAAAATTAAAAAAAATATTTTCTTTTCCGGCATTATGTGCCCAACTGCATTCTCACCAGAGACGTTATTCATTTAATGGGAATTTCAAAAAAGCATGAAGTGTAATGGGTTCAAGGTGCGAATAGCACAGTGTGCATTTTCACGTCATATGCTTTTAATTTTCAGGATGAGTAAATTTGAAGTATTCTGCAGTAGTGTTAGAACATTTGTAAATTCCGTGAATTATAAACAATCTTAAACTTTAATGGGGTGTTAATGTAGATTCCCACCTGCAGCTAGTGCTAAAAAAATATATTTGTGCGAGATTTGTTCGAAAAAGGTGAATTTTCAAAGTAGGGGCTTACGTAACAGTAAAGTTTCGATTTATTGTCACATGTGTCGGATACGTGGTAGAGAGTATTATCATTTTGTTTGTTTTGACCCAGAAGTTTGAAACACCTAAGCATTGTTTGTGCTCATTAAGTATTATTAAAATAGTATTAAGATAAATACTATGGCATTAATATAATGGCATAAATACTATGGCATAAAACTATGGGAAATCTGCATCATCAATTTCAATTGTAAACAAATTGGTTTACTCAATTACGTCGCGGTCGTACATGCACGTCGAGGACCCAGTTCAGGTCTCTGCACCCGAAACCATTGCAAAATTTACAATATGGTTTTGGTCGATTGGAAATTGAAATTGAAAGTGCAGCGTTTGCTCACACTTGACCATACACGCAATTGGGCGACAATGAGAGTCTTGGACTAGTTTTGGGAAGATAGTTTCCAGCGACTTGATGGTAGAGCTACACAACAATCGGTAGTCGTCCCATTCGATAGTTTCGATACTGTCGAATAATTTGTAGTACGTAGATTTATTCATTTTTTTCAAACGTATTTATCAAATAAAAATAAAACATTTTTTACGTAACAAAATTTTAATTCAAAATGTATTTAAACTCAAATTAATAACACAACAAAACAATTGCAATAATCTAATGACTGAGTTCCAAGGAGATCTCTATTTTGATAGAACTTTCATATCAAATTTGTTAGTCTTGGGAACCCAATAATTTTTGTTAATAAAGGAGCATGTCGACATTTTTCGGTTTCAGACAAGTTCTTCGTTCTGAAACGAAGGATCCAGTTTTGCTGAACATCCTTTCAGATTCAGTGGATGTTGCAGGAATGCATAAATAACGTAAGGCGCAAGATTTCATCGCCGACATCCCATTGTCATTATGCCGTAAGAAAAACGAATATGTTGCTTTATGAAAGGAAATTAATCATAATAATTACCTTCCAGTACATCCATATATTGTCTAATATAAATTATGCCATCTACTTAATTTATTCTAACCTTTTTGGCAATATTATCCTGCACAAAAGTAAATAGTTGTGGCTGTTGTTTATGCTGAATATTTGTAGATGTTGACGGTTCTGCAGTATCTGGTCGCATGTTAATTGACTTACATATTCCACCTAGTTCATTTTGCAGAAAATGTGTGCCTTTATCTGCATTGCTTACACATCGAAAACCTTTTTTTAACCGAGGGTCCAATAATGTTCCCAATTTGTCACTGTGCGGTCTTTATATGGAAATACTATTTTCTTCACTCTCTCAATAAGGAATGAGCAAGCCTGTGAAACTTCCGACGTCTTCATTTTATTTTGTACTTCCACAAGACTTTGACAAATACCCCATATCAGAGGAATGATTAATGAAATGGTAACAGTTGTGCTTGACGACGTCTGAGCCTTGGCGTTATCAAATGGAGATAGTAATTCTTTGAAGTCTTGTAATATTTCGATATCATCTGTCGCAAAAGGTAGAGGTGCTTTTAATGTGACCAAGAGTATATTGGACATCGAACTATTTGTCATTAAAACCCCTTAATCATCTTCAAACACTGTTCCAATGCGTAGGCACCCCTTGTAATAAACTATACGGCTAATCTCTCCCTTGATCAGCTTTAAATTTTTTGTATGATATAGTGCTACTCTTGAAATATGTTACGATCTTCTTGCATTTTACCAGAGTACTTTTTACAAGGTTTTCTGTGTATGCAAATTTTCTTTTCTGTAACAATTCACAGGATTTTAGCGTGGAACTGTTATTAACTGTCACGATTGACCCAACTTTTGTCATTATACCCCACTCAAAAATTGATATATTTTCTGCACTGTGGTTGTTGGTGACAAGGAGTTTCTTGTTGATAAAATAGCACTACGAAGCCTAAATTCTTTTGTTATAAAATGACATGTAGCCGTAAGATACCCTTCGTTTGCGCGCGATGTCCAGCAGTTCATTGTAGTTGCGCATTGTTCCATTTCATTAAGAATTGCTTGCAAATTAGTTTTAATACTGTTGTACATATTGACCGTCATCACATTCTGCAAAGTGGTTCCAGATTGTAAGACATAGCGAGGGTATAGGCATTTGACGAAGTCACAAAACACTTTATCCTCCACAATACTAAAAGGTTGCACGTCGGTTGCAATCATAGTCATTAGAGCATTGTCAAGATTTTTTTTACGATCTGAATTAGATTCGTATGTCTCGAATTTTTTTAAAAATGTGACAATTTTATTTGATGGCGTCGGTGAATTTTTGTAATTGGGATGATTTCGTTTAAGGTGGTCAAAAAGTATAGATCTGTTGCCAATAGTTTTATAATTTGTTTCACATGAGCGGCATTTAGCATGCGCGTTGTCTTTTGTCTTTTCAAAAAAAGTCCACAGCTTCGATGTTGCTTTCCGAGATCTTTTCACTGGAACATTTTCCTGCCAGAGTCGCTGCTACCACTGCTTATGCTTGTGGTATCTGTAGTGGGGAAAAGTAAGACGTATGAACATATTTAAGAAATGTAAAATATTACTAACCATGTGATTTTTGCACATGTTTTTCCATATTGCAGAACCGTCAACTTCAAATAATATCAGCCTGTTTTAAAATAAAAAGATATTAATTATAATTAATATTTCTTAATTTGTTGTGTGTTTACGTACATGAATTCACAGCGTCGTCACCGGTGATTTGTTAGTAATGTGTGTTTCGCCGATAGTATCGCTATCGAATAAAATCTATCTATAGTATCTTCAAAATAAAACTATCGATTGTTTTGCAGCTCTACTTGATGACAGTCTGACTATCGGAGAAACTATTGATACCCCCGGTTCAGACCATAGCTTTTTCCTATTGCTCTTTTACAGGTATATTGGGCAACCACATCCTTGTTTGCTCTTTTCTGAATGTTGGGTTTGCAGCTAAACGTCCTAATGCAAACATTATTATTCGTAAAATTTCAATTATTATTGAAATTAAAATTGTAAACCTGTAAAAAACACCCTTTACTAGTGTTATAAGTTGGTTACGTTTTTGGGAGGTACCAAATGGGGTGTTGCAATTTCAAAAATTTTTTGTAACTCCGGAATCACAGATGATATTGATAACACAGTATAATACGGAAAATGATAACGGGGTTCTGATAATGTATTCTGGTAAATACAGCTCTAGAATCCCTGGGGTTGATAGCAGTGTACCTAGGTTCATTCATAAAATTCTAATTAAGAGACGCATTTTAGCTAGCTTAGGGTCAACTGACCTGATTTGTCAGCAGGGGAGCGCTCCAAGGGGTGTTCTGTATTTAGCTTTCTCTTTAGATGATGGGTGTAAGAGTTGTTGCCTATGCTGACGACGTGGCAATAGCTGTAAGACGGAAGTTTCAGACACATCCTACAGCAGACCCTTCATACAACTGCAAGATGGGATAGGAGATGAAAGGTACCACGAGTTACACCTGTCTACATGGGGGATTGGAATTCCCTTCTCTGAAAGCGCAAAATACATCGGTATTTTACTGCACAGAAAGTTGCTCTTCAAACCCAACATTTTTGAAAGGGCAAAGAAGGCTGTAGTAGCGTTATATACCTGTAAAAGGGCAATAGGAAAAAGCTGGGATCTGAACCGCGCATGGTTGTATGCGGCAGTAGTGAGACCGTTAATGTTGTATGGGATTGATGTCTGGTGGACAGCTCTGCACCTTCTGTGCGATACTAAACAAGGTTCAGCGCTTTATGGCTGCTATATGTATCACTGGTGCGCTGAGAACGACACCAGCTGTGGCAGTAAATGCAGTGCAGTATGCCGCATGTACTGCAATTAGACTCAGGGAACTGACACTATGCTCAGGAAATAGCTACGGGCATAGTGTCATTTTAGACAGAATGCCTGACCTTCTGGACGCTGTTGATTACACAGTGATTGAACCACTCTATGACAAGAAGTATCTCTCCCTTATACCTGATATATCAAAATGGAATGGTCATCTCCCAGGACAGAGGAGATGCGTTAACTTCTATACAGACGGCTCCAAACTCAATACGCAAGTGGGCTTTGGAGTCTTTTCTGAGGAACTTGAGCTATCACTTGCAAAAAGATTGCCTGTTCACTGTATTGTTTACCAGGCAGAAGTCTATGCTACGAGTATTAACGATGTAGCAGAATGGCTAAAAAGTGGGAGGTTCCAGAAGGGCTTTAACAAATACATATTTTTCTGTAAACAGTAGATTCTTTATATAAATGGTGGTTAGATTTTAAGGGCCGATGATGCTTTTGAATAAAACACAAATTATTTAGGAAGTTATTGTCATTTCTTTTTATTATGATATATTGGTATGGTTCAATTATGTATGGAACAAAATATCGGCCAAATGGCCGCCGCGACCTCGGCGGCACACTTTCCATCCGATGGTCCAAATTTGCGATGACGCTGAGGCATAATTGAGGGTCTATGCCGTTAATGTGCCGAATTATCTCATCCTTTAGCTCTTGAATCGTTGCTGGCTTATCGACGTACACCTTTTCTTTCAAATAACCCCAAAGAAAGAAGTCCAACGGTGTCAAATCACATGATCTTGGCGGCCAATTGACATCGCCACGACGTGAGATAACACGGCCATGGAATTTGTTGCGCAAAAGAGCCATTGTTTCGTTAGCTGTGTGGCAAGTGGCACCGTTATGTTGAAACCACATATTGTCCACATCCATATCTTCCAATTCGGGCCATAAAAAGACCGTTATCATCTCACGATAGCGAACACCATTTACAGTAACTGCCTGACCGGCCTCATTTTGGAAAAATACGGCCCGATGATGCCCCCAGCCCATAAACCGCACAAAACAGTCACTCTTCGTGGATGCATTGGTTTTTCGATAATCACTCTTGGATTATCATTCGCCCAAATGCGGCAATTCTGCTTATTGACGAATCCACTGAGGTGAAAATGAAAATTGATCATCCACTGTTGCCATTTCTTGCCACCATTCTGACCATTGACGACATTTGGAATGGTCAAGAGGGTTTAGTTCTTGAGTCAATTGCATCTTGTAAGCGTGTAAATGCAAGTCTTTATGCATAATATTCATCAACGACGAGCGTGAGAGGTGCAATCGTTGGGCACGACGCCGAGTTGAGGTTGCCACACTATCGTGAACAGCAGCAATATTTTCTGCAGTACGAGCTGTACGAGCATGCACTAGTGTTTTCACATCTCCTTCAGACCCGGTTTGCTCAAATTTTTGCACGATTTTTCCGATTGTACGCACATTTGGACGATTAAAAATCACAAAGTGCACGATATGCTTTTTAATTTGAACGCCCATTTTCATAACAAGCCTGAATAACTTTAACGCGTTGCTTGATTGTGTATCTTTCCATGGTTCAAATTGAGTTAGTCTGAAATTGAGAAGTGTCAAAAGAAATGCAGAAAAAAAATTGACGTTTAGGTGTAGTTCACATTCAACATAGGCCCTTACAATTTACCCACCCTTTAGATTGCACTGTGCCGGACTTACATAAGTGTTTATGCGCACTGGTATATTAACGTTACGAGCTATTCAATGTTGGTATGATTTGGTCATTTTGTGTGGGAGATACAATTAGGGGCGTGGTGATATCGCCCACTTTTCACAGGACTGTATATATACTATAACAGCATAACAGTGTACACAATTTTAAATATTTGTATGCACTGGTATAGATGTTATAAGCCGTTAACTTTTGGAGTAAAACCGTCCATTTGTTTGGGAGGTACCAAAAGGCGCTACAAAAACATTATACTCTAAAAATGTTAAGTATTTTGTGCACTTGTATTTAAGTTATAAGCAGTTCAATTTTGATGCAAAATGGTCCATTAGTGTGGGAGGTACCAAAAGGGGCGTGGCAACTTCGCCCATTTTTCTCGAGGTGATAGCAACTAATAAAATAATACAATGTGTGGAATTTCAGAAGATTCTGATAAGTTGTATAGAAGTTATTAAAGAATCAATATTTCACTAAATGTTTACCCTTTGTGTGGGAGGTACCAGATGGACTAATATAGCCCATCTTCGAACTTAGCCGGAGATAGGAAAAAGTATTACCATATACCAAATTTGAAGTCAATCAGTTACTCCTTTCGAGAGTTATCGTGCACACCAGCCAGCAGACATAAAGACGGACATTTCTCATTCGACTTGAAATGACCCAAAACGAATATCCTCCGAACATACTTAGGGTCTTAGATTACTTACACTTTTGGACCGTAGCAAATGATATACACCTTCGTATCACTAAAGTGAAGGTATAATTAATGTGCTGACAAAAGTCTGATAGTCAGGCTTCTATCAAGTTCCTGAAAACTATATTCCTGAATTTAAAAACTGCCCTCGATTGGCCCAGGTCTCTTAACGAGATTGCTGAACAGTTCAATATTCCCCTAATATTGGTGCCAGGCCGCAGAATATACCATGGAACTGCAAGGCAGATGAACTTACATGTCTAGGGACTACCTTACACGCTCCGAGGGAACTGAAACATTTGGACATTCTCCTTGCAACCCACAAGCTATTCTTGAGAGATAATTGAGAGTAATTGCACTTACTGCAACAAATGACAGGTGGTCACTAGTCAGTAACTGCATATATTCCAGACTGATGTGGCCTAGACTCAAAACGCACCAAAGCACTGATGTCGTTGTCGAAAACAGACGTCTCACTAATCCTGTCTGTCATGACAGGTCACTGTCTTATAAGACGGCACGCAGAGAAATTGAAGGTCTTGCATAATGACTTTCGCAGAAGCTGTGGAGACGAAGAGGAGGAGGAAATAATAGAACATCTTCTGTGTCTGTGCCCCGCACTCTCCAGAAGGCGGCATACAAACTTAGGCTCTTATTTCTTTGAGGAGTTAGCTAACTTGGCAGATATTGGAATCCGTCAACTTTTGAGCTTTTTACAGCAATCAAATTGATTCACCGGGAGGGACTACGTATAACTTATGTTTTCCCTTACGTCCCTGTGGTAACACAATGGACTGTGTAGTCGAAGTGAGTCTGTTTTACAGGCTGCCATTCTACATGTGAACAAAAGTGCACTTTAACGGGTAGATGTCAAAACAAAACAAAAAACACCACCACCAAGAATAAATCCCAAAAATAGTGAATCAAGGCATAAATTAAATAATCGAATAATTCAGGCCTTGAGTATTTTAAATTATTAATTAGGTTTTTTTATACTTTATGTGGTTTTTGACCTCCGGGGCCTTTTCAAGGGCCGATACGTCACTGCATTTGTTTTCCTTTTTGGAATATTCAGGAATTTCCTTTTATTTGATTGCAATATCGCCTATCTGTGGGCTTTATGCCCTTTTTTATGGGCCTAGGACCCGGTGCGCCTCTGTGCATATTTTTATGCATGTTGGGGGTCATTTCAGATATGGTGAAGCTTTTTTGGTTTTGACATGTGCTCGCTAAAGTGCACTCTAATCCATATATTGAAACAGTCTGGAAATTTGATTAAAAAAGCCCAACTTCAAATGGTTCTACAATACAAATTCGAGCTAACTTTGCAATACCTTTTGGGGTTTTGATGTACAAGTGGTGTACTATCATGTCCAATTGGTCTCGTTCGGTAAAAATTTTCTTGTTGCACAGTGTTATTACACAATTTTGCAGAAAGAAGTTTTTAAATTTAAGAACGAATACTGATAAATTTCGGGAAATCGGTTTAGATATAGCCCCATATATATGTACCTGTCGCTTTAGTATTTAAGCTTTATTGAAACTGTCCGATATTTATATAATTTTGCCCAACTTCAAATGGTTCTACAATAAAAATTCGTGCTAACTTTGCAATACCTTTTGGGGTTTTGATGTACAAGTGGTGTACTATCATGTCCAATTGGTCTCGTTCGGTAAAAATTTTCTTGTTGCACAGTGTTATTACACAATTTTGCAGAAAGAAGTTTTTAAATTTAAGAACAAATACTGATAAATTTCGGGAAATCGGTTTAGATATAGCCCCATATATATGTACCTGTCGCTTTAGTATTTAAGCTTTATTGAAACTGTCCGATATTTATATAATTTGACAGAAATGAGGTTTTTTGTTGTTGTAGCAGCTTGGAGACGCTGAGTTGATAATCCTTAAGTCTATTTCTATTACAGACTTCGTTCTGGCATATACATATATTCGATTATCGTGGGAACCTTATGTTGTTTTCATCTACTCAACGTTGTTCGGTTGTAATTATACATGCTTCTGTTAATTTCAGGAAATGGATGTTATTTTGAGTGTTACCGTTTCAATTCTCCACTAGAAGCGCTGCATTTCTGTTAACTCTTGGACAAACACCCTATACAATTTGTATGAAATAAATTACACTATGCAACAAATGAACACTTTTTGAAAAATACACGGACTTGACAGTATAGGTTCGATTCTACTATCAAAGGGTAGTATAACCCTATACTCGGTTTGGCGAAATTGATGACCAAATTTTGTTTATGGGTCTCCAAAGATTCTGAAAATCAGTGGGCCCCTCGAAAAAGGTGTCATCAGCATTTGTCCAACAACTAATTCAGGGTTTGTGATACCGCTTAACTATGTTTGGCATTAATGTAGCTAAGAATATGTTGAATAAAGTTTCCTAACATTTTTTGCGAAAAAATAATTTTTTCCGGTATTTTTTTTGGAAAAAGTGAAGGAAAAAAATATTTTTTTTTTACTTCTTTTGGAAAAAGTGAAGAAAAAAATATTTTTTTTTTACTTTTTTCAGCATAACTTTCGGTGCCTCTTAATTTTTCACTAACAATGCTTGTCAAAATTGTAGCCAACGTAAATCTGAACAACTTTTGAGAACATATCAATACAATCTGAATGTGTCTAGGCACCCTAAATAGCTCAAGGAACCACATTGTACCCAAAAATGTAAGTATTTCACTGTTATGTAACAAAAATATATGTTTTTGGCATAGGGTATGTTTAGCAACATTATAGAAAATATCAAGGCCAACATTTTTGTGGAACATATTAGCCCTCTAGCTCCCCCACATAACTGTAATTTTTGGCCCCATTTTAACAAATTGTAAAACACACCCCTTAAAAGGGCGTTTTTAGGGGAGGGCGGGGATGAAATGTTCTACAAAAATGTTCGCCATAAAATTTTACTATATGTTTCGGAACACACCAAAGCCCAAATCTTAACACAAAAACCCAAAAAACGGTCAAATTCCAGTCAACAACGCTCTTTACTGGTATCTTTATTGCTGCGACCACTAGATCGTACGACTAACATTGATGCACGAACAGAAATTTGACCGTTTTTTGGTGTTTGTGTTGTGTTTTGAGCTTTGGTGTGTTCTGAAACATATAGTAAAGGTATCTCCCAAAGAAGTGAAAAAAGACAGTAAACGGCCGGTTATTTCATCTGTGTTCGGTTTCTATGATAACCTTATATCACTGTGCAGCTCCAAAGAAGAACAAAGCAGTAAATCTACTATCCACTGTGTACTTCACCAAGAAAGTTGAAGGCGTAGCAAAAAAAAAACGGAAGCTATGTTATTTTACAATTCAACAAATGCCGGCGTTGATACAATGGATCAAATGGTAACGCATTACTCCACAAAACGGTCAACAAGACGTTGGCCATTAGAATTTTTTTGCAACATGATAGACGTCATGGGATTAGCCGCTTACATCATATGCAATGAATATTCCCAGTAACATGCTGCCTAACCAACAAAACGGCCCTAGTACACTGAGTTCCAGAAAAGATTGCAGAATTTGTTTCACGCAATACGTGTTATGTGTTTGAGGGGGGGTTAATAGTCTCATTGAGTTGTTCCCTGTTGACTTGGGTGATCAGATGTTGTTGTAGTGCTAGTCAGGGATGCCAACTTTTTCTGAAGCAAAAGCGTAATAAAAAATTTAAAAAGCGTAAAAAAGCACAACATTTTTTTTAATTAGAAAACCTTTTATTTTAAGTTAAAAATTGCTTTATTCAAGGCTTTTTGGTATAACAGTAAACAAAAATTGATAGTCCAAACAAAAAATTTTTATAGTATATATATTTATATATTTATATATTTATATATATTGTATATATATTTATATATATATATACATATCAAGTCAAGTTGGCTCAATTAATAATTAAATGGCCATACGAATTTTTTGGCTCAAATGGCCATACGAATTTTTTGCACATTTTCTATATTTTTTCTCGGTATACCGTACGGAATATCTCTTTTGTGTCTGAAGCAAATTAGGTATTGAATACGAACAAATCTATCCGAAAAAAGTTTGTTTTTATTGGTTGTACACAATTCTTAATTCCATCGACATTTAAAACGCAGAGTGCAGAGTGAAATGAGGGAGACAAATGTAGGTGCATAGAATTAAGGTGCTGCCATGTAGTAACAAAATGGTACAATTTCTTTATGTTGCCATTTTCGATCTGACAAATGTACTAAAAGCGTCAAAAGCACTAACAAAAAATATGAAAAGCGTACAGTTAGTGCTTTTTTTCCCTTTGGCACTAACTGAATACTAGTGAATAGTGATAGTGAATACTATCTAGTGCGAAAAGCACTAAGTTGGCATCCCTGGTGCTAGTGCGACCGATGAGTTATATTTAGTTGCAGAAACTTGAATTATGATGATTATGTGCCCTGGCTGGGTATTGAACCCAGCACCTTCGGGATCCAAGTCTAATGCACTAACCACCGAAGGCCACAATATTTCTTTAGATTTAGATTCAAAATTATTATCGCAATATAATATGTACATATTATATAGTCTGCCCCGTCCGACCTTTTGTGTTTCCTTACTGGTTTGTTTTTATATCTATTTCAAATTTTATTGTTAATTCTGTATAAGAATCTTCCAAATTGGTAGCTAATTATAGTAGAACCATGATACAATTTTGCTAACATTATCTTTATTCTGCTCCGGTAAGATCATGTAGCGTATCGTATAGTCGGCGCTGTCCGACTTTAGCCCTTCCTTACCGGTTTTCCATAAATTGTTAAATAATCATTGTTCTTATAACATACTTATAGTCTTCGATGCGTTACACTTTTAATATGTAGCTTATTATATGATACACTAATCCTGTACTAAAGTAAGGCTATAAAATCACTTAATTTCGTTTTGCATATCACATACCTTTATTCTTACAATATTCAGCAGATATCGCCGTTAACAACAATGTTTTCTCTGTTTACGCGACGTTTTATACCCTCCACCATAGGATGGGGGGTATATCCATTTTGTCACTGCGTTTGTAACACCTCTAAATATTGATCGGAGACCCCATAAAGTATATATATTCTTAATCGTCGTAAAATTCTAAGACGATTTAGCCATGTCCGTCTGTCCGTCCGTCCGTCTGTGGTAATCACGCTACAGTCCGCAATAATAGAGCCAGGTTGATCAAATTTGGTACAAATACTTCTTATAGTTGCAGGTTATTTGGGATTGCAAATGGGCCATATCGGTCCATATTTAGATATAGCTCCCATATATAGCATCTATATATGGGAGCTATCACTTGTTGTGATTCCTAATGTTCTCATCTACTATATTTTTTGTGTTTTCGGTGTTATTATACCCTACACCACACTGTGGTACAGGGTATTATAAGTTTGTTTCACGGCAGATGTTTGTAACACCTGAAAATAACACAGCTAGACCCACCTTAAAGTATACCGATCAACTCAGAATCACTAGTTGAATCGATTTAACGATGTCTGTCCGTCCGTCCGTCTGTCCATGTAAAGTTGTTCGTCGACTACAGGTCGCAATTTCACTCCGATCGTTCTGAAATTTTGCAGTTTAGAATATTTCGCGGCTGTTAAGATCGCTATAGAATTTGGTTGAAATCGGTTCAGATTTAGATATAGCTCCCATATATATCTTTCGTCCGATTTGGCCCTTTAGTCCTATAGAAGCTGTATTTTACATCCAATCGTTTTGAAATTTAGAATGGTAGAGTTTCTTGATCCACGAACCAACATTGCCGAATTTGAAGGAAATCGGTTCAGATTTAGATATAGCTCCCATATATATGTTTCGGCCGATTTGGCCCTTTAGTCCTATAGAAGCTGTATTTTACATCCGATCGTTTTGAAATTTAGAATGGTAGAGTTTCTTGATCCACGAACCAACATTGCCGAATTTGAAGAAAATCGGTTCAGATTTAGATATAGCTCCCATATATATCTTTCGTCCGATTTGGCCCTTTAGTCCTATAGAAGCTGTATTTTACATCCGATCGTTTTGAAATTTAGAATGGTAGAGTTTCTTGATCCACGAACCAACATTGCCGAATTTGAAGAAAATCGGTTAAGATTTAGCTATAGCTCCCATATATATCTTTCGTCCGATTTGGCCCTTTAGTCCTATAGAAGCTGTATTTTACATCCGATCGTTTTGAAATTTAGAGTGGTAGAGTTTCTTGATCCATGAACCAACATTGCCGAATTTAAAGAAAATCGGTTAAGATTTAGCTATAGCTCCCACATATATGTTTCGTCCGATTTTGCTCTTTAGTCCTGTAGAAGCTGTACTTTACATCCAATCATTTTGAAATTTAGAATGGTAGAGTGTCTTGATCCATGAACTAACACTACCGAATTTGAAGAAAATCGGTTAAGATCTATCTGTAGCTCCCATATATATGTTTCGTCCGATTTGGCCATTTAGTCCTATAAAAGCTGTATTTTACATCCAATCGTTTTGAAATTTAGAATGGTAGAGTTTCTTGATCCATGAACCAACATTGCCGAATTTTAAGAAAATCGGTTCAGATTTAGATATAGCTCCCATATATATCTTTCGTCCGATTTGGCCCTTTAGTCCTATAGAAGCTGTATTTTACATCCAATCTTTTTGAAATTTAGAATGGTAGAGTTTCTTGATCCATGAACCAACGCTGCTGAATTTGAAGAAAATCGGTTAAGATTTAGCTATAGCTCCCATATGTATGTTTCGTCCGATTTGGCCCTTTAGTCCTATAAAAGCTGTATTTTACGTCCAATCGTTTTGAAATTTAGAATAGTAGAGTTTCTTGATCCATGAACCAACACTACCGAATTTGAAGAAAATCGGTTAAGATTTAGCTATAGCTCCCACAGGTCGCAATTTCACTCCGATCGTTCTGAGTATTTCGCGGCTGTTAAGATCGCTATTGAATTTGGTTGAAATCGGTTAAGATTTAGCTATAGCTCCCATATATATGTTTCGTCCGATTTGGCCCTTTAGTTCTATAGAAGCTGTATTTTACATCCAATCGTTTTGAAATTTAGAATGGTACAGTTTCTTGGTCCATGAACCAACACTACCGAATTTGAAGAAAATCGGTTAAGATTTAGCTATAGCTCCCATATATATGTTTCGTCCGATTTGGCCCTTTAGTCCTATAAAAGCTGTATTTTGCATCCAATCCTTTTGAAATTTAGAATGGTAGAGTTTCTTGATCCATGAACCAACACTACCGAATTTGAAGAAAATCGGTTAAGATTTAGCTATAGCTCCCATATATTTGTTTCGTCCGTCCCGCACGACTGTAGCCTTTCCTTACTGGTTTAATATTATTAATTTTTTTAATGTACGAGTACATCTAAATTTAAATATATCAGTGGCAAAAACATAAAATGTAATTGATTCCAAAATTTTGCGCATATACGGCCAAACATGCTTTTGTCCGCCCATCCGCCGATGGCGGTGGAACACCACTGTGGCGTATCAGTGAAACCAGCTCCGCTGTACCTAAGTGCACTACAAATTCAACTCAACGGAGCTCTCAACGAAAATATGTTTTCCAATTAGAGTTTCTGCGCACTCACAAGCACACTGAGACAAGAATTACCTACTCAACAAGTACCACGGCTATTAAATGATTGTCTTGTGATGTGTTCTTTGATGCATTTTAATTTTTATCTTCTTCCGGTGCTCTTCGTGCGTTGCCCATTCACATGAAAAACTGAAAATGTGGGTTGGTGGGGAGGAAAAGAATAAGTAATTCGAAAAATTGCTTTTAAGACATCCCGACAATTTCGTTAGTTTTTCGATTTTAAGTCAAAATGTGTGTTATCTTCTCTACTTGTTTCAAAGACATGTTCGCATTGCAAACCTGCAAAATGAAATACGAACAGTGGCGTCTGTTAAAATTGGGAGATCACGATAGTTAAGAGAGGGGCACATTATTTGGGTTTCAATACGTTTCTGGCCGTTTTCATTTTTTGTTCTGTTTATCACTGTGATTGATGTTTAAAGTATGTTTGTGAAATTATTGGTTACATTTTGAAATTAGCACAAAAATATGACATGTATGTTGAAATCGTATATTTCCACACATCCATCCGGCCCTGTGACACAACCTTTAGTGATGGAATATACATATGATTATCAAAATAATTTTTTTGAGTTTAATAAACTCCCAACTACATTACTAGGCTTGTTTTTGGTCTGACACATTCCAAATACCGAACGAGTACATTGGGGTATGTACAGCTGGTGTCGCATCTAAAACTAGCCGAGAGTCACATCACACAAACTTTGATTGGCCAATTTCAGGCGAGGGTCGGTCCACCGTTTGAATCTGTTGCATTCACTGCATTTAATATTAAACATATGTGTGTGTGTTACTTTAGTTCGACCAAAACATGCGGTTGCCATTGCTGTGTGAACATAATTATTTTTTTATATTTTGGCTGCGATTTGTGTTTTTGGTTTCAATATTTGGCGCTAAAATGTCACTCAAACTGCCAGTGACTTAAAAATTTCACATGTGGTTTACACTCTCTTAGAGAAAAATAAAGCAACTCGCAGCGAAACATCGCTTCTGTTACATACGCTAAGGTCACAATCGGAAATAGGGTCATTCATTAAGCCTTAACAACTTTTTTTTAAATTATGATGAAACTTGGCAGGCATATTTTGTTTGTTTTAGGAAGTTTATGTACCAAATTTGAAGCCTTTTGCTTGGATAGAACAAATTTTATCGATTTGAATTGTATGGCGGTAGGCGATGAGCGTGGCCGATTTTGGTGAAATTCCATTTTTTTCTTAATTTAGTCAATATATTATTCGGTGCCAACATTCAATTATCTAGGATCACTCCTTTTATTTTATGCAAAAATGTTTATGAAGCCATCCCACTGTGAGACTTGGCAATCGCAGTGAGTGGTAAAATCGAAAACGTCCTCAGAGACACCCTACACGTGGCTCTGAACAAGTTGTCTAGATGGGCTAGAAGCAGCGGTTTGGGCGTTAACCCAAACAAGACAGAATTGGTTCTCTTTACTAGGATGAATAAGGTCCCACACGTGGACCATCCTTCTCGAATAAATGGAATAGATCTACATTTTTCTGAAAGTGCTAAATTTCTAGGAATAATTCTAGATAGGAAACTGTTATTCAGGCCTAACATCGCCTTATACTCCTGCAGGAAGGTTGTAGGGTCGCGGTGGCGCCTCTCTCCTAAAATCGTCTATTTGATATACATATATAGCAGTAGTTCATCCAATACTGTTATACGACATTGTGGTATGGTGGACAATAACAGACAAACTAACCATCATCAACTAGCAAATGTTCAGAGAACAGCCTGCCTGTGCATAAGCGGAGCAATCAGGACTACAGCGACTTAGTCTCTACAACCCCTACTCGATATTCTGCCGACTAATATTAGGGCGAAAGTAGTTGCAACCAGAGTGACACTAAGATTAAACCAACACGACGAAAACTGCAAAAGAAAAAAGCCATTCGTTTTGGGTCATTTTAAGTCGAATGAGCAATGTCCGTCTGTCTGTCTGCTGCGCACGATAACTCTCGAAAGGAGTATCCGACTGACTTCAAATTTGGTATGCGGTAATACTTTGATCTATCTCCGGATGAGTTCGAAGATGGGCTATTTTGGTCCACTCCTTCTAGTACCTCCCACACAAAGGGTTAACTTTTAGTGAAATATTCTTTAATATTTTCTATACTACTTATTAGAATCTTCTGATATTATACACATAATATTAGTATATTAGTCACTATCACCTTGAGAAAAATGGGCGAAGTTGCCGCACCTCTTTTGGTACCTCCCACACAAATGGACCATTTTGCACTAAAAGTTAACAGCTTATAACTTAAATACCAGTGCATAAATATACTTGATATTTTGTGCAGTGTTATGCTTTTATAGTGCCTACAGTCCTGTGAAAAGCGGTGGTTATTGCCACGTCCCTTTTGGTACCTGTCACACAAATATACAATTTTATACAAAAAGTTAAGAGCTTATAGCGTGAGTACCAATGCACATTGAAAAATGGGCGATATCAACACGCTCCTTTTGGTACCTCCCACACAAAATGGCCAAATCATACAAAAATTCAATATATGTATCATAACTTTAATATACCAGTTCACATAAACGCTTACAATTCGGTACAGTGCAATATATTTGAAGTATCTACTGTTTAGCTAATAATAGGAGTATTTGTTAAACCCCCTCTGGTACTTTTCTTTCGTTTGTGATTTTGGTTTTGAGTTAAGTTAGTTTATTATTGAATGCTGAACATACAACATCGACAGTCCGAAATATAAATTTTTTGTGCGGAATCTAAAGTGAAATTATTAATATTATTATGGCAGAGGATTTAGAATTTGTGTACAATACGCGCTTGCGTACAAGCAGCCTTACTGATAATTTCCAACAACAACTATCATCAGCGTTACAGCGTGATTTCGCACTTCACACAGAAGCAGACGAAGAACTAGATTTATTTGAAGACCAATGCGGTGAAAACACAGATTTTGTGCCCGAAGATGACGCCTAGGACATTGAATATGAATTGGAAATTGAAGCAAATGAAATATTCGACAGCGATGAAGAATCCGAGGAAGAAAGTGAGAATGCACCAACTCAAGCTACAGACGGTTTTTTGCTTGGAAAAGATGGTACCAAGTGGAGTACAGCTGAACCCTCTACAGTGAGATTCCGCCAGCACAACATCATGCGTTTCGGAGGTGGACCAAAAACAAACCTGACCACTCCGCTTGAGGTGTTCAAGCTTTTCTTTTCACCGAATATTACGTTCATCATCATAACACAAACAAATCTATATGGAGAAAAAGTTACACGCAAATGGAACGCAGAACATGCAAACTGCACACCACGAGTATGGGTTGATATGACAAGTGTTGAGCTTGACGCTGTCAGCTCTCAAGATTGATGTGGCAAGCTGATGCACTTCAAATATTCCGTGCAGCCATGTCATATAGACGATTTGTTACTTTGATGCGCTGTATTCGATTTGACGATGGTCCTACGAGCGCATTTCGTCAACAAACCGACAAAGCTTCTCCCATTCGCGACATATGAAACTTCTTGAATACCAATCTTGCCCGTAATTTTGAACCATACGAAAGTGTAACCATCGATGAACAGCTATTTCCATACCGTGGGCGAACAAAGTTCACGCAAAACATCCCATCAAAGCCCGCAAAATATGGCATAACAGTATGGGCATGCGATGCGAAAACCAAATATCCGTTGCATAGAAAATTATACACTGGTAAGGAGGGAGAACAACGAGAGACAAACCAAGGCGAAAATGTGCTCGAGTTTGGCAAATCGATACACCAACAACGGCTGAACTATTATTGCTGATAACTTCTTTGCAACATTAGACGCAGCAAAACGTCTTTCGTCGATTGGACTAGCGTTGGCACCATTAGATCCAACAAAAGGTGTCTTCCCAAAGAAGTGAAAAAATACAGCAAACGGCCAGTGCTTTCATCTGTATTCGGTTTCTATGATAACCTTATATCACTGTGCAGCTACGTTCCAAAGAAGAACAAAGCAGTAAATCTACTATCCACTGTGCACTACACCAAGGAAGTTGAAGGTGTAGCAAAAAAACCGGAAGCTATATTATTTTACAATTCAACAAATGCCGGTGTTGCTACAATGGACCAAATGGTAACGCATTACTCCACAAAACGGTCAACCAGACGTTGGCCATTAGCATTTTTTTGCAACATGATTGACGTCATAGGATTAGCCGCTTACATACAAGAGAAGCGACGATTGTTCTTGAACACGCTGCGTTAACAGTTGGTGCTTGCTAATACTGAAAATCGCATGAACAGCAACCATATTTTGGGACAACATTCAACCCGTTTGGTCATTGAATATTGCTTTGGAAGGCCGTTGAATATTCCCAGCAACATGCTGCCTAACCAACAAAGCGGCCCTAGTACACTGAGTTCCAGAAAAGATTGCAATTTGTTTCATGCAAGACGAAAAGTTGCGTAGGAAGACTAGTTTTTACTGCACCAAATGCACTAATCCTGTGTGCCAAGAACATTCTAAATTTGATTATACTTGTTTTTCATGCATTCCACAAAATGAATAAAAAATAATAGTAAAAAATAAATGATGTACGAACATACTTAAAAATTCAAAGTTACTGTGCCCTTTTGCCATACAAATGCATGAAAACGTATAGGTGAACACGCCAGAAGATTGGGTATTGACTCCAATGTCTTCTGCAGAAGCTGCGGAGATGAGTAAGAAGTGAAGAGCATTGAACACTTGCTATGGGACATTCCCGCTTTACGTAAACAACGACTGGACATACTAGGGTCGGCCTTTCTAGGCAGTCTAATAGATCTTTCCGGTACCGATATTCGTACTATCGATAAATTTGTATATCAAATAGGTTGGTTTTGATGAGTGGTATTTCGGCCTGTGGTAACACTAGGGACCTAAACTGGTCTATGTGCGTTGGCAAAAAAAAAAACGACTGTCACCGTAACCTAAACCTAAGATGAGGAATGTTCTAACGTGACACGTAAGCTTGCAAGTACATCTTCATCTAATAGGACTGGAAGAAAACGACGAATGCAGGGCTTTCAGGGAAAACATCGAAAAGATAGAAAATTTTCTGACTTTCATACATGCAAGATTCCGATATTTTGGGTCCGACACATTACCAGAATTTAATCATCTCAGAGGATATGACTGCAGATACTGAGAAAATTCGTGTCCGATTTTCTGTAACCCACGAGGTGTTAAAAAGATCATAGATAAGGAGCGCACAACACTGCCCTCCTAAGAAAGAAAGTCGTATCTCCACTTCAGTAGTTTTGAGATACTTAGCTTTAACCTTTTATAACTTTCGCGGCTTTTAATTTTATGTTTATATTAGCTACCTAAATTGGTCTATGTGAGCTGGTAATACCGACTGCCATCCCTCCATAAACCTAAACCTAAAGGCGCGAAAGTTATAAAACGCAAAAGCTAAATATCTCAAAACTACTGAAATGGAGATATGACTTTCTTTCTTTGGAGGGCAGAACAGGTCGAAACACTGGGTTAAGTGTATGTCCATGGATATGAGGCGTTGAAACCCTTCCTCTCTTCCACTTAACCTATTCGAAATTATGGTATTTAATAACTTTGGGGTACATTCTATCTTAAGGCTTAATATTAGACTGGTGCGGTTTGCGAATGAACTATTTCAATTTAACGGGTTACTTTACTGCACGGTACGAACTAGTTCACACAACTCGTTTAGTAGTTCACCATGTCTTTTTTCTTCAAACATGTCATATCGTGCTCTATTCTCAGCTGTTATGTGTTGTTTTCATTTTAAACAAACATGTTTGTAGTATATTCAACTGATATCAACTGGTGATATACCAAACGAAATGCGCTTGTGAACTAAAGTGAGCTGGTGGAATAACGTGAGCTGGTGAACTAAAGTGAGCAGGTAAACTAAAGTGAGCTGGTGAACTAAATGAACGAACTTGTTCACACAATTGAACTAAACTAAAGTGAGCGATCATTTAAAAGGACTGCAGTGCGCAACTCTACTAAATATCCTTTCCACCATTGGATGTGGGTATTTGTCACTCCGTTTGTAACACATCAGAATATAGGTCAGACACCCAATAAAGTATATACATTGTAAATAAAACAAAACGTTTTCAGAGAATTATCTTAATATTTTTCTTATGATAGAAGGATCTATGACAATTATGTGTGAAACAAATATCGGCTCGCCACGTGTGACTCACATTTAACATCGTGTATTATGGTTGGACCACCCTTTATATTCTTAGTCGTCGTAAAATTCTACAATAATTGAGCTAGATGACTGAAATGCAATACAGATACTTACTATAGGAGCAGGTAACTTGGAATAGAAAATGGACAATAACGCTCCATTTTTTGATATAGCTCCCATATATAGCATCTGTCCGATTTGACTGCTTAACGCCATACAGACAGTAAATTGTAACTCATTGGGCTGAGAATTGGTTTTTTTGGTGTATTTACTTCGATATAGCCCCCACACAAAGGTTCCTATAGATTTTACTTCTTAACGCAACAAAATTCACAAATTTCAACGAATCAAGCTAAAATTTTAGAATATTAATTTATGTTTACCCGAAACCATTCACATGCGATCCAAGGTGGAGGGTATATAAGATTCGGCATGGCCGAACCTAACACCCTGTTTACTTGTAGATATTTATTTGCGACACCACGCTGTGGCTCAGTGTATTATGACTTGTGCATTTATTTGTTACGCTTAAAAAGAGAGGAGATAGACCTATAGTTTATTATACCATGTCTGTCTGTCCGTCTTTACGTCTGTCCATATAATCTGGTGATCAATGTGAAGTTCGCATCTTTACGAAAAATGAATCGATCTTTACGAAAAATGGTTGTGCGACATTTCTTAGATTAGTTATGATCCCTATTGAAAATGGGGCACATCGGTCCATGTTTTGATACAGCCTCCGTAAAACGTTCCCCAAAGATAATAACAATATGTTCGCTCTAGAGAACACATTTTTCAATTGGTCTGGCTGTAATTTAAGTATTTATACTTTATATCGTACATAGTTAAAATGGACACCTCGGTCCATGTTTTGATATAAGCCCCACCGATGTCATTTATTGACGCTCTTGATAACAATTTTTTCGATAAATTTCGCTGAAATTTTGGCATTTTGCACATTATTTATCGTTTTGACATATCACCCATATAAAGATCCCATTCGTTTTGATTTTTTGACGCTCTAGGGACACATTTTATATAGCCCCCATATGAAGGTCTCAGACGAATTTTACTTCTTGGCGGTAGAAATATACGCTATTTAACATGAAACAATTTATATTAATAAACATATAAATACTATTGGTCATAGCAAACACTGGTGGAGGGTAGTACACATTCGACCTCGCCAGACTTTAGTCTTTCCTTACTAATTATACCCTCACTTTAGTGTGACGAGGGTGTAACACATCGAAGGAGTTACCTAAGACCCCAAGTATGTGCGGCGGAAATCCTTTTTTGGTCATTTTAAGTCGAATGATGCGCATGATAAATCTCGAAAGGAGTAACCGATTGACTTTAAATTTGATATGTGGTAATATTTTTTGCTATCTCCGGCTAAGTTCGAAGATGGGCCATATTGGTCCACCCCATCTAGTACCTCCCCCACAAAGGGTTAAATGTTGTGAAATATTGATTTTTTTAATAACTGATATACTACTTATTAGAATCTTCTGAAATTCCACACATAGTATTAGTTTATTAGTCGCTATCAACTCGAGAATTATGGGCGAAGTTGCCACGCCCCTTTTGGTACCTCCGACACAAATGCAGCATTTTACACCAAAGGTTAACAGCTTATAACATTAATAGCAGTTTGTAAAAATACTTGACATTTTATACGGTGTAATGCTCTATAGTACCTACAGTCCAGTGAGAAGTGGACGTTATCGCCACGCCCCTTTTGGTACCTCCCACACAAAGGTACCATTTTGCACCAAAAGTTAACAGCTTATAACATTAATACCAGCGTATAAAAATACTTGAAATTTTGTACAGTGTAATGCTTTTATAGTGCCTATAACCCTGTGAAAAATGAGCGTTATTACCACGCCCCTTTTTGTACCTCCCACACAAAATGACCAAATCATACCACAATTTAATATCTAATAACGTTAATATACCAGTGGCCATAGCCGCTCATAATTGCAATGCAATGTATATAAATTATCTACTGTTCAGCGAAAAATTGGTGTATGTGGTACCTCCCACACAAATTGACAGAATGATTCGTGTAATATTAAATTACTCGCAAAGTGAGGGTATTGTTTTTTATTACATTTCTGTTGCAGATTTGATTCATTATCATTGTGATTGTAGTTTATCTGCCTTTATTTAGTTCTATGTGAGTGTACACTTTGGTTTCTTTGTGATATACAGTTCATTTCTGTCATCATATAATTTAAACTTTTTTTATGTATCAGTAATTGTAGCTGTTGCAGCAACACTTGTTGGTCATTTGCAACATAGTTCCCGATCCATTTCAAATGAATGCAGAATGTTTTTACGCGGTACGCAAGTACAGTGGGACGTATCGGTAATTTGTATAACATTGTCATTAACGTTTTATACGATGGGGGGTATATTCATTTTGTCACTCCGTTTGTAACACCTCTAAATATTGATCTGAGACCCCATAAAGTATATATATATTCTTAATCGTCGTAAAATTCTAAGACGATTTAGCCATGTCCGTCCGTCCGTCAATCTGTGGTAATCACGCTACAGTCCGCAATAATAGAGCTAGGTTGATCAAATTTGGTACAAATACTTCTTATAGTTGCAGGTTGTTTGGGATTGCAAATGGGCCATATCGGTCCATATTTAGATACAGCTCCCATATATAGCATCTAACTTGTTGTGATTCCTACTGTTCTCATATTTTTTGTGTTTTTCGGTTATTTTCTTTAGGTTTGAGTTATTTTGTGAGGTCACATGCTATCCATGGTGGAGGGTATATAAGATTCGGCATGGCCGAACTTAACGCTTTTACTTGTTTTTTTTTTTTTTGATATTTATGCAAGATTGCATTTAAAAGAAACCACCAGTGGTACGGATTATTAAAACCTTGTCAATTTCTTTGTAGATCACAAGATGCGAAATGATAGACACATCGCTCATTATACTACTCGGAATTCTGAGTTGATTTACATATGTCTGTCTGTCCGTATAAACAGCGAGAAAGGTAACAGCATATACAAAATAATGAACATCCTCCCAACAACTCACATACAAACAGAAGCTCTGGTGAATAATGCGGGTACAAGAATAGCAGCAATAGATGCTAAACGGTGGGCCATTTAAAATTTTAAATTTGAATCGGTTATAAAAAAAAATACTGATAATTTTTCCAAATTTCTGGTTTAAGTTTGTCATTTAATAACACTATGCGATAAAATATTTGTCGAAGGACTGCGCATAACATTTTCTGGTGAAATATGGAGTCCTAACACGAAAAAAATATTACAAAAAATGTTGTGGTAAATTTTTTTTTAAAATACTTTTCTGTAAAATTCCTTGGTTATTTTGGTATTCAAAGAAAAATGCCATTTTTTGAGATGAAGGAGCGGATGTTTATTCCATAATAAAGAGGAAGGTATGCCGTCAATGAAATTTTCCATAACCAAATCGCAAAGTGGCTGCCCTATGTCCTCGATAGCCTCACGAATTCAATCTTTGAGGTCTCCCAAAGGGAGAAGTCGCAAGGTGTTAAATCACAAGATCTCGGTGGCCAATTGTGATCACCTCTTCGAGGGATAACACGGCCCGGAAACTTTTCCCGTAACAGAGCAATGGTTTCGTTGCTTGTGTGGCACGTAGCACCGTCTTGTTGAAAGTAAACGTTGTCCAGATCAATACCATCCAACTCCGACCATAAAAAATCATTAATCGTCTCTCGATAGCGCAATCCATTTACCGTAACTGTTGATCCAACCTCATTTTCGAAAATGTAAGGTCCAATGACCCCGCCGGACCATAAACCACACCAAACAGTCACACGTTGGGGATGGAGAGGCTTCTCAACAATAACTCTTGGGTTTTCCGAGCCCCAAATGCGACAATTTTGCTGGTTGTCGTAGCCACCGAGGTGGAAATGGGTCTCATCAGTCAAGATGATTTTTCGATGGAATAACGGAATTCACCATTTCAGATTTTCACCATTTTTGTAGTGAATTTTAATAATTTCAATGCGTTGTTGAATCATGTATCGCTCCATTTTTAGTAATGGCGTAGTTTCTACTTGTCAAATATCAAAGAATAAAAGCTTCAAAAGTGACAGCTACCGAAATACCGGATGATTCAAAATAACACCGCTTGTTGGAAAACCCATAAGTATATTCTGGTATTAAAGATGAAATCTGTTAACTTTTGGTACAAAATTGTCAATTTGTGTGGGAGGTACCAAAAGGGGCGTGGCAATAACGCCCACTCTTCTGTGGACGTACTATAAAAGCATTACACTGTACAAAATTTCAATTATTTATATGCACTGATATTAAAGATATAAGCTGGTAACATTTGGTACAAAATGGTCCATTTGCGTGGGAGGTACCCAAAGGAACGTGCCAATAACGCCCACTCTTTTCTAGACTATAGGCACTATGAAAGCATTACACTGTACAAAATGTCAAGTATTTGTATGAACTGATATTAAAGCCACAATCAGTTAACTTTTGGTGCAAAATGGTCCATTTGTGTTGGAGGTTCCTAAAAGGAAGTGCCACTTCGCCCATTTGACATGTTAGCGACGTATTAGTTGACGTGTTAGCGACTGACAAACTAATAATATGTGTGAAATTTCAGAAGATTCGAGTAAGTAGTGTAGAAGGTACTAAAGAATCAATATTTCACTAAAATGTAATCCTTTGTGGGGGAGGTACTTGAAGGAGTGGACCAATATGGACCATCTTCGAACCTAGCCAGAGATAGAGCAACATATTACCGTATACCAAATTTTAAGTCAATCAGTTACTCCTTTCGAGATTTATCGTGCGCACCAGCCAGCAGATGGACAGACAGACGGACGGACGGACATTGCTCATTCGACTTAAAATGACTCAAAACGGATATCCGTCGAACATACTTAGGGTCTTAGGACACTTCTTCGACGTGTTACACTTTTGGCACGTAGATAATGATATATGTATACCCTCCTCTCTAAGGTGAGGGGATACAAATGGTATAAATTGAAGAAGCTTGGCAACAATACCAGTGAATATTTTTGACCTATTCTTTCTTCGAGAACATTCTCTACGAAGATTCCTTTAAGATGAATAAAAATATGTTATACTTTTTTAAATAACTTTTTCTATAACTGCAAATACGACTTGTACTTTTTTCCAAAAAAAATAAATGACAAAAAAACATTTTTTTTTAATTAACCTAATAGCAAATTTTGTTGCATATTCAGAAAAGCTGGATATATCTCCGTAACTATACGAGATAACACTGTAAACAATCTTTTGTGGACCTCAGGTGGTAGAAAAAGGATTTTATGAATCAGACGAAAAAGACAAGATACACGCGCTTAAACATTTTTTCACCCGAGGAGACCAACTTTGAGACCCTGTAGCTCCGCCCCTGCAATCGGTTGACTGATTAAGAACTGTCAAATTATTTTTCTGTTTTTAATTCTTCCAAATGTGCGATGAAGCATTTTCCACGTCATTACTCAGGATTTGGATATACATGATTCCAATACTTCGGATCCGACATATGACCACGTCTGACTCATCTCAGAAGATCTGACTGGAAGATACTGAGGAAATTCGAGTCGACAATTCTTGGGGATAAAAAAGATTATAAATATGAGACATTTAAATATATCTCCTCGCCTGTCAGTCCATGTATCCTTGTAATACAATGAATTTTCGCAAAAATAGAAATTCACAATGAATTTTGGCACCAATGACTATCAAATGGGTTCAGATTTATGTACATAATAGTAACATTGGGAGGCCAACCGAAGGAGAATTGTACCAAAAGTGATAAACTCATACCAAGCACAATCCAAATACTATCCAAATACTATTTATCAGCGCAATTTGAGAATATTTCCCCCCTCTGGTAAATCCCACACAAATTGGCAAATTGTTACAAAAAATATTTCTGCATAACTTCTGTAGCAATCATTTAAATTTCTGTAATTTAGATTACATTACCAATGGCTATAATCTAGCAAGTAATGGGCAATATTTTTCTGCTGTTTTCAGACGGCCTGAAATTTCATAATGATTGCTAACTCAAAAGTATTTCCTTCAAATGCTGATGTATTTTTAATAAAACGATTGCCGTATTGATTGCTCTGTTAACGCTGCAGAATTCGCTTGACAATACCGTCATCAAACTAAGTCTGACCTTTGTATACCACTTACAATAATTACCTGTTATTCGGGTAATATCATTTCTTCAATTGCACTTAGTTACGAATTTAATTGATTGATTTCTAAAAGTAAATTGATTGATTTACAAAATTGAAAAAAAAAGTCGTCTAGCCGTTGTCTGCAATGCTTCCGACCAATAAGCTCTTAATGCTTCAATAAGCTGTCCTTGAAAGTAATGCCCGAATGAACATTAAATTCCTAAATTTGAACATCATAACAATCATGCGACAACGCCAACGCTATTTTCAAGCCAGGGTCGGATTCAACCAATTGAGACCAAAATTCATTGTGAAGGTCGCATAGTCATTATCTGAAAATTTTAAAAAAACCAACAAAAGCTTATATAACCCACACACAAGTGCTCAACCACTCACTTTTGCAATTTATTTAATACCTCACAAAACAAAATTCAAATGTCACAATAACATCATCAGGAATGTTCACTGTAATAGTGAGTAAATGTCCTTAGTCCTTTCCATTGCCGGAATCGCCATTCTGGCTAATGCCACTTCCGTTCACTGTTTGTGTAGGAGTGTGTGTGTGTATGGGTGTGGATATATGTATGTGTGCTTGCGATATTCTTGGAATCGTTTGCCAGGCATTGTTGGCCATTTTATGGCCAAGTGATTCTTGGGAAGCTTGCCCTAAATGAGACATCAAAAGGATTTTATTTGTCATTGCATAGTGTAGTAAATTTAACAAACAACTATGATTTAGCCGATGTTGTCGCAAAATGAGACAGATGAATAAAGTATATCGCATGCATACATACATTAGGGTGGGTTGGAGAAAAATTAACTGAACAGATTATTTGGGGATACACATTTTCTTAAAATAAAGGGTCCGCCAAATAACTTTTTTTTGAAAACATCGCGCAATACATCGAGTTTGGCTTCGGCTGTGTGGCACGTAGCGCCGTCCTGTTGAAACCAAATGTTGCCAATATCCTCCTCTTCAATTTTTGTGAACAAAAATTCGTTCAACATGGCCCGATAACGACCGCCATTGACTGTAACGGCCACTCCTTGCTCCTTTTCGAAAAATGGCCCAATTATGCCTCTGGACCAAAATTCGCACCAAACAGTGACTCGTTTTGGGTGTATCGGCTTTTCAATGTATGCGTGCGCGTTTTCTGTGCCCCAAATACGACAATTTTGCTTGTTTACATACCCGCCAAGATCAAAATGAGCTTCATCTGAAAAGATGATTTTTTTTGGCAAAATCGGCATCTTCTGTAAGTCGATCGCTCCCAGCGTTGTTCAAGCGTATACACAACCATATTCGTTCAGCGGAAGAATAAAACTAATTATCTGTCAAATCAGACATGAGCTAAGTGTTACCATTCACGAAATAAGCACTAGTTGAAAAAAAACTTTAGATGGCGGAACCGTTATAACATGCATTACACTTTAAAAAAAAAAATATTATTGCAATTTTAAGATGTTATCGGATTCCAATTCCGGCTGTACATTTGAAATATTCACTTTTTATTCAAAATATAATAGTAACATAATTCTGTACATAAAAAGTCCAAAATTTTAATATGCAGAGTATGTTAAACCAGTAAGGAAAGGCAGAAAGTCGGGCGGGGCCGACTATATAATACCCTACACCTCCCTAACAATGCGATAAAGGTCACTGCGATAATAATTTGGAATAATTGGTAAGTAGGCAGGAACATATTATCTAATTCTGAGCCGATAATCGCTAAATTAAGCAATATTCGTTCCTAAATTGAGAAACATCTTTCCGGAAAATATTAATGATCGGATGTAAAGTACAACTTCTATAGCGCGTTGATACCAAATCAGGAGGAACAAATATATGGAGGTTATATATAAATCTGAACCGATTTTCCCTGAATACTCATTCATGTAAAAAGACCTCTTTCTGTAGAATTTCGTACTGATCGGATAAAAAATACAGTCTCTACAGCGCTTACATGTCAAATCGGGGGTAACATATATATGGGGGCTATATCTAAATCTGAACCGATTTTCTCCGAATTTGGCAGTATTCCTTCATGTAATATAAAAAAAATTCTTTTTGCCGAATTTCGCACTGATCGGATATAAAATACAGTTTCTACAGCGCTTACATCTCAAATCGGGGGTTACATATATATGGGGGCTATATCTAAATCTGAACCGATTTTCTCCGACTTTGACAGTATTCCTTCATGTAATAAGAAACCTCTTTCTGCCGAATTTCACACTGATCGGTTATAAAATAAATTATTTACGGCGCTTACATGTCAAATCGGGGGTAACGTATATATGGGGGCTATATCTAAATCTGAACCGGTTTCTTCCAAATTTAACAGTGTTCATTAATATAATAAGAGACCTCTTTCTGCTGAATTTCATACTGATCGGATATAAAATACAGTCTCTACAGCGCTTACATGTCAAATCGGTGGTAACATATATATGGGGGCTATATCTAAATCTGAACCAATTTTCTCCGAATTTGGCAGTATTCCTTCGAGTATTAAGAAACCTCTTTCTGCCAAATTTCGCACTGATCGGATATAAAATACAGTTTCTACAGCATTTACATGTCAAATCGGGGGTAACATATATATGTGGGCTATATCTAAATCTGAACCGATTTTCTCCGAATTTGGCAGTATTCCTTTGAGTAATAAGAAACCTCTTTCTGCCGAATTTCGCACTGATCGGATATAAAATACAGTTTCTACAGCATTTACATGTCAAATCGGGGGCAACGTATATATGGGGGATATATCTAAATCTGAACCGATTTCTTCCAAATTTAACAGTGTTCATTAATACAATAAGAGACCTGTTTCTGCTGAATTTCATACTGATCGGATATAAAATGAAGTTTTTACAGCGCTTACATGTCAAATCGGGTCTAACATATATATGGGGGCTATATCCAAATCTGAACCGATTTTAACCAAATTAAATAGGGATCGTCCTTGTCCGTCTACAGACGGACAGACAGACGGACATAGCTAAATCGACTCAGAAAGTGATTACAAGTTGATCGGTATAATAAACAATGGATCTATCTCTTCTCCTTTTGGGTGTTACAAACAAATGCACAAAGTCATAATACCCTGTACCACAGTGTGGTGTAGGGTATAAAAATCAAAATTGCATATACCCAGCAAAATCTTGGTAAGTACCTGTCATTATTCACTGCATTACCAAATAATGACATCTCATTATTCGCTGCATTACTTTCGGCTTATTAATAATGACTGACCAATAATAACTGAAATAAGTGATTTTTTGTTATCAAAATCATTTTGGCAAATTTTAATATAATGCCATTTTGGCTATATGTGGGTTATTGTACAAGATTTATTTATATTTCAACATGTTTTCAAACAATACGTACAAATTTGAATGAAAATACTAGATATTCGAATATGGCATGAGGAAATTGTTTGTTTCGAGAAATATGCGCGACAATATGCAAAAAATCATTTTAAATGGCCATTTCTACATATCTACTACTTATTGGTAATGAATTATTCAAGTACATAAAATCGAGCTACAAATAAGTACTTATTATGCTACTTTATTGTATGCTTTTGGGAAGTACTTTCCTCCAATGACATCCCCATGTTAAAATAATGAGAAAAGTGGCTAAATAATAAGTACTTACCATTATCGAACTTTGCTTACTCGTCGGATTATTTGGTAATGAGAAATTTTGCTGGGTAATTTCGCTGTCTACTCATCACTAATTACACTGTGTGTGCTCAAAATACACTTTAAAAATGTATCCTGGATGAAAACAACTTAATCCACATAATTTCGGCCATCTAAATCGAATGGCATTAGGCGTTTTTTACTATGACATTGCGTTTTAGAGATATTTAGCCACAAAGTTTGTTGGGTAAACAAAGAGGTTAGTAAATTCAAACACATTTTAGTATAGAAAGATTCGGAAATTGAACCACCATGTTGCAAGACAAAAAAATTATGTCTTGATGATGTTTTATCATATTTGCCTTTATATGCCAAATGCCAAATTTGAAATACTGTTTAATCGTACAATTTTTTCCTACGGAAAGGAAAACTATGGATTAAATAGTTTTCTGAGGCTTCAACAAAGAAACGATGTCCGAAATTAGATTTGGTTCTAATCGGGTGTCAGAAAATTGTCCCACGGCGATTTTTTTATATTTTATGATTCTTCTTAATAATGTGTGACGTGTTTTAAAACTTTTTGCCAAATTAATTCTAAGATATGTGCAAATGGGCATTGTGTTTGTAATTTGGAATGATTTATTTAGTTTCAGTTAAAAAAGTACTTTGCTCCACCGCCTCATGAGGGCTTATTCCAAGGAGGAGTTGAAGATGACGATCAGAACAAACTAGATCTGACACGATAACCCTAAAACGCGCAGAATTTTTTCATAGATCAAGAATCGAGACTAAATATATTCTAAACAGATTTTTATAAACCTGGACAAAAAACCTCATTTCTGCCAAAATATATAAAATCGGACGTAAAATACATTTTCAAAAGATCATAAATACTAAATCGGCAGGAACATCTGAAATTTAGCAGTGTTATGTATAATGCACTGATATTAGTGTATACCAGTTAAGATGTTGCATCAGAATTGACACCAATTTATTTATCGAATACCTTCCCACCACTTGCAACTGAAAGGCAGGCAGTGAGTTAAAAAAACAATCGTAAATGATGGTTTAACGATTTTAACTGATCGAATGCCAGTAATTTATTGTCTATTTATACAGTTATAATGAACACAACATCAATTCAATAATATACTAGGTCAGAATTAGTAAAGTAAACAATTTTGCATGGGCAACACGGAACATACATATTATTGTATAACTATATTTTAGCAAGAATAAAATTACTAATAAGCAAAAAAATTTGCTGACGTTAACAATAAGTGAGTAAAATCAACTTTGTTCATACTAAACAATTTATACATATAAACATAATGACTGGTTTGTGGTCAGTGACAGTTTGTTAATTGGGTCACATAAAATATGTTACATTTTGTATATATCGTATATATATATTGTATATAGTAGAGGACACATTTTTTTTTATAGAGTTATGAGCAATTTAAAGTTGACGAAATTCGTTTGTGGGTTCATTCTTTAGCTTGCATCTCCTGAAATACGTGACCGATTTTATAGTGCTATACCTTGTTTTGAAGGTAATTTCAACTAACTGGTACTGCGAGACATATATAGTAATTTTTAATGTTTTAAAAACGATTACACCATTCGATTTTTTTAAATTTTAATGTCGTGTTCTTAGATGTCTTTGTTTGGAAGTACTGTATGAATTTGAAAGTGGTGAATTGATGGTAACTATTTTTTACGATTTTTTTAAAAAACCATTTGCATAATTTCTGTGAAAAAATTACTAATTTTGCAAAATTATTAAAAAAAAACTCGTTAAACGATAGCAAGAGTCGAAAGATAAGAAAGTACTTGTTAAAATATACGTTGAGATGAAATTTTTTTTTAAATCACAGCAACCTGGATTTCTCTTTTTGATGTAAAACCAGTAAGGAAAGGCAGAAAGTCGTGCGGGGCCGACTATATAATACCCTACACCTCCCTAACAATGCGATAAGGGTCATTGCCATAATAATTTGGAATAATTGGTAATTGGGTAGAAACATATTATCTAATTCTGAAACGATAATCGCTAAATTAAGCAATATTCGTTCATAAATTGAGAAACATCTTTCTGGAAAATTTTAATGATCGGAAGTAAAATACAACTTCTATAGCGGTTTGATACCAAATTAGGAGGAATCTAAATCTGAACCGATTTCTTCCAAATTTAATAGTGTTCATCCATATAATAAGAAACCTCTTTCTGCCGAATTTCATACTGATCGGATATAAAATAAAGTTTTTACAGCGCTTATATATCAAATCGGGGCTAACATATATATGGGGGCTATATCTAAATCTGAACCGATTTTAACCAAATTCAATAGGGATCGTCCTTGGGCCAAAAAAAAGATATGTGTAAAGTTTCGTCGAGATCGGACCATAATTGCGACCTGTACTTTGATTACAAGCATACATGCACAGACGAACAGACAGACGGACAGACAGACGGACATAGCTAAATCAACTCAGAAAGTGATTCTAAGTCGATCGGTATAATAAACGATGGGTCTATTTTTTCTCCTTTTGGGTGTTACAAACAAATGCACAATGTTATAATACCCTGTACCACAGTGTGGTGTAGGGTATAAAAAACGGTAAGGAAAGCCAAAAGTCGGACTAAGCTTAAACGACTCAAAAAGTGATTCTATGTTCATCGGTTTAATAAGCAATGGGTCTATATTATCTCCCTTTGAGTGTTGCAAACAATTCGTAATTTCCTGTACCTAGAGATTTTTTTCCCGGGAACCTGATCCCGGGAAACCCCGAAAAAGTTATAATTTTCATAAATTATGACTTTTTTGCATAAATAAACGTTTCCTAAGTATGTTGACAAACCGCAGCTTTTGTTCTAACAATTCGGCTGCATGTTTTTGTGTAGTTGCAATATTCAAACAACATTTTTAATTTTTCAATGAAAAAGGCCGAAAAGATGTATTTTTATCCCCTCACCATAGAGAGGAGGGTATATATCATTTGCTACGAACCAAAACTGTAACACATCGAAGGAGTGACCCAAGACCCTAAGTATGTTCGGCGGATATCCGTTTTGGGCCATTTTATGTCGAATGAGCAATGTCCGTCCGTCTGTCTGTCTGTCTGCTGGCTGGTGCGCACGATAACTTTCGAAAGGAGTAACCGATTGACTTCAACTGTGGTATGTGGCAATATTTTCTTCTATCTCCGGCTAAGTTCGAAGATGGGCCATATTGGTCCACTCCTTCTAGTACCTCCCCCACAAAGGGTTAACATTTAGTGAAATATTGATTATTTAATAACTTCTATACAACTTATTTGCATCCTCTGAAATTCTACACATAGTATTAGTTTATTAGTCATTATTAACTCGAGAAAAATGGGCGAAGGGTCCACGCCCCTTTTGGTACCTCCCACGCAAATGGACAATTTTGAACCAATAGTTAATAGCTTATAACTTTATTACCAGTGCATACAAATACTTGAAATATAGTACAGTTTAAAGCTTTTATAGTACCTAAAGTCCAGAAAAAAGGGCGTTATTTATTATTTAATAAGTAAAAAAGTTTCAGTCGGGTAAACCGACTAAGGTATACCCTCACTTTGTGAGTAATGTAATATTGAATTTTGGACGACTTATTCTGTCAATTTGTGTGGGAGCTACCAGAAGGGGTTTAACAACCACACCTATTTTGCGCTGAACAGTACACGGGGCAAACTAGTCTTTTTTGATATGTTTCAATTAAAAAAATATATATTTGGAACAGAAAATTTTAAATATTAAATATTTATTAACAAATAAATTTTATTTGAAAATCAAAAAAACGTTATTTGGGGCGCATACGTTAATATATTACAACAAGATATATTTGGGAACTCATTTTCTCAAATAAAATATGTCTTTCAATACAAATAAAACTATTATTCAGAAATTTCCCCAAAAATATTTTATTTATGAAAGATTTTCAAAATTTAGCAGACTTTCGATTTTTAGTTTTAATTTTTCTTGAATTTCGAATTATATCTTACAAGTCAAAATGGCATATGTCGCATTGACTTTTGTTCAATGGAAACATTTTTAATTTCTAAACATTCCAAGTCGTCACTTGGTGCCAATTAATCAAGCAATTTATCGTTATTCTAGATTATACGATTTAAATTACAAAAAGGGCTTTTGGGAACATTAACCATTTCTTAAAACTGGACTTTGAATTACTGAAAAACTTAAAACAAATAAATAAATTTTACGTACATTTAAAATTTCTAATTAAATTACTGAAAAACGTTAAACTTTGCATTAAAAAATCTAAAAATAAAAACCAGTAAGGAAAGGCAGAAAGTCGGGCGGGGCCGACTATATAATACCCTACACCTCCCTAACAATGCGATAAGGGTCATTGCCATAATAATTTGGAATAATTGGTAAATGGGTAGAAACATATTATCTAATTCTGAAACGATAATCGCTAAATTAAGCAATATTCGTTCATAAATTGAGAAACATCTTTCTGGAAAATTTTAATGATCGGAAGTAAAATACAACTTTTATAGCGGTTTGATACCAAATCAGGAGGAACATATATATGGAGCTTTAATATAAATCTGAACCGATCTTCCCTGAATACTAATTAATGTAAAAAGACATCCTTCTGTCGAATTTCGTACTGATCGGATATAAAATACAGTCTCTACAGCGCTTACAGGTCAAATCGGGGGTAACATATATATGGGAGCTATATCTAAATCTAAACCGATTTTCTCCGAATTTGGCAGTATTCCTTCATGTAGAAATAAATCTCTTTTTGACGACTTTCGCACTGATCGGTTATAAAATAACATTTTTACAGGGCTCACATGTCAAATCATGAGTAACGTATATATGGGGGCTATATCTAAATCTGAATCGATTTCTTCCAAATTTAAAAGTGTTTATTCATATAATAGGAAACCTCTTTCTGACGAATTTCATACTGATCGGATATAAAATACAGTTTTTACAGCGCTTACATGTCAAATCGGGGGTTACATATATATGGGGGCTATATCTAAATCCGAACCGATTTTCTCCGAATTTGGCAGTATTCATTTCATGTAATAAGAAACCTCTTTCTGCCGAATTTCGCACTGATCGGATATAAAATACAGTTTATAAAGCGCTTACATGTCAAATCGGGGGTAACATATACATGGGGGCTATATCTAAATCTGAGCCGATTTTCTCCGAATTTAGCAGTATTCCTTCATGTAATAAGAAACCTCTCTTTGCCGAATTTCGCACTGATCGGATATAAAATAATGTTTTTACAGCGCTTACATGTCAAATCGGGGTAACATATATATGGGGGCTATATCTAAATCTAAACCGATTTTAACCAAATTCAATAGGGATCGTCCTTGGACTAAAAAATAGATATGTGTAAAGTTTCGTCGAGATCGGACCATAATTGCGACCTGTACTTTGATTACAAGAATACATGCACAGACAGACGGACACACAGACAGACGGACAGACGGACATAGCTAAATCAACTCAGAAAGTGATTCTAAGTCGATCGGTATAATAAACGACTCGTTCGAGCATTTCGACTGGTAACTGGCGAATGACACGCGTGATGTTTTGCTCCAAAGGCTGAATCGAAGCGGGTTTGTCCGCATAAACTTTAGACTTAACATATCCCCATAGGAAAAATTCTAACGGTGTGATGTCACACGATCTTAATGGCCAATCGACCGGCCCAAAACGTGAAATTATCTGCTCACCGAAGTGTTCTCTCAATAAATCCATTGATTGATGCGATGTGTGGGAAGTTGTCTTGTTGAAATCAAATGTCGCCGAGATCAGGAGCTTCAATTTCAGGCATCAAATAGTCGGTTATCACGGCACGATAACGGTCGCCATTGACGGTTACGTTCTCATCGGCATCATTTTTGAAGGTCGTAGGTCGACTGGAAAGTGTGGATTTAAAAGTGGATTTAAAAATAAATGGACTTAGCGTATTTTGCGAACGATTATTTTGATAATAAAACTGAATAATTTGTATACGTTGTTCAGGCGTAAGTCTTTCCATGATGAAATGCCACACAATACTTAACAAAAACAGCATGACACGACTTATTCGTAATCTTTCAAAAAAAGGCTATTGAAAAAGTATCTCTACTTAGATCGCCCATTTTTTTGTTTAAGCAAATTATTAAAAAACCATTAAGGAAAGACAGAAAGTCGGGCAAGGCCGACTATATAATACAGTAATAGATCTACACGGGGACCACAACAATGTAAAAACTGATTTGTATAAATTTTATTGAGATGAATTCTTGCCAAAATAGAATACAAACTGCAAAGTTTCTGCTAAATTTCTTAGAGAATGTGGTGATTGCATTTTTGGGGGCGACATCTATAGGTAGACTAACAAAATATGAACTGATTTAAAAAAAATGACTGCGATGAATTCTTGTCTTAATTAAATGCAAACTGCAAAGATTCAGTTAAAATGCTTAGAAGATATTTATGGCTTATGGGTTAAATATTTTGGAGTGACCTCTATAGGGTGACTATAACAAAATATGAACCGATTTGTAAAATTTTTGCTGTGATGAATTCTTGTCAAAATAGAATACAAACTGCAAAGTTTCTGCTAAATTGCTTTAAAAATGTGGTATCTATACGGGAGCTATATCAAAACATTGACCGATATGGCCGTTTTGCAATCCCAAACAACCTGCAACTACAGGGTGGTTAAATTGTAAGGGCCGATGTTGAATGTGAACCACACCTAAACGTCAAGTTTTTTTTGTGCATTTCATTTGACATTTCTCAATTTCAGACTAACTCAATTTGAACCATGGAAAGATACACAATCGCGCAACGCGTTTAAATTTTTCAAGCCCTTTAAGAAAATTGGCGTTCAAATCAAAATGCATTTCGTTTTTGTGATCAGCATAATCGACCAAATGTGTCCACAATCGGGAGAATTGTGCGCAAATTTCAGCAAACCGGGTCTGTAGGAGATGTGAAACACCTGTGCATGCTCGCCCAGTTCGTTTGGTGCGGCTTATCGGCTGGCGACGTCATCGGGCCATACTTCTTCGAAATGAGGCCGATCAGGCAGTTACTGTGAATGGTGCTCGCTATCGTGAGATGATAACGAACTTTTTATGGCCCGAATTGGAAGATATGGATGTGGACAATAGGTGGTGTCAACAGGACGGTGCCACTTGCCACACAGCTAACGAAACAATGGCTCTTTTGCGCAACAAATTTAATGGCCTTGTTATCTGACGTCGTGGCGATGTCAATTGGCCGCCAAGATCATGTGATTTGACACCGTTGGACTTCTTTCTTTGGGGTTAGTTGAAAGAAAACGTGTACATCGATAAGCCAGCAAAAATTCAAGAGCTAAAGGATGATATAATTCGGCACATTAACGGCATAGAACCTCAACTATGCCTCAGCGTCATCGAAAATATTGACCATGGGATGGAGGTGTGCCGCCAAGGTCGCGGCGGCCATTTAGTCGATATTTTGTTCCATACATAATTGAACCATATCAATATTATCATAATAAAAAGAAATGACAATAATTTCCTAAATAATTTGTGTTTTATTCAAAATCAACATCGGCCCTTAAAATGTAGCCACTCTTTATATAAAATGCATACATCTGTTTATATTACTGTGAAATTTAGTATAACATTATATATTTTACAGCTGTATTCTGACACATGATGCCATTTGTAAACGATTTCCCTCGATTTTTTCGGTTAAGGCTTGATAGGTCATAAAGCGGGATCCCGGGAAGGTTTAAAAAAATCACGCTTTCCCGGGAATTGACAAATTCCGGTAAAAAAACTCTACCTGTGTCACAGTGTTCTGCAGGTTATAAAAAAATACTCACTCCTTTCGTGGGTGTATTTGAAATGGGAGTCCTTACGAACAACTTCCACATTTTTTATGGCTATGGAATCCTTACATTTCACTTCCGGAAATGGATAACTTTTGATTTTGCCTGAAAATATTTGGCCGGATATTATAATTTTGTTTGCATTTGTTTGCAACACCCAAAAGGAGCCGAAATAGACCCATCGTTTATTATACCGCTCGACTCAGAATCATTTTCTGAGTTTATTTACCTATGTCCGTCTGTCTGTCTGTCTGTCCGTCTGTCTGTGCATGTATTTTTGTAATCAAAGTACAGGTCGCAATTATGGTCCGATCTCGACGAAACTTTACACATATATTTTTTTGGCCCAAGGACGATCCCTATTGCATTTGTTTAAAATCGGTTCAGATTTAGATATAGCCCCCATATATATGTTAGCCCCGATTTGACTTGTAAGCGCTGTAAAAATGTTATTATACCCTACACCACACTGTGGTACAGGGTATTATAACTTTGTGCATTTGTTTGTAACACCCAAAAGGAGAAGAAATAGACCCATCGTTTATTATACCGATCGACTTAGAATCACTTTCTGAGTCGATTTAGCTATGTCCGTCTGTCCGTCTGTGCATGTATTCTTGTAATCAAAGTACAGCGCTGTAAAAATGTTATTTTATATCCGATCAGTATGAAATTCGGCAGAAAGAGGTTTCTTATTATATGAATGAACACTGTTAAATTTGGAAGAAATCGGTTCAGATTTAGATATAGCCCCCATATATACGTTACCACCGATTTGACATGTAGGCGCTGTAGAGACTGTTTATACCCTACACCACACTGTGGTACAGGGTATTATAAGTTTGTTTCACGGCAGATGTTTGTAACACCTGAAAATAACACAGCTAGACCCACCTTAAAGTATACCGATCGACTCAGAATCACTAGCTGAGTCGATTTAACGATGTCCGTCCGTCCGTCCGTCCGTCTGTCCATGTAAAGTTGTTCGTCGACTACAGGTCGTAATTTCACTCCGATCGTTCTGAAATTTTGCAGTTTAGAGTATTTCGCGGCTGTTAAGATCGCTATTGAATTTTGTTGAAATCGGTTCAGATTTAGATATAGCTCCCTTATATATCTTTCGTCCGATTTGGCCCTTTAGTCCTATAGAAACTGTATTTTACATCCAATCGCTTTAAAATTTAGAATGGTAGAGTTTCTTGATCCATGAACCAACATTGCCGAATTTGCAGAAAATCGGTTAAGATTTAGCTATAGCTTCCATATATATGTTTCGTCCGATTTTGCTCTTTAGTCCTGAAGAAGCTGTATTTTACATCCAATCATTTTGAAATTTAGAATGGTAGAGTTTCTTGATCCATGAACCAACACTACCGAATTTGAAGAAAATCGGTTAAGATTTAGCTATAGCTCCCATATATATGTTTCGTCCGATTTGGCCCTTCAGTTCTATAGAAGCCGTATTTTACATCCAATCGTTTTGAAATTTAGAATGGTAGAGTTTCTTGATCCATGAACCAACACTAACGAATTTGAAGAAAATCGGTTAAGATTTAGCTATAGTTCCCATATACATGTTTCGTCCGATTTGGCCCTTTAGTCCTGTAGAAGCTGTATTTTACATCCAATCGTTTTGAAATTTAGAATGGTAGAGTTTCTTGATCCATGAACCAACATTGCCGAATTTGAAGAAAATGTGTTAAGATTTAGCTATAGCTCCCATATATATGTTTCGTCCGATTTGGCCCTTTAGTCCTATAGAAGCTGTATTTTACATCCGATCGTTTTGAAATTTAGAATGGTAGAGTTCCTTGATCCATGAACCAACATTGCCGAATTTGAAGAAAATCGGTTAAGATTTAGCTATACCTCCCATATATATGTTTCGTCCGATTTTGCTCTTTAGTCCTGTAGAAGCTGTATTTTACATCCAATCATTTTGGAATTTCATCCGATTTGGCTCTTTAGATCCAATCGTTTTTATACCCTACACCACACTGTGGTGTAAACAATTATACATGAATTACAAAATTTATAGATCAGAGTTTTTCAATATTACGAGAGTGGTGTAGGGTATTATATAGTCGGCCCCGCCCGACTTTAGCCTTTCCTTACTGGTTTAATCTGGTGTTTAATTGATAACAACCCGTCGCAAGCAACGCAAACAGACGGTGGCACTGTTGTTGTGGATGATAGTGATGGTGGTTGTGGTTTTACGTATCGACTGAAGGTATGTTTTGATTCTTCACATGCTTTACATTGTGGAAGATTTCATTCCAACATAAGTGCCACTGTCTTTTTGCGTTATCTCCGAAGTTTTAGTTGTGGCTGATGCAACAAACACAAAACCAAAGCGACAATTTGCGACCAAAGCGACGACTCCGACGTTTTTATTGTGGTTGATGCAACAAAAACAAAACCAAAGCGACGATTTGTGAAAACATTTTGTAATATATATTTCTTTTAAAACTAATTGTTTTTGTTCATTGAAACACGAGATGCGAACGTTGCATGAAAATATTGAATATTTTGCGGAAAGCCGGATTGCCAAACTGATTATTTTTCCACACGTCTTAAATTGTGAATAAGTAAACTAAATCCACTAACAATCTATCATCAGTCGTTTAGGTACTGTAGCTCCTAATGGTAATTGTGAAATAAATTTTAATAGTGTCTTTTAATGACACCATGCAACAAGATTGTTCACTCGATGTTTTTTCATGTTATTTTCTGATTTAGTTGGTGTTCTATTCACGGACCTGGAAACTTTTTAATGATCAGCATTTAGGCCAGAATTTTTGATATTGGCCTAAGAAGTTCACTTTTGACTAAAAAGTTTGCTATATGGTAAGATACGATCTCGCTTTGATACATACAATTGCCTCCTAAATTTGTAATAAGTTCTAACATACGAGTATATGCTTTCTTATTTACAGTTTGTCTAAGCTCAATTAGAAGATATTAGCCAGTTGATAGCAGATGAGTTTCCGGGAGTTCCCGGGTACATTTTACTAAAAATTGTAAATAAAATAAATATCATAATCCAAACATTTTATTCTTTTGCGTCAAACGTTTTCCCATTTATTGATAAACTATCATTGCTTGGGACAAACCCAACAACCGTTTGCAATAAACGTTTCACAGGGTTTGGTATAAACAGGCAGTGCTTGCGATAAACACAATAACCATTTGCATCAAACGTTTCACAGGGTTTGTAATAAATATAAATCATTTACGATAATTTCAGTGGGTTTTGGAATAAACATAAATCGTTAGCGACAAACAAAGACCACAAATGAAATTCGAATTTATTCTTTGCGAGTACCCGTTTGTACATGTTTGTGCCTGTTCGTGCAGCAATGTTAATAACGATACCAGCAAAGAGCGTTTTTGACTGGAATTTGATCCTTTTTTTTGGTTTTTGTATTAAGTTTTGGGCTTTGGTGTGTTCTGACACATATACAAGGTGGCGCAAAAGTAATCCTCCTATCAGAAAATGCTATAAATTTTGCGATTGGCCCCTAATGCATAATGTTGACCTTTGTGTAGTAAACACATGCGAAATACACGTTAATAAACAATGTTACGCTACACTGCTCCAAAACGCGGAATATTGCTGACTATTTATTTGACCAATAATCGGTCGGTAACTTTGTCACAAAAAACATAGAAAGGTTACTTTTGCGCCACCTGTAGTACAATTTTATGACCAACATTTTTGTAGAACATTTCATCCCTGCTCTCCCCATTATAAGGGACGATTTTTACGATTTGTTAAAATAGGGCCAAACATTACAGTTATGTGGGGGAGCTAAAGGGTTAATATGTTCCACAAAAATATTTGCCTTAATATTTTCTATAAAGTTGCTGAACATACCCTACAACAAAAAATATTTTTGTTACATGATAGTGAATTGTTTTATTGTGCTAAAATTTTGCCAAATATTGTTAGGGATAAATAACGTGGCCCTGCAATATATGCTGAAAAATGTGAAAAAATATTTTTCCTTCACTTTTTCAAAAAGTGCGGGAAATTTTTTTTTCGCATAAAATGTTAAGAAACCTTTTTCCAGCATATTCTTAGCTACATTATTGCCGAATATAGTTAAGCGGTAAACCAAGTGTGAATTAGTTGTTGGACAAAAGTTGATGACACCTTGTTGGAGGGGCCCACTGATTTTCAGATACTTTGGAGGCCCATAAAGAAACATTGGACACCAATTTCGCCAAACAGCGTAAAGAGTTATACTACTCTTCGGTAGTAGAATCGAACCTATACTGTCAAGTTCGTGTATTTTTCAAAAATTCTTCATTTGTTGCATAGTGTTACAGACAGAATAAAACTGGCAACCGACATGGACAAAAGCACGGCACAACTTACTTGTTGTAAAATAAATATTACAAAAAACCACTTAAAGCAATAAGAAAAAAGTTTTTTGCTATAAACGCTTTACTCTTAATGTGTAAGTGATTTATACAAGTAATTAAACAAACATGGTAAAGTGCTAGTATTTCATTGTGTTTGGTTGTTTGATCGATAGCCAAAATGTAAGTCTTTGGGTGCAATTCTCATTCTCTCGTATAAGTCTCCCACTGATAGGCTTTCAGAGTTTGGTTATCGAATCATCAATCAAAGGCTTTATTGAAAAGCCGGCCATGTAGATTACTGATGCGGGGGTCACTTCCCAGAAATCATAATATAAACTGTGGGCACGCAACGAAATACTTGCAATACATAGTGCCATGTAAAAATACTTGCTTTCTATCACCGTATAGAATCAGGTTGGTCTTAAACCGAGTATCTCAGTTTAAATCATAACGATTAAAGAACGAATAAAACCGGCAACAGACATTTGTATACCCTACACCACACTGTGGTACAGGGTATTATAGGTTTGTTTTACGGTAGATGTTTGTAACACCTGAAAATAACACAGCTAGACCCACCTTAAAGTGTACCGATCGACTCAGAATCACTATCTGAGTCGATTTAACGATGTCCGTCCGTCCGTCCGTTCGTCCGTCCGTCTGTCCATGTAAAGTTGTTCGTCGACTACAGGTCGCAATTTCACTCCGATCGTTCTGAAATTTTGCAGTTTAGAATATTTCGCGGCTGTTAAGATCGCTATTGAATTTGGTTGAAATCGGTTCAGATTTAGATATAGCTCCCATATATATCTTTCGTCCGATTTGGCCCTTTAGTCCTATAGAAGCTGTATTTTACATCCAATCGTTTTGAAATTTAGAATGGTAGAGTTTCTTCATCCATGAACCAACATTGCCGAATTTGAAGAAAAGCGGTTAAGATTTAGCTATAGCTCCCATATATATGTTTCGTCCGATTTGGCCATTTAGTCCTATAAAAGCTGTATTTTACATCCAATCGTTTTGAAATTTAGGATGGTTGAGTTTCTTGATCATCAACCAACACTACCGAATTTGAAGAAAATCGGTTAAGATTTAGCTATAGCTCCCATATATATGTTTCGTCCGATTTGGCTCTTTAGACCCAATAGTTTTTAGAGTTTCTTGATCCATGAACCAACACTACCGAATTTGAAGAAAATCGGTTAAGATTTAGCTATAGCTCCCATATACATGTTTCGTCCGATTTGGCCCTTTAGTCCTGTAGAAGCTGTATTTTACATCCAATCATCCAAAATTTAGAATGGTAGAGTTTCTTGATCCATGAACCAACACTGCCGAATTTGAAGAAAATCGGTTAAGATTTGGCTATAGTTCCCATATATATATTTCGTCCGATTTAGCCCTTTAGTCCTATAAAAGCTGTATTTTACATCCAATCGTTTTGAAATTTAGAATGGTTGAGTTTCTTGATCCATCAACCAACACTACCGAATTTGAAGAAAATCGGTTAAGATTTAGCTATAGCTCCCATATATATGTTTCGTCCGATTTGGCTCTTTAGACCCAATCGTTTTTATACCCTACACCACACTGTGCTACAGGGTATTATTTAAGTATAAAATGTCCCAAAAGTAAATTTATGTAAACAATTTATACATGAATTACAAAATTTATATATCAGAGTTATTCAATATTACGAGAGTGGTGTAGGGTATTATATAGTCGGCACCGCCCGACTTTAGCCTTTCCTTACTGGTTTAAATATGATTTTCGTGTTTATGAATTGCACTAAATTAAAAAACCAGAAAAATCGTTCTGTAGCATTAAAAAAGGTGCTGCAAAGCGAACAGGTTTACAGCAACTATTCTAAATATTATAGGTTTAGATATGAGACATCATAAACTCCATGTTTTCTTTAAATGCAACAATAATTTTCCTATTACCCGATAAAACCATAATAAATTAACTTTGATATAAAACATAATTAGCTAAAGTACAATACTTAAGTATAAAACTATTAAATTTGTTAAAACGCTCACTTTCGTTTGCCATACCCTCTTAAGGACGGAAGCCAGGCACAATGGATGATAGTGCTATTAAAAGTATTAAAAAGGAAATATTTAATTTCCACCAACTTTCGCAAACGTCATTTGTATACGAGTACCTCCTCTGGCTCAGTTGAAGATTGTATTCGAGCGATAATAGCAGTTCCATGTGAACCATGCAATGTCCTAAAAACGACGAAATCATTGTGATGCTCCCAATGTCATCAGCAAGTACGAGTATCTATGTGTCTGTCTGTCTGCCTCTATTCAGGCAACAAGGAACAAACAGACCCATCAACAAGTGTCCTCCCACCGCTTCGCCAACATCAACATTAACATTAACATTGTGTTGTTGAACAAAAAGAAATAATGTTAAATCTTGTCGTCATAAAACAAAGGAATTGTTATGACAGTTGCCACTATTATTGTGACAAATATCTGTGTACGTCTGCCTGTTTGTCTGTCGTTGTGAATGCATGAGTGGGTGTGCCATTACATGAAACTAACTACACTCAGAGAAACTGATTGTCGAGTTTTTGATGGAAATAAGCCACAACTGGGTTATAATTTTGAATGTCGGTCGGTGTTAGCAATTGTTAGCACAGAACATTTTTAGATAACTGTATATAAGATTCGGCCTGGCCGAATCCATGGTGTATCGCCTAACATATGCAGTACAATAACGAAAATTGGAATTTATATAAAATATTAGATATAACCAGTGGGCTTCGCAGCCCCCATTCTTAATTTATTCTTTATTTCTTGAATTTATTTAATTGTACGGCAAAGGGAAAGCTGGGGCAAAAAGACCATGAAATAGATTTCGCAGCGACAGGCCAGAGAATCGGTGGGAATCGAACTCACAATCCCAAAACTCATATACCGTGACGCTTCCATTCTTTATTTATTTTGTTTGGAGTATTGTAAAATAGTTATAATTTTTTTAAAATTACATAATGATTTCATATGGGGGAAGAATGAAGTAGATTTGGTTCTTTTTTTTACAACAAAAAAAGTATAATACGAAAACCTGTTGTTATTTTTAGTTTACTCACTGTGAGCTGCCCTTAGAACCAAGAACAATATTCACACGCAAAGAAGAAGAACGTTTGGGGGTTGTTTATCGCAAAAAAATTTCTTTGTCTCAAACGCTCTACTTTTCCCGTAACGGTTGAAATATTTGCGGTGAATGCAAAAGTTTATCGTAAACGTAGTTTCTCTTGCTGTAAACGAACATGCTTTCATTCCAAAATTTTCGTAATTTACTTTTATGGTAAACAAAACAAAACATTTGCAATCGTACTCAACATGCGTAGAGCCGTATGTTGGTGGGCCTTTAGTTTTGTACTGGCGCTTGTGGTGTTCGGTATTTGTGCGTGTGTGTGACCAAATTAAATTAGTTTTATCAGTGAACTCAAAATGATTTCCTTCAAAGAATTAATTAAACCGAAGAATCTAAATTATCGGAGGTGCGATATCTCGCAAATATACTGCGGACTCCAGTTTAATATTATAGGTAAATGGTAAATGAAGTGAAGGCATGTGGGAAAATAACAAGATAGTTAATAGCAAAAAATGGATCGAGCACTGCATGAAAATATTGAATATTTTGTGGAAAGCCGGAATAACAAAAACAATAGATTTTAACAGAAACTGAGACCATCTATTGCTTTTGTTAACGACTAACTGGTTATTTTTCCACACGCCTTAAATTGTGAATAAGCAAGTTAAAAAAAATAAAATTATTAAAAATCAATCATCACACGTTAAGGTACTGAAGCTGCTAATGGTAATTGTGAAATAAATTTATTCAGGCACAATACAACTGGATATTTCTCGAAACTGCTGATATCTTCAACACTAAACAGTTAAACTTTGTTTTTTAATGGCACTATGCAACACGATTTTTCACCCGAAGTTTATCATGTTATTTGTGATGTAGTTTACTATTCTATTCATAGACGTGGAAACTTTTGAATTATCAGCATTTGGGTCAGAATATTGACCTACAAAATTCACTTTTGACTTGCTTTCTTATTTATAGTTTGTCTACAACTCAATTAGATGATAGCAGCCAAATAATAGCAGAGGTGTTTGTCGGGGAGTTCCAGGGTACATTTCACTAAAATTGTGACATTTTTGATTATAAACATAATTTTATAAAACATATTAAATATCATAATTCAATCAAATTATTCTTTTGCGACAATCGTTTTCTCATTTATTGTTAAACTGACATTGCTTGTGATAAACGAAATGACCGTTTGCAACAAACGTTTTACAGGATTTGGGATAAACAGGCATTGCTTGTGACAAATACAATAACCGTTTGCCACAAACGTTTCACAGGGTTTGTAATAAATATAAATCATTTACGATAAGTACACTAACCGTTTGCTATAAACGTTTCTTTGGGTTTTGGGATAAATATAAATCGTTTGCGACATTATGACCCATATTGTAAAAATAAGAGAATTCAGGAAAATAATTATCCCCTCACCATAGAGAGGGGGATATATATCATTTGCTACGGGCCAAAAGGGTAACACATAGAAGGAGTGACCTAAGACCCCAAGTATGTTTGACGGATATCCGTTTTGGCTCATTTTAAGTCATTTGAGCAATGTCCGTCCGTCCGTCTGTCTGTCTGTGTGTCTGTATGTCTGCTGACCAGTGCGCACGATAACTCACGAAAGTAGTAACTGATTGACTTCAAATTTGGTATGCGATAATATTTTGCTCTATCTCCGGCTAAGTTCGAAGATGGTCAATATTGGTCCACTGCTTCTAATACCTCCCCCACAAAGGGTTAATATTTGGTGAAATATTGATTCTTTAATAACTTTACTGACTCGAATCTTCTGAAATTCCACAATAGTATTAGCTTATCAGTAGCTACCACCTCGAGAAAAATGGGTGAATTTTCCGAGCCCCTTTTGGTACCTCCCACACAAATGGACCATTTTGCACCAAAAGTTCACAGCTTATAACTTTATTACCAGTACACACTTTAAATGTATTAAATACAATTTAAATTGATAATCATTTAATTAAAACAAAAAATAAATAAATTTACGAATAGTTGTTGGGACTCATGGAGAGGGGATTAATAAGTCGGTTTACCCGACTGAACTTTCGTACTTGTTTTTCATATTTTTTATTTTGGCTATTTTGATTGGAATGTACCAAAATGGGCGTGGCAATAATGCTAATTTTTATACCCGACACCACACTGTGGTGCAGGGTATTATGACTTTGTGCATTTGTTTGTAACGCTTAAAAAACAAGGAGATAAACCCATCGTTTATTATTCCAATCGACATAGAATCACTTTTTGTGTCGATTTAGCCATGTCGGCTGAAATTTTCACTTTATATTGGACCTATTCGTCCATATTTTGATTGGAATGTACCAAAATGGGCGTGGCAATAATGCTAATTTTTATACCCGACACCACACTGTGGTGCAGGGTATTATGACTTTGTGCATTTGTTTGTAACGCTTAAAAAACAAGGAGATAAACCCATCGTTTATTATTCCAATCGACATAGAATCACTTTTTGTGTCGATTTAGCCATGTCGGCTGAAATTTTCACTTTATATTGGACCTATTCGTCCATAGTAAAAATGGGGCACATCGGTCCATGTTTTGGTGTATCCCCCAAAAGGTCCCCACCTATGCCACTTCTTGACGCTCTACAGAACGGATTCTTAAACTTATCCGGCTAAAATTTAAGAACTCATAGTAAATATTATACCTAATCGTCCCTAGTAAATGTGGGTAACAGCAGTCCATGTTTAGATATAGCCCCCATTTAAAGGTTCTCACCGATGCCATTTCTTGACGCTCTACAGAACGGATCCTTCAATTGATCTGTCTGAAATTTAAGAATTAATACTTAATGTTGGACTAATCGTACTAGTAAAATTGGGGAATATCGGTCCAAGTTTTGCATATAGCCGCCATATAAATGTCTCCACCAATGTCAGTTCTTGACAACAACGGTCCATATTTTGATATTGCCCCTTCTGATTGGCCTTCTTAACGTTATTTTATATCATTTAATACAAATACATTAAGTGTTGTACAGGGTAATGCTTTTATACTACCTAGACAAAATTTCAAATGTTTGTTTGTGCAGGAATCAAAGTTATGAGCCGTCAACTTTTTGTGCAAAATGATCAATTTGTATGGCAGGTACTGAAAGGGGCGTGATAATAACGCCCATTTTGCACGGGACTATAGGTCCTATAAAGGCATTACACTTCAAAACATTTTAAGTATTTGTGTGGACTGGAATCAAAATTAAAAGCAATTAACTTTTTGTGCAAAACCGCACATTTGTATGGGAGGTACCAAAAGTAGCGTGGAAATAACGCAAATTTTTTGCGGGACTGTACATTAAATGCACTACACTTCAGAAAATTTCAAGTATTTCTATTGACAGGAATCAAAGTTATAAGCAAGATTTTTGTGCAAATTGGTCCATTTATATGTGAGGTACCAAAAGGGGCGTTGCAACTTCGCCCATTTTCCTCAAGATGATAGCGACCAAGAAATGTATACTATGTGTGGAATTGTGATTGATTCTAAGTAGTAGGATAGAAGTTCACAAAATGTTGAACCTTCGTGGGAGAGGCATTTGAAGGAGTGGACCAACATAGTCCATCTTTGCTCTTAGTTTGAGGTAGGAAAAAAGTATTGACACATACAAAATTTGAAATCAATCAGTCTCTCTTGTCGAAATTTATCGTGCGCACCATCCAGACAGACAGAGGGACAGGTTGACGGACATTGCTCAAATGACCCAAAACGGATTTCTGTCAAATATTCTTGGGGTCTCTCCATCCAACCGGATTATGTTGAAATTCTGTTATTTCTACAAAAAGCGCTATACGTTTTATTTGAAAAAAATCAAATGTTTTCTATTTTTTCTTGTAGGTATTATAATTCATAATTTTTCTAAATTTGTTGCAGCATAATCGGACTAGTCGTTCTCGAGTTATTTTTAAAATCCCCCAAACGTGACAAATTCACCTATATGATACTTACTAACTTCAAATCGATATATCTCGATTGCTAGACGTTACCCAGCGAAACGCCGGGACACACATAACTTTTTTTCCGATATAACTTTTCCTGGTAATAAGAGCCCCTTATAATATGAATTTTATGTTTCAAGAGTTACCCTGCACCATGGTACCATATTTACCCTGCACCATGGTACCTTTTTTGCCTCACTGTACCATGTGTAACCATTTCTGGCCCAACTTAACAATTTTTGACCCACTGATGTGGGTGCCGGGCCACAATGATATACCAGGGAACTGTAAGGCAGCTGTACTTGCAAGACTAGGAACTACCTTACACGCTCCAGGGGACCTGGAACATGTGGACATGCCTCTTTCAACCTGCAAGCTCCTCTTGAGAGATAGTGCACTTACGGCAACAAATAACAGGTGGTCACTAGTCAGGAAATGCATAAATTTCAGGCTGATGTGGCCCGGCCAAGACTCAAAACGCATTAAAGCACTGCTGTCGTTGTCGAGAACGGACGTCCCACTTGTAGTGCCTGTCATGACAGGTCACTGTCTTATTGGATGGCACGAAGAGAGATTTAAGGGGTAACAGAAGCTGTGGAGAAGAAGAGGAGGAGGAATCAATATAATACCATCTGTGTCTGTGCCCGATCTCTCTACAAGGAGGCATACAATATTGGACTCTTATTTCTTTGAGGAGTTAGTTAACTTCACTGATGTTGGAATCCGCCAACTTTTGAGCTTTTTAAAGCAATCATATTTGGTCTAGTGTGCGATATCTTTCCCGCTTTGGGTATGAATACCACTGTGGCATCCCTCCTAATTGGAGATAATGTACATCAAAATTTTCTGCATTTCTACTGGAGTAATGCCGCCTGGTCCATGTGATTTCAAGGGCTCAAACCTGTTAATAGTCCAGCTAATTCTGGAGAAATCCACTACTAGCTTGGCGACATCAACAGCCTAGCAACGCTTGCAGTCCACTCGCTCTCTTGTTAGTCCTGCTATTCGTCGAGATCTGTCAGTGAGTTCCCCGGGAAATGCGTGACGAACAGTAGTTTCAGCGACTGCTCGCTGTTTGTTCCCCTGTTGTTGACTTCGAGGTAACTCACTGTACATCGTGTATCACAAATGCGCATACATCGTGTATCGCGTCTGATAGCTTTTCTACGACTCCACACATGGTGTACTACTTCCCTAAGCTACTTCTTATAGATTTTGAGGTTATATACAATTATATGGAGTACTACACTTAATTTTGTTCGTTTTTTGCGAGTGTACATATAATCCTCATATACTTAACAATACAAGACAAGAACAATGGCAAATGAGCAGCAACAACAAAATGTCATCTTGTTCTTTGAATCCATGGTTGCTGATGTTGCTTCTCCTGCTCCTGCTGTTCTTGCCTGTCATTTCATTCCATTCTTACTGCACGGTTTTTGGTCGTTTGGTTGTTACGACCGACTATTTTGTCTATAAGATGTGTACCACAAGTCAACCAGAAGACTGGAAATACAAAACAATTCCATTTTGTAAAAAAACACTAAACCATAATGCAAAATGTAAAAACCTTTTTCTCCCTCAAAAAAAAAAATAAAAGAAAAAAGAAGCCGAATGAAAGACATATAAACACAATGCTTAATTATAAACATTTAGATTTTGTTCTTTACAAAATGGCTACAACAAAGGATGGGGCGAAACAAGCTTACGAGCAATGAAACAATTATTTTCAACACTCGACATTATTTGGAACGGAACAGTACGTGGTGGCCAATGTCATTGTGTCGTTGGTTGCTCCAAAAGGACAACGCAAAGATGTGGACGTAATCATCAGCCAGTAAGAAGGACAATAGCAGAGCTAAATCTCACAACGAAACTGTAGGATCTACAATATGTATGTTACTTAAACGATTTTTTTTGAATAATTTTGATGTTTAAGCTACAAATGCTTTAACACAATGCCGTACCCACCTATTGGGCACCGCATAAGTACGGAAATCTCAGTCGACTAAGAATGGCTTCTCAACAAGTTTTGGCTAACGGTTCACTTTCAAAATCTTGATGGCTTCATGCAAAATTGTTTAGGAAGGTTTCGGAGGAGTGACCTAAGACCACAAGTATGTTCGGCGGAAATCCGTTTTGGCTCATTTTAAGTCGAATGAGCAATGTCCGTCCGTCAGTCTGTCTGTCTTTCTGCTGGCTGGTGTGCACGATAACTCTCGAAAAGAGTAACCGATTGACTTCAAATTTGCTACGTGGTAATATATTTTTCTATCTCCGGCTAAGTTCGAAGATGGGCCATATTGGTCCACTCCTTCTAGTACCTCAACCACAAAGGGTTAAAATGTTGTGAAATATTGATTCTGTAAGAGCTTACAGCATGATTATCAATGCACGGGAATACAACAACATTTTGCGCATTGTGTTGCTTTTGAAGTACCTTTAGCCCTGTGAAAAATGCGCGTTATCACCACGCCCCATTTTGTACCTCCCACACAGAAGGACAAAATCATCTAAAATTTCATATCCCAAAATGTTAATATACCTGTGCACATAAACGCTTATAATTCGGCACAGTGCAATGTATTTAAAAAAGTATCTTATGTTCAGGGAAAAATAGGCGTATTTGTTTAACCCCTTCTGCTGCCTCCCACACAAATTGACAGAATAATTCGAGTAATATTCCGTATAACATTACTCACAAAGTGAGGGTATACCTTAGTCGGTTTACCCGACTGAAACGTTCTTACTTGTTTATAGCGAACTTTTCTTAAATCTAACAATATTTCTTGTTTCATATTCCATAACGAATTTCGTACAAATTTTTTTTAGGCGGAAGCTAACAACATTTCAGATTAAAACTGTTAACAAAATGCTGCCATTATTTACAATAATAATTTGATAGTTTTTAATTCAGGCCTTTCCAAACGGGAAGCCGCGGTTCTTTAGTGGGCCGTAGTGCTGCGCCAGGGGAGCCGTGAAGTACGTTTAATTAATGTATTGCTTTTTTCTGGATGTAATTTTTATGGGGCTTTATATTTTTGAAATGTCAAAAAATACTTAAAAATTTCAAAAATGCCAAAATGTAATGAATTAGCCGATTCTAGTGAGATTTGTGAAATTTTTAGACAATAGAAGAGACTGTTTTAAGATAAGGTGTTTATACTTCTTGTTCCTAATAGTCCATAGAAAAATTGGGGAACATCGGTCCATGTTTTGATATAGCCCCCATAGAAAGGTCCCCACCGATGTCACTTCTTGACACTCCAGAGGTCAAATTTTTCAATGGATCTGGCTGAAATTTAAGAATTTACACTTTATACTGGACCTAATCGTCCACAGTAAAAATGGGGCACATCGGTTCATATTTTGGTATATCCCCCATATAAAGGTCCCCACCTATGTATGTCATTTCTTGACGCTCTACAGAACGGATTCTTTAATTAATTTGGCTGAAATTTAAGAATTTATACTAAATATTATACCTAATCGTCCCTAGTAAAAATGGGGAACAAAGGTCCATGTTTAGGCATAGCCCCCATTTAAAGGTCCCCACCGATGCCACTTCTTGACGCTCTAGAGAACGGATTCTTCAATTGATCTGGCTGAAATTTGAGAATCCATACTTGTGCAAATGGAGTGTATCGATCCGTGTTTTGATAAGTATAAGCCCGTCATGAAGGTCAAGTTTTTTAACATGTGTGTCTGGAATTTAGAAATGTACTCTGTTTAAAATGCAACTGTTAATAGTAACTATGGTTATCCGTGCAGTTGTTGGCAATCACTGGAGGTGGAGGGTATTATAAAGTTGGCCCGCCCGACTTTAGTCGTTCCTCACTGTTTTTACTAAATTTTTTGAGAATTTCGTTTTTTTAGACAATTTTGTCAAAATTATATTTTTCCGGAATCGATCTTTAATGTGGTCATCTACCATATATTCTGTCATCGATCATTAATCCGATCAGTTGCCATGAATTTTCCCAAAAAACTTTGTCGATAATTTTCGTCAATTTCTTTAAAATTGCATTTCTCATTAATCTCATCGGTCAGAAATCCGACCATTGGTCATAAATCTTTTATTCAATCATCAATCTTAAATCCCTTCGGAGGACTTTAGGTTAGGTTAGGTTGAAAAGAGGAGACGTCTAAAACGTCTCATGTCCATGGACATACACTTAAGCCAGTGGTTCGGCCTGTTGTGCGCTCCTTATTTAAGATCTTTTTATACCTCACGAGTTACAGAAAATCGACACGTATTTTCTCAGTATCTTCCAGTCATATCCTCTGAGATGAGTCAAGTCTGACAATATGTCGGAACCGAAATATCGGGATCTTGCATGTGTGAAAGCTGGACAGTGACACAGAAAATGTTCTATCGTTTCGATGTTTTCCCTGCACTCCATGAAGATGTGCCTGTAAGCTTGAGTGTCCCGTTAGAACACTTATCATCTTAATAATCTTGATCTTGTTTAGTTTCAGAAAACTACTGGTTTTCTTCTCATTTGGGTCACCCCACAGTATCTTTGCAGTTGCTCTATTCCACACAGTTTTGTGAGCCATCACTGCCCACTGCTTCAACTCATCCTTCGTGGCTTCGAAAGGTTTCCAATTTTCCAAGTTTATTACTCGAAGTTCTCTGCCCTTTGAAGCCAAGCTGTTTGCTCGTTCATTTCCAATCACTCCGTTGTGTCCCGGTACCCAGAAAATACGCAGTTGACCATGGACTGAGTAATTATTTATCGTTTTTTTACAGTCTAACACGGTTCTGGATTTGACCTTTTCCGATGTTATTGCTTTGATCGCCATTTGGCTATCTGTGAATATGTTGGCATATTTAGGCTTTGTGGGACTGAGCCAGTTAACACACTCTGTGATTGCTCGAACTTCTGCTTGAAATACTGTGTTATGGTCTGGGAGGCGGAAGTAAAGTTCGACTTCTGGTTCATCAATAAAAAGTCCCAGACCCGTCCTTCCTCCTAGCCTGGACCCATCAGTGTAGCAGCTGGTTCCCACTGGCGCATGAGCAAGTGTTCCGTTTTCCCAGGAGCGTCTGTCTGGCACGAACGATTCACAGGTATCTGTAAGCCGCACTTCAGGAATGCGGTCGGAGATTTCCGTTGTTTGAATATGACCGACCAGTGATTGTAATATCTTCTGATGGTACGACTTGTGGTCTCGATTTATCCATTCACCCATCACTTGTAGACGTCTTGCTGTGAGGGCTGCCTCATACTTTATACGGATATCTATTGGTTGGATGTGCAGTATAGTCTCCAACGCTCTTGTTGGTGCGGTTATAATTGCTCCGCTTATGCCTAGACAGCACATACGTTGCACTTTTTGCAATGGTATTACGTTGTTCTTTTTGTCCATTGATGTCCACAACACTACAGAGGCGTAGGTGATTATTGGTCTAATCACGCTCATGTAAAGCCAGTGCGTCATATTTGGACGTAGTCCCCATTTTGAACCTATAGCTCTTCTGCACAACGACCAACATCTGCGGGCCTTTGTAACTCTTTCTTCAATATGATCTTTCCAGTACAGTTTCTGATCCAAGATTACTCCCAAGTATTTTATCTTTTTAGATATGGCAATATTCTTATCCAGGAAACGAGGCACGGTAAAAGGATGAATATTCCTTTTCCTTGTAAATAGACATATTTCTGTTTTGTCTGGATTGACATTTAGTCCCCTTGGTTGTGGCCAGTTATATGCTATGTTAAGTGCCTCTTCAGCTCTTCTGCATAATTGGTTTGGATGTGTGCCCCTTAGAAGTATTATAACGTCGTCTGCATAACAGGCTGGTTTAAGTCCTTCATTGGTGAGGGCTTTAAGGAGACTGTGTATCGTCGTAACCCATAGGAGAGGCGATAAAATGCCCCCCTGAGGTATACCACGATTTACCTTGTCTCTGATTTTTACGTCATATAACCCACAAATAATCCACCTATTCCTTAGCATATTGTTGATCCAGTTTATCAACGCCCGGTCAACCTGAAACTCGTCTAAGGACTGGATAAGTGTATCGGTCTGAACGTTGTTAAAAGCGCCCTCAATGTCTATACAAACGGCAAGTGTGTACAATTTTTCACTGAAGGACTTTTCTATGTGGTGTACTACCTCATGTAGAGCTGTTTCCACTGATCTTCCTTTAACGTATGCGTGTTGCTTGAATTTTAGCTTGTCATCGGCTATCTTACTTTTGATCATGTCGTCAATTATTCGCTCCATTGTTTTTAAGAGGAAAGAAGTTAGGCTAATAGGTCGATAAGCCTTTGGGATCGTATAACTCGCCTTGCCAGGCTTAGGTATGAAGACCACCCTTGATTCCTGCCAATTTTTTGGGGTATATGCATGAGTTAGGCATGCAGTGAAAACTCCAACAAGATGAGTTGATACCAGATCCACCTTATTCTGAAGAAGCGCTGGAAATATTCCGTCCGGTCCCGCAGCCTTATAAGGAGATAAGCTTTTTATTGCTTCTTTAACCATAGCATCCGTAATAGGTACTTGGTGCATTACATTTTCGGTCTGTAACTGTTCCTCTATTGGCCCAGCATTACCACTCGCAAAATGAGTTTTCATCAAAAGCCTTACGGTATCATCTATAGTTTCCATCTTTTTACCCGTTTCATCCACCAGTGTTTCGGTTTGGATATGAGTTTTTGAGAGGAATTTTTTTATTTTGGACATGCTGTTAACGCTGTCTACCTGCTCACAGAAAAGTCTCCAGGAGTTACGTTTCGCCAGTCTAATGATTTTATTGTATTCTTTGAGCTTTCTGTGGTAGTCATCCCAATAGACTGATAGCTTTTTACGTCGAGCTCTGTTGTAAAGTCTGCGGACATCCTTGCCAATCGAGCGAATTTGCCCTGTCATCCAGGGTTTCTCATAGGCAGATTTCCTTTCTCGAAGCGGGCAACTATCTTCGAATGATTTTACAAGAGCCTCCGTAATCCTCCTCACATAGATATCAATGTCTTCTGTACTTGGATAATCGTCTTTAGGCTGGCCCAATCGATTTCTAAGTAGATTGCCGAATTTGGTCCAGTCGGTTTTAGCCTTATTACGGAAACTAATTGGGTTAGGCGGTGGCCGTGCAATTTTAAACCTTATATAACGATGGTCCGAATAGGAATGTTCATCCGAAACCCTCCACTCATGGATCTCAACAATGAGGTTTTCCGAGCATATCGTTATATCTAATACTTCTTCCCTAATTTTGTTAACAAAGGTCGCCTTGTTCCCTATGTTGAGAGTTAGGAGATCGTTAGTATTCAAAAATTCTATAAGGGCTCGTCCCCTTTTATTGGTGTCAGTACTACCCCAAGCAATATGGTGTGAGTAGGTGGCAATGTCGGCGCATCGAATGGCAGGTATACTGACGCCAGGTACATACTTCCATTACCTTGCATCAGCACAGTTGCGTCCGATGTTGACAACTCTGGGGAGAAAAGATAGCATAAGTTTTTATGGCACAGAATACAAGTCCTTGGACGAGTACCTGTGTTAGCGTAGAAAATATTGTAGTTCATATGTTTTAATCCACTAAATTTGTTACTAGTAGTCCACGGTTCCTGGACCGGTAGTGTTGGTTCATGGATCAAGAAAGTAGTGTTGGTTCATGGATCAAGAAACTCTACCATTCTAAATTTCAAAACGATTGGATGTAAAATACAGCTTCTATAGGACTAAAGGGCCAAATCGGACGAATGATATATATGGGAGCTATATCTAAATCTGAACCGATTTCAACCAAATTCAATAGCGATCTTAACAACCGCGAAAACTCTAAACTGCAAAATTTCAGAACGATCGGATTGAAATTGCGACCTGTAGTCGACGAACAACTTTACATGGACAGACGGACGGACGGACGGACGGACGGACATCGTTAAATCGACTCAGCTAGTGATTCTGAGTCGATCGGTATACTTTAAGGTGGGTCTAGCTGTGTTATTTTCAGGTGTTACAAACATCTGCCGTGAAACAGACTTATAATACCCTGTACCACTGTGTGGTGTAGGGTATAAAAATTCAATTTCCACAAAATATTGTAGAAAAATTTAATTTTGTTGAAATTTTTAGTACTGTTCCAGAGGAGTTGTGAGTACATTTAATAAATGTATTACTATTTTTATACCCTACACCACACTGTGGTACAGGGTATTATAAGTTTGTTTCACGGCAGATGTTTGTAAAACCTGAAAATAACACAGCTAGACCCACCTTAAAGTATACCGATCGACTCAGAATCACTAGCTGAGTCGATTTAACCATGTCTGTCCGTCCGTCCGTCTGTCCGTCTGTCCATGTAAAGTTGTTCGTCGACTACAGGTCGCAATTTCACTCCGATCGTTCTGAAATTTTGCAGTTTAGAGTATTTCGCAGCTGTAAAGATCCTTATTGAATTTTGTTGAAATCGGTTCAGATTTAGAAATAGCTCCCATATATATCTTTCGTCCGATTTGGCCCTTTAGTCCTATAGAAGCTGTATTTTACATCCAATCGCTTTGAAATTTAGAATGGTAGAGTTTCTTGATCCATGAACCAACACTGTTAAATTTGAAGAAAATCGGTTAATAGTTAGATATAGCTCCCATACATATCTTTCGTCCGATTTGACTCTTTAGTCCTATAGATGCTGCAGTTTACATGCAATCGTTTTGATATTTAGAATGGTAGAGTTTCTTGATCCATGGACTAACATTGCCGAATTTGAAGAAAATCGGTTAAGATTTAGCTATAGCTCCCATATATATGTTTCATCCGATTTGGCTCTTTAGTCCTGTAGAATCTGTATTTTACATCCAATCGTTTTTATACCCTACACCACACTGTGGTACAGGGTATTATAAGTTTGTTTCATGGCAGATGTTTGTAACACCTGAAAATGCTATAGCTAGACCCACCATTAAGTATACCGATCGACTCAGAATCACTAGCTGAGTCGATTTAACCATGTCTGTCCGTCCGTCTGTCTGTCCGTCTGTCCATCTTAAGTTATTCGTCGACTACAGGTCGCAATTTTACTCCGATCGTTCTGATTTATATTTCAGAGTTATTCAATATTACGAGAGTGGTGTAGGGTATTATATAGTCGGCCCCGCCCGACTTTAGCCTTTCCTTATTGTTTTTTTTTTTGAAAATGCTATAAAAAAACTACTGAATATTTTCTCAAATTTCTTTTTTTATTTGAAAGTACAATCCTTCCGGTCGATAATGGAAAATAATTTCATTCAAATGGCTGCCTTGGCTCGCCATGCAGTAGCCCACACGATCGGTCCAATTTTTAAGCACATTATCGATTGTGTGCAGCTGTATTTCACCAATGGCTTCACGAATATTGTCCTTTAAAGCATCAATTGTCTCTGGCTTGTCGGCGTAACACTTATCTTTGAGGGTACCCCACAAATAATAGTCCAACGGTGTCAAATCGCAGCTCCGAGGTGGCCAAACGACATCAGCTCTGCGGCTGATAACGCGATCTGCAAAAACAGGGCGCAAAACATCGAGTGTAGCTTCGGCTGTGTGGCACGTAGCGCCGTCCTGTTGAAACCAAATGTTGCCAATATCCTCCTCTTCAATTTTTGTGAACAAAAATTCGTTCAACATGGCCCTATAACGATCGCCATTGACTGTAACGGCCACTCCTTGCTCATTTTCGAAGAAAAATGGCCCAATTATGCCTCTGCTCTTACGCACCAAACAGTGACTCGTTTTGGGTGTATCGGCTTTTCAATGTATGCGTGCGGGTTTTCTGTGCCCCAAATGCGACAATTTTGCTTGTTTACATACCCGCCATGATCAAAATGAGCTTCATTTGAAAAGATAATTTTTTTTTGGCAAAATCGGCATCTCTGTAAGTCGATCGCAGGCCCACTTGTTCAAGCGTATACACAACCATATTCGTTCAGCGGAAGGATAAAACTAATTATCTGTCAAATCAGACATGAGCTAAGTGTTACCATTCACGAAATAACTACTAGTTGAAAAAACCCTCTTATAGGTTTCAACCCTCTTGTATTAACTAATCATGCAAAAGTCTTAGCAATCTATAGTTCGATAACACTATGCAACAAAATTTTTGTCCAAGGAATGTGGATAACAGTTTCTGGTGCAATTAGTCAAAAGTCATCGCTTTTAACTCAGTTTCAACTCATTGATCTAGTGAGAGACTTGGAACTGACCAAAGATAAGGCAGAACTACTTGCATCTGGGATGAAACAGTACAATATTTAAGCCCAGATGTTAACATATCATATTATAGAGTCCGTGATATACCTTACAAACAATTTTATTCAACTGTGGATAACCGATGATTTTGTAAGGATTGGTCGAGGAACTCAATCAAACATACAGTTCGAAAGAATGGCGGTTACTTGTTGACAGCAGTAAAGAAAGTTTGAAAGCAGTACTTTTACACAACGGAAATCAGAAACCGTCGATTCCCATTGCTCATGCTGTCAACACTAAGGAATCGTACGAAACTAAATTGATAAAATACATAAAATATGAACATGACTGGAAAATTTTTTGCGATTTAAAAGTAGTTGGTATGTTATGCCTCCGGGATAGCCGATATTTTGCCACCACTGCATATTAAGCTGGGGCTCTTTAAAATGTTGTAAAAGCCTTAAGGTAACAAAAAGTCTTTCTTTTCAAAAAATCGAAGAAGGAGTTTTTGATGGACCTAAAATAAGGAAACTGATGAAGGATGTGAATTTCGAATCATATTTGACGTCGGATGAAATTGCAGCATGGAGGTCGTTTAAGATTGTAGATTCAACTTTCCTTGGATCCAATAAAAGCCCGCAATATGAAACAATGATTAATGATTTGGTAGAAAATTATGAAAAAATTGGTTAGAAATGTATTTTTATACCCTACACCACACTGTGGTACAGGGTGTTATAAGTTTGTTTCACGGCAGATGTTTGTAACACCTGAAAATAACACAGCTAGACCCACCTTAAAGTATACCGATCGATGTCCGTCCGTCTGTCCATGTAAAGTTGTTCGTCGACTACAGGTCGCAATTTCACTCCGATTGTTCTGAAATTTTGCAGGTTAGAGTATTTCGCGGCTGTTAAGATCGCTATTGAATTTAGTTGAAATCGGTTCAGATTTAGATATAGCTCCCATATATATCTTTCGTCCGATTTGGCCCTTTAGTCCTATAGAAGCTGTATTTTACATCCAATCGTTTTGAAATTTAGAAAGGTAGAGTTTCTTGATCCATGAACCAACATAGCCGAATTTGAAGAAAATCGGTTAAGATTTAGCTATAGCTCCCATATATATGTTTCGTCCGATTTGGCCCTTTAGTCCTATAGAAGCTGTATTTTACATCCGATCGTTTTGAAATTTAGAATGGTAGAGTTTCTTGATCCATGAACCAACATTGCCGAATTTGAAGAAAATCGGTTAAGATTTAGCTATAGCTCCCATATATATGTTTCGTCCGATTTTGCTCTTTAGTCCTGTAGAAGCTGTATTTTACATCCAATCATTTTGAAATTTAGAATGGTAGAGTTTCTTGATCAATGAACCAACATTGCCGAATTTGAAGAAAATCGGTTAAGATTTAGCTATAGCTCCCATATATATGTTTCGTCCGATTTGGCCCTTTAGTTCTATAGAGGCTGTATTTTACATCCAATCGTTTTGAAATTTAGAATGGTAGAGTTTTTGTTGTTTCATGAACCAACACTACCGAATTTGAAGAAAATCGGTTAAGATTTAGCTATAGCTCCCATATACATGTTTCGTCCGATTTGGCCCTATAGTCCTGTAGAAGCTGTATTTTACATCCAATCATTTTGAAATTTAGAATGGTAGAGTTTCTTGATCCATGAACCAACACTGCCGAATTTGAAGAAAATCGGTTAAGATTTAGCTATAGCTCCCATATATATGTTTCGTCCGATTTAGCCCTTTAGTCCTATAAAAGCAGTATTTTACATCCAATCATTTTGAAATTTAGAATGGTATAGTTTCTTGATCCATGAACCAACACTACCGAATTTGAAGAAAATCGGTTAAGAGTTAGCTATAGCTCCCATATAAATGTTTCGTCCGATTTGGCCCTTTAGTTCTATAGAAGCTATATATTACATTCAATCGTTTTGAAATTTAGAATGGTAGAGTTTCTTGATTCATGAACCAACATTGCCGAATTTGAAGAAAGGCGGTAAAGATTTAGCTATAGCTCCCATATATATGTTTCATCCGATTTGGCTCTGTAGATCCAATCGTTTTTATACCCTACACCACACTGTGGTACAGGGTATTATTTAAGTATAAAATGTCCCAAAAGTAAATTTATGTAAACAATTTATACATGAATTACAAAATTTATATATCAGAGTTATTCAATATTACGAGAGTGGTGTAGGGTATTATATAGTCGGCACCGCCCGACTTTAGCCTTTCCTTACTGGTTTTTTTATATTTATGTATATAACATATACATATGTAAGTATTCTTCCAACTTATTTTTCGCTTTTGGTATTCCAACAGGTGTAAATACGAGTATGTCACTCAAAATTCATTTCTTGCATTCTCATTTAAACTTTTTCCCCGAGAATCTTGGCGACGTAAGTGATGAACATGGCGAAAGGTTTCACCAAGAATTTAAGTCCATCGAGCGGCGTTACCTAGGGATGAAAGAATGATGGGAGATTATATTTGGTTCCTCATTAGAGAAACCGATTCCGAAATTCTAATGAAACTTGTTCATGTAAATAAAGTCAAATGTAGATGATATAAATAAAAGTAATAAAAAAACGCTATTTAAACAGAAATTAAAAAAAAAGATTTTTTGAAATTCTGTTACCTCTACCAAAAGGGCTACAATTTCTAGATTTATCCATAGAACTTTTTAAAAATAAAATAAAATATTTTTTTTTCGATATATTCTTAATCGTCGTAAAATTCTAAGACGATTTAGCCATGTCCGTCCGTCCGTCAATATTTAGAGGCCATATCGGTCAATGATTTGATATAGCCTCCATATATAGCATCTTACTTATTGTGATTCCTACTGTTCTCATATACTATACGTATACTACCCCATCTTATAGAGCAATAACTTGTGTTTTGTATCTAGTTTAGATTTCGATTTAAAAGCGATTTACGTCTTCAACGTAAACAGTAAAACTTCTTTCAGAAAGGTAACCTTGAACGATTTTTTGTATGTATGTATGTTGGGAATCCAAATTTGTGAAGTTTAAATATCAAGCCATTTATCTTAAAGGAAACTTCATAGCGATTGTTTCCGAAGTAAGAACGGGCCAAAAATATTAGCTGGTATCGTTGCCAAGGTTCTTCAATTTGCACAATTTTTTACATAAATAATCCACATTTTCTAGAATCGCAAAGCTAAAATATTAAAACGTTCACTATTTTTATATGTGGTTCAACTGCAAAAGAAATTTGGAGCGCGACTTTTATTATAGCAAATATAAGGGAAACTCTAAATAATCCCATTAGTGGGGGTTTCGAAATTATTTTCGGAGTTGTGGGAATGGTTTTTGCAAATATAATGAATCGCGAATTGCTTTCGATTTATGATGTCAAGACCTGCATACTAGAAAATATTTCATTAAAATATATTAGTTTTTAAAAATTTTAAAGCTTTATTCCATTACTGTCTGTATTTTAAAATTGATTTTTATTTTTTTAGTGCCCCTGTCCAAGCATTTCGTTAATATCAGTGCAGAATATAAACCGATTTCTCTAGCATATACTCTTCTGAATTGATAATAAAATTAGCTATACCATGTTCAAAATTTCGATCAGATGTAACCAATGTGAAAAAAGCTATGACCATATCAATTAATATTTAAAAAAATTGGCAATTGCTGTATTTTATTTCAAATTGGTATATGTAGTATTATAGGATATAGAGGAAACTATAAGAAGAAGAAAGTTCAGTCGGGTAAACCGACTTATGAATCCCCTCACCTTGAGTCCCAAAGAAATATTTTTAAACTTATAATTTTTTTGGTTTAATTAAATTATTATCAATTTAAATTGCATTTAATAACTTTGAAGTATGTACTGGTATTAAATTTAGAGACTGTTTACATTTGGAACAAAATAGCCCATTTGTGTGGGAGGTACCAAAAGCGGCGTGCCAATAATGGTCTCTTTTCACTGGACTCTAGATACTATAAAAGCATTACATTGTACAAAATTTCAAGTATTTATTTATTTTATTTATATGAATTACAATACAAAGTAAATTTATAATCTAATTTTACGGTCCAGGGAAAAGCCGGGTTACAAATACCATGTGGCTAGATTTTGCAGCGATACACCAGAGCATCTGGTGGGAATCGAACCCACGACCCCCAAACTCATAGGCGCGTACCCTACCAACTCACCTAATGTGGCGCTCTTTTTTTTCAAGTATTTATATCTACTGGTGTTAAAGCAAAAATCGCTTAATTTTTGGTACAAAATGGTCCATTTGTGTGGGACGTACCAAAAGGAGTGCCAATAACGGACACTTTTCTCTACATACATTATAAGTATTTAGTATAGAAGGTATTAAAGAATCAATAATTCTCTAAAAGTTAACCCTTTGTGGGGGAGGTACTAGAAGGAGTGGACCAATATGGCCCATCTTCGAACTTAGACGTAGATAGAGAAAAATATTACCGCATACCAAATTTGAAGTCAATCGGTTACTCCTTTCGAGAGTTATCGTGCGCACCAGCCAGCCTACAGACAGACAGACGGACGGACATTGCTCAAATGTCTTAAAATGACCCAAAACGGATTTCCGCCGAACATACTTAGGCTCTTAGGTCACTCCTTCGATGTGGCTCGTAGCAAATGATATATATACCCTCCTATCTAAGGAGAGGGGATAAAAAGAAAGTCTGAGTTTGCATTTTTTTTTAATTTTTCCCATATCCTTTTCTACGAATCGCTGTATATTAGAGCCAGATGTATACCGATTCCATTATCGTTTTCTCTTCATTTGAAAATATACTTCCACAAAAGGATTCTTTGTCAAAAATACACAAAAATATTTTTGAAAAATAAAACTACATTGTTCTTCTATTTTTTAGCGCGAATAGGTGTAATATATTTACCTACTTTTTCCGTTAAATATTACTTTCAGAAACTATAGTTTTTTTTTCAATTTAAAATTTTTATAATTTTTGGAAATATTATACATATTTCGTTTTGAGTTTAAGTTAATGAAATCAACAAAAAATCGACACTCTATCCTATTGATTTTCTTATAATTCCATTCGATAATTAAAATGTTCACTTTAAATTTTAATTTTCAATAATAGCAATACGATGTCATTGCACTGATTTATCTGCTTTACTGCTCGAAAATGTTAGATGTCAGGTTAAATAACCAAAGGCAAACCTTCATTTTATTTCTCCAGTGTCAAAATATGCATATGTCCGTCTTTGTATAACACAAGTAATAAATTATTTCAAAAAGGACTTGCTTTTCATTTATATATAGAGAAATAGAATAACTAACAGACGGAGGATGGTTGGACGGTCGGACGGGCATGTAAACTACTAAAACGTTAAAATTTAATTCACAGATACTTCGTATATATATTCATACAATCGAAGCAAAAAAAAAAACACACATACCTAAGTCTTAAAGAAAGTTAAGTGATGTGGCTTTGCCGTTGGCGCCATTGAAGTTTTAGAGCCTTTAATAAAACGAATGTCCTTTTGTCACGCAACCTAAAAAGGCAATGACTTATGACCATAGGCTATTTTGTAGGAAAAGAAATTAAAATTTAAATGTTTTTTCTATTTCATTTTGTAAATTCAACAACAAAATCGTCTGTAATGCTCACTACAATCGGTCAAGGGAGTTAAAGGGATTGTCGTGAGTACTTAGAGACGAATTGCGGGAAAATATTTATGATGATAGCAAAGAAAGTGCACAGTAGTTCGAAAAAAATTTCCATCAGACAAATTTTGTTACTTTTCGAGATGAAATTTTTGAATTTGGTAAAAATTACATTTCAAAGAAAAATAGTGTTCTAATATTAAAGACAATGTCATTTATTTAAAATGAAAGAAAGTGTTATAATATATAGAGTGTTATGATATTAAGGCCAATGCCATTTATTTGAAAGAAATTAAGAAAAGTCACTAATTGATTTCTTGTGGCGAAGAGTAAAACTGACTTCTCGAGAAATTTGCAGAAACGTCGCTTTAAACAAGTAAGAAAGTGCCGTCCAATAAAGCAGTGGCTCGTCATGACAGACACAATAACTGAGACGTCCGGTTTCCATGGCCACATTTGCCTGCATTGTATGCAATTCCTCACTAGTGACCACCTTTTATTTGTTACCAAAGCTTGCAGGTCTCTACAGGCAGGCCCTCATTGCATATCCCCTGGAGCGTATAAGATAGTTCCTAGTTTTGCAGGTTCATCCATTCCCTACATAAGGTAAATATAACTGTTTAGCAATCTCGTTAAGAGACCTGCAACATTCGAGTTCAGTTTTTCAGAAATATAGTTTCCAACGACTTGATAGCTGTCTGACTTTTTGAGAAAATATTGATACCGAATTTGGTCAGAACATTAATTTCTAGCCATTATGCTACCTCTTAAATAGATAAAAATTCTGCCTGGCGAACAGTACAGTGACAAGGCAGCCTTTTGTAATGGATATCTGAAGTTCCTCAGAAAAAAACAACAAAGCCCACTTGGTTGTTAAGTTTGGTTTCTATGCCATGGAATACAACTGTTCCATTCTGATCTATCAGGTATTAGAATGGGATATTTCATGTCAAGAAGGGGTTCTGACGTAGTGTAATCAACAAGGCCGGGAATTGGGTCTATAAAGAAAATTTCTGGCCAGAGTGACAGTTCCCTAAGTCCAATAGCAGCAGATCAGACACCAGCGTTTCCTACTGCTCTTCCACATGTATATAGCGCTACCACAGCCTTCTATGCTATTTCCAGAATATTTTGTGTGCAGTCAAACTTCCTATCTAAGTATTTTGTGCATTCAGAGAAGGAACTTGCAATACCACACAAGGAGACAGTTGCAACTGTTGGTACTTTCCAACTCCTGCTGAAAAGAACGTGCTCTGTCTTGGTTGGGTTCACACCAAGACCATTATCGGAAGCCTATCTTGCGGTTGTCTGGAGGACGTTCTGCACGATGTATCTAAGAGTACTTGGAAACTTCCCTCTAACATCTGTTGCCATGTCATCTTCATAGGCAATAATCTTAACACTCATAATCTCCAGATATAATCAAAATGTTAATTTCCCTAGCAGAGGATAAGGAACACTCATTGGGGTTTCCCCAATCTGACAAATCGATGCAGGTCAGATGACCCTAAGCTAGCTGTAATGCATGATATACGAGTAACTTTAAAAATATTAACTGGAATCCTTCAAAAAATCTAAAACTACTTAATAATCTATAATTAAAATATTATTTTTTCGGAGGTAGAATTCAGCAAAATAAAAAATTGCGCATTTATAACTTTAGTTAACCCTGATCAGGGAACATTCGATATAATTTGCTACGGATCAAAAGTGGAAAACCTCGAAGGAGTGACCTATGACCCTATCTATGGTTGGCAGTAATTCGTATTAAGTCATTTGAGCTATGTCCAATCGTCTGTCTACATATTTTTGTTCATGTGACTGGGACATGATAACACACGAAACTGCTTGACTTCAAATTTTGTAGGTGTTTAAATGTTTCTAAGTAAGCTAAGTTCAACGATGGACCAGATGGATGGACCTTCTGATAAATTCTCCTCCACAGCTTGGAAAGGGTGGGCCATTTTAAATTTGAATCGGCTATAAAAAAGGACTAATATTTTTTTCAATTTTGTTATGACTACCACGACTGGCTTGGCAATTGAGAATTTTAGGGATGGACACAGGTACGGATGGGCCATTTAAAATTTGAATCGGCTATAAAAAAGTACAGATAATTTTTCAAATTTCTGGTTTTATTGGAAAGTTCAACCTTTTGTCATTTAATAATGGAACACAATATCATTCATATGATTTTGGATTGTTTCGTGTCAAATTTCTTCAATGGGAACTTTGATTTCATGTTTCAACGCTTCAATTGTCTCTGGATATTGTGCGTAAGATTTATCCTTAATGGCTCCCCACACAAAAAATCCAAAGGGCTCACATCACAAGTCAAAGTAATCGGTAGTTCAAATTTAAAATTTTAAATGGCCTACCCTTTATATAGCTACTCAAATCATGTATGGTTTCACATACATGTATAATATTATCAACTCGGGAAAATGGATGGAATTTCCAAGCCCCTTGTGGTACCTTGCGCACTAAGGCACCATTTTGTACCAAAACTGAATGGTGGATAACTTTTATACCATTGCACTATGTATTTTACCATCATCATATTATTTCAAAGTGGTATATACCAAGCTAAGGGAAGTCTTAGTAATATGTTTTGGTGTAAAGATTTGTGCATATTATAATTAAAAAGTAATATAACTAAAAAGATCGTTTGAAATGAATATTCAAAGTTTTTGAGAGGCTGTAAATCTTTACTGAATAACACTGCGATTTTTTTCTTAAAGAAAGAGATGTAGACTTGTTTCTAGTCTCCATTTTTTCCTTTGGTCACTCTTTTCAAGGAATAACCGCACCCGCCATAATTGGATTTTAAAATAAAACTAGCTGAACCTGGTCCACTTTCGCCTCCAAATTTCAGTTTAGTTAAATAAAATGATATCACGCGTTTCGTATATGACTCTCGATAACCACAGATAAAAATGTGATTACCTTGCCCAAATAGTTTATCTCAATTACTAATATCGCCAAGTTTTGTGTTGAGCCACGCATTGTTCTGTCAAATATACCCATACTAAATACCATGACGATTGGTTCAATATTTCACCAGATATATCGTTTTCAATATGTGAGTGATTTGGGCGGTGCTACGCCGACCCTTAAGATATCACCAATTTTCTATAGGGTCTTACATATTACTGTCAAATATGTACATACATAACACATTTAAATACAATTGTGGCAATGACGGAACCACGGCCAATGTTCTAGTATTTCCCATTTATTGTTTGGGTGCTGAATATTTCTGTCCAAACCAAATGGTTAGAAAAAAATCAATAGTCAAGTCATGTGGACAGGGCCACGCCCATTTGTCCAATATTGCAGTGAAATACTCTCGTGTAGAAATCTAAAACGATTGGTGCAGTGGTTTTCCAGATATTTCGTTTTCAATAATGTAGTCGCATGGTAGGGTACACGCCTTCTTATCCGGTATCTTCTACTTTGTGTTGAGTCACAAACAGTTTGTCAAAAGTATTAATACCAAATTTAAGGACACTTGGTGTAATGGTTCTCGAACACTCTCGCAAACAAATTGTTCAAGATATCGCAATTTCAAAAATTTGTTCATATGGGCGGGGACACGCCCTTGGGTCCGATCTCGTCCATTTTGGACCAATCACGTAGCCTGTCACAAGATGCATAAACATAAAATTACAGCACTCTCGCTTGTGGAAGACATCTCAGTTTCAAAATTTGGCTTATATGGGCAGGTCCACGCCCATTGTACCGATCCCAACCATTTGTGGACCAATCACGTAGACTGCCACCAGATACATATACACAAACATACAGCACACTCGCTAACAAATTGTGGAAGATATCTCAATTTTAAAATTTGGCTTATATGGGCGGGGCCACGCCCATTGGTCCGATCCCACCCATATTTAAACCAATCAGGTAGACTACCACCAGATACATATGTACAAAATAACAGTACTCTCTCTAACATGTTGTGAAAAATATCTAAATTTCAAAATTTGGCTAATATCGGCGGTGTCACTCTGAAATATTGGCTTCAGATATCATCAGAAATCTTCAATCTGCATTATCTATTCTAATAAAATATTTCGATAAATGGAAAATCAGTATAAATGGTGAAAAGAGTCAGGCAATTTATTTCACAAGGAAACGCAAAGTATGTTTTACTCCACAAAATAACATTGTTGTAAAAAATATAGAAATTCAATGGGAACAAAAAGTTAAATATTTAGGTGTAATATTAGATACAAAAATGAAATTCAAAAATCATATCCCATTTGTAATAAATAAAGTGAATGTGCTGATCAAAGTGCTATATCCCTTTATAAACCGCAAATCTTATCTTAGTCTAACTAATAAAATGTCAATATTTAAGTCCATATTTCAATCGGCGATGTACTATGGAGCACCATTGTGGTCTTCAAGTGCTAACTGTCATTTAAAGAAGTTACAAGTTACACAAAATAAAATATTAAAATTAATATTAAACCTACCTTTCTACTATTCTACGAAACGACTACATGAGCATGCAAAAATTCACCTAGTCATCGATAAGATTGAAATATTGACGAAAAATTTTAATACAAGATGTTCTTCATCAAGTTTTACTTATATTAATGATATAGCAAATTCATAGTTAGTCTGTAAGTAGTGTTAAGTTTTTATCATAACAAAATTAATACTCATATAGGTTTTTTGTAAATTTTTTCCTCCCTTGTATATATTTTAGTATTAACTAATCAATTTTGTAAATCATTATTAATTACAAAGTAGAAGAAGAGATAAGTCTTAAACTCTTAAATAGTATTACAAAGTTGAAACGAAGTGTAAATATTATAAAATAAATAAAAATGAATTGAATTGAAATTTCATAATTGGGCTTATATGGGCGGGCAACGCCCAATGATCCGATCCCGCCCATTTTAAGTACGATCAAGTTTTCTGCTTTTGGTTCCCAATATATTGAGTTTTTAAAAATGGGGGCCACGCCCGCTTGAGATATCAAAAATTCAAGTAGTCTATTTTTCCTTCCTACTATGTTCTGTGAGAATTTCGTGAAGATCGGTTCAGCGGTTTAGACGTCTTTACGGAACCAACAAACAAACACAAATTCATTTTTATCCCCTCACCTTAGAGACGAGGGTATACACCAAGAGCACGCGAAAACTCGATTTGGGTCGTTTTAAGTCATATGAGCAATGTCCGTCCGTCCTTCTGCTGTGTGTCTGTCTGTTGGCAGGTGCGCACGATAACTCTAACTGATTGACTTCAAATTTGGAGTGCGGTACTATTTTTTTCTATCTCCGGCTAAGTTCGAAGATGGGCCATATTGGTTCACTCCTTCTAGTACATCCCCCAAAAAGGGTTAACATTTAGTGAAATATTGATTCTTTAATAACGTTTATACTACTTATTCGAATCTTCTAAAATTGCACACACAATATTTATTAGCCGCTAACACCTCAAGGAAAATGGGCGAAGTTACCACGCCCCTTTTGGTACCTCCCACACAATGGACCATTTGGACCAAAAGATAACCGCTTGTAACTTTAATATCAGTCCATACAAATGCTTGAAATTTTGTAAAGTGCAATGCTTTTACAGTACCTAGAGTCCGAATAAATGTGGCCGTTATCGGTACGCCCCTGTTGGTAACTCCCCCACAAATGGACCATTTCGCACCAAAAGTTAACAGCTTATAACTTCAACTGAACTTTCTTACTTGTTATATATAGGGTGATCCATTTCGAGGTTCCCTACATTTTTAAAGAAAAAAAAAACAGAAAATTTAAATTGAATGGGGAATGTTTATTATCATTTGAAAGAACACTCTTTGGCATTTATTTTTAGAAGATTATGTCTATCAAATGTTGGCGCGGCTACGTCTCAGATGGTCCATCCGTTGAGTCCAATTTTCGATTACTCGTTCGAGCATTTCGACTGGCGAATGGCACGCGTGTTGTTATGCTCCAAGGCCTGATTCGAAGGGGTTTGTCCGCATAAACTTTAGACTTTTCTTATCCCCACAGGAAAAAGTGTAACGGTTATCCTGGCACGATAACGGTCGCCATTGACGGTTACGTTCTCACCGGCATCATTTTTGTAGAAATATGGACCGATGATTCCGGTACAATGGCAAGAAGATAGCTCTTACCGAGAGCTAAAATATTGCTCATGGGTTTCAAGGTCGTGTGTAGACTGGAAAGTGTTTTTTTTTGGATTTAAAAAAAATTGACTTAGCGCAATTGGCGAACGATTATTTTGATAATAAAACTGAATAATTTGTAAACGTTGTTCGGGTGTAAGACTTTCCATGATGAAATGCCAAACAATACTTAACAAAAATAACATGACAGCATGACTCACGACTCACGCGTGATCTGTCAACAAAAGGCTATTGAAAAAAGTATCTCTACTTAGATCACCCGTTATATAGAAAATTCGGAGCTAAAAGTTTTTTTCATGAATTTTTATCCCCTCGCCTTAGAGAGGAGGGTATACCCGTATATCATTTGCTACGAGCCAAAAGTGTAACACATCGAAGGAGTGACCTAAGACCCTAAGTATGTTCGGCGGATATCCGTTTTGGGTCATTTTAAGTCGAATGAGCAATGTCCGTCCTTCCGTCTGTCTCTCTGTCTGTCTGTCTGTCTGCTGGCTTGTGCGCACGATAACTGTCGAAAGGAGTAACCGATTGACTTCAAATTTGGTAGTAATATTTTCTTCTAACTCCGGCTAAGTTCGAAGATGGGCAATATTGGTCCACTCCTTCTAGTACCTCCCCCACAAAGGGTTAACAATTAGTGAAATATTGATTATTTAATAATTTCTATACTACTTATTTGAATCCTCTGAAATTCTACACACAATATTAGTTTACTAGTCACTATTACCTCGATAAAAATAGCCGAAGTTGCCACGCCCCTTTTGTTACCTCCCACACAAATTGACAATTTTGAACCAAAATTTAATAGCTTATAACTTTATTACCAGTGCGTACAAATACTTGAAATTTTGTACAGTATAATGTATTTATAGTACCTAGAGTACAGAGAAAAACGGGCGTTATTGCCCCGCCCCGTTTGGTACCTCCCACACAAATGGACCTTTTTGTACCAAAAGTTTACAGCTTTTAACTTTAATACCAGTGCATACGAATACTTGAAATTTCGTGCTGTGCAATGCTTTTACAGTACCTATAGTCTATAGAAAATTGGCCGTAATTGGTACGCCCCTTTTGGTACCTCCCAAACAAATGGACCATTTTACACCAAAAGTTAACAACTTATAACTTATATGCCAGTGCATATAATTACTTGAAATTTTGTACAGTGTAATGCTTTTATAGTACCTAGAGTCCAGAGAAAAGTGACTGTTATTGGGACGCCCCTTTTGGTACCTTTCACACAAATGGAACATTTTGTACCAAAGTAAACAGCTTTGATCTTTAATACCAGTACATACTTTAAAGTTAAATGCGATTTAAATTGATAATAATTTAAATAAAAAAAAATTAACTAATATTTTTTGAGACTCAAGGTGAGGGGATTCGCGGTTCGAAATCGCTATCGATAAAAATTTTATATCAATATATTCGTCAGAAATCATAGATTTCGACTATCAAATCACATTTCATATATCGCGTAAATTGTGAAACGACCTACAAATACTCATTTTATTGGAAATTGTGTTAAATTTCTTAATTTCCACGATTTTTTTGTATAGGTTATTGTAGCTAACATCGTTATTTACTGTTTTCGATATTTCGCGAAGCGAAGCAGAGGGAATGATCCTGAACAAAACCTCATTAACCTTTTTTGGCGACAAACTAGACCATCTTTAATCCTTAAGAAAATTATTTCAAACTAGTTTTTGTTGAAATTTAAAAAGTCCTTTAAAAAGGATCACGAAATAAAAAAACTGAGTGCGCAGTTTTGCTTCCTATGGTCCCTAGTTTAACTTGTTTATAGTTTCGTTCATGGGCGAAAAGTTGTGTCGCACGGTGTAAATAATGTAAATAAATACGTGTATTTTAGGATATTTATCAAACGAAATTTGTATTTTATTTAACGAAACGCTCACCCAACCTACTGTATAATGTAGCGTACACGACAACCTAATATGAAATACATACTTCCGATGAGTGGCATGTTCACATTAGCGGCACATCCACGTATCCTGCAATAAAAAGGACCTCCGAAGACACCTCCTCATCAGAGAAGAAACTGCAAAGTATTCTACAGCACTTACCTACCTTTTGTTCTCGTGCACCTATTGTCTGAGAGAGTTTATGAAGACATAAAGTCAAAACTTAAGTCAGGTAGGGCTTCCTTATGGCTTTGTCGCCTTTTTGCGTTAGAAACTGTTAAGTGTTTTTGTATGTTTTATTGTATTTAAACAAAATGGAATTAGAATAGAATAGCAACCGCTTTTATGGCAGTTAATTACATAGAAATAAATTTCCATTTGTTTGGTGGGGCTTCCATGAGCCATGAGCAGCTTACGGCCAGACATAAAACAGCGTCGTGGCTATGGCCAGAATAGAAAATATAAATTATATTACCATTTTGTTTCAAGTGGGTCCGTTGTTTTAGTCTTATCAATATCAATCATCGTTTTGTGTGATTGCAATGGTAGAGCCGTAGAGTGTATGCGTGTGTGAGAGAGAGAGAGTGGAAGTGAGTGTCCTTCGATGGAGGATAATGTCGGCTTACTTGTGTTTCTTTTGTATAAGGCTTAGTGGGTTTCCTTTCTTCCAACTTTCGATTGTCAAATTCCTGGCTTCTGTCCAAATACTCCTATATACTCGTACAAATATTCATTCATCCGTTCAGCCATGGAATCGAATATGTACTTGAAGATTGCTTATGATTTTCTGTTATTCAAGGCGAATTAGGGACGGATGTTATCTATGAATTTAACCAACATTTGTTTTTATTGCACATTGTGCTTTTGTCCGTCTCAGTCTATCGCAGCGGATGCAAAATTCTTCGCTCAGTTCATATGTTGCACAATGGATTTAAAATGTCTCATCAAATAAATTGAGCAAATTGAAAATGCTATAAATTGACGAATAAAATTTGAATTGTAACAAATGTTGCTACTCGTATATGAGATACATTTAATGATATGTTTATACTCTCTTTAGTGGAGGTGGTGGGTATATGTGTAACCTCAATATGAATATCATTTGATACGGCCCAAAAGTGTAACACATCAAAGCTATGACCTAAGATACTTGGTAAAATAGGCGGAAGTTCGTTTTAGTAGTTTGTATGTTATTTGAGCCACGTCCACCCGTCAGTCTGTCTGCCGGCAAGGAGTGACCGATTGACTTCAAATTATGTATGCAATAATATTTTCTCTTGGCCTCGTTTATATTGAAAGATGGGTCATATGGGCCCAATCCAGATAGAATATGACCCGTTCAACATTTAAATTTTTAGTAAAATATATCTTACCCCATTGTGCAATGTTTGCATTGTACTTCAGCTAAGGCAATAAGTAATACAATGGACCATTATATTGATTGAAATATTCGTTGGTGAAATCCGTCTGCAATAAATATAATGTTATAATATTTGCGGTAAATGTAATGACTATAGCAGATAATCGATTATCATAATTCTATGATTTTTGGTGTACTTATAGATGACTGCTTAAGAGACTGATGAAATACTAGAATACTAATTTATTTAAACCATACAAAATGTAATATACAAAACAGATGGAAGGAAAGAGTGATTCGGAGTGGACGTGGAGCGTATTCTGCCCTCCTAATAAAGAAAGCCGCATCTCCTTTAGGTTTAGGTTAGGTTGGCAGCCGGTTTTACCAGCTCACATATACCAATTTAGGTCCCTTATCTACCCCTTAAATGAATAGGCGAGAAAGTTAACAAACGTAAAATATAAATATCTCAAAACTACTAAAATGGAGATGTCCCTTTTTTCATAGGACGGCACTATTGGAAATATATTGTGGCAAAGCAGAACGGATCGAAAAGTTTTTCTGGAATTGTGTACAAGGCTTAACGCCGACTGGACTTACTAGACATTGTGCTTATATAGTTTGTTAAAATATTAGAGCTTTTTATGTAAATAATTTAGAAAATGTGTTTTTTAAATATGTAATTGGTGGTGCCGTGAAATAACTCCCAAATAAAATAAGTCCCAAAAAAAAAAATTAAATAAGTCCCACAAAATATCCATGTAAATTACGACTTATTTCATATTTTTGGTTGGGAGTTATTTTATTATGAAATAACTCGCAAATGAAATAAGTCACAATGAGATTTTCTTGGCAGTTATTTCATTTGGCCTTCAGCCGGGATTAAAGATTTTCTCCTTTGAGGTATGTCCGAAGATAGGTACGCGGGCCACAGTTTTTTTGGCTACGGGGACCAATGGTCCTAAGCGTTTCTTTTGACATACCGCAGACGAGAAAATCTTTAATGCCGGCCACGCTATGAAACTGTGATCCGCGTAAACTTCTTTGGATATACCCCATATCCCGGAGAAGAAAATCTTTAATCTCGGCCGAAAACCGGCCACGAAAGAGGATTGGTGGTTAATTCATCGTTTTTGGGAGTTATTTCATTGGGAGTTATTTCAATTTTTTCAGTTCGGTATTAAATAACTTCCAAATATTGGGACTTATTTCATTCGCACTTTGGGAGTTATTTCACTTTTTAAAATTGGTAATTATTTAATTTTTGTTGGGACTTATTTCAATGGGATTTATTTCAATTTGGGAATTATTTCACGGTACCGTAATTTGTGGGAACATTACATATACACCAGATTGGCCGTTGTTTTTAGTGAAGTTTTATAAACTTTAATAATGTTTGGTTAAAATCTCTCATTTCTGTTCATTGGGTCTAAAAAGTGACGTGTCCAAAATTTGTACCAGATCAGATATCGCATCACTCAGAAATATGACGATAATTTATGTGAGTAAAATCAATACCTTAATTTAGTTTAAGATTTTTACTCATTATCCCCTCACCTTAGAGAGGAGGGTATATGTCATTTGCTACGTGCCAAAAGTGTAACACATTGAAGGAGTGTGCTAAGACCCCAAATATGTTCGGCGGATATCCATTTTGGGTCATTTTAAGTAATTTGAGCAATGTCCTTTCGTCTGTCTGTCTGCTGGCTGGTGCGCACGATAACTCTCGAAGGGAGCAACCGATGGACTTCAAATTTGGTATGCGGTAATATTTTTCTCCATATCCGGTTAAGCTCGAAGATGGGCCATATTGGTTGACTCCTTCTAGTATCTCCCTCACAAAGGGTTAACATTTAGTGAAATATTGATTCACTAATAACTTCGTTACTATTTATTTGAATCTTCTGAAATTCCACACATAGTATAAGTTTGTTAGTAATTATAACCTTGAGAAAAAAGGGCGAAGCGGCCCCGCCCCCTTTCTGTACCTCCAACAAAAATTGACAATTTTGCACCAAAAGTTAACTGCTTACGGCTTTAATATCAGTTCATACAAATACTTTAAATTTTGTACAGTGTAATGCTTTTATAGTACCTAGAGTTCAGAGGAAAGTGAGCGTTATTGGCACGCCCCTTTTGGTACCTCCAACACAAATGGACCATTTTGTAAAAAAAAGTTAGCAGCTAATAAATCTAATACCAGTGCATACAAATTATTGAAATTTCGTACAGTATAATGCTTTAAAAGTATCTACAGTCCAGAGAAAAATGGGCGTTATTGACACGCCCCTTTTGGTACCTCCCACACAAATGGACCTTTTTGTACCAAAAGTTAACAGCTTTTAACTTTAATACCAGTGCATACAAATACTTGAAATTTTGTACGGTTTTGTACTTTTATAGTATCTAGCGTCCAGAGAAAAGTGGCCGTTATTGGCACGCCCCTTTTGGTACCTCCCACACAAATGGACCATTTTGTACCAAATGTAAACAGCTTTTAACTTTAATATCAGTACATACTTTAAAGTTAGTAAATGCAATTTAAATTGATAATAACATAAATTAAAAAAAAAATAAATTTACGAATATTTTTTTGAACTCAAGGTGAGGGCATTCATAAGTCGGCTTACCCGACTGAACTTTCTTACTTTTTTATAGTTAAACTTTCCTCAATACGTAGAAATTTTTCTTGCAATGAGTAAATTGAACTAAATTCAAAAATACAGGGTTTTTCAACAAGAGGTGTTATTTTGAATCACCCGGTATTTCGGTAGCTGTCACCTTTGAAGCTTTTATTCTTTGACATTTGACCAGTAGAAACTGCGCCATTACTAAAAATGGAACGATACACGAACATCGAACGATACAAAATGATCAAAAAACGATACGAACGATACAAAATCATCTTGACTGATGAGGCCCACTTCCACTTCGGTGGCTACGTCAACAAGCAAAATTGTCGCATCTGGCGTTTGGAAAACCCAAGAGTTATTGTTGAAAAGCATCTCCATCCTAAACGTGTGACTGTTTGGTGCGGTTTATGGTCCGCACCAAACAGATAGAATTCGTGAGGCTATCGAGGACATATGGCAGCCACTTTGCGATTTGGTCATGGAAAATTTCATGAAAAGGATATGGTCCTGTAAGCGTGGTCGTGGTGGCCATTTGACTGATGTTGTTTTTCATTATTAACGGCATAGCTTCCTCTTTATTATGAAATAAACATCCGATCATTTATCTCAAACAACGGCATTTTCCTTTGAATAGCAAAATAACACCTCTTGTCGGAAAACCCTTTATAACAAATTGGTCACTTAAACGGAAATTATTTTACTTATTTAAAATTCCATTGACCTGGTTTCCTATTATGTGGTACATCGCCACTTTTACTAAGGAAGGATTTCCCAACGTCGAAGAAATATATGATTTTCCTAAGTCCTAGTTCATGTTTTTCTGAAATTTATTGAAGTGATTGCAAATAATGCTTAAATATTTGTTAAAGAAAAATTCCCATTCGTTTCAAGAGATTCTTTCCTTAACATATATAACTTATATAGCAGCTGCGATGTTAATTTTGTTAACTGCGCGGCAAAGGGATAGGCATATGATTGATACATTAAATGAAAACTCTTCTTGTTCAAGGTTTTTTCGTTTTAAATACATTGAAGCAAAACATTTATATGAAAATTCCCGAAAATGTTTTACTGAATTATATTAGTAGTAATGAACAGAAATTTAGTTCACTTTTACTAGTTGCAAGTACAAAAAGTACTCATTTATAGATTCAAGGTTTCCTCTCCATTAATATACTCTATTTAAAGAAAATAAAATATAATTAAACGGGGCAAAATCGTCTTTTTTGATATGGTTGAATTCAAAGAAAATATGTATATTTCGAACAGAGTTCCCCAGTAGGTGAGTTAGTAACGAGCTCGCCTATGAGTTTGGGGGTCGTGGGTTCGATTCTCACTACAGGCTCTGGTCTGTCGTAACAAAAAGTAACAAGCAACATGGTCTTTGTCACCCGGCTTCTCCGACTTTTTTCAGACTTTTTCAATTTTCAGTTTTAATTATTCTTGGATTTCGAATTATTTTTTAATGGCATATGTCGCTTTTTCAAAGGACTCATTTTTATTTCTAAACATCCCAAGTAGTAATTTGTTGTCAATTAAAAAGAATCGCTTTTGTGGTATATTGTTCCAAACATATTCTGCTTGAAATCTATATATGTTTAGGGTTCACTCGAAATATATTATATTTGGCAATTACAAATATCATATATTTGCGAAGATGTTGTTCCAGATCTTTGTTTCCGCCCTAGTGTTTTTTATTACTATTATTATTAACGAAACTAATATTTATTTGCCTTTTAGGGTGTAAAGTAAAATACGACACAGTTAAAACGTTTTGCTTAAAACCAAGCGTACATGCCAGTATAACTTGCGAAGTATATCGTGTAAAATTTTCATGAAGAATTATTAAAAAATATGGCAACGAAATTAAAATTTTAAAATTTTTGGAACACTTTAACAAATGTATGTATAGAAATGGTGCTCAAAATGTAAAAAGGATCGGTGCAGTAGTTTTTGAGTTATGAGGGGCACCGACTTTGAAAACGTGGGTTGTGGGAAAAACGCTTTGAAGTTTTTCTGACGCACTGAATCACTGTTGCTTAAACTGTTGTATTTCCGTCAGTTTTGCTCCGATCCATCTTAAATTTCCACATAACATGAAACGTTCTCAATTCAAAATATCGAATAAAACCAGTAAGGAAAGGCTACAGTCGGGCGGGGCCGACTATATAATACCCTACACCACTCTCGTAATATTGAATAACTGTGATATATAAATTTTGTAATTCATGTATAAATTGTTTACATAAATTTACTTTTGGGACATTTTATACTTAAATAATATCCTGTACCACAGAGTGGTGTAGGGTATAAAAACGATTGGATCCAAAGAGTTAAATCGGATAAACCATATATATGGCAGCTATAGCTAAATCTTTACCGATTTTCTTCAAATTCGGCAATGTTGGTTCATGGATCAAGAAACTCTACCATTCTAAATTTCAAAACTATTGGATGTAAAATACAGCTTCTATAGAACTAAAGGGCCAAATCGGACGAAACATATATATGGGAGCTATAGCTAAATATTAACCGAGTTTCATGGATCAAGAAACTCTACCATTCTAAATTTCAAAAAGATTGGATGTAAAATACAGCTTCTACAGGACTAAAGAGCAAAATCGGACGACACATATATATGGGAGCTATAGCTAAATCTTAACCGATTTTCTTCAAATTCGGCAATGTTGGTTCATGGATCAAGAAACTCTACCATTCTAAATTTCAAAATGATTGGATGTAAAATACAGCTTCTTCAGGACTAAAGAGCAAAATCGGACGAAACATATATATGGGAGCTATAGCTAAATCTTAACCGATTATCTTCAAATTCGGCAATGTTGGTTCATGGATCAAGAAACTCTACCATTCTAAATTTCAAAACGATTGGATGTAAAATACAGCTTCTATAGAACTAAAGGGCCAAATCGGACGAAAGATATATAGATAGATAGATAGAGCTATATCTAAATCTGAACCGATTTCAACCAAATTCAATAGCGATCTTAACAGCTGCGGAATACTCTAAACTGCAAAATTCCAGAACGATCGGAGTGAAATTGCGACCTGTAGTCGATGAACAACTTTACATGGTCAGACGGACGGACAGACATGCTTAAATCGACTCAGCTAGTGATTCTGAGTCGATCGGTATACTTTAAGGTGGGTCTAGCTGTGTTATTTTCAGGTGTTACAAACGTCTGCCGTGAAACAAACTTATAATACCCTGTACCACAGTGTGGTGTAGGGTATAAAAATTAGGAACATCTCTCTGGAAAATGTTGATCGGAAGTAAAGTACAACTTATATAGCGCTTTGGTACCAAATCAGGAGGAACAAATATATGGAGGTTATATATAAATCTGAACGGATTTTCCTTGAATACTCATTCATTGAAAAAGAAACTTCTTTCTGTCAAATTTCGTACTGACCGGATATAAAATACAGTCTCTACAGCACTTACATGTCAAATCGGGGGTAACATATATATGGGGGCTATATCTAAATCTGAACCGATTTCCCTCAAATTTGGCAGTGTTAATTCTTGTAATGAAAAACCTCTTCTGACAATTTTTTTACTGATCTGATTTAAAATACAGTTCTACAGCGCTTACATGTCAAATCGGGGGTAACATATACATATATGGGGGCTATATCTAAATCTAAACCGATTTCCCTCAAATTTGGCAGTGTTAATTCACGTAATGAGAAACCTCTTTCTGCCAATTTTTTTACTGATCGGATATAAAATACAGTTTCTACAGCGCTTACATGTCAAATCGGGGGTAACATATATATTTGGGCTATATCTAAATCTCAACCGATTTCCCTTAAATTTGGCAGTATTAATTCATGTAATAAGAAACCACTTTCTGCCGAACTTCGTACTGATCGGATTAAAAATACACTTTTTACAGCGCTTACATGTAAAATCGGGGGTAACATATATGTATATGGGGGATATATCTAAATCTGAACCGATTTTCTCCGAATTTGGCAGTACTCCTTCATGTAATAAGAAACCTCTTCCTGCCGAATTTCACACTTATCGGTTATAAAATAAATTTTTTATGGCGCTTACATGTGAAATCGGGGGTAAGGTATATATGGGGGCTATATCTAAATCTGAACCGATTTCTTCCAAATTTAACAGTGCTCATTCATATAATAAGAGACCTCTTTCTGCTGAATTTCATACTGATCGGATGTAAAATAAAGTTTTTACAGCGCTTACATGTCAAATCGGGGCTAACATATATATGGGGGCTATACCCAAATCTGAACCGATTTTAACCAAATTAAATAGGGATCGTCCTTGGGCCAAAAAAAGATTTTTTTAAAATTTCGTCAAGATCGGGCCATAATTGCGACCTGTACTTTGATTACAAGAATACATGTACAGACACACGGACAGACAGACGGACATAGCTAAATCGACTCAGAAAGTGATTACAAGTCGATCGGTGTAATAAATAATGGATCTATCTCTTCTCCTTTTGGGTGTTACAAACAAATGCACAAAGTCATAATACCCTGTACCACAGTGTGGTGATTGCTTTATTGAACAAAACTTCTGGAGACCCATTGTACGAATGGGCATGAGATTTGGCATTTATGGATTTGGACTGCCGTGATAAGATCTGTGAATGAAAAAAATTGTCTAAGTAAATATACTCGTATACGAAGAGCGAGAACATTTGTATATTGAGACAGTGTTTTCGCAAACAATATGCGCTATTAAATAACAAATGTTGTCAGGTTGATAAATTTTTTAAATTGTGGTTATCGAGATTCCCACACGAAACACATGACAGCACATCCTATTTCACTAAAATGATATTTGGACAACGATGTAGACCAAAAAAGCTAGTATTTTTATAAATACCTTCTGGCAAAATAAAAACTATATATAAATCTTCCAGGATTCAACCTGTATGGCCTACAATAAATAAATGTTACATTTTTGTTAATTTCTCAAATCATTCACAATTTTTGTGTAGAAAATGCATTTCTAACTGTATCCTTCGCAATTACGAGTATATGCCAACTATCATTAAAGATGTTGAGTGAAGCCGCACAGATACAATCTATGAATACCCGCGGAAAATTTATTTTTCAAATTCATATAAAATTATCTTATAGAAACAGTTGGTGTCGGCTGCAAATTAACATACACAGAGCAAGATTTTGCTGTTCATTTAAAAATGTCATATGGATGTGGCTTAATAACGCTTCCGGTACCGGCCTCATTCAATCGATTTACTCTATACTCAATTATCTTACATGTTTATAAAAAAACAGTAAGGAAGGACTAAAGTCGGGCGGATCCGACTATATGCCAACCAATACCACGCTGCAATTTCTTCCAGATCATCTGAAAAATCCGTTCTCTGAAATGTCAAGAAGTCTAATCGGAAGGGTCTTTTATATGGGGACTATAATAAGTCAAGGACGGATGTACCCCAATTTCACTGGGGACGATCTAGTGCATTATCTAACGGGTGATCTAAGTAGAGATACTTTTTTTAATAGCCGTTTTTCGACAGATCACGTGTGAGTCGTGTCATGCTGTCATGTTATTTTTGTTAAGTATTGTTAGGCATTTCATCATGGAAAGACTTACGCCTGAACAACGTTTACAAATTATTCAGTTTTATTATCAAAATAATCCTTCGCCAATTGCGCTAAGTCCATTTTTTTTAAATAAAAAAAAAACACTTTCCAGTCGATCCACGACCTTGACACCCATGAGCAATATTTTAGCTCTCGTTTTGCCATTGACCGATTCCCGATCCGACGTACCGGAATCATCGGTCCATATTTCTTCAAAAATGATGCCGGTGAGAACATAACCGTCAATGGCGACCGTTATCGTGCCATGATAACCGACTATTTGATGCCTGAAATTGAAGCTCGTGATCTCGGCGACATTTGGTTTCAACAAGACGGCGCCACTTCCAACACATCGCATCAATCAATGGATTTATTGAGAGAAGACTTCAGTGAGCAGATAATTTCACGTTTTGGGCCGGTCGATTGGCCACCAAGATCACACCGTTAGACTTTTTCCTGTGGGGATATGTAAAGTCTACAGTTTATACGGACAAACCCTCTTCGATTCGACTGCTTATCTGTTATTCGCCTGTTACCAGTCGAAATGCTCGAACGAGTCAACGAAAATTGGACTCAGCGGATGGGCAATCTGAGACGTAGCCGCGGCCAACATTTTATAGACATAATCTTCAAAAAATAAATGCCAAAGAATGTTCTTTCAAATGATAATAAACATTCCCCATTCAATTTGAATTTTTTGTGTTTTTTTCTTTAAAAAAGAAGGAAACTCGAAATGGATCACCCTATATATGTAAAAACACAATGCCGTACGTTTGAACACGCATCACTCAAGAACGGATCTTTGGATTTTGCATTTTCATGAATTTGGGCTTGATGAGTTCGTAGCAGGGATGTAACGAATATTCGCATTCGCATATGAATTGTTCGCATCATTTTAACATTCGCTTTCGCATTCGTTTTCGCAAAAATATATTTCAGTATTCGCTTCCATTAGTTAAAAGTGTTAAATCTCCTTATTCCCTTCACACAATTTGAAGATATTTATACCAATGAAAACCTCTACCACTTCTCTTCAAAACAGTTGAAAAAATATGTTTGTCCTTGTGGTAACAGGAAGTAAAAATATGGAAATCATTCTTAATACATGAATATCCTGGAAAAGCATCAATTCAGTTCCTTGAATTGGTTGGTACTTAAGGGTCAAACTATTATTCGCTTTCGCAAAAATGCATATTTCACTTTTCGCATTCACAAGAAATATATTGCAAATTTGGCTTTCGCATTCGCTAAAGTCACTTTCGTTACATCCCTAGTTCGTAGCGGCTTCAGAAGTGACACTGTGGAGGAAAATTTAGGATTGGTCAAGAAGGCGTGAAATGGCCAACAGAAGCTAATAGCCCGAGAAGGGAGCGTTAAAATTTTTCGATTTTAGGCTTAATGTAATGTAGAGGAAAATTTAGCATTGGTCAAGGGGCGCCAGCACAGCATTATAGCTCGAGAACGGATTGTTTGATTTTTACTATTTTGGTCCTAATGGAATCGTATTCGCCTAAGGAAGAGCACTATGGAAGAAAATTTACATTTTGTCAAAGAGCCTTCGCGCGGTCAACACAATCTCATATCTCGAAAATGCATTGTTCGATATTGAAGATTTTGGGCTTAAAGGGTTCGTAGTGGCTCCAGAAGTGACACCATGGGAGAAATTTATGATTGGTCAAAGGACGCGAAACGGCCGACAAAACGTTATAAATTGAGAACCTATCGAACCTAACTCAAGAACAGAGTCATGAATTTGGGTATGATAAATTCGTACGAGTCCAAGGAGGACACCATGGATTGATTTTATGACTGGTAAAAAAGGCATACCACCGTACCCATATTCTCATAACAAAATAACGGATCGTTACACAATTTGTTTGCTTGATGTCTTCGTATATCGGACCAAGAAATTACATAGTGGACAATTTATGACTGGTCAAAGGAGCGCGGCACCGTCCATATTTTCAAAATTTTCATAATTTTGGGCTTGATAAATTCGCATTTGCCCAGTGCAGGACACACTGGATTTATGATTTGACAAGGGGCGTGAACTGCCCACTTAACCTCATAACTCGAGAACAAATCTTTTGATTTTCACGATTTTTGGCTTGATGTATATGTATTTGTCCAAGGTAGATAATTTATGATTGGTCAAAGGAGCGCGGTAGCAACCTCACAACTCAAGAATATATTATTAGATTTTCTTGATTTTGACGGATTCGTATTGGCCCAAGGAAGGACACCCATACAACCTCATAAATCCAAAACGTTTATTCGCTTTTCTCAATTTTGGGTTTGATGAATTCGTACTTGACAATTATTAACGACACTATACCCCAAAATTTATAATTGGTCAATAGGCAGCCTCATAACTCGAGAATAGATCGTTTGATTTCACCATCTTTAACTGTTGTACCAATCGTCTTGAAGTTTGAAGTTGGTGCTTTTGATAGAACACTACAATATCTGGTAAAAATGTTTAGTGAAAGTAGCTGCGCCTACACAACGAGATTGTTGAAACTAAACAGAATGGAGAACGTAATATTTGGAGTGATTTGAGTGCAGAGAAGCGCACTGGGTACAGCTAACACGTTCTGATGATGATGAAAGCTGTTCGAATACAAATATCGCTGCACATCGGATTTTGCTTTAGTATACCTCAGTTATGTCCATTTTAAAGGGTGGTTAAATTTTAAGGGCCGATGTTGATTTTGAATAAAACACAAATTATTTAGGAAATTATTGTCACTTCTTTTTATTATGATAATATTGGTATGGTACAATTATGTATGGAACAAAAAATCGGCCAAATGGCCGCCGCGACCTCGGCGGCACACCTCCATCCTATGGTCCACATTTTTGATGATGCTGAGGCATAATTAAGGTTCTATGCCGTTTATTATCTCATCCTTTAGCTATTGAATTGTTGCTGGGTTATCGGTTTCAAATAACCCCAAAAAAAGAAGTCCAACGGTGTCAAATCACATGATCTTGGCGGCCAATTGACATCGTCACGACGTGAGATAACACAGCGCAGTCCTGTTGAAACCACATATTGTGAACATCCATATCTTCCAATTCGGGCCATAAAAAGTTCGTTATCATCTCACGATACCGGACACCATTCACAGTAACTGCCTGACCGGCCTCATTTCGAAGAAGTATGGCCCGATGACGTCGCCAGCCCATAAGCCGCACCAAACGAACTGGGCGAGCATGCACAGGTGTTTTCACATTTCCTACAGACCCGGTATGCTGAAATTTGCACACAATTCTCCCAATTGTGGACACATTTGGTCGCTTATGCTGATCAAAAAAACATCACGAAGTGCACGAACTGCATTTTGATTTGAACACCGATTTTTGTAAAAGGCTTAAAAAACTTTAACGCGTTGCTCGATTGTGTATCTTTCCATGGTTCAAATTGAGTTGGTCTGAAATTGAGAAATGTCAAATGAAATGCAGAAAAAACTTGACGCTTACGTGCGGTTCACATTCAACATCGGCCCTTACAATTTAACCACCCTTTACTTAATAGATCTTTTGAATAAAGAATTTGAAGTGAGCTAATTACACGAACTCGAATTATTGTTTTCATTATTGTACAGAACTAGATTAACCCGGTGAGCTTCGCAGCCCCCATCTTTTATGTATTTTCTGTTGAGAGTACTGTAAAATAGCTATACCTCTTTCTTTCAAAATGACATGATTATTACATATGGTGCAAAATGAAGAAGATTACTTTTATATATAAAATACGAACCCTCGTTTCATTTCTAGTTTATGTTCCAAGAGTTATCCTGACATCATGGTACAATATTTATCCCTTTTCCCACTGTACCTCTGGACGTTGAAACCCCAATTTTTTTTGGTTCATACGTTAGCAATTTTCCCCTTGTTTATGTTCCAATAGCTACATTCACACCCTGGTACAATATAAAACCACGTTTGTCCCACTGTGTCTATAAAGGTACGAATTTAAAAATCTAAAGTAAATCGCTCCATTGTACCATATTTAACCTTTAGTGTGTCATAATTAACCACTTGCACGATTGTACAATATATTAAAATGATAATTGATATTTCAAGATCCAAATTAGCAAGCTTAGGCCGTATTTCAACATGTTTGTCCCCTATCTGTGCCATTTATTTAACTTGTTTTTCCCCACGGTTTTTGTAGAAGAACGTATTTGGAAAAAACAATTTCTTAGCTTTGGTTTATGCTGTAAGAGCTACCTTTGCACTCAGGGACCACATTCAACACCTTTTGCACCACTGTTCCATATTAAACACTTTTTATTACACTATGCTTCTAAAGCACGAATTTTTATACATATCTGGAACTATTTTGTTCTCCACTTACCACATTTAACCGTTTTACCGTATTTAACTTTTTTCCTTCTCCATATTTAACCCTTTTTGCTCCACGAAAAAATATTTAAAAAAATTTTTTCCGTCTGTAACATATTGAACAATTTTTGCTTGCCCCAACTGCATCATAATTTTAACCTTTTTGCACAACAGTACTACATAATTGCTTTGCATCATAATTTTAACCTTTTTGCACCACAGTGCTACTAAAAGCATAAATTTATTTCATATTTATCTTACCCTCTCTCCCTGCATCCATATTTTTACCCGCTGTACTAAATGTACGCTTTTTGACCCACTGTGCCATATTTAACCGTTTTGGGTCCACTGAATCAAATTTAACACCTTTTTGTCCTACTATCTTTTGTCCACTATATTTAACCATTTTTGCCCCCACTGTACCATAGTTAACACATTTTTGCCCCACTGTTCCATAGTAAACGCTTTTTGCCCCACTGTACCATACTTAACCCCTTTTGTTCCACGTTACCATATTTTCCTATTGGTGTCCACTGTAACAATTTTTGTCATACTGTACCATAATTAACCATTTGTGTCCCACTGTACCATATTTAACCCATTTTGTCCCACGTTACCATATTCAACTAAATGTGCCCCACTTTACTATAGTTAACCCTTTTTGCCCCACTGTGTCATATTAAACCCTTTGTTTCACTGTACCACAGTTTTTGCCCCACTGTACCATATTTAACCCTCCACTGTACAATATTTAAAACAGTTATGCCCCACTGTACTGTATAGTTAACCATTTTTGTCACACTGTACCATATTTAACCCTTTGTGCCCCACTGTATCATAGTAAATAAATTTTTGCCCACTATTCCATAGTTAACGCTTTTTGACCCACTGTACCATTTTTAACCCATTTTATTCCACGTTACCATATTTTACTATTTGTGCCCACTCTAACCATTTTTGTCATACTGTATCACATTTAATTATTTGTGTCCCACTGTTCCATAGCTAAGACATTTTTTCCCACTGTTCCATAGTTAAAGCTTTTTGCCCCACTGTACCATATTTAACCCATTTTGTCCCACGCTACCATGTACCATAGTTAACCCTTTTTGCCCCACATATTAAACGCTTTGTCTCACTGTACCATATTTAACAGTTTTTGCCCCACTGTACCATATTTAACCCTCTGTGCTCCACTGTACAATATTTAACACAGTTATGCCCCACTGTACCATATTTAACCCTTTTTGCCCCACTGTATCATAGTAAATACATTTTTGCCCCACTGTTCCATAGTTAACGCTTTTTGCCCCACTGTACCATTTTTAACCCATTTTTAACCCATAGTTAACCCTTTTTGCACAACTGTGACCCCTTCAACTCTTTATCTCACTGTACAAAATTTTTACCCCACTGTACCATATTTAACAAATTTTTGTCTCACTGTACCGTAATTAAAATGTGTCTCCATGCTAGCATACTTAAACCTTTTTCCCCGACTGTAACATATTTAATCATATTTTCTCCACTCCACTATTTAACCGATTTTGACCATAGTGCTCCTAAAACCATATAAACTATTCTCCATAATTAAACCGTCTTGTCCCTCTGTGCCTCTTAAAGTTAGAGTTACTAAAAATCACTTCCAATCTCTAGTTTATGTTCCAAATGTTACCTGGAACCATTGATCCATGTTTGCCAATTTTAAGCCACTGTACTATATTTTACACTTTTTGCCCGACTGCGCCCCGAAAACTACGAATACAAAAAAAAACGGAATACCCCGATTCGATGTCATAAAGTCATCACTCGCTTCAATTTTCACCATTCTAATTTTAGGCTTTAAATTTGGCGGTGGTGCCATATATGTACCTTTCTGTCCCACTGTGTCCCTAAATTTTAAAAAAAATCGCTCTTTGTTCTTGTTTACGTCCCAAGAGCTACTCTCACAACAAATTTCACGACTCTAGGTCTTGCCATTTGGACTTGGCTGTTGTACCACCTTTTTCCCTTTTTACCCCACTGTGTACGTAAATGTTCGAATTTCGAAAAATCCTGTCAATTTCAGAGTCTACCTCATAAGTGCTACCCTCATACCAAATTTCAAGATTCTAGCTCATTTCGTTTAGATTTGGCGGTGGTACCATATTTTCAAAATAATCAGCCAGTCAGTCAGTCAGTCAGTCAGTCAGTCAGTCAGTCAGTCAGTCAGTCAGCCAGTCACGCAACAATTTTATATATATATATAGATTTAGGCGCAATGAAGTTCGCCGGATCAGCTAGTGAAGCATAAATGTATAATTTGAGCCAAATTAATATGCCACATTTTCAATAGGGATGTTGGCTTTTATTGGTAGTTGAAAATTATCGTTTCGTTAAAATAAAACGACGTACACAATATTTAAATTGTTAAGTACAAATTCCAACGGAGGATTGTCCCACTTTCAATAGTGATCGTTTAAGAATTGCTTCTAGATGAATACATGGACAGGCAGACAGGTGACATGGACATGGCTAAATCGAATCGAAAAGTGATTGATATGGTATATCTTTTCTTTTTCTATGACGAATCTGCCGTTCACACGGGGCAAAATCGCCTTTTTGATATGTTTAAATCGAAAGAAAATATATTTGGAACACAAATTTTTAAAAATTATATATTTTTGAGCAAATACATTTTATTTGAAAATCAGTAAAATGTATTTGGAACGTGTATGTGTACTAATATATTAGAACAAAATATATTTGCAAAGTATTTTTTTCAATTTTTTCAAAGTTGTTCCTAATTAAAATTAAACTTCCAAACTTTTTGATTTTTTTGGCGCTTAGATTCATACATTTTTTCACTGCTAAATTGAATAAAGACTTGCTGAATAATAAGGAATCACTAGCAGATTCGATTTATCCCTATAATAATTCGAATCTGCTAGTGATTCTGAGTCAATAGACCATTTAGTATGTATGTTATCTTTGAAGACAGTTTTCCAGGACCAAACTGTGTCTGCGTGACCGGTTTTGGCTGGGTTTTCCCTTCTGATGTATGTCCCACAATGACTACGCGGACCAGTGACCCTGCGTGGCAGGCCTTCGGCCGGGATTAAAAATGTTTTCCAAAGCCGGTAACGCGGACCAAAGTGTCATAAGATCTACGGACATTATGTCCCTGGGCGTTATGACATGCCACCCAATATTTTAGGGCCTTACAAAACAAAAGTATTATACACTGTACCGCAGAATTGTGTACTTATAAAACCCTATTTCTTTTTTTATGGTAATTTTTTATGGTATTAAAAAGCTATTTCTTTTACTTTTTGTAAGTCTAAATTTCAATGAAATTTAAACTGCAGAAGTGATAACAGCAATATTCAAATCAGAGAGTCAAATGTAAGTCCGGGTTTACACTGGCTGAATGTTCAGCAGATTATCGGCGTTTTGTTGGAGAGAGAGGCAGTCGGCAAGAGGGGGGAAAAAACTCTCCCTGAACGTTTTGTGTTATTCGTGCAAGTTCAAAAGAGAATTTGATGATAAGCTGCTGAAAAAACTTGCCTAGTGTAAATTCGGACTAATTGCATATAAATATGTTCATAACACGAAGTAGCAAAAATAGTATAATTTCATTATGTTGGCAAATTTGATGTTATACGAAAAGCGTCAAAAGCACCAACAAAAAACATGAAATGCGTACACCTAGTGCTTTTTTTTTGTTTGGCACTGTGTGAACACTTTTCGCGTATCGGGGGGTCAGAAAAGCACTAAATCTGGTGCGAAAAGCACTAAGTTGGCATCCCTGTACACGTGTGTTAAATATATTAATACCAATGATAGATCTGCTAATCGTCTTCAAAACGGAGTGGTAGAGGCAAAAATTAAGGACCAAAACTGATACTTTGCCAGGATATTCTAGGATTAAGGATGTTTTCTATATTTTGACCTTCTTTCACCTCAAGGACATACACATTTATTCACATATTTTATTTTTTCAAATAAAATATGTGTTTACATACAAATAAAATTATTATTTAAGAATTTCTCCAAATATATTTTGTTTAAAAAAAGGTTTCCAAAACTTGGCAGATTTTTCGAATTTAATATTTAATAATATAATAATGACAAAAGTAGTAATATTTATAATGACAAAAGTAGCAATAACATTTCTTTTAAAGCGCTATTTTTTTATTTCTATTTATTCCAAGTCATCGTTTGTTATCAACCCTTCTTGTACAATGGAATTTTACGAACATTTAAAATTTCATAAAAAGAATTATCGATGAATTGTTGCAAAACATTAAACTTGAAAAATTAAGAAAAAATAGGGCGTAAACAAAATTTTCTTTAGAAGCACATATTCCCAAATATATTATGTTTGTCTGTGCCAAATATAATATATTTCGAGTTTACTCGAAACATTATATACTTCACGCAGAATATGTTTGGGAGAATATACTACAGAAGCGATTTTTTTCAGCGTGCAGAACTCGGGGAAATCTTGAAAATTGGTTTATTGAATTTCTGCAACAGGAAAGTCTTCTCTGCCAAATTGTATATTACCAAAATAAGAATGTAATAATAAGTTTCAAACCTAAAGTAACATAATTAGGGGCTGTATTCAAATCTGACTTGATTTTCTTCATACTTTTGGTCTTATTTCATAAAGATGTAATGTAAAATACAGCTTTTATGGAATTAACTGTAATTTTAAATTTGTCAGTGTTCCTTCTAGGTCCAAGGAACACTTTTCTGCCAATTTTGAAATGTTCTCAAATTATGGTCAAACATCTGGAATAATAAATTAACTTTCCTTATATTATAAACAAGTAAGAAAGCTTCAGTCGGGTAAACCGACTTATGAATCCCCTCACCTTGAGTCCCAACAAAATATTCGTACATTTATTTATTTTTTTTTGTTTTAATTAAATTAGTATCAATTTAAATAGCATTTAATAACTTTAAAGTATATACTGTATTAAAGTTAAAAGCAGTTTACTTTTGATACAAAATAGTCCATTTGTGTGGGAGGTACCAAAATGGGCGTGTCAATAACGGTAACTTTTCTCTGGACTCTAGATACTACAAAAGCAGTACACCGTACGAAATTTCTAGTATTTGTATTCACTGGTATTAAAGTTATAAGCTGTTAACATTTGGTGTAAAATGGTCCATTTATGTGGGAGATACCAAAAGGGGCGTGCTAAAAAGTACCGCTTTTCTCTAGACTCTAGGTACTATAAAAACGTTATACTAAACAAAATTTCAAGTATTTGTTTGCGCTGGTATTAAAGTTAAAAGCTGTTAACTTTTGGTACAAAAAGGTCCATTTGTGTGGGAGGTACCAAAAGGGGCGTGCCAATAACGCGCATTTTTCTCTGGACTCGAGGTACTATAAAATCATTACACTGTACAAAATTTCAAGCATATGTATACACTGGTATTAAAGTTATAAGCTGGAACTTTAGGTCCAAAATTGTCCATTTGTGTGGGATGTACCAAAAGGAGCGTGACAATAAATCCCATTTTTCACAGTATTGTAGGTACTATTTAACCATTATAATGTAAAAAATTCTTTGTATGCACAGGTAATAGAGTTTTAAGCTATTAACTTTTGGTTTAAAATTGTCCATTTGTGCGGGAGGTAGTAAAAGGGGCGTGGCAACTGCGCCCATTTTTTTGAGGTAATAGTGACTAATAAGCTAATACTATGTGTAGTATTATGTGGCAAATTAATATGCCACATTTTCAATAGGGATGTTGGCTTTTATTGGTAGTTGAAAATTATCGTTTCGTTAAAATAAAACGACGTACACAATATTTAAATTGTTAAGTACAAATTCCAACGGAGGATTGTCCCACTTTCAATAGTGATCGTTTAAGAATTGCTTCTAGATGAATACATGGACAGGCAGACAGGTGACATGGACATGGCTAAATCGAATCGAAAAGTGATTGATATGGTATATCTTTTCTTTTTCTATGACGAATCTGCCGTTCACACGGGGCAAAATCGCCTTTTTGATATGTTTAAATCGAAAGAAAATATATTTGGAACACAAATTTTTAAAAATTATATATTTTTGAGCAAATACATTTTATTTGAAAATCAGTAAAATGTATTTGGAACGTGTATGTGTACTAATATATTAGAACAAAATATATTTGCAAAGTAATTTTTTCAATTTTTTTTTTTCAAAGTTGTTCCTAATTAAAATTAAACTTCCAAACTTTTTGATTTTTTTGGCGCTTAGATTCATACATTTTTTCACTGCTAAATTGAATAAAGACTTGCTGAATAATAAGGAATCACTAGCAGATTCGATTTATCCCTATAATAATTCGAATCTGCTAGTGATTCTGAGTCAATAGACCATTTAGTATGTATGTTATCTTTGAAGACAGTTTTCCAGGACCAAACTGTGTCTGCGTGACCGGTTTTGGCTGGGTTTTCCCTTCTGATGTATGTCCAACAATGACTACGCGGACCAGTGACCCTGCGTGGCAGGCCTTCGGCCGGGATTAAAAATGTTTTCCAAAGCCGGTAACGCGGACCAAAGTGTCATAAGATCTACGGACATTATGTCCCTGGGCGTTATGACATGCCACCCAATATTTTAGGGCCTTACAAAACAAAAGTATTATACACTGTACCGCAGAATTGTGTACTTATAAAACCCTATTTCTTTTTTTATGGTAATTTTTTATGGTATTAAAAAGCTATTTCTTTTACTTTTTGTAAGTCTAAATTTCAATGAAATTTAAACTGCAGAAGTGATAACAGCAATATTCAAATCAGAGAGTCAAATGTAAGTCCGGGTTTACACTGGCTGAATGTTCAGCAGATTATCGGCGTTTTGTTGGAGAGAGAGGCAGTCGGCAAGAGGGGGGAAAAAACTCTCCCTGAACGTTTTGTGTTATTCGTGCAAGTTCAAAAGAGAATTTGATGATAAGCTGCTGAAAAAACTTGCCTAGTGTAAATTCGGACTAATTGCATATAAATATGTTCATAACACGAAGTAGCAAAAATAGTATAATTTCATTATGTTGGCAAATTTGATGTTATACGAAAAGCGTCAAAAGCACCAACAAAAAACATGAAATGCGTACACCTAGTGCTTTTTTTTTGTTTGGCACTGTGTGAACACTTTTCGCGTATCGGGGGGTCAGAAAAGCACTAAATCTGGTGCGAAAAGCACTAAGTTGGCATCCCTGTACACGTGTGTTAAATATATTAATACCAATGATAGATCTGCTAATCGTCTTCAAAACGGAGTGGTAGAGGCAAAAATTAAGGACCAAAACTGATACTTTGCCAGGATATTCTAGGATTAAGGATGTTTTCTATATTTTGACCTTCTTTCACCTCAAGGACATACACATTTATTCACATATTTTATTTTTTCAAATAAAATATGTGTTTACATACAAATAAAATTATTATTTAAGAATTTCTCCAAATATATTTTGTTTAAAAAAAGGTTTCCAAAACTTGGCAGATTTTTCGAATTTAATATTTAATAATATAATAATGACAAAAGTAGTAATATTTATAATGACAAAAGTAGCAATAACATTTCTTTTAAAGCGCTATTTTTTTATTTCTATTTATTCCAAGTCATCGTTTGTTATCAACCCTTCTTGTACAATGGAATTTTACGAACATTTAAAATTTCATAAAAAGAATTATCGATGAATTGTTGCAAAACATTAAACTTGAAAAATTAAGAAAAAATAGGGCGTAAACAAAATTTTCTTTAGAAGCACATATTCCCAAATATATTATGTTTGTCTGTGCCAAATATAATATATTTCGAGTTTACTCGAAACATTATATACTTCACGCAGAATATGTTTGGGAGAATATACTACAGAAGCGATTTTTTTCAGCGTGCAGAACTCGGGGAAATCTTGAAAATTGGTTTATTGAATTTCTGCAACAGGAAAGTCTTCTCTGCCAAATTGTATATTACCAAAATAAGAATGTAATAATAAGTTTCAAACCTAAAGTAACATAATTAGGGGCTGTATTCAAATCTGACTTGATTTTCTTCATACTTTTGGTCTTATTTCATAAAGATGTAATGTAAAATACAGCTTTTATGGAATTAACTGTAATTTTAAATTTGTCAGTGTTCCTTCTAGGTCCAAGGAACACTTTTCTGCCAATTTTGAAATGTTCTCAAATTATGGTCAAACATCTGGAATAATAAATTAACTTTCCTTATATTATAAACAAGTAAGAAAGCTTCAGTCGGGTAAACCGACTTATGAATCCCCTCACCTTGAGTCCCAACAAAATATTCGTACATTTATTTATTTTTTTTTGTTTTAATTAAATTAGTATCAATTTAAATAGCATTTAATAACTTTAAAGTATATACTGTATTAAAGTTAAAAGCAGTTTACTTTTGATACAAAATAGTCCATTTGTGTGGGAGGTACCAAAATGGGCGTGTCAATAACGGTAACTTTTCTCTGGACTCTAGATACTACAAAAGCAGTACACCGTACGAAATTTCTAGTATTTGTATTCACTGGTATTAAAGTTATAAGCTGTTAACATTTGGTGTAAAATGGTCCATTTATGTGGGAGATACCAAAAGGGGCGTGCTAAAAAGTACCGCTTTTCTCTAGACTCTAGGTACTATAAAAACGTTATACTAAACAAAATTTCAAGTATTTGTTTGCGCTGGTATTAAAGTTAAAAGCTGTTAACTTTTGGTACAAAAAGGTCCATTTGTGTGGGAGGTACCAAAAGGGGCGTGCCAATAACGCGCATTTTTCTCTGGACTCGAGGTACTATAAAATCATTACACTGTACAAAATTTCAAGCATATGTATACACTGGTATTAAAGTTATAAGCTGGAACTTTAGGTCCAAAATTGTCCATTTGTGTGGGATGTACCAAAAGGAGCGTGACAATAAATCCCATTTTTCACAGTATTGTAGGTACTATTTAACCATTATAATGTAAAAAATTCTTTGTATGCACAGGTAATAGAGTTTTAAGCTATTAACTTTTGGTTTAAAATTGTCCATTTGTGCGGGAGGTAGTAAAAGGGGCGTGGCAACTGCGCCCATTTTTTTGAGGTAATAGTGACTAATAAGCTAATACTATGTGTAGAAATTCAGAGGATTCAAATAATTCGTATAGAAGTTATTAAATAATCAACATTTCACTAAATGTTAACCCTTTGTGGGGGAGGTACTGGAAGTAATGGACCAATATGGCCCATCTTCGAACTTAGCCGGAAATAGAAGAAAATATTACCACGTACCAAATTTGAAGTCAATCGGTTACTCCTTTCGAGAGTTATCGCTCGCGCCAGCCAGCAGACAGACGGACGGACATTTCTCATTCGATTTAAAATTAACCAAAACGAATATCCGCCGAACATACTTAGGGTCTTAGATCACTCCTTCGATGTGTTACACTTTTGACCCGTAGCTAAAGATATACCCTCATATCACTAAAGTGAGGGTATAAAAAGAAAAAATTTTATAAAATTTGCTAATAAGCCCCATGTCGTGACGTGTCATGATGTGTGTAAATATCTCGACCAAAAGTACTATATATAATAAATAATTCATATAAAGATGTACAGAAGTCATTTTTCTCACTGTATTGATATCCCGTCTAGTAATAGTACTGAGACATACAGAAAGATGTACAGAAGTAATGAACGCACTTCTGTACATCAGCTTGAGAGAAATTATAATTAAAAAATCAAGAACGTCACACTTGAGTGCTCCGCCAAAACCCCACTTCACCTTACAATGCAGTGCAAAACTATAGCATTTTCTTCACTCTCTTTCGCCCGGCAATAGTGACAGCGGATACGGATGTGGATGTACAATGAAAGACACGAGAATGAACTTAGACGAAGATGACTGAATGAGTGGTTACGTGGCAGCGTGCATGGGTGAATGTGTCGAAGTTTGTCGGTTTGATTTAGTTAAGCTTATCACCTAAGCTCACTTCACAGAAAGTCGGTGACTTTTGTTGTCGGTAGTCACCTTCGCAGGGCCGCAAGCGTATTTCATCAATCACTCAGTGTGACTGCCTGACTCACAGGTTGGCTGGCTGACTGACTGTCTAGTGACTGACTTTGGGAATGTTGTAAATAGTTTATGAGGCGATGGAATGCCGCAAAATTACTTTTATACTTTAGATACATGTCAAACGTGAGTATATCTGTGCGGGAGTTGGCATCTCGTTGTCTTTGGGCAAAGCCAGACACTTTGGCGTATTGCTGCCGATATCTAAAGAAAGAAGACCGCGACAGCTTTGGGTGGCCGATGAAAGTGGTGGTGGCGATGGTGATGATGATACAGATGCTGGTGTGGGTGGTGGTGCAAAACTTTCACGATTAATTTCGTATAAAGTTCACGCAATGTGAATATGAACTAATGAAATTGATGGCAAACTTTCAACATGTCTTACCTTTGCCACGGATGGATGGATGAGTAGCAGCGGATAGATGATACGATAGCAACAACATCGCAAATCCCGGCAACATATTGTTTTCCTTTCTAAATAAATGAAACACACAGTGTATATGTTGTGTACTAACATACTCGAATATGAGAATGAGTAAAACTGAGTGTGTGGCTATATGTACATATATGAGATAGTCAACCAATGAAAGGTAATAACTATGAATTCAGTTGTGTCAACTGATTGAATTATAGCCTAACCTCTAGCGAAATACGATAATAAGGATCGTAATACGTACTTTGCGAGAATATTGAAAACATTTTATTTCATTCAATGTTATACTATAGTCAATGCAAAAGTAATCTAGAGCACTGTATTGCGAAGACAATGATACGATTGCTATGTTATGAGAAAATGATCTTCGTATGAATTTGTCAATTTATGTGCCGAACAGTACTTCACGAATACTGCATTGTACCACATTTTAAGTGTTTTATCTCCACTGGCATTAAAGTAATGACCAATTCAATTTAGTCACTTATTGTGAGGAATCACTGGGATTGCTCCTAGATACACATTTCCCAGGCAATTCTGAAGAGCCATTGAATACTTCAATTGGGGATTCTTTTGAAGTGGCGGATCTACAGGCAGTTGCTGATAACAAAATGGATAGCAACCAAGGTAGTTTTCATCCCAAAAGCGGGAAAGCCGTCCCACATTTGAGGTAAGGATGTCCGACCAAACAGTCTATCGTCATTTCTCCTTAAAACTCTGGAGAGATTAACAGATACTTACCTTAGGACTAAAATTGATCAAAGGCTACTGTCCAACCAAGAGCATGCTTGCACCAGGGACAAGTCCACTGAAACTGAACTGCATGATCTAGTCAGAATGATCCCTTTCTGTTAAGGAATATACTATGGATGTTTTCTTATATATTGAGGGGGCCTTCAACAATATAAATACCGCTACAATTACAACTTTACCAACCCTGTGGGTTGATACCAGTATACTCATACGTATGTTCTTTCCTAACCTTCTGACTAAGAGACGAATTTCAGCCAGATTAGGGTCAACTGACCTCTACAGATTTTTGTCAGCAGAGAAACGCCCCAAGATTGTGTTCTGTTCCATGTGCTATGGACTCCCTCCATGACTTACGAATCGGTCACTATGGCCAGATGGCTGGAGATGGATGGAGACTGGCTACGGTCATAGTAGAGACAATGCCTGATCTGCCGGGCACTGTTGATTACACTATGGCTGAGACGCTCTTTACCAGAGAGATCAGAATGGAATGGTCGTATCCCAGAATATGGGAGAATCTTTAATTTGTATACAGACGGTTCCAAACTTAACAACCAAGTGGGCTTTTTTGAGGTATTTAGGGTGCCTAGACACGTTCAGATTGTATTGGTATGTTTACAAAAGTTGTTCAGATTTACGTTGGCTACAATTTTGCCAAACATTGTTAGTGACAAATTACGAGTACCTGAAAGTTGGGCTGAAAAAAGTGAAAAAGAATATTTTTTTCCTACACTTTTTCAAAAAAAAAGTACGGAAAAAATATTTTTCGCATAAAATGTTAAGAAAATTTGTTCTTCATATTCTTAGCTAAATTATTGCCAAATATAGTTAAGCGGTATCACCAAGTCTGAATTTAGGTTTAGGTTTAGGTTAGGGTGGCAGCCGTATTTTTTGTATACAAGCTCACATAGACCAGTTCACACCCTAGTGTTACCACGGGCTGAAATGCCCCTAATCGCAACCAACCTGTTTGATATGAAAATGTATCGATAGTACGAATATTGGTACTGGAAGGATCTGTTAGGCTGCCTAGAAAGGCCGATCCCAGTATGTCGCATAGCAAGTGCTCAATGCTCTCCACTTCTTCCTCACCTCCACAGGTTCTGCAGAAGTCATTAGAGTCATTACCCAATCTTTTGGCGTGTTCGCCGATCAAGCAGTGTCCCGTCAGAACTGATACTAATGTGGACAATCTTTACCTCACTAGTGCGAGGAGATATTTTGACCTTCTCAGGTCATACCATGGCCAGATTTGTCTAGCTACCCTGCAGGTGCCGATTTCTGTCCATCTTTCGTTGGACTGCCTAATTGTCTCTTCCCTAAGCCAAAGCTTGCACGTGGATAGTGGCGCACCAATATGTGCAAATTCTTCGAGAATTTGTAATGTCGTCCCTCCAGTTTCCCGGGATATCCCTATGCCCAGGCACCCATATAAGGTGTATATTAACTGCAATCGAGGGGTGTTTGTGAATTTAGGAATGTTGTCTCCAGAGAATTGATGGCAACCTGGCTGGCCGAGTAAATGACAACGCCAGTGTTGGTTACTATGTTGCGACTTAGCCACTTGGCTACTTCCCATATTGCCATTATTTCGGTAGTCTGTGACCTATATCCAAACTAAGCTCTGCACAGTGTATTCAAAGCCAACCTTTTCATCAAGCTTCGAACCATCCGTGTAAAAGTGGAGATGGTTTCTATTACCTGGTATTCTTCCAAACCATTCATGTCTGGCGACTGATTTAGTTGTTGGACAAAATCTGATGACACCTTTTCGGGGGGCCCACTGATTTTCAGAAACTTTGAAGGCCCATAACAAAAATTGGTCACCAAATTCGCCAAACCGAGTATAGATTTTGGCGAGAAGTGCTCATTTGTTGCATAGTGTATTTATGTGGGCTTATTTTAGCATAAAAACCTTTCTAAAATCTAACTGGAGCAAATAGTTGAATATGAAAATTTTTGTGCAAAATTCCGATATTCGCGACAAATGAATTCATTTTGCAAATAAATCCAAATGATTCGCTGCATGCAATTCTTATTTTCGATGTGCATGTCAAATATTATCGTAATCTGTTGAGTAGCTCGGCGGGAAAATAGAAAACAAAAAAGTCTCAAAGGCCTATCTTCCGCGAAAATTTAAATATTGCAAATCAACAGAAATTATGTTTTTTAGTTGGAGTCCCGAATCCACATTCCGATTTTCATAAAAAAAATTACAAGCAAAATTGTTGGCTGTTTTTAAAAAAAATTATTCAAATATATATATTTTTTTATATTTGAGCACCCCAGTTGGTGAGTTGGTAGCGGGCTTGTTTATGAGCTTGGGGTCGTTGGTTCGATTCCCACCAAAGGCTCTGGCCTGTCGGTACAAAAATATCACAAGCAACAATCGAATCAAAGGGTGTGCTTCCACTCATATGAACCTTTTTTTGACCGTCACAACGAACATTAGACAGCACTGTGCGTAGTTTAACAAAAAACCGTAGAAATCGAGCCGTTGTGGGTGACCCTGCCCTCACAATTTAATTTTTGAATAGCTAGAGAACCATTTCACCAAGTGCCTTGAAATTTGGTGTGCATTAATTTGACAGCACCGTTTTCAGAGTTGATATGGATGTCTGTGATATTCCAAAATTGTCGATATAGGAAAGGTAGAAGTGTCCCCGTCCACGTAACTCCGTTATGGAAATATCTGTAAAACAATTGCACCAATCGTCGTTCAATTTTGTATGGGTATATCTGACAGCACTATGCATGACTCAACACAAACTTTTGATATCGGAAAGGGGCAAGGCCCTACCTATACGACTCTATCATTGAAAAAGAAATAAGTGGAGAACTATGTATATCATCATTAAAAATGTGTACTACAAATCCATTACTAAAAATGAAATTTATTTATCGTTACGAATGATTCAAAATACAACGTGAAAGACGCAGTAGATTTTAGAAATAAAATAGTCAATCAACATGTAGAAGAAGACGAAATTTTAATTTCTTTCGACGTAGTCTCACTATTTCCAAGCATTCCAATCAATTTAGCGTTAAAAATAGTTGAAAAGGAATGGAGCTTTTTAGAAAAACACACATCAATTCCACTTCAACTTTTTATGGATCTCTTGAATTTTTGCATCAAGGAGACGAGATATTTCAAACACGATGATAAAATATATGAACAGAGAAAAGGGATGCCGATGGGATCTCCCGCATCACCTGTAATGGCGGACATAGTAATGGAAGAATTGTTGGACACGGTACTGGAACCCTTATCTCAAAAACCACGGATATTAACAAAGTATGTAGATGACTTATTTTGCATTATAAAGAAAGACAGCCGAAACGATATTTTGAACGCACTAAATGCGTATCACAAACAAATACAATTTACAATGGAAGAGGAAAAGGAAAATAGCCTACCATATTTGGATACAATAGTTTTCAGAAAAGGTAATACGCTGAAGTTAGATTGGTATCAGAAACCAACGGCCTCAGGGAGACTACTCAACTTTAATTCAAAACACCCTAGACGTACAATTATAAATACAGCGACGAACTTAATCAATAGAGTTCTAACAATTAGTGACAAGGAATACCATAAGGCAAACAAACGTCGAATAAGGGACATACTTTCAATGAATGATTTTCCAAAGAAAACAATAAACAACTTAATAACCCACTCTATGCGAAACAAAATAAGGAATAACGAAGAAAAACAACAGAAAATATACAAATCAATGACATACGTCCCTGGATTCTCCGAACGCTTAAAACATTCGGACATATATGACAAGCAGAAATATGAACTGGCCCACAAATCCCATAACACTTTAACACATCTGTTTAGCCAAACAAAATGCAAAATTAAAAAGGAAGAAAAGGCTAATGTGGTATATAAAATAACTTGTAACGGCGACGAGTCTAACGTATGCCAAAAGGTATACGTTGGTACGACAAAAACGAAACTGAAGACAAGAATATCATCGCATAAGACGGAACACAAAACACTTGGCAAACCAATCGAGCAGAAAACCGCACTCGCAGCCCACTGTACCTTGACAGGGCATAAGCCGAATTTTGACGAAGTTGAGATATTAGTGGAAGAGAGAAATTATGCGAGACGATTAATGTTAGAGATGTTACACATCACTGACGTCAGAGCGGAAAAAAGACTCAACTATAAAAGAGACACTGACGGATGCGCTAAAATTTATAGACATACAATTGACAAGCATAGACAAACACTCAAACAGTAACCGAAAAGCTTCAGCAGGTGAACAGTGTTTTTTTTTGCGATATAAATGTAACTTTTTGTTTAATTAATGTATGTAAAAATAATGTTGTTTACAATTTGTTTAGTTATTAATGTTAATTTGGTGTTTCAATGTAATAGATCCCTGAAGATGACCAGCGAAGTTGGTCGAAATATTGGAGAAGAATAAAAATAAAAACAAACAAATAGAAGCATTTTGTCTTTTATTTGTATGACCTACAGCCTAACAAAATTTATTGAAATATATAAATTGCTTTGAAACAAAAAATGACCGATATCGGACCAAAGGACGATGCCCCATCATTACTTATATTATTGACTAGAAAATATCTGGAGAACCATAACGCACCTCTGCTTAAGATTTTGCACATATGCATTTGAGCTGCCGTGATAAGATCAGTGAGAGAAAATATTTATCTAAGTATATATCTACAGCGAGAACATGTAAAAAATTTGCGCGATTGACATCAAAAATAGGTCAGAAATCCATACAGGAATGAAAGATGATGACACTGGAGCCTTAAAATGTACCATGTTTGATCCACTGTTGTTCCTCATGTTCCACTTTCTTCTCTTTCGATTTCCTCTTATTTGGGTTATTACCGCGGGATGTATTTTACAGCCAAGGAAACTTTGGATTTCCTCTAATAACATGCGCGCAATTTAGATACCCTATTAAATGCCAATATTCTTCCTGGTTCGTAACCCCGAATTTCCGCTATGGCCTGAAAGGAAAAAATATCTGAGTATCTTGTTTCTTCTGTTGCTTAGTTCTGGACACTGACAAAGGAAGTGGTAACTATCAAAGATCCTCCATTATTCGAATATTTTATATAATTAATATAGGAATAGCGCACGATAACTATCGAAAGGAGTAACCGATTGTCTCCAAATTTGGTATGTGGTAAAATTTTTTTCTATCTCCGGCTAAGTTCGATGATGGGCCATATTGGTCCACTTCTTCTTCTAGTCCTCCCCCACAAAGGGTTAATATTTAGTGAATTATTTATTATTCAATAACTTCTATACTACGTATTTGAATCTTCTGAAATTCTGTACATAGTATTAGTTTATAGGTCACTATCACCTCGAGAAAAATGGGCGAATTTGCCACGCCCCTTTTGGTACCTCCCACACAAATGGACCATTTTGCACCAAAAGTTACTGCTTATAAATATAATACCACTTAATGCAAATACTTGAAATTTTGTGCAGGGTAATAAAGGGTGGTGTCATTGTAAGGACCTATGTTGAAGGTGAACCACACCTAAACGTCAAGTTTTTTGCTGCAATTTATTTGACATTTCTCTATTTCAGACTAACTCAATTTGAACCATGGAAGGATACACAATCGAGCAATGCTTTAAAGTTTTTTAAGCCTTTTACGAAAATGGGCGTTCAGATCAAAATGCATTTCGTGCACTTCGTGATGTTTTTTTTGATCAGCATTATCGACCAAATGTGTCCACAATCGGGAGAATTGTGCACAAATTTCAGCACACCGGGTCTGTAGGTGGTGTGAAAAGACCTGTGCATGCTCGCCCAGTTCGTTTGGTGCGGCTTATGGGCTGGCGACGTCATCGGGCCATACTTCTTCTAAATGAGGCCGGTCAGGCAGTTACTGTGAATGGTGTTCGCTATCGTGAGATGATAACGGACTTTTTATGGCCCGAATTGGAAGATATGGATGTGGACAATATGTGGTTTCAACAGGACGGTGCCACTTGCCACACTGCTAACGAAGCTATGGCTCTTTTGCGCAACAAATTCAATGGCCGTGTTATCTCACGTCGCACAATGGGAAAAAATGGGTAAATACGCGCGCATAGCAGTATTTTTAATCTCACGACTATACCGTTAGAGATGGAGTCCAACGGTTTGGACCATCTTCAAGAGAATTCTTTGGAGAATAATTTGGTGTAGCCAGATTTTTTCTTACTGTTACCATTTATCGCACAGTGGGGCTTCAAAATCGACTTTGTGGAAATTAGTGTGAAACTCCGAATATCGTGCCAAATTCAGTGATATTGATTTTAAATTAAAGCTGACAAAATTTAGTTTAAAATATGTTTCAGTTGCTTGATTGTGTGTTGCTGCGTTTTAAATATGCAGACCATTGAAGTTCAAAAATATGTTTGTCAACATTGCGAAAAAAGTCTACAAAACCTGCCATGCTTTTAAAATTGAAACTAAGACAACTTAAATAGGATAAAATTGTGGGCTGCAATATTTTTGAAAGCTGAAATTTTACTATAATATAAAAATTACTATAATCCTTATAATATTAACAAGGTCTCTATTTTTAATCGTACTTGATAAAACTTGCAGTCGCGTGTTAATCCATTTATTCTCGTCCGTTCAGTACCCTTCGTAATTATTATCCGATTTTGCCGAAATTTCACAAACGTTATTTTTTTTTAACCAAGAAGATCGGTCCATATGTTTCGGGAAAATTGGTTCATAGATTGATACAGCTCCCACACATATTTTCTATATTGAAAGAAAAAAAAGCACATACTTAAAGTACAAAAATCTGCCATAATCGCAAAAGGTCGCAGATAAACTAGGTACCGTTGGATTCATTCCTAAGTCACCTCTCTTCTCTATGTCATATGGTAGTGATCCCACGTGATCCAAAAAAGTTGTATTCCATTTACTGTGGATCATTTTTTTGAAAAACAAAAAAAACTGTTGTTTTTACTTTGAAATATCTCTTCATTGGAAGGCGTTAAAAATACGTTTTATTCACAAAAATTAAGATGAATAGTACCTTATTATATGTTGCAAGTCCTATCGCATTTCACCAATAAACGCGAATTCTACAAGCATTTTAGTATATGCATTTTATCATCGCAATGTTATTTGCATTTATTAGTAAAAAAGACAAATTTTTAATGGTCATAACTCAAAATCGCCTGGAGATATTTTCATAAAATTTGTAGGTGTTTTCATAAAATGTTATCCACAATAAAATAACACTCCCAAAAAATTGATTTTTGAAAGATGTTTTCAAAGTCTATGCGCTCATATTTCATCATATTTTCCCATCGTGCGTCGTGGCGATGTCAATTGGCCGCCAAGATCATGTGATTTGACACCATTGGACTTCTTTCTTGGGGGTTATTTGAAAGAAAAGGTGTACGTCGATAAGCCAGAAACAATTCAAGAGCTAAAGGATGAGATAATTCGGCACATTAACGGCATATAACTTCAATTATGCCTATCTTTTTAGTTTTCCGTTCCAGCAAAAAAAAATTTTTTTTTCAACATTTGCATAAAAATTTGCAAAAAAATTAAATTTTTTATGCCCAGCACTTCGATAAAAATGTTGTAATCTAGTGTAACCAATCAAAATCATGCCACGCGCATCCCCAAAAAAAAAACAGACGCCACGACCTTGGCTGCGGACGGAAATGTCTTCACCTTCCTTGGACACGATTCCATTGCAGTCTACTTTGACTGTTGCTTTGTCCCAGGTGAGGTGGACCCATTTCTGAATATGCTTAACGTTTCTGGCGTGGACACCTCAATTGGTCGACCATTACGGTGTTCGTCTTGGCAGCTCGTATGACCTCGTTTAGACTCTGCCACCCAATATTTTGTAGTTGTGAAGGAAGGAGCAGACTCCCGCAGAGTAGAATCTAGCTCAGATTTAATATTTGATGGACTCAGACTTTTAAAATGATACTTTCATTTATAGCATATCCGAGACCAATTTTTTCCTATGTTTAAAAATTCACAGAGATCGTTTATTTTTGAATGCTCAATTAATCTAAGGTTGCAACTTTTCACCAGAGATTTTTTTGAAAATACTGCCGCCATCTATACGTCAGTTCGGCTTATTTTGGGATCGCTCTCGTAAAAATAATTTTTGCATCTATTCTTAAAAATACCAACCGGAAATTATTCCGGTTTCAGAGAAACAATTGGTGTTTATTTTGCTGTAATACGATGATGTAGACTAAATCATATACGAGTTGTCCTCTCCGCCAGCCTTTTGCATTTCCTTACTGGTTTTTTCAAACTAAAATTATTTACTTTGCATATATTGAAAATTCGACTATTTAACGCTTAGTTCAATTAACTAAGCAACAGTTGTTAATAATTCTTTGAAGTTGAAATTTCCCGTTTTCTCGGGAAATTTTATCCAGTGTTCCTCAGAACAACTTCAGTTAATTTCTTTTAAAATGGTCCATATATGCGTTAGTCTATATGAGATTGAAAGACAAGCATGGGTTTGTACATTGCAACAATATCATTTATCCACCTACTGCCCTCCTCCCACCGAACATTAAGTGTCCGTGTTTAGTGACGATAACAGTGCTGATGTCTTCAAATTAAAGATGCCATCGTTGAATTGAACAGCATATGGCCGACAGAATGTGAAATGGTCGACATCCCGATGAACGCATCACGTCCGCTTGTTTATAAGTGTGTTGTGCTTTAGCACTTGAGCTCGTCAGTTCAAGACGTCCAACTTGTCGACTGGCATATCCTACAGCATCATGCATTCCACATCTGGACTCTGGGAGATTTTCGTCTTAGGAATGGTATCAAATAATCCACATCGCAACACATCACACCGCAGCAGGACATGCCACATGCCACAACTCAAAGTTCGAAAAGTAATTACAAGTGTAATTTTTGCATCCTAAGTTGTATGGAAGGATACAGATATGTGCATATGTATGTGTGTACCGGTATGTGTGTGGTATTTGATTTTAATCAAATAAAATAACAAAATCAATTTTCGCAAACAAGAATAAAATCAACAACAAGAAATAAAAGTTTATTAGAGTTTTATTGATTACATTAATCTATTTCACATGCATGAACACACACATATCTAATGACTTAGAAAAAATCATTTATTTTTGAAACTTTTGTCGGAATTCCGTGGCGTCTACCTTAGATGAGAAATTGATTTATGCTGTTCAATTGCCTACTTTCTTAAATGGCCACTTAGAAACTTGTGAGATATTTTCTTGTATTTTAATTAGATATTCATCTCATTCGACTGTTCTTACAATGTGATACTTTACATTGTTTGCATTCTAACAATTATTTGTTGTTGGGTCAAAAAACTAAATATTTTAAAATTTCCAAAAAAATGTGTGGGGAAATTTTACACTTGTAACTGAATTTATGAATGCAATTTGTACATTTCGAGAAAGAAACAAACTATCCATGAGAAACCCTGGGGGACAGGAGAAATTTGCTCGATTGGAAAGAATGTCCGCATACTTTACGACAGAGTTAGCTTTTAAAAGTTATCAGTATACTGGGATGATTTTCGCAGAATATATATAAAAAGGGTGGGGCATTTACAATTTTAACCAGTAAGGAAAGGCTAAAGTCGGGCGGTGCCGACTATGTAATACCCTACACCACTCTCGTAATATTGAATAACTCTGATATATAAATTTTGTAATTCATGATCAATTGTTTACATAAATTTTCTTTTGGGACATTTTATACTTAAATAATACCCTGTACCACAGTGTGGTGTAGGGTATAAAAACGATTGGATCTAAAGAGCCAAATCGGATGAAACATATATATGGGAGCTATATCTAAATCTTTACCGATTTTCTTCAAATTCGGCAATGTTGGTTTATGAATCAAGAAACTCTACCATTCTAAATTTCAAAACGATTGGATGTAAAATACAGCTTTTATAGGACTAAAGGGCCAAATCGGACGAAACATATATATGGGAGCTATAGCTAAATCTTAACCGATTTTCTTCAAATTCGGCAGTGTTGGTTCATGGATCAAGAAACTCTACCATTCTAAATTTCAAAATGATTGGATGTAAAATACAGCTTCTACAGGACTAAAGGGCCAAATCGGACGAAACATTTATATGGGAGCTATAGCTAAATCTTAACCGATTTTCTTCAAATTCGGTAGTGTTGGTTCATGGATCAATAAACTCTACCATTCTAAATTTCAAAACGATTGGATGTAAAATACAGCTTCTATAGAACTAAAGGGCCAAATCGGACGAAACATATATATGGGAGCTATAGCTAACTCTTAACCGATTTTCTTCAAATTCGGTAGTGGTGGTTCATGGATCAAGAAACTCTACCATTCTAAATTTCAAAATGATTGGATGTAAAATACAGCTTCTTCAGGACTAAAGAGCAAAATCGGACGAAAGATATATATGGGAGCTATAGCTAAATCTTAACCGATTTTCTTCAAATTCGGCAGTGTTGGTTCATGGATCAAGAAACTCTACCATTCTAAATTTCAAAACGATTGGATGTAAAATACAGCTTCTATAGGACTAAGGGGCCAATCGGACGAAAGATATATATGGGAGCTACAGCTAAATCTTAACCGATTTTCTTCAAATTCGGTAGTGTTGATTCATGGATCAAGAAACTCTACCATTCTAGATTTCAAATTGATTGGATGTAAAATACAGCTTCTACAGGACTAAAGAACAAAATCGGACGAAACATATATATGGGAGCTATAGCTAAATCTTAACCGATTTTCTTCAAATTCGGCAATATTGGTTCATGGATCAAGAAACTCTACCATTCTAAATTTCAAAACGATTGGATGTAAAATACAGCTTCTATAGGACTAAGGGGCCAATCGGACGAAAGATATATATGGGAGCTATATCTAAATCTGAACCGATTTCCACCAAATTCAATAGCGATCTTAACAGCCGCGAAATACTTTAAACTGCAATTCCTGAAATTAACAGACGAATGTAAATTTACAACCGGACAACATTGAGTAGATGGAAACAACATAATGTTCCCACGATAATCGAATATATATGCCGGAACGAAGTCTGTAATAGAAAAAGACTTAAGGATTATCAACTCAGCGTCTCCAAGCTGCTACAACAACAAAAAACCTCATTTCTCTCAAATTATATAAAGATCGGACAGTTTCAATAAAGCTTAAATACTAAATCGACAAGAACATATTTATGAAGCTACATCTAAATCCAAACCGACTTTCCCGAAATTTATCAGTATTCGTTCCTAAATTAAAAAACTTGTTTCTGCAAAATTGTGTAATAACACTGTGCAACAAGAAAATCTTTCCCGAACGAGACCAATTGGACATGATAGTAAACCACTTGTACATCAAAACCCCCAAAGGGTTTTGCAAAGTTAGCTCGAATGTTTATTGTACAACCATTTGAAGTTGGGCTGTTTTTAATCAAATTTCCAGACTGTTTCTATATATGGATGAGAGTGCACTTTAGCGAGCACATGCCAAAAGCAAAAAAGCGTCACCATATCTGAAATGATCCCCCAACATGCATAAAAAATATGCACAGCGGCGCACCGGGTCCTAGGCCCTTAAACAAACGCATAAAGCCCACAGATAGATTGCAATCAAATGAAAGGGAATTCCTGAATATTCCAAAAAGGAAAACAAATGCAGTGACGTATCGGCCCTTGAAAAGGCCCCGGAGGTCAAAAACCACATAAAGTAAAAAAAACCTAATTAATAATTTAAAATACTCAAGGCCTAAATTATTCGATTATTTAATTTATACCTTGATTCACTATTTTTGGGACCACACATTTGGAATCGTGAGTATATTTCTTTTTGTTGGGTTTTAGTTGAGGCCGCAGTGCCCGTTGTGGCACCTGGGCATATTTTTTGGCATTTTAGGGGTCACTTTGGAGTTGGTGGTTTTTTTTTTTTTTGTTTTGACATCTATCCGTTAAAGTGCACTTTTGTTCACATATAGAAACACATCCTGGAAATTTTACTAGGTTAGGTTAAGAGTGGCAGCCTGTAAAACAGACTCACTTCGACTACACAGTCCATTGTGTTACCACAGGACCCGATGAATCAATTTGATTGCTGTAAAAAGCTCAAAAGTTGACGGATTCCAATATCTGCCAAGTTAGCTAACTCCTCAAAGAAATAAGAGCCTAAGTTTGTATGCCGCCTTCTGGAGAGTGCGGGGCACAGACACAGAAGATGTTCTATTATTTCCTCATCCTCTTCGTCTCCACAGCTTCTGCAAAAGTCATTATGCAAGACCTTCAATTTCTCGTCGTGCCGTCTTATAAGACAGTGACCTGTCATGACAGACAGGATTAGTGAGACGACTGTTTTCGACAACGACAGCAGTGCTTTGGTGCGTTTTGAGTCTAGGCCACATCAGTCTGGAATATATGCAGTTACTGGCTAGTGACCACCTGTCATTTGTTGCAGTAATTGCACTACCTCTCCAGAATAGCTTGTGTGTTGCAAGGAGAATGTCCAAATGTTTCAGTTCCCCCGGTAATGTAGTCCTAGACATGCAAGTTCGTCTGCCTTGCAGTTCCATGGTATAACCTGCGGCCCGGCACCAATATTAGGGGAATATTGAACTGTTCAGCCATCTCGTTAAGAGATCTGGGCCAATCGAGGGCAGTTTTTAAATTCAGGAATATAGTCTTCAGGAACTTGATAGCAGCCTGACTATCAGACTTTTGTCAGCACATTAATTATACCCTCACTTTAGTGATACGAGGGTATATATCATTTGTACGGGCCAAAAGTGTAAGTAATCTAAGACCCTAAGTATGTTCGGAGGATATTCGTTTTGCGTCATTTCAAGTCGAATGAGAAATGTCCGTCTTTATGTCTGCTGGCTGGTGTGCACGATATCTCTCGAATGGAGTAACCGATTAACTTCAAATTTGGTATATGGTAATACTTTTTCCTATCTCCGGCTAAGTTCGAAGATGGGCCATATTGGTCCTGGTACCTCCCACACAAAGGGTAAACATTTAGTGAAATATTGATTCTTTAATAACTTCTATACAACTTATCAGAATCTTCCGAAATTCCACACATTGTATTATTTTATTAGTTGCTATCACTTCGAGAAAAATGGCCGAAGTTGCCACGCCCCTTTTGGTACCTCCCACACTAATGGACCATTTTGCATCAACATTGAACTGCTTATAACTTAAATACAAGTGCACAAAATACTTAAAATTTTTACAGTATACTGTTTTTGTAGCGCCTATAATCCGGTAAAAAGTTGGCATTATTGTACAGCCCTTTTGGTACCTCCCACACAAATGGACGGTTTTACACCAAAAGTTAACGGCTTATAACATTAATACCAGTGCATACAAATACATAAAATTGTGTACACTGTTATGCTGTTATGGTATATGTATATACAGTCCTGTGAAAAGTGGGCGATATCACCACGCCCCTAATTGTATCTCCCACACAAAATGACCAAATAATACCAACATTGAATAGCTCGTAACGTTAATATACCAGTGCGCATAAACACTTAAGTTCAAGTTAACGTCATGTTTTTTTCTGCATTTCATTTGACATTTCTCAATTTCAGACAAACTCAATTTGAACCATGGAAAGATACACAATCAAGCAACGCGTTAAAGTTATTCAGGGTTGTTATGAAAATGGGCGTACAAATCAAAAAGCATATCGTGCACATTGTGATTTTTTCGGCCAATTTAATCGTCCAAATGTGCGTACAATCGGAAAATTCGTGCAAAAATTTGAGCAAACCGGGTCTGAAGGAGATGCGAAAACACTTGTGCATGCTCGTACTGCAGAAAATATTGCTGCTGTTCACGATAGTGTGGCCACCTCAACTCGTCGTCGTGCCCAACAATTGCACCTCTCACGCTCGTCGTTGATGAACATTATGCATAAAGACTTGCATTTACACGCTTACAGGATGCAATTGACTCAAGAACTAAACCCTCTTGACCATTTCAAATGTCGTCAATGGTCAGAATGGTGGCAAGAAATGGCAACAGTGGATGATCAATTTTCGAAGAAAATCATCTTCAGTGATGAGGCACATTTTCACCTCAGTGGATTCGTCAATAAGCAGAATTGCCGCATTTGGGCGAATGATAATCCAAGAGTGATTATCGAAAAACCAATGCATCCACGAAGAGTGACTGTTTGGTGCGGTTTATGGGCTGGGGGCATCATCGGGCCGTATTTTTTCCAAAATGAGGCCGGTCAGGCAGTTACTGTAAATGGTGTTCGCTATCGTGAGATGATAACGAACTTTTTATGGCCCGAATTGGAAGATATGGATGTGGACAATATGTGGTTTCAACAGGACGGTGCCACTTGCCACAAAGCTAACGAAACAATTTTGCGCAACAAATTCAATGGACGTGTTATCTCACGTCGTGGCGATGTCAATTGGCCGCCACGATCATGTGATTTGACACCGTTGGACTTCTTTCTTTGGGGTTTTTTGAAAGAAAAGGTGTACATCGATATGCCAGCAACAATTCAAGAGCTAAAGGATGATATAATTCAGCACATTAACGGATAGAACCTAAATATGCCTCAGCGTCATCGAAAATTTGGACCATCGGATGGAGGTGTGCCGCCGAGGTCGCGTCTGCCATTTGGCCGATATTTTGTTCCATACATAATTCAACCATACCAATATTATCATAATAAAAATAAATGACAATAATTTCCTAAATAATTTGTGTTTTATTCAAAATCAACATCGACCCTTAAAATTTAACCGCCCATTATATGGGGATATGTAGCTACTCGTATATCCCGATTTTACATATAAGCGCTAAAAATCCGAATTTCTCAACAGATCTTTATAAAATTATGCAGTTAAAAATGTTTTTGTATCTGCTAAATTTTTTAAGAAAAACCGAAAAATTTTAAGAGACATCGACTCACCTAATCTCTATAAAATTAGATTTCGTAACATATCTTTAGACACAGTAAACAGTTTGGTTGCATCAACCGAATTATTTGCCAACCGATTTTTTGGTAGTTCCGTCTACTGTCATGCGATTCCATGAGGACAACCAACATTTAGGTTGTGGTATACTTCTGCTTCCATGTTGACAACAATCATATTTGGTTGCGCCAACTAGGAAAATGGTGGCTAAAATTATCTGTCGCATGTTGCCACAACCAACTGTTTTTAAAAAATGGTTGTTCTGACAATTAATTAAAAACAGTTTTCATTAATTTTTATTTTATTTATTGAACAAAAAATCAAACAATTGATAACATAATTAAAAATCCCATATTACAAAGTCATCACTATTATGAGATGTGGAAATATTTGACACAAATTTTAGTACACGACAGTATAAAACTTTTATGCAAATATCGCCTAACCCTGTTCTTTCAATTTCATGATTTTTGCTTTTATTTTATATATTTATGTAAAAGATATATATTATATATTTATGTAAAAGATATATATATATATATATGTATCAGCAAAAGAACAGCAACCAATCTTTCGGTTGCATTTCCCAAATATATTTATTTATTCTAAATTTGGGAAATTATTGGCATAACCAAAAAACGATTATTTATTTATATTTTTTCTGTTGTAGTAAACAATTATTGGTTGAAATAATAATCTTTGGTCGATTGACACAATTTCTGTTGTCAAGAATAAATAATTCGTTGTCACAGCCAAATATCGATCATATGGTACTTGAATGGAAGTTTAAAAGTAGTTACCACAACTAACCGAGTGTCAATGAAAAAAACAATCTTAATTCGATTGATACAACCATCGATGTAGTTGCAAGCATTTTCATTTGATCGTATCCATGTTATTACTGTAGTTTCAACTATTTATATATAAATACAAACAGCACACGGTGTATGCAATAGAGTTTTTTTTTGGTGTAAGGCATTTAACTGACAAAAGCTTTTTGAACGAAATTTTCGTTATAATCGGTGATCATTTATATATAGCCCCGTATATAGCGATTTCAAATCTAAGCGCTATAAAATACCAATTTTTGGACAGATCAATATCATTAGAAAAAACGTTGATAGGACGTGACCCCTTTTTTTATTTTGCCTTTAAGGGTGGTGTGGGGTATCATATAGGCGGCTCTGTTAAATTTTAGCCCTTTTTATTGGGTTTTTAATTCAAATATATTTCATCAGTTCCAGAGACATCTTTAAAAGAGATAGTAAAATATTTAGAAAACAAGTAAGAAAGATCAGTCGGGTAAACCAACTTATGAATCCCCTCACCTTCAGTCCCAAAAAATATTAGTAAATTATTTTTTTTTGTTTTAATTAAATTATTATCAATTTAAGTTGCATTTAGTAACTTTAAAGTATGTACTGGTATTAAAGTTATAAGCTGTTAATTTTTGGTGTAAACTGGTCCATTTGTGAAGGAGGTACCAAAAGGGGCGTGTCAATTACGGCCACTTTTCTATAGACTCTAGGTACTATAAAAGCATCGCACTGTGCGATATTTCAAGTATTTGTATGAACAGGTATTAAAGTTAAAAGCTGTTAACTTGTGGTACAAAAAGGTCCATTCGTGTGGGAGGTACCAAAAGGGGGTTGCCAATAATGCCCATTTTTCTCTGGACTCTAGGTACTATAATAGGATTATACTGTACAAAATTTCAAGTATTTGTATGTACTGATATTTAAGTTATAAGCTGGTAACTTTTTTTTTACAAAATTGCCCACATGTGTCGGAGGTACCACAAGGAGCGTGGCAAAAATGCCCATTTTTCACTGTATTGTAGGTACTGTTAAACCATTACACTGTAAAAAATTTCAAGTCTTTGTATGTACTGGTAATAAAGTTATGAGCTACTAACTTTTGGTTCAAAATTGTCCATTTGAGCGGGATGTACCAAAAGGGGCGTGGCAACTTCGCCCATTTTTCTCGAGGTAATAGTGACTAATAATCTTATACTATGTGTAGAATTTCAGAGGATTCAAATAAGCAGTATAGAAGTTATTAAATAATCAATATTTTACTAAATGTTAACCCTTTGTGAGGGAGGTACTAGAAGGAGTGGACCAATATGGCCCATCTTCGAACATAGCTGGAGACAGGAGCAAATATTACAACATACCAAATTTGAACACAATCGGTTACTCCTTTCGAGAGTTATCGTGCGCACCAACCAGCGGACAGACAGACAGACGGACGGACATTGCTCATTCGACTTAAAATGACCCAAAACGGATATCCGCCGAACATACTTTGGGTCTTAGGTCACTCCCTCCATTTGTTACACTTTTGGCTCGTAGCAAATGATATATACCCCCTTGTATTACTGCTACGTAAGCGGATCTTTCTTGGATAAAGATCAAAAGCAAATGAAGTTTTACAAAAGTGGCATTTTGTCATAAGAACATGATTTATACTTATGTAAGTCAAAAACGTCCCCGTCATTTCCAAATAAAAACTAAATAAATTAGATTCATGTATGATATTGCATTAAATAGCATCGATCATTAATATTTTATTTTGTTTTCACTTTCGTCTAACATTTTCTTTAGAGTCAGATGTATTCGATTTGTTATGGAATCTGTACATTCTATTCTTACCTTACCTACATGAAAATAAGGAAGATGGCAGTAAAATTTTAAAGACATTCTCAGTTGCATTTTCTCACCTCATTTGTTGTTTATGTTTATTACAACTTCACCATAGTGAAGCAATGTTCATCCGTCTGCCTGGCTGGTGTGCACGATAAATATCGAATAGATTAACCGATAGACTTCAAATTTGGTAAGTGGTAATATATTTTTCCATATAAGGCTACGTTAGAAGATGAGCCATATTGGTCCACTCATTCTAGTTCCTACCTCACAAAGGGTTAGCACCTTGAAGTAATTAGCTTTTGGAACCTCCCACCCATGGTCATCCTATTGTTGGGTGTATAATAAATGATGGGTCCATCTCATCTCCCTTTGGGTGTTGCAAAGAACTGTACAAAGTCATATTACTCGTAACATGTTCCACAGGCTGGGGTAGGGTACAACAACTGATTTTAGAATTGAATTCAGCTTGCCAACAAAAAAAACATAGAGCAGATTAGATTTACTTTGACGCAGACTGAAAGTTGACTCGCCTTAATTGGAAAACGGTTTAGCAGTTCTCTTGGTGTTCAAACTATTTGCTTTAATATGTGTTTTCTTTAATATATTCTCTGATGTACATATATTTGTACATACGACGTGTACGATAACTATGTATAGCAGATATTTGGCTTCTGTCAACAAGTTAACACTTTCCGACGCTATTTATGTCGACAACTCCCAACATCCGCATTCCAACCCAAAACCAATATCCAAACCCACTGTATGTACCCACCGAAAATCGCCTGTAATTAAGACACTGATTGTGAGCTTATTGTCGTTTTAAGCCAAGACTTAATGCCAACATTGGCCAGATAAAAAAACAATACCAGAAGCATTGACTGAATATACATACTTACGAACATACATACATATGAGTGCACGCAGAGCTGCAAATAAATGACAAAACAAAGTGATTTTAATGAAAACGTTAAAAATTAATCTGCTTTGCAAAAAAGAAAACCAATTGTAATTCGTTAATTTGGACTGATTTCCGATGGCTGATGGCCAGTTAATGGAACAGCAAAAACTTTGTTTTCTTTTCCACTTGAACTGTGTCGCAAGTAATCAATAACAGAGTCAACTGAACCCCCGGTTATTCTTTTGTGGGTGGAAAGTCAATAAATTGGGTGTTCGAATGAATATTACAAAAATTGAATAATGTATTAAAATTTAAGAAAACGATTAATGTTGGTTTTTTTTGGGGGGAATTCAAGTAAAAACATCGATATGTTCGGCCAGGCCGAATCTTATTTGAAGCATTGGGTGCAATGGTGGACTGGGTCACATGGATAAAAAAAATTTTGTAATTTCATTCTCCACCATAGGACTCCGTTTGTTACACCACAAAAAGTATATGTACTCATAAATATCCTCCATCGCCATAAAATTATATTTGGATTTTGTTATATTCGTCTGTCTGTCCGTCCGTCCATCAGTTTGCTTCAAATACCTCTTATACATAGATGGGGCTCACTAAGGTTTGAAAATGGTCAATAATGCCTACAGCTATAAGTATCTGAACTAAATGTCAGTCGTATAGCTTATTTACTGTGTAGCACAATGGACTGTACGTAAGTGAAAACATAAGTTATCCCTAGCGTATTCCGTTGAACCAATTTGATTGCTTTAAAAGGCTCAACCGTTGGCCAACATTAGCCAAGTTAGCTAACTCCCCAAAGAAATGAGTGCCAAGGTTGCAAGACGTCTTCTACAGATAGCCGGAGCACAGGCCCAGAAGGTTTTCTATTTATTCCTCTTCTTCATCATCTCCACAGCATTTGCAAAAGTCATTATACAAGACCTTCTATCAGTGACCCATCACAACCGACACGTTAAGTGAGACGTCTGGTCTCGATAATGAAAGCAGTGCGTTTTGAGTCTAGGCCGGGCCACTTTAGCCTGGAATGTATGCAGTTCCTGACTAGTGGCTACCTGTCATTTGTTGTCGTAAGGGCAAGAGAAGAAAAGCTTGCAGGTCGTTAGAGGCATGTCCACATATTCTAGTATCCCAGGAGTGTATAAGGTAGTTCCTAGACTTGCAAGTTAATCTGATTTGCAGTGCCCTGGTATATATGTAACTGTGGTCTGGTACACACATCAGGTTAATATTGATCTGTTCAGCCATCTCGTTAAGTGATCTGCTACCGTACATAGAGGGCAGTTTTTAATTTCAGGAATATAGTGAAATTCAGTGAAATTTTATGAGGATAATTTTTGTGGAAGATGTTAACCCTCTAGCTCCCCTCTTAACGGATCAATTTGGCCCTTTTTTCGAAAAAACTAAAAAAAGTCCTTTAAAAAAGGACATTTAAGGATTAATATATTTTACGAAAATTTGTGCTGGAAAATTTTAGTGGGGGTCGCCAATGACACCAAAGTTGTAATTATAGCTCTTTACGTTTAATTACCAAAATTACATGCAAACTAATACAAAAACAAGTCAGAAAGTTCAGTTGGGTAAACCGACTTATGAATGCCTTCACCTTGAGTCCCAAAAAAATATTCGTAAATTTATTTTTTATTATTTTATTAAATTATTATCAATTTAAATTGCTTTTAATATCTTTAAAGTATGTACTGGTATTAACATTAAAAGCTGCTTAATTTGGTACCAAATGGTCCATTTGTGTGGGACGATCCAAAAGGGGCTTTCCAATAACGGTCACTTTTCTCGGGACTCTAGGTACTATAAAAGCATTACACTGTACAAAATGTCAAGCATTTGTATGGGCTGGTATTCAAGTTATAAGCTGGTAAATGGTCCATTTGTGTGGGAGGTACCAAAAGGAGCGTGGCAATAATGTCAATTTTTCACTGTATTGTAGGTACTATTAAACCATTACCCTGTACAAAATTTCAAGTCTTTGTATGCACTGGTAATAAAGTGATAAGCTATTAACTTTTGGTTAAAAATTGTCCATTTGTGGGGGAGGTACCAATAGGGGCTTGGAAAATGCGCCCATTTTTCTCGAGGTAATAGTGACTAGTAAACTAATACTATATGTAGAATTTCAGAGGATTCAAATAAGTAGTATAGGAGTTATTAAATAATCAATATTTCACTAAATGTTAAACCTTTGTGTGGGAGGTACTAGAAGGAGTGGACCAATATGGCCCATCTTCGAATTTAGCCGGAGATAGAAGAAAATATTACCACATACCAAATTTGAAGTCAATCGGTTACTCCTTTCGAGAGTTATCGTGCGCACCAGCCAAGAGACACACAGACAGACAGACGGACGGACATTGCTCTTTCGACTTAAAATGACCCAAAACGGATATCCGCCGAACATACTAACGGTTTTAGGTCACGCCTTCGATGTGTTACACTTTTGGCTCGTAGCCTCCTCTCTAAGGTGAGGGGATAAAAATACTATAATGTAAATTTAAAGCCGTGATATCAGTGGTATTATGGGAGCAGTAGAGCGAATCTATAATTCTGAAAGGGCATGTTGAGTAGATTATTTTTGTAGAATAAACTCATGGTCCAGCTGGTCGAAGTTTTTTTTGTTAAAGTGGGTAAACGTTTTAATTTTTGGTCGAACGAAGTATTATACTAAATAAAAAAAGCTGATACAAGCCATTCCGCTTCCACTTTAATAACTATGATGTTTGCCTGGTATACACTACTGTCATCAGACATTTTTTGTAATTCATTTGGTACAGTGTATTGCTTTCATAGTACCCAGAGTCTAGAGAAAAGTGGCTGGTATTGGCACGCCCCTATATATATATATTCATTTTGTCACTCCGTTTTGTCACTTATGACATAGATGTTTTTGGGCGATATGACATATATCGCCCATAGGTAAAATAAAGTGCCCACATATGTAAGTTGTCCATTAATAGAGCTTTCACTGTATTTTAAAAATTAGACTGTCAAAATAAGGGATATTATTCAGACATCATTGCAATCGCCGATAAATATTTTCAAAGTTATACCACATATCACACTTGGTAGATGGTATCTTAATTTCCACGCAAGAATTTCAATGAATTATTGCCCATGCCTTTTGTTACCCAATATTCTAAGTTTCATCCTAATCCAAAGTATTGTCCACATTGATTGCTTACAATGGAAATGCTAAAATTTGATGTTTTGGGCAAATATGACGGAATATACCCACTCTCGATTCCAATTCAATAAATTGATACATTTTTCATCGCAGGGTATAAGCGACATTTGGCTATGTATTTGTGTATCACGTTTTTGTACTTCTCCCCCAGAAACGTATTCAACAACTCCGGCTTTGAATTTTTTTCTCAGTTAAAAAGGTAAGGTTTTCCAAAGTCTGTCAGAAAAACATAATTGAAAAAAGTATTCAAATGTGTAAAGAGAAATGTAAAAAATTCTATAAATAATTATTTTATAATTCCATCGAGCATAGTTTTGCATTCACTGAAGGTGCGAACATTAACACGATAAAAATGTGTGTTTACATTGAAATTGACGCGAAAATAATGGTGTCAACAAAATGCTGCCAACATTTCAAGCCAACAACGAAGAACTTTTTTTGTCTGATTGAACTCTTAAAAATTGTTTTGTTACACGTTTTTTATGTTGGAACACTGAAAGAAATATTTGATTATATTCGACAGAAAGATTAAGACATTAAATATTTGAAATCACAATGCAACAATAGTTTATAGCAACTTTACAGTTCTACAGCGTTAAAATACCTAGCCGGAAGGGCCCTTTGTATGGGTCTATATCATAAACCAACAATTTCTGATGGGAATGGATCTAGTCAACATTAAACACAAATGTCCAATTTCCAGCCGTATCAGTGAAAAGTTAAGGGGCAACGAAGTGGTCCGGGCCCAGCTATCTGATATAAAATACAGTTTCTACAGCGCTTATATGTCAAATCGGAGGTACATATATACATCTATATGTAAATCTGAACCGATGTTAACCAAATTCAATAGGGGCCATTGGGCCTGAAGAAAGATATGTACAAAGTTTCGTTGAGATCGGACAATAATTGCGACCTGCTATTTCATTACAAGAATACATCTACAGAAAGATAGACAGACGTACATATGTAGCTAAATCGACTCAGAAAGTGATTACAAGTCGATCGGTATAATCAACAATGTGTCTATCTCTTCTCCTTTTGGGTTTTACAAACAGATGCACAAAGTCATAATACCCTGTACCACAGTGTGGTGTAGGGTATAAAATGCTTTACATTTAAAACTAGTAAGGAAAGTCTAAAGTAGTCCTTAGAGCAAAATAAGAACACAATGCAACAAAGATTTTTTTCTACACTCTTTGAAAAAAATCTATTAAAATTAATTTTTTAAATAATTCCGAGTTTTAAGGTCCGATCATTCGCAGTGAACGGACGTGTTTATCACATAGCGGATAGTTACCAGTACCTATTACGCAATAGCAAAAATCTGTACAAAGTCTGTAAGGCCTACATCGTAGTACCTATTACGGTCTAATACAGACAAAATAAAAATAAATTCTCTTGACGGGGATGCCTTCGTGTTCCGATGGAGCGCGGTTCCCCAATCGTCCGACTGTCCGTCCGTTGGTCTTGGCCAAAGCCGACCACACCAAAAATGGCGAAAATCTCCCCCAAGTACTCACAACAGGTGGTGCGGTAAGGGGGAAACGTCATGTCCGACCGTCAAAACGGAAGCACAATGAGCATCGTGTAGCGCTCAGAGTTTTGACGAAGTTGGAGGCTGTTGAGGTTTCGGCTCTTACCGAAAAACAAAAAGAGTCAAAGGCGTCATAGATGCTTCTAAGGCCAATAAGTCGGCTGAAAGAGCCACAAATTCAGCTGTGTTAACGGCTAATAAAGTAAAACGAATCAGATCACCTGATGAACCCCTGCCTTCGAAAAAGGCAAGAGGCCCTAATGTCACCATCAACAGGACACTCACCAAGCCCTTCAATGAAGTGGCGAAGGAGAGTCTAGTGATGGCTGTTATAGACAGAAGTAGTGAGGATGGATCCATCCTCAAGGACAAATGGAGTCATGTACAATCAGCCATTATGGCTCATTACCTCGATGTCCGTAGAGAAATGCCGGGCAAACCACCAATCTGCAACGATGCAGGATGGCATCAGGGGAGAGTAAAGCTCTTATATTTCGGTGATGCAAGATCAGTAGACCTGTATAAGGCTGCTCTGAGTCGAGCGGGTGAGGTGTGGCCGGGTGCCCAGTTGGATGTTGTCGAAAAAAACAACATCCCTAGTCACCCTAGAGCCATCACCTGGGTTACAGAAGAACCCTCCAACCCGGCTGACATCTTAGAAATAATAAAAGATTCCAATCCTGGTCTGCCGGCCCATAATTGGAGAATCAGCAAGGTGGGTGACGCGGATGGTAAAAAGAGGCAGGTCAATCTTATCCTAAACGCTGAATCCACCTCCCATATACAAAGTGCGAGTGCAACCCTACAATATGGCTTCGAGACTATAGTCTTGAAGATATACAAGCAGGATATAGCTCCCACTGCAGAAGGTTAGTCGTCCACCGTGGGACTTTCTGGAAGTGCGGAGGTACCCACGCCTATTATTTCTGGTGACTCCAACTCTAACAGAAGATCTGTAACGTCCTTCTCTGAGGACAAAAGCTCTACTTCGGACACAGAGAGGCTGAGGGGAGTCTCCGGACTCTTTGACGCATCTGGCGAGGACATGCTTCTCGACGATACGGACGAAGAGTTCGATAACACCCTTGTCGGGGTGGATGTTAATCTGTCAATTACCAATGATGGTAAGAATTCTACAGATTAACCTCCATCACGCTAAAGCAGCTTCAGCGGCTCTATTGCTGCGCCTGTCCACAGGCGCAGTAGACATCGTCCTGATACAGGAGCCCTACGTAGTGGGAGGAAGGGTGTGCGGTATTAGGACACCCAACTTTAAACTGCTTGTGGCCAACTGTGAAGGCACTCCAAGAACCTGCATTTTGGCCAGGAAAGATCTAAGTATATTTCTCCTGACTAATTTAAGTGGTAAAGACCAAACAGCTGCTAGCCTGGAGATCGGTAATCGCATATATTGGGTGGTCTCCAGCTACTTGCCTTATGAATCTGTAGTACCGACTGCTCTATTCAGGGAAGTAGTAGAAGAAGCAACATCTGACGAGGTCGAGCTGATTATTGGCGCAGACACGAACGCTCATCATACTATCTGGGGTAGTACGGATATAAACAATAGGGGTGATTTGCTTCTTGACTTTATTCTAACTACCAACCTAAGTATTTGTAACATAGGTAATAAACCGACCTTTACAATTAAAGACAGACAAGAAGTACTCGACGTGACGTTTGCTACTGACCGGCTGTCAGACAAAATTATTGGGTGGAATGTACTGGACGACCACTCATTCTCAGATCACCATTATATTGAGTTCAAACTCGCTGAAAAAGCGCCTGAACCTGCCGTCCACAGAAATGTGAGAAAGACAAAGTGGCACCTGTATGAAAAGAATTTCAAGAAAGTCCTCAACTCCAAACTTCTGTACGAACCGAATGACAAAGCCGGTCTGGATCATCTGGTCGAGCATATCACCATATCATTCAATAGTTCCCTTGAAGAAGCCTGTTCAAAAACAAGGTACAAGGGTAAAACTAAACCCCAATGGTGGACTTCTGAGCTAACGGCTATGAAAAAGACCTGCAACAAGCTATTCAATAAGGCTAAATATACTGGGGTCGCTAATGTTTGGGATGCCTATAAAGAGCAACTCAAGATCTATAAGAAGGAGCTTAGAAAGGCGCAAAGGCGCTCTTGGTATACCTTCTGTATACCTTCATTTCCCGGGGAACTCTGTAACAGAACCCGAGGATCAGCAGGACCAACAAGAGTGCGAGTGAACTGCGAGCGTCGCTAGCTTCTTGACTGAGAGATCCAGAATAAGCTGGGCTATTAACAGCTTTGAGCCCTTCAAGTCACCTGGACCAGATGGCATCACTCCAGCAGAAATGCAGAAAATGTTAAAGTACATTATCCCCTGGCTGGAGAAAATGTATGTAGGCTGTATCAGGCTTTCATACGTCCCGAATCGATGGAGGGATACCAAAGTGGTATTCATACCTAAAGCGGGAAAGATATCACACACTAGGCCAAAAGACTTCAGACCAATTAGCCTATCCTCCTTCCTATTGAAAGGTCTGGAAAGACTTTTAGATCATTTCATTAGGGAAAACCTGGATACAAAACTCCTGTCGGGGAACCAACATGCTTACAATAAGGGCAAGTCTTCAGAATCAGCCCTGCACGAACTTGTGAGCACTATCGAATCGTCCCTGCATTTCAAGGAATTCACCATGGTGGCATTTCTTGACATAGAAGGGGCTTTTAACAACATTCACTCAGATGCGGTAATTGCGGCACTCTCACATCTATAAGTTAACACTAGTTTGATTAGACTAATTCAAAGTCTGCTCACCAGAAGACGCATAACAGCATGTCTACGGTCCACAACTCTAACAAGGTATGTAAACAGAGGGACCCCGCAAGGAGGAGTATTGTCTCCACTAATTTGGAACCTAGCGGTTAATGAAATCCTGCTAGATCTAGAACGTTGTGGCTGCAAGGTCGTGGCATATGCGGACGACGTGGCAATCGCAATGAGTGGCAAATTCGTAAACGTCCTCAGAGACATCCTACAGGTGGCTCTGAACAAGTTGGCTAGATGGGCCAGAAGCAGCGGTTTGGGCGTTAACCCCAACAAGACAGAATTGGTTCTCTTTACTAGGATGAATAATGTCCCACATGTGGACCCTCCACCTCGGATAAATGGAACAGATCTAGTCTTTTCTGAAAGTGCAAAATTTTTAGGAATAATTCTAGATAGGAAAATGTTATTTATATTTAGACTTAACGTATTGGAACGTGTAAGGAAGGCCAACGTCGCCTTATATTCCTGCAAAAAGGCTGTAGGGTCGCGGTGGGGACTCTCTCCTAAAATCGTCCACTGGATATATATAACAGTAGTTCGTCCAATACTGTTATACGGTATTGTGGTATGGTGGACGGCAACTGACAAACTAACCATTACCAACCTACTAACAAAGGTTCAGAGAACAGCCTGCCTGAGCATAAGCGGAGCCTTAAGGACTACAGCGACCGAGTCTCTACAAGCCCTACTCCATATACTGCCGATTAATATTGTGGCGAGAGAAGTTGCAACCAAAGCGGCAATAAGATTAAACTGCCTATCAATGTGGAGGTACAAAAACTATGGTCACATGAGGATATCAAAGTGTAGTGCTATGGTAACCGACCGAGTGGACTATATACCAACTGTGTACACCTTCGAGAGAAATTACATCACTATGATTCCCGCCAGAGATGAATGGGTCGGCAGAATACCAGGTAATAGAAACCATCTCCACTTTTACACGGATGGTTCGAAGCTTGATGAAAAGGTTGGCTTCGGAGTACACTGTGAAGAACTTAGTCTGGATATAGCTCACAGACTACCAGATACCTGCAGTGTCTATCAAGCCGAAATAATGGCAATATGGGAAGTCGCCAAGTGGCTGAGTCGCAACATAGTAACCAACACTGGCGTTGTAATTTACTCGGACAGCCAGGCTGCCATCAATTCTCTGGAGGCAACATCCATAAATTCACAAACAGCCCTCGACTGCCGCAGATCTCTTAACGAGATGGCTGAGCAGTTTAATATACACCTCATATGGGTGCCTGGGCATAGGGATATCCCGGGGAACTGCAAAGCCGATGAACTTGATAGGAAAGGGACGACATTACAAATTCTCGAAGAATTTGCATATATTGGTGCGCCACTATCCACGTGCAAGCTTTGGTTTAGGCAAGAGGCAATCAGGCAGTCCAACGAAAGATGGACAGAAATCGGCACCTGCAGGGTAGCTAGACAAATCTGGCAAAGGTATGACCTGAGAAGGTCAAAATATCTCTTCGCACTAGAGAGGAAACGATTGTCTACGTTAGTACAGGTTCTGACGGGACACTGCTTGATCGGCGAACACGCCAAAAGATTGGGTATTGACTCCAATGACTTCTGCCGAAACTGTGGCGATGAGGAAGAAGTGGAGAGCATTGAGCACTTGCTTTGCGACTGTCCCGCTTTGAGTAAACGACGACTGGACATACTGGGGTCGGCCTTTTTAGGCAGCCTAACAGATCTTTCCAGTACTGATATTCGTACTATCGATAAATTTATATATCAAACAGGTTGGTTTCGATGAGGGGCATTTCAGCCCGTGGTAACACTAGGGACCTAAACTGGTCTATGTGAGCTTGTAAAAAAAATACGGCTGCCACCCTAACCTAACCTAAGGTCCGAGACCTTAAAACTTGTTTTTTTGTTTATGATAAGAGTGCAAATAATTACTAACATTATGCAAAAAGTCCCATATATATTAATATATTACAACAAATTATATTTGCAAACTAAATTTCTCAAATAAAATATGTGTTTAAATACAAATAAAATTATTATTTAGGAATTTTTCCAAATATATTTTATTTAAAAAATATTTCCAAAACTTTTGCTGAGTTTTTCATATTTCAGTTTCAATTTTTCTTGGGTTTCGAATTGTACCTCCCAGTTATGATACCATATGCAGCATTACCTTCATTTCAAATCATTATCATCATTAGTTGTCAATCCTCTAAGTACTTTATATTGATCCAAGATTATATGATTTCAATTATTATTTTTTACGAACATTAAAAATTTCTAAAAATTTAACTTTGAATTACTGAAAAATTTGACACAATTTATGTATTTTATGAATGCATTGATTTATTAAAGACAATTTTGGGATATTTTAATACATATGTATAAAAAAATTGCAAATAAATATTTGTTTCGGAAATAATGGTCCCAAATAAAAACATATTGGAATGTAAACAAATATTTGTTTAGAACAACATCTTCCCAAATACACAATTTTTGTGTGTACCAAATATTACATGCTTAGAGTCTACCCCAAACATATATATGTTTCAAGCCGATTATGTTTGGGACAATATACTACAGAAGCGATTTTTTTTCAGCGTGTTTGAAAATCATGGTAATGTTGCAGAATGTTTGCGAAAATTGCGTACGGATTTTGGAAGAAGAGACGCACCGTCAGCTCCGTATGTTCGTTATCTTGTGAAAAAAGTGAAAGAAACTGGCATCCTCATCGATAAACCAAACCGTGGTTTTTCGATAAACCAAGGCGTGGCTTTAGCTCCCCTATTGAGGTCGCTCCAAAATACGGGCTTTGAGCCATAGATACCACATTTTTAAAAGCAATTTAACAGAAATTTTGCAGTTTGCATTATATTTTGACATGAATTCATCACAGCAAAAATTTTACAAATCGGTTCATATTTTGTTATAGTCACCCTATAGGGGTCGCTCCAAAATACACTTTTCGCTTAAAGCGAACTTCAAGGGACTGGGTAAACTAGTTCCTTTTAAACGAAGTTCGGTTTAAATGAAGACTTGAAGAAAACAATTTATGTATGTAAGTGCACATGCATTGATTTATTAAAGACAATTTTGGGATATTTTAATACATATGTATAAAAAAATTGGGTTTTAAAAAAATCAGTTATTTGAGTTTGCTTAGTACCAATATTAGTTTCATTTATATACACTTCTACTTGAGCCAAGTGATCAAGAATTTGTTGTGGAGTGTCGCGTGACTGAAGAAAAGTTCTTACATAGCTTACGCTACACATTGCATCCAGGGCAGTTGTGACTCGGATTGGCTCTTCGTTGTCCATATTGTCGTCAAGGCATTAGCATTTTGACTGAATCTGCAGTATGTATTTAATGAAGACAAGAAGTCATCGCAGTAAACATTTTTTAAATCAATTCATGTTTGTTATGAATAATTAACCTATAGATGCCGCTCCCAAAAATGCTTATTTAAGCCATAAACACCACTTGTTTTAAGAAATTTAGCAGAAACTTTGCAGTTTGTATTCTATGTTGGCAAGAATTCATCTAAATAAAATTTATACAAATCAGTTTTTATATTGTTGTGGTCCCCGTGTAGATCTAGTTCTCAAATATGCTAATTTACGCCATAAATACCAAATTTGTCAGCGTTCGTTTTATACCCTACATCACACTGTGGTCCAGGGTATTATGAGTTTGTGCATTTGTTTGTAACACCCAGAAGGAGACGAGATAGACCCATCGTTTATTATACCCTTCGACTTGGAATCACTTCCTGAGTCGATTTAACCATGTCCATCTGTCCGTCCGTCTGTAGATGTCGTAGGTCGTATTTATGGTCCGATTGTTATCAAATTTAGCACAGCGCTCTTTTGTGGCCTTGGGACGATCCCTATAGAAATCAGTCAAAATCGGTTCAGATTTAGATATAGCCCCTTTATGTATGTTACACCCGATTTGATAGAAACTGTATTTTGTATCAGATCAGTACTAAAATTGGCAGAGAGAGTTCTTTATTATATGAACGAACTCTGCCAAATTCGGCGAAATTCAGTTCAGATTTAGTATAGCCTTCGATCAGTACAAAATTCGGCAAAGAGAGTTTTCTTATTACATGTATGAACACTGCCAAATCCTTAATGCAATGCCCATTTTCGCATTGTTAGAGAGGTGTAGGGTATTATATCGAGCCCTAACTGCCAAAAAGACGTAAGCGCCACTCACAACAATTTAGAGGAGAAGGTTTCTTTTGTGATTATTTTTGGTTTAAATGCATATGTAATGCATACATCTGTTTATATAATTGTGAAATGTAATATAACGGTACATTGTACAGCTATAAACTTCGGACACATGATGCCATTTGCCATAAGTAAACGATTTCCCTCAAAAAATTAAAAGTAAATCATGGTGGCGCCCCGCCCGACTTTCTGTCGTTCCTTACTGGTTTTTTAATAATTTGCTTAAACAAAAAATATCGTTTCATGATTTGATCAATATCCAAAGATTTTTCCTATAAAAGAATTGAATGCAATCCATGGTGGAGGATATATAAGATATAATAAAGATGGACATCTACATACAATAGGTAATTTGTTATATGGATTGGAAAAAAACTCAAAACTCAAAACTCAACACCCTCAAACTCGGACAGTCCTTAACCGATCTCCTTGAAATTTTGTGTCATAACTAGTATCCAATAGGACTAAATTTGGAGCAAGTCTCATTCTGATCAGAAGATATCGCTTTTTATTCCCACCACCATAGGATTGGAGGGTGGAAGGTATATTCATTTTATCACTCCGTTTGTAACACCTCTAAATTTTGATCCGAGACCCCATAAAGTATATATATTCTTAATCGTCTTAAAATTCTAAGACTATTTAGCCATGTCCGTCCGTCCGTCTGTTGTAATCACGCTACAATCTATAATACTTGGGCTAGGTGGCTGAAATTTTGTGTAGATACTTCTTATTGCTGCAGGTAACTTGGGATTGAAATGGGCGATATCGGTCCATATTTAGATATAGCTCCCATATATAGCATCTAACTTGTTGTGACTCTTACTGTTCTCATCTTTTTTGTGTTTTTCGGTGTTATTTTCTTTAGGTTTGAGTTATTTTGTGAGGTCACATGCTTTCCACGGTGGAGGGTATATAAGATTTGGCATGGCCGAACTTAACGCTCTTACTTGTTAAAATTCATTCACTTGATTATATCAAAATCTGAACTAATTTATTCAAAATTTAGTAGCGTCTATTCGTAGGTCAATTGATTTACTTCTTCCAATGTTTAAAATGCACCTTCTGCAGCGCATTAATATCAAATTGGAAGGAACAAATGTATGGCGGCTATATCTTCAAATGAACCGATTTCCATTAAAAATGTATGTAGTCTTTATTAATGGCAGAAGGGACTTCCCTTTGGACGCTATATCGAAATCGGAACCGATTGATTTTAAGTTTAGCAGTAATTGTTTATTTTATAACCGGGAAAACATAGGGATGGATGGTCCCGGGGATAAAATAGTGTCCTATGCTCATCATAATCGACCTGTACTTTGATTGCAACGTTACATCTGCAGATCGATTCGGTCGGTCTATATAAATGGTTCTATATGGACAATGCATAAAACACATAATACCCTGTGTATAAAAACTGAATACGCAGTGTTATTACAGGTCCCCTATGTTGCATATTTGTAGAATCTCTTCTTAGGAGCGAATATACATGTCGCACAATGTTATATTCTCTTTGGCTCGAAATCAAAGTAAATGTTTTAAATATTAGTAAAGATTATGTTCAGTGTAGTCTTTCGAATGCCAATGGAAGTGCGAATGAAGGTCGCAAACACTTCTTAATGACCTCATGTTTGTTGGCTTATTTTTTTGCCTCCGATTCTAGAGTGATTTGTGGTTTGTTATCGTACTGGAGGCTGTCGGTTTTTGTTGTGACAATTGTTTAAATGTTAAAGATTTAACATTAAGCTTAAATTTATTTATATGGCCACATTTGCATTTTCAAACATAAATCATAGCCAATTGTATAGCATTTATTTATTCTAATTTATAATATTTTATATTGCGTTTCCTCTCGGCTTGCATACAGTACAGCGAATAATATACATAAATATTTCTTGAAAGGAGCGACGAAAATATAAACCGGAAACCGGGCAACGGGAAACGGAAGCAGAAGCAGAAACACAACACAACACATTGCCTTACCAAAGCGGTTCGTGCAAAGCAATGAAGAAACGTTATCGAATGGCTTACTCAGTGTGTGTGTATTTGTGTGTTTTTTTTTTGTATTGAGTTGCCCCAAAAGAATCGCATTTGCCATGACATTCACGCACGTAGTGTGGCCAAAAAATTATTATGATTGCAATGCGATGAAAAATGCCAAGGATAACGAAGAAACGAGGCGAAACAACTGCTTGGAACACGCTTTTTGACAGCTATACACTGGGGAAGCATCGCAACGTAAAAAAGTGGTTGCCATAAAACGTGATGAAATTGGCAATAATTTTAAATAAAATTTACCTCTTAACTTCGGTTAGGCGCAAACAAAAAAAAAAAACACACACACAACATAAGAGGGATGGGAGGGAAAACAAAATGTTTGCATGTCAAACAATTCGGAACGTTGCGTTGCTTTATTCCCATGGCTCAAGGCACTCCAGACGCCCAACACTGAAAAGGCCTTATCTTATCAATTAGAATTATGAGTAAACCGACTTGGCAAACACAATGCCAAAGTTGACACTAATGAGATCATCATCAGCCGGAGGCAAAGTGAGTGATGAATGCGTATTCAATTGCTGGATAGCTTACATTCATCCGAATTCCCCAATGGGATAATTTGTGTAAACGTTCAGAAACTGGCCCTAGGAAGGACTTGTAAAATTCCGTTCACTATATTTTTGGCAGTTAAATGTCATGTGAATTATTAAATTTGTTTTCTGATATGACTGAATGTTATCCGCTCATGAATATTTTGTTTGCGTATATTAGAAGAGGAAATCGTGTATAACATTTTAAACCATTATTTTATTTTGAGCTAATATTCCAGAGTGCTCCGAACGAAAATACAAAATGTCCGTAATCTGAGCAAACTCCATTTAATTCAGAATATTGCTGAATTGAAGATATTTAACATGTTATGAATGTGCTTTATAACGAGATTTTTATATGTGCTGAGATGAGATTGTTGTTGTCAGAGTTCGCCCTAAGGACCTACGAACCATAAGAATTTAACCCAATTGGGTTAAATACTTAACCCACCGATCTGAGCTGCTAAAATCGGCTGAAACGCAGCCATTGTCCCATAAGAAAATTCTAAAATATTGATTGATAAAATTTGCACTTTTAAAAGCAAATAACCATATAGCGGATATATGGAAAGTTCTCTTTGATTTAATTCGTTTTATTGTCACAAGAGGGCGTCGAACATATAAAGGGTGGTTAAATTGTAAGGGCCGATCTAGAATGTGAACCACACTTAAACGTCAAGGTTTTTCTGCATTTCATTTGACATTTCCCATTTTCAGTCTTTTAAGCCTTTTACGAAAATGGGCGTTCAAATCAAAATGCATTTCGTGCACTTTGTGGTAATTTTTTGATCAGCATAATCGACCAAATGTGTCCACAATCGGGAGAATTGTGCGCGAATTTCAGCAAGCCGGATCTGTAGGAGATGTGAAAACACCTGTGCATGCTCGCCCAGTTCGTTTGGTGCGGCTTATGGGCTGGCGACGTCATCGGGCCGTACTTCTTCGAAATGAGGCCGGTCAGGCAGTTATTGTGAATGGTGTTCGCTATCGTGAGATGATAACGAACTTTTTATGGCCCGAATTGGAAGATATGGATGTGGACAATATGTGGTTTTAACAGGACGGTGCCACTTGCCACACAGCTAACGTAACAATGGCTCTTTTGCGCAACAAATTCAATGACCGTGTTATCTCACGTCGTGGCCGTGTTATCTCCCGGGAACTGCAAAGCCGATGAACTTGCTAGGAGAGGGACGACATTTCAAATTGTCGAAGAATTTGCGTATATTGGTGCGCCACTATCCACGTGCAAGCTTTGGCTTAGGCAAGAGGCAATCAGGCACTCCAACGAAAGATGGACAGAAATCGGCACCTGCAGATTAGCTAGACAAATCTGGCCAAGGTATGACCTGAGAAGATCAAAATATCTCCTCGCACTAGAGAGGCAAAGATTGTCTACGTTAGTATCAGTTTTGACGGGACACTGCTTGATCGGCGAACACGCCAAAAGATTGGGTATTGACTCTAATGACTTCTGCAGAAGCTGTGGAGATGAGGAAGAAGTGGAGAGCATTGACTGCCCCGCTCTGAGTAAACGACGACTGGACATACTGGGGTCGGCTTTTCTAGGCAGCCTAACAGATCTTTCCGGTACCGATATTCGTACTATCGACAAATTTGTATATCAAACAGGTTGGTTTCGATGAGGGGCATTTCAGCCCGTGGTAACACTAGGGACCTAAACTGGTCTATGTGAGCTTGTATAAAAAATACGGCTGCCACCCTAACCTAACCTAAACCTATCTCACGTCGTGGCGATGTCAATTGGCCGCCAAGATCATGTGATTTGACACCGTCGGACTTCTTTCTTTGGGGTTTTTTGAAAGAAAAGGTGTACGTCGATAAGCCAGCAACAATTCAAGAGCTAAAGGATGAGATAATTCGGCACATTATCGGCATAGAACCTCAATTATGCCTCAGCGTCATCGAAAATTTGGACCATCGGATGGAGGTGTGCCGCCGAGGTCGCGGCGGCCATTTGGCCAATATTTTGCCCCATACATAATTGAACCATAAAAAATCATAATAAAAGGAAATGACAATAAATTCCTAAATAATTTGTGTTATATTCAAAATCAACATCGGCCCTTAAAATTTTACCACCCTTTACTTACATATATTGAAAATATCAGTTTTTATAGTAATAGAAAAATAGTTATCAACATTTATTTTTAAAGGAAATAATATGATTTTTTCTTTATTATTAGATTATGTATATAGAGATAAAAAATATTGTTGGAATAAACAGGCGAAAAGGACTAAGAAATATAAAAAAGAAGAAAAAGTGCAAAATTTTGTTATCACAAATTTTTGGCCAAAATTTAGCAAAACTTAAAATGCAAATATCTCGTAAAATAAGAACCGTAGAAGGGAAAGGGCGAAATTTTGTTATCACAAATTTTTGGCCAATATTTTGAATTTCCTTAGCAAAACTGAAAATGCAAATATCTGGTTAAATAAGCCCCGTAGAAGGAAACTCCGTCGGGTAAACCAACTAAGGTACACCCTCACTTTGTGAGTAATGTAATCTGAAATATTAAAGGAATAATTCTGTCAATTTGTGTGGGAGGTGCCAGAAGGTTTTTAACAAATACACATATTTTTCGCTGAAAAGTAGATACTTTAAATACATTGCATTTGCCGAATTATAAGCGTTTATGTGCACTGGTATATTAAGGTTATGAGATATTAAATTTTGGTATGATTTGGACATTTTGTGTGGGAGGTACAAAAAGTGGCGTGGAAATAACGTCAATTTTTCACAGGCTATAGACACTATAAAAGCATTACACTGTACAAAATTTCAAGTTTTTTAAATACTGGTATTAATGTTATAAGCTGTTAACTTTTGGTGCAAAATGGTGCATTTGTGTGGGAGGTATCAAAAGGGGCGTAGCAACTTCGCCCATTTTTCTCGAGTGGATAGCGACTAATAAACTAATACTATGTGTGGAATTTCAGAATATTCGAATAAGTAGTATATCAGTTATTAAAGATTCAATATTTCACAACATTTTAACCCTTTGTGGGGGAGGTACTAGAAGTGGACCAATATGGCCTATCTTCGAACTTAGCCGGAGATAGAAAAAAATATTACCACTTACCAAATTTGAAGTCAATCGGTTACTCCCTTCGAGAGTTATCGTGCGCACAAGCCAGCAGACAGACAGACGGACATTGCTCATTCGACTTTAAATGGCCCAAAACGGATTTCCGCCGAACATACATGGGTTCTTAGGTGACTCCTTCGATGTGTAACACTTTTTTTAGTAGCAAATGATATATACCCTCGTCACACTAAAGTGAGGGTATAATCAATGAAGTATTACATAATTACATAAAATATAAATCAATACCTCCATTCTAAACTATTACAAGTCAACTTAGTATGTTTTAATGTACATTGCATTTCAAAATTCTAAATATTCAATTTCAAAACCAATCTTCAAACCAATCAATATTTTAATTCAAAGCGATTTAAATTAATGGGAAGTCCACACATATTTAAAATTGTCTGTTAATTATTTATTGTTGACTTATTATTAAGTTACTGATGGTTTCCTAAAATTTTGATTTGCCTCTCCTAAAAATCTACCTGTTTCAATCTAGTATACTTTGAAACCCTTAGAGACGAGGATATATATCACTTGGTACGAGCCAAAAGTGTAACACATATCCGTTTAGGGTCGTTTTAAGTCGAATGAGCAATGTCCGTCCGTCTGCATGTCTGCTGGCTGGTGCGCACGATAACTCTCGAAAGGAGTAACCGATTGACTTAAAATTTGGTATACGGTAATATTTTCTGTCTCCGGCTATGTTCGAAGATTGGCCACTTTGGTGTACTTCTTCTGGTGCCTCCCACACAAAGGGTTAACATCTAGTGAAATATTGATTCCTTAATAACTTCTATTCTACTTACGAGTATTAGAATCTTCAAAAATTGTACACATTGTATTATTTTATTAGTAGCTTTCACCTCGAGAAAAATGGGCGAAGTTCCTACGTCCCTTTAGGAACCTCCCCCACATGGACCATTTTGCATCAAAATTTAACTGCTTATAACTTTAATTACAGCGCAAAAAAATACTTAAACTTTTGTGCAGTCTAATGTTTTTGTAGCGCCTATATTCCGGTAGAAAATTGGCATTATTGTACAGCCCCTTTTGATACCTCCCACACAAATGGACCGTTTTACATCAAAAGTAAACGGCTTATAACTTTAATATCAGTGCATATAAATACTTGAAATTCTGTACAGTGTAATGAAGTAATAGTGCCTACATTCGAGTGAAAAATGGGCGTTATTGCCACGGCCCTTTTAGTACCTCCCACACCATTTTGAACAAAAGTGAGTACCAATGCACGAAATACTACAAAATTGTAATTGTACTACACAGTGTAACGCATTTAAAGTACCTATAGTCCTGTGAAAACTGGGCGTTATTGCCAAGCCCCTTTTTGTACCTCCCAGAAAAAAAAGTACGTTATAGGAACGGTTCCTTCAGAGAACACTAACGTTGTTTATTTTTTTAGTGTTACTGTTCGCGAACGGTACCAGTATGATAACGTACCCTTCTTAGAACACGACGAACTGTATCACTACGATAACGTACGTTTCATAGAACACTAACAGTATCACTACGTTTAGCGTTCCGTTCTTTCTTATATTCGACACCACAGGTCGCAAATATAAAGTAATCTTAATGAAAATTGGTACAGAGTTATTTCTTAACCCTATTTAAAATGGGGCATATCGATACATACTTTGATATAGCCCCCATACGAGGGTCCCTTTCGATAAAACATATTTACCCTTTTCGCAAATATGAAGTAATCTTAATGAAAATTGGTACAGAGTTATTTCTTAACCCAGGGACATTCCCTATTTAAAATGGGGCATATCGATACATACTTTGATATAGCCCCCATACGAGGGTCCCTTTCGATAAGACATATTTACCCTTTAGACAGCGCATTTTTTAACCGATCATGCTGAAATTTAAATATTTGTACTTTCTATTACATTCAAGCGTGATCACATTGTAATACAAAGTACAAATATATAGGGCCTGTTTCTGTAACTTTTTTTCGTTCGTCTACTGTGAACGATCAAAAATCACTCAATTGTTCTGAGAAATCTATAAGTCGCAGAAGTTTATAATTCGTTGTGTCTGTAGGAAATCATGTAAAAAGCTTGTACCTAAAATATTTCTAACCTGCGTTTTATAGAATTCAAGTAATAGCTGAGAGAATTTTGATCGTTCGCCGTAGTCGAACGAAAATAAGTTACAGAAACAGGCCCATAAATTTCAACATGATCGGTTATAAAATGCGTAAATATGTCTTATCCAAAGTACCTCTGTATGGGGCATATATCAAAATATGGACCGATATACCTCATTTTCACTAGACATGATTAAATGTTTCTATTGCTTTTGGCATATGCATTTCAACGCAAATTGGACTATTTTATTTTTGATCCTAAAAGACGAGTTGAATGGGACCTGTGTATGGGACTTTGTCTAAAGGGGTTCTGGTTAAACTCAATCGATAGGTATTTGTGGTTTCAACGGCGCTGAAAAATAAAATCGGGTGGGTGATATAACAAAATGCTTGGGTCTACATAGAACCATACACCTTCGCCGGACCCTTTTTGGTGTGAATGGTTCTATTCATTTTGTCCAATTTCGTCCCAATCGGATGAAGTCTGTCGCTTCTATGACGCCAATAAAATCGACTGCCATATTTCTATGGGAATATATCGAATTATAAATTGATTATTATTGCAGTTCAAGAATATGATATCGAATCACAAATTTGTTTAAGCTAACTTTGAGGATCCGTATAATCATTTGAGAGTACATATACTCGTAACACGCCCAAGAAAAAAACAAAAAAGCTGTATGAAACCGGTATATTTTTGTGTTGACGATTTTTTGACGATTTCGAAAACTTATATTGACGATTTTTGTGCCCCTATTTTGACGATTTTCGGTCAAATTCGTCTGGCAAAACAGACGGGAGCTATATCAAAATATGGACCGATATGCCTAATTTTCACTAGGCACGAATGAATGTAATACACAGTACAAATATTCAAATTTCGGCATGATCGGTTAAAAAATGCGCCCTTTAGAGCGTAAATACATATGTCTTATCGAAAGGGACCCTCGTATGGGGGCTATATCAAAGTATGTACCGATGTGCCCCAGTTTCACTAGACATGATTAAATGCAATAGGAAGCACACATATTTAAATTTCGGCATGATCGGATAAAAAATGCGTCCTCTATAACGTAAATATGTCTTGTCGAAAGGGAGCTTTGTATTGGGGCTGTATCAAAAAATGGACCGATATGCATGATTGAATGCAATAGAATGAACATGTATAAAAATTTCGGCATGATCGGTTAAAAAAATGCGCTCTCTAGTGCGGAAATATGTCTTATCGAAAGGGACCTTCATATTGGGGCTATATCAAAGTATGGTATGCCCCATTTTAAATAGGGATCGTCCCTGGGTTAAGAAATAACGCTGTACCAATTTTCATTAAGATTGCTTCATATTTGCGACCTGTGGTGTCGAATATAAGAAGGAACGGAACGCTAAACGTAGTGATACTGTTAGTGTTCTGCTCAAAAGAACAGTATCACTACGTCGTATGAACCGTACGTTATCGTAGTGATGCCGTTCGTCGTGTTCTAAGAACGGTACGTTATCGTAGTGGTACCGTTCGCGAACAGTAACGCTAAAAAATGTTTAGTGTATTCTGTTCTCTTGTAAGCGTTGCGATACTGTTCCGTTCGCTACGAAGGAACGGTACAGAACGCTAAGGAACCGTTCCTTAGTATTTTTTCCGAACTCTGCCTCCCACACAAAATAGTCAAATTATACCAAAATTGAATAGCGTATAACGTAAAAAAATCATACCAAAAATTTAATAGCTCATAACGTATACTAGTGCACATAAACGCTTACAGTTCGGCACAGTGCAATGTATTTAAAGTATCTACTGTTTACCGAAAAATTGGTATATTTGTTAAATCCATTCTGGTACCTCCCACACAAACTGACAGATTAATTAGTGTTATATAATATATTACATTACTCACAAAGTGAGGGTATAACACCGTGCGACAAAAGTCAAAATTTTGTGTCACCCATAAACGAAACTATATACGAGTGAAACTAGAGACCACAGGTAGCAAAACTGCATACTCAGTTTTTTATTTCGTGATCGTTTGTCCTTTTTACAGGACCTTTAATTTTCAGGGGATATATTCATTTGAGCAATTTATTTTCGCACTTTCAAAAGTCAAACAATGGCGATATGGGTATCAATTGAAAGACGAGAATCCCTGCTGTTTAATAAATTGTTTGTTTTCATCATCCAATACATAACTCGAAATGTAAGCCTTTTGAGAATAGTTTCCTATTTTCTCAGAATTCAGATGCTAATAACATCTGGAAAAAATTCGCCAACTATAAAATGTTTTATTTTAAGCAGATAATCGATATGCAAATTTATTTTGATATCGGGAATGGAGACTCAAAAAAAGGTGTTCGGTTTGACATGGAATGAACGATGTATAGCGCCGTCTTGTTGGAACCAAAGGTCGTCCACATCAACATCCTCCAATTCAGCCGCGATAAGTCATTAATCGTAGCTTTATAGCGTTCCCTATTGACTGTAATATAATGGCCGGCTTCATTTTTGAAGAAATATGGACCAATGACTCCATGGAGCTCACCAAACAGTGACTTTTTGTGGATGTAATGGCGTATGAACAATGGCTTGTGAAATATCATTACTCCAAATGCGACAATGTTGTTTATACGTACTCATTCATCCAAAAGTGAGCCTCATCGCTGAACAATATTTCCTTGCGAAAATCCGAAAATGTATTACCATTATTTTGGTAATAAATTTGCAAACGTTGTTCCGGAGTAAGTCTATTCATAACATCGCAAAAGGTAAAATCCAGAACAGTGTTAGACTGTAAAAGAACGATAAATAATTACTCCGTCCATGGTCAACTGTGTATTTTCTGGGTACCGGGACTTCAAAGGGCAGATAACTTCAAGTAATAAACTTAGAAAATTGGAAACCTTTCGAAGCCACAAAGGATGAGTTGAAGCACTGGACAGTGATGGCTCACAAAACTGTGTGGAATAGAGCAACTGCAAAGATACTGTGGGGTGACCCAAATGAGAAGAAAACAAGCAACTTTCTGAAACTTAACAAGATCGAAATTAGTAAGATGATGACTGTTGTAACGGGACACTCTAGCTTACAGGCACATCTTCATCGCATAGGACTAGCAAAAAACGACGAGTGCAGGGCATGCAGCGAAAACATCGAAACGATGGAACATTTTCTGTGTCACTGCCCAGCTTTAACATATGCAAGATCCCGATATTTCGGTTCCGACATAATGCCAGACTTGACTCATCTCAGAGGATATGACTGGAAGATACTGAAAAAATTCTTGCCTAGTAACGATTTTCTGTAACTCTTGAGGTATAAAAAGATCATAAATAAGCGCACAACAGGCCGAACCACTGTCTTAAGTGTATGTCCATGGACATGAGACGTTTTAAGTCTATTCATTATGAAATGGCAAACCTGTAGATAGGCACATACATAAGTAAGAAAGTACGACCTAATGATGGTACCGGCCGATTAACTGCACCCAACAGTGTATTTTTCAGGGGGCATTATCAACTCTTGAACAGTCTCTGTCTAATCTTTGGACCAAATTCGGACACATTTTTTTTGACGTACTCATTTCGTCAAGAATGAGCCTCGTTGCTGAAGAACGTTTTTCAAAAACATATTTTAAAAATTAATTTTTCACCAAACTCAAAGTTTGATAAGGAAAAACTAAATAGTTTGCAATCACGGCCTTAGCCTGTTTTCTCTTTTGTTTTCTTTCTTTTAAGGTTATTTTCCGACTCCCCATAGTATTTTTGTCTGTTTTCATGTACCACATTATTTTGCGAACTATCGCTGCCCAGTGCTTTAACTCCATCTGCGTGGTTTCGAATGAATTTTGCATTTTCCAACTTTAATACTTGCACACAATGTGCACACACTAACCGGAATACATTTACCAAGATTGTAATCGTCTATCGTCTTCATTTCAGACAGAAAAGGGAAATTGGTTTGATTTAATGTTCATACGACTTTTGTATGATTATGTCGAGCATTACTTTGTATTGTCACTCATTTGGGAATTCCATAGCCAATAATTGGATAATAAATTGATTACATAAATGCTGGTTCCCACACCCCCACACAACCACAATCGCACCATATCCACACACATACACGTACACGTCAAATGTGGCATCCACAATGCTCCTTGCAGCTTCCTGATGCGAGTGTAGCTGCTAGCATTTACCACTATGACTTGTGGCTGAGTAGAACGAAGCATCACATTCGAACACATCCTTTTGGGAGAGTATCTCAGTCTGAACGAATATTCATGTATAGTTATCTTCATATGTGTATGTATACACGTACTATTTCTCACAGCTATGTAATTGTGTGTGTGCCTTGATGGGTGGAGGTGTTGGGTTCTATTGAATGAATATCATAAGTACATTTCCTGCAGCGGTTTCCGACATGATATATAACCATAACATGACACAATAGTGTTATATAATAATCATGATAACTAAGGATGAGAGATGTACGACTGATATTTACTCCGTCCCAGCAAAAAATAAAAGAAGTACTTCCAAAAGAATAACATTATAAGTACTTCCAAATCATAAGTATGAACATTTTTTCGACATTTAAAAAAGTTCTTCTAAATAACTAACCAAAATGCAATTTCGGATTATAAATTATTAACCCAAGAATGCATAATTTCAAAACGATTGGATGTAAAATAAAGCTTCTGAAGTGATAAACGTCCAGATCGGAAGGAACATATATATGAGGGCTATGAAATATAAGTAAAATACTGCTTCTATAGTGCTAAAGGGAAGAAATATATATTTATATGGCGGGTATATCAGAATTAGTGAATGGTTCTGGAAGCTAGTCGACTTTCGACTTTTTCATCAACCAAATTTAGTTTCAGTCCACTAGGTCGATTAATCGGACCTAAAAGTCGACTTTTTCATAGTCAATTAAAATAACATAAAGTCATTTCAAAGTATGCTGATTTTCTTCGAAATATGTTAAATTGTGGAATTGTAGTACATTGGATTGCGATAAAAATTTATTAATAACACTTTATACTTTCCACAAATGTTGATATATCGTCACCAGAAATGCCCAAGAGCGTAACCCTCAAATGAAAATTCGTTTTTCGTCCAAAAATCAAGATTTTATTGAAGAAAAAAAAAGATGTAACAAAAGGCGTAACCCACATTGTATTAAACAGAACGTACTGTATTCATCTATTTAGCCTTTGAAGTAGTTCTCTTGTTGCTGTATTGATTTTTGTCAATCGTGTTTGACAGCTATTTTAGATGCAAAATTCTATAAGGGGTCTGTATTTAAATTTGGCCTTTATCTGAATGGTATCTATTTTTTTTTTATCAAATTTCGCAGTGTTCATGATTCTATAAACTAATCTCTGCCAAATTTAATAATGATCTGAAGTAAAACACGAAAATACATTTTTCCAACCTTGCTAGTGACCGTTTATTCTCTGATTAAAAAATCCTTTGTGCAAAATTTAGTACATTTGACTAAAATATGACTTCTATGGAGTTTAGATGCTAAATCGGAAGGAACACATCCATGCGAGTATCTGGGGCTATATGTAAATTTGAACCGATATTGTTCACACAGATATTAACTGTTAAAATAAGATACTCCTTACCAAATTTCATGAATATCGAAAGGAATTTATATCTTCTATAGAGGGTATAAGCTAAATCGAAGTACATTCATATATATTAAGATATCTGGTTCAAATAGTTGAGAGATTTTTGTTCGTTCGCCTTAGCCGAAAGAAAATAAGTAACACAAACAGTCCCTATATCTAAATACGGATTGTCTTTCAATTTTAATACGCATTGTCTTGTCCCAAAATAAAGAAATGTGCAAAATTTCTTTGAGATGGGACTATATTTGTGACCTGCACATTGATTACAAGAATCCATGCACAGACTGACATAGCTAAATCGGTTCAGAAAGTGATTCTAAGTCGATCGGTATAATACACGATGGTTCTATATATCTCTTCTGATTTTGGGTGTTAGAAACAAATGCATAAAATTATAATAAATTGTACCACATTGTGGTGTAGGTTATAATTAAATAATTTTAAAAGAAATTATGGTAATTAAATATACCATACCATACTTACTGTACCACACTGTGGTACTTTACTACTCTTTGAACCGGGGCTACGGAAAATACATATCGCCGCACAAATGTGCTATGTATTACAGTGTAAAATAAAAATCCCTTTTTATTAGTGAGAATGTTGGTCATTTGCGAAAATGTTACGAATGACCCCATAGTGTACTATGGGGTCATTCGGTCACACTTTTCAAGAGCCAGCTACACCATACAGTTGATCTCTTTGACCAATAGTATATTATTTATACGTTCCCTTCCCTATGTCAACATTTATATACCTTTAAAATAAGAGATCTCTGGACCCAAAGATGTTAATAAGAACGACATGTATTCATCAAATAAATACAACGCCAAAAAAGCAAATCTTACAGTGCTTTAAAAGGAGTTGTGCAAAAGTGGTGACAAAGAAGTACTTCCCCGGCGCGACAACCCCTTGTTAAATTCATTGGTGAAAATCCAAATTAGAACAACTTCCGGATCATAGGTTGGGGATTTTTATTGCTTCCTTGGATGCTCTTTTTTTGCTGGGGTATTATAAAGCGAAACCACTCAGCCCCACCCACAAAAACGAAGGCAGTTACATGAATTGAAATGCATAAATGCTTAAATACAATTTTACATGCAGGCATACGTACATAATACATGTATGTATGTATATGGGGACTATCTGAATGTCCAGGAAAAAGCTAGCGCATGTCAAAGAAGAATTTTAAATTACTTTATCAGATATTTCAGATCGGAAATCAGAAATTTTCCTCACCCTGTCCTAGTATTTTGTAAATATCGGAACAGAATATGCACCGATATCTTTGATCATCAACTCTTCTGAATAGGCAACAAAATTTCATATACGATGAGGAACAAAATTCTTTCCGATATACAGGATGGAGCGCGGTATTTTGCTTATTTGGGAATGAAATAAAAAAGTTATGAACCTTAGAAAAATTTATTTTATATTTTAACTAGCTTTAACCCGGTGCGCTTCGCAGCCCCATCATTTATTTATTTTCTTTTTAGGGTACTGTAGAATAGTTATACCTCTTTCTTTCAAAAACAAATGACTATTCCATATGGGGAAAAATTATCTTGTTTATGTTCCTGACACCAAGGTACAATATTTGTCCCTTTTCTCTTCTGTGCCTCTAAAAGTCAAAAACTAATTTTTGGACCATATTTTATCTTTTCCCCTAGTTTATGTTCCAAAAGGTACATCACACCCTGAAACAATATAAAACAATGTTTGCGCCACCGCGTCGTTAAAAGTTTTAATTAAAAAAAGGTAAAATTAATGCCTAATTTAAGTTGCAAGACTTACAATTGTCATTGGGATCATATCTAATCATTTTCGCTCCATTCTTTCAACCCAATGTGTCATAATTTACGATTTTTGCACCACTGTACAACATTTAATCGTTTTTGCCCCAACAGTGCCCCTAAAAGTGTGCATTTAGAGAAATCATAGTTTATATTCCAAGAGCCATTTTCGCAATCTTAGGCCGTATTTTACCCTTTATGTCCCCTATCTGAGACACGTTTAACTTTTTACCATACCTGGCCTTTTTTAACTTTTTTCCCACGGTTTACATAGAAACATCGAACTCTGGTCTTGAATCACTGCAGTACTTAACTTTATTCAATATTTTATTATTCCACTATTCTTCTAAAGTATGAAATTATATCCATATCTGGTACTATATATAAAACCTTTTCCCCACTTACCACATTTACCATTTTACCACACTTTACCGTATTTAACAATTTTTTACCCCAAAAATACTTGAAATTTTGTACAGTGTACTGTTTTTATAGTGTCTATAGCCCTGTGAAAAATGGGCGTTATCGCCACGCCCCTATTTGTACCTCCCACACAAAATGCCCAAATCATACCACAATTTAATATCTCATAACGTTTTTACCAGTGCACATAAATGCTTATAAGTCGACACAGTGCAATGAATTTAAAGTATCTAATGTTCAGCAAAAAAAAGGTGTATTTGATAAACCCCTTCTGGTACCTCCCACACAAATTGACAGAATAATTCGAGTAATATTCAATATTACATTACTCACAAAGTGAGGGTATACCTTAGTCGACTGAAACTTTCTTAATTGTTAAGTTCCAATTTTGACAGATTGATTAATTTTTGCCCCAATGCACCATAATTAACCCGGAGTCGAGCCAAAACTACTCGACTCCGAGTATTTTAAAACCATTCGACTCCGACTCCAGCTCCGACTCCGGCAGTTAAATAACATAAATTTCTGAAATAATATTTCTACTTATACGTGAGTTCATGTTTTTGAAAATAAGATATAGCTTTGTTAAAAGACAGAAAAAATTGGTATTCAATACCAGTAATTAAATAAAATTGTATTATTTATTTATTGATGCTTGACTTGCAAGCTGCAACTAATATTCAACACGAAATCATTATAAAATTTTCATCAATAACTGCCTCTGTTTTAATATACCGTAATTTTTGGAAATTATGTTCTCTTCAAGCTACCAGTTCATTCGTTAGTTATTATACCCTACACCACACTATGTTACATGGAGTTATAAATTATTTTTTTTAGGCAGATTTGTATTTCTTGCAGCTAGAACAACCTTAAAATATACCGTTCTACTCAGAATCACTAGCTGTCCATCAATCCTGCTAAAATTTGGCAATAAGTACTCTTTCACACCAGGGAGGAAACCTATTGGAATTGGTCAAAATCGGTTTAGATCGAAATTGCCCCCATATATAAATGTTTCTATAGAAAATTCTGTTTAGATTCAGATTTATAAGGTAATTATCTCATATTTATATTTACAATATCTGAGCGTAGTTTGCTCTAACAAGGTGTTCTACGGTATCATATAGATGGATTCGCCCGACCTTTCCTTACTTGTTTTGTACTAGCTTAATAATATCGTATAGTCTTGCAAAAATACTTATTTTGTTAGCTGAATATAATTAGAGTTTCCTAAAACTCGATAGATTGGTTAACTTTATAGATATTTGTGGCATACAAAAAAGGTTAAAAAAGCTTCGAATATTTTATCCTTCTTTTGTATCAAAATTGTTTTCCCAAACAATTTTTAATGCTAAAGTTCTATCACATAAATGGCACATTTTGCACAATCCATCTCGGAGTCGGAGTCGACCATAATTTTTCGACTCCGGACTCCGACTCCGGGCAAATTTCCCAGATTCCGACTCCAAGACTCCGACTCCACAGCCCTGACTAGAACCATGGGACTATATTTAACATTTTTAAACCACTGTACTCTATTTTACAAAAAAAAAACTGACTACCCCGATCCGTTATCCTAAGGACATCCCACGCTTCAATTTTTACCATTCTAATTCTAAGCGTTAAAGTTGGCGGTGGTACCATATTTATCACTTTCTGTCCCACTGTATCCCTAAAATTTGTAAAATAAATCGCTCCTTTTTCTAGTTTAGGTCCTAAGAGCTACTCTCACAGCAAATTTCACGATTCTAGCTCTTACCAATTGGATTTGTGCTGTGCGCGTAAATGTTCGGATTTTAAAAAAATTTAGTAAATTTCTGGGTCTACCTCATAAGGGCTACCCTCACACCAAATTTCACGATTCTAGCTCATTCCGTTTAGATTTGGCGGTGGTACCATATTTATCCCTTGTTGCCCCATTGTGCGGGTAATAGTACAAATTTCGAAAAATCCCGTCTTATTGCACGTCTACATCCCAAGGACTACCTTCCCACCAAATTTCATGATTCTAGCTTCAGCCGTTTGACCTGGGCGATGATCAGTCAGTCAGTCAGCCAGTCACGCAACAATTTTATATATGGGCATTTCCGCGGGTCGCGAACCTACGTTCGTACGCTTTTGATGTACAAAAATATATAGGAAACAAAAATTTTCGCCGCATTTTTTTTGGTGATTTGATAGCATATTGGTAGCTCTATGTTAGGTGCAAAAGATAGGTTTCATCAAGTTTTTGTTTTCATAATAATAGCAATAAACATGTGGTCACGAACGTACGCGAAATAGAAGTCAACATTATCTGAATTTAGTAACATGGAAAAATCTGCGTAATGGAACGGAATATTCTAAAGCTATTAATTTATTTTAAAAGAGGATTAGTGTAGCTTTCTATCGAGTATTTACACAATAAATTATCTCTATTGGTTATTTTTTTAATTGGCTTAGATGCCGGTCGCGAGCGAACGATTTTTCCATGTGTTTTAACCGTTAAATTTACCGCTAATCGAACTTTTTTTTTGTTCTCCTTGCATTTTTCTATTCTTAATTGATTGTAATAGAGACAGTTTGTAAAAAAAGTGCAAACATAACATACCTTTTTTCATGTAAAATAATTAAATGTAGAAATGTCTTTAAAAGTACCTCAAAATGGAAAAAAATAAATTTTTCAGTTTTTAGGCCAATTTTCGCATGAAAACAACTGAGATATGCTATGAAACCATTGTATTTTAAAAATGTATACATTTTTTATTAATTTTTTTATAATTATTCACAATAAAATACGACGTTAACCAACATTTTATTTTTCGGCCCTGGTTGACCATTCGGCGGAAATGCCCATATATAGATTATATTGAACCGTAAGGGAATTTTTAAATTACATGGTTTTAAATAGTGTATCTGGCGACACACACTGCTGCATACGTTTTCTGAAGTTTTCATGAACTCTAACAAGCATGTCGACTGGGGAACAGCGAATCGTAAACGAAAAGCACGCTGCACTGCAATGATCGAGTGCGCATTTGAAAAATGCGCTTCAACACAAAATTACCTCTCCTTATGTGTCCAATGCATGGTGGCAACTGAAAGGCAGACGAATACAAATCTCCGGTCAGCCACCACAAGCCACGCATACTCTCCACTCTCTTCGACCAACAGTGCCGCCACAGACTGCAGTGCAAAAAAGTACATAATAAGTAGAAATCTGATTTTTGCATATCTTTTAATTTTCATCCGATTTAAACAAAAATTTGTATTTAAACGTTTCATCACTCACATTTAAATAATTTGGGAGCATATCAAAAATATCCAAAATATATGCAAAAAATATGCAAAATATGCAAAAAATATGTAAAAAATGTGCAAAATATGCAAACTTTTTTGGCGATTATAAATCAAAAATGCAAAATATCATAAGGATATTAATTTATTTTTATGTATTACAATACAAAGTAAATTTATATTCTAATTTTAAGGTCCAGGGAAAGGCCGGGTTACAAAGACCATTTGGCTAAATGTTTGCAGGGACAACCCAGAGCCTCTGGTGGGAACCCAAACTCATAGGTGAGTACGCTACCAACTCGCCTACTGGGGCGTTTCAGAAGGATATGTCAATAATATTTAAAAAATCATGTCACAAAAATAAAAAATGGGTGATTTAAAAAATGGGTGATTTAAAAAATCATTCAAAAAAAATGTATGAAAAATATGGGGTAATTCCAAATGAAACCGACCCACTCTGAATATTTACATATCGCACCTGTTACACCAAAGGGTAACAACTCAAAATTTTTAAATTTAGCTTTTTAGCAAGAAAACAACGTACAATGGCAATTTCGAAACACTGCAAAACATTTCCGTTGATTTTTCTTCTTTTTCATAATAAAAAACCGTTATGCTCTCTCTGTGTTTACAGAATAACGTCTTTAGATTCAACTAAAGAGTTACGGCAGATGTTTGTAACACCTGAAAATAACACAGCTAGACCCACCTTAAAGTATACCGATCGACTCAGAATCACTATCTGAGTCGATTTAACGATGTCTGTCCGTCCGTCCGTCCGTCTGTCCATGTAAAGTTGTTCGTCGACTACAGGTCGCAATTTCACTCCGATCGTTCTGAAATTTTGCAGTTTAGAGTATTTCGCGGCTATTAATATCGCTATTGAATTTGGTTGAAATCGGTTCAGATTTAGATATAGCTCCCATATATATCTATCGTCCGATTTGGCCCTTTAGTCCTATAGAAGCTGTATTTTATATCCAATCGTTTTGAAATTTAGAATGGTAGAGTTTCTTGATCCATGAACCAACATTGCAGAATTTGAAGAAAATCGGTTAAGATTTAGCTATAGCTCCCATATATATGTTTCGTCCGATTTTGCTCTTTAGTCCTGAAGAAGCTGTATTTTACATCCAATCACTTTGAAATTTAGAATGGTAGAGTTTCTTGATCCATGAACCAACACTACCGAATTTGAAGAAAATCGGTTAAGATTTAGCTATAGCTCCCATATATATGTTTCGTCCAATTTGGCCCTTTAGTTCTACAGAAGCTGTATTTTACATCCAATCGTTTTGAAATTTAGAATGGTAGAGTTTCTTGATCCACGAACCAAACATTGCCGAATTTGAAGAAAATCGGTTAAGATTTAGCTATAGCTCCCATATATATGTTTCGTCCGATTTTGCTCTTTAGTCCTGTAGAAGCTGTATTTTACATCCAATCATTTTGAAATTTAGAATGGTAGAGTTTCTTGATCCATGAATTAACACTACCGAATTTGAAGAAAATCGGTTAAGATTTAGCTATAGCTCCCATATATATGTTTCGTCCGATTTGGCCATTTAGTCCTATAAAAGCTGTATTTTACATCCAATCGTTTTGAAATTTAGAATGGTAGAGTTTCTTGATCCATGAACCAACATTGCAGAATTTGAAGAAAATCGGTTAAGATTTAGCTATAGCTCCCATATATATGTTTCGTCCGATTTTGCTCTTTAGTCCTGAAGAAGCTGTATTTTACATCCAATCACTTAGAAATTTATAATGGTAGAGTTTCTTGATCCATGAACCAACACTACCGAATTTGAAGAAAATCGGTTAAGATTTAGCTATAGCTCCCATATACATGTTTCGTCCGATTTGGCCCTTTAGTTCTACAGAAGCTGTATTTTACATCCAATCGTTTTGAAATTTAGAATGGTAGAGTTTCTTGATCCACGAACCAAACATTGCCGAATTTGAAGAAAATCGGTTAAGATTTAGCTATAGCTCCCATATATATGTTTCGTCCGATTTGGCCCTTTAGTCCTGTAGAAGCTGTATTTTACATCCAATCATTTTGAAATTTAGAATGGTAGAGTTTCTTGATCCATGAATTAACACTACCGAATGTGAAGAAAATCGGTTAAGATTTAGCTATAGCTCCCATATATATGTTTCGTCCGATTTGGCCATTTAGTCCTATAAAAGCTGTATTTTACATCCAATCGTTTTGAAATTTAGAATGGTAGAGTTTCTTGATCCATGAACCAACATTGCAGAATTTGAAGAAAATCGGTTAAGATTTAGCTATAGCTCCCATATATATGTTTCGTCCGATTTTGCTCTTTAGTCCTGAAGAAGCTGTATTTTACATCCAATCACTTTGAAATTTAGAATTGTAGAGTTTCTTGATCCATGAACCAACACTACCGAATTTGAAGAAAATCGGTTAAGATTTAGCTATAGCTCCCATATATATGTTTCGTCCGATTTGGCCCTTTAGTTCTACAGAAGCTGTATTTTACATCCAATCGTTTTGAAATTTAGAATGGTAGAGTTTCTTAATCCACGAACCAAATATTGCCGAATTTGAAGAAAATCGGTTAAAATTTAGCTATAGCTCCCATATATATGTTTCATCCGATTTGGCTCTTTAGTCCTGTAGAAGCTGTATTTTACATCCAATCGTTTTTATACCCTACACCACACTGTGGTACAGGGTATTATTTAAGTATAAAATGACTCAAAAGTAAATTTATGTAAACAATTTATACATGAATTACAAAATTTATATTTCAGAGTTATTAAATATTACGAGAGTGGTGTAGGGTATTATATAGTCGGCCCCGCCCGACTTTAGCCTTTCCTTACTGGTTTTTAAATTTTATTGTTCAAAAGCAAAAAATGTCGGAAATAACATAAAATTTTAGAAACAGTTTAGATTTGTTCGAATTGGCCACCTTTGGCACGAATTATGGCCTTCAAACGGCCGACAAAGCCATCACACGCTGCAACTTTCACACCAATACATTTTTGTTTTTTTTTATTTTCTTGTTATCTTTGTATCTATGGAGTTCCAAGCATCTGCAATAGCCTGAAATAGCTTATTTGTATCTCCACCTACGCTTTCTCGATTCATCTCTTTGTTGAGTATTTCCCAGTAATTTTCAATGGGATTCAAGTCTACGGTTGAGTTAGCCAACTCCATAACGTCCACCCCTTTCTTTTTTACTCAATCATTGAATCATTTCGCGGTATTATTCGGGTGGTTGTCGTGTTGAAATTGCCGTAATAGGGCAACATTCCACTCAGCGTAGGGAAGCATGGAATTCTCCAAGATTTCGCAGTACATAAACCTGTTCATTATTCCGTTTATTGTATAGAGGGGTCCAACCACGTTACCGGAAAAGCATCCGCAGACCATGACATTGCCGCCTCCATGATTTACAGACCGTTTACAGTATAAAGGATCCAATATTTCATTAACTAGTATATACTGTATATCATTCAAATCTGATATTCCGTTAAAAAGTTCTATCGACTTCAAAATAGCTAAATTTGTAAAAAATGTTTAGATGGCCAATTTGGCACCCTATAAAATCTAAACTGCTTTGAATTTGGTCATAATTCCGTATTGTCTTGTTGTATACTCGTGCAAAATTCCATCCAAATCTAAATTCATAAATATTCAGAGTGGGTCAGTTTCCTTTGGAATTACCCCATACTTTCCATATATTTAGGCAGTTTTTTGGATGATTTTTGAAATCATCCATTTTTGTGCCGTGATTTTTTAAATAGTATTGACATATCCTTCTATTTATCATATAAAGAGTAATATTTTTAGTTGTGCCCTTTTAAACTTATAATCCGAGTAAGATTTTTCAGTTAAAAAGGTACAACTCAAAATACAGGGTGGCTAATATGTAATGCAACAAAGTAAAGCGCTATATTTTTTTAATTATACCCTACAGCACACTGTGGTACAGGGTATTATTTAAGTATAAAATGTCCCAAAAGTAAATTTATGTAAACAATTTATACATGAATTACAAAATGTATATATCAGAGTTATTCAATATTACGAGAGTGGTGTAGGGTATTATATAGTCGGCCCCGCCCGACTTTAGCCTTTCCTTACTGGTTTTTTTTTAACTTTGTTGTTCAAAAGCAAAAAATGTCGGAAATAACATAAAATTTTAGAAACAGTTTAGATTTGTTCGAATTGGCCACCTTTGGCACAAATTATGGCCTTCAAACGGCCGACAAAGCCATCACACGCTGCAACTTTCACACCAATACATTTTTGTTTTTTTTTTATTTTCTTGTTATCTTTGTATCTATGGAGTTCCAAGAATCTGCAATAGCCTGAAATAGCTTATTTTTATCTCCACCTACGCTTTCTCGATTTATCTCTTTGTTGAGTATTTCCCAGTAATTTTCAATGGGATTCAAGTCTACGGTTGAGCTAGCCAACTCCATAACGTCCACCCCTTTCTTTTTAACTCAATCATTGAATCATTTCGCGGTATTATTCGGGTGGTTGTCGTGTTGAAATTGCCGTAATAGGGCAACATTCCACTCAGCGTAGGGAAGCATGGAATTCTCCAAGATTTCGCAGTACATAAACCTGTTCATTATTCCGTTTATTGTATAGAGGGGTCCAACCACGTTACCGGAAAAGCATCCGCAGACCATGACATTGCCGCCTCCATGATTTACAGACCGTTTACAGTATAAAGGATTCAATATTTCATTAACTAATATATATTGTATTCATTCAAATCTGATATTCCGTTAAAAAGTTATATCGACTTCAAAATAGCTAAATTTGTAAAAAATGTTTAGATGACCAATTTGGTACCCTATAAAATCTAAACTGCTTTGAATTTGGTCATAATTCCGTATTGTCTTGTTGTATACGCGTGCAAAATTCCATCCAAATCTAAATTCATAAATATTCAGAGTGGGTCAGTTTCCTTTGGAATTACCCCATACTTTCCATATATTTAGGCAGTTTTTTGAATGATTTTTGAAATCATCCATTTTTGTGCCGTGATTTTTTAAATGGTATTGACATATCCTTTTAAAATATCGTATTTTTGTTCATATATCGCAAATTTTTTTTGAATATTTTTGCATATTTTGCATAAATATGCAAAAAAAAATTAAAAATATGCACCTGTTTTCCGATTCCTTTTTCTTTGAAACGAATTTTGGTCCAAACAGAATTTTTCTATCAATCTGCAAAAAAACAAGTAAGAAAGTTCAGTCGGGTAAAACGACTTATGAATCCCCTCACCTTGAGTCCCACAGAAATATTTGTAAATTTATTTATTTGTTTTAATTAAATTGTTAATAAATTCAATTGCTTTCAATAACTTTAAAGTATGTACTGGTATTTAAGATATAAGCTGTTAACTTTTGGTGCAAAATGGTCCATTTGTGTGGGAGGAACCAAAATGGCCACTTTGTGAGGGAGGTGTCAAAAGGGGTGGTGACACTTCTCCCAATTTTCTCAAGGTGATAGCGACGGATAAACTATTACTACGTGAGGAATTCCAGATGATTCGGATAAGTAGTATATAAGTTATTAGAGAATCAATATTTCACTAAATTTTGAACCTTTGTGAGGGAGGTACTAGAAGGAGTGTACCAATATGGCCCATCTTCGTACTTAGCCTGATATAGAAAAAAATATTATCACGTACCGAATTTGAAGTCAATCCTTTACTCCTTTGAAGAGTTATCGTGCGCTCCAGCCAGACAGACAGACGGACGGACATTGCTTAAATAACTTAAAATGTTCTAAAACGAATTTGAGCCGAACATGCTTAGGGTCTTAGGTCACTCCTTTGACACTTCCACTTGTGGCTCGTAGCAAATGATGCATACCCTCCTCCCTGTAATGTGAGGGGATAAAAATGGCTCGGTGGAAAAAGATTTGCCAGCAATGAAGATGTGGATTTTGCGGTTAAGGGCTATTTTCAGGAGCTACACAGTTCTCACTAGAAACATGGTGTTGAAGCTATTGCAAATTGCTGGAGAAAGTGTATCTATCTAAGAGGAGATTATGTTGAGAAATAAAGAAAAATGTTACCAAATTTTTGGACCGTCCTCGCATCTAATTTTGTACGAATTCTTCACATTCAAATTCTATAGTGTTAATGTTTCCAAATTTTTGGACCGTCCGTTGTCTGGTGCTGATCGGGACAATCATTATTATCGGATTTCAAATGAAGCTTCGATCCAGCTTAGAAGCCAAATCGGAATAAACACATATGTATATAGGAGTTATTTTTAAACCTGACCTGATTTTTTTTGAAATTTGGTGACATCTTTGTTTGTCTAAACGGTTTCTCTTTGTCGAATTTCGTACATTTCGGATAACAAAAACTGTAAATCTGAACTTATTTTTTTTAAATGTAGTAGCATTTATTCGTGTCTCAGGAGACTTTGTGTTTAGAGTTTAGATGCCAAATCGGAATAAACGAAGTTCTTTCCCAAGTGTCACAGGTCAAAAATTCGATCTTTCCCAATTTCTCAGAAAATGTTGCCCTAGTATGTGCGAGTAATGGCCCACAATATAAAAAAATAATGAAAATTGAAGGCAGGGAGAAAGGTCAAAGTAAAAAAAAAAAGTTTTTTTCTCAGTAATGGTTTAGTTAAGTATATTTTATTACTACAAAGCATAATACATTGAAAATAGCAAAGGATCTTAAAGGATTTTCCGCGCACTTTTCATAAAAAATACGAATTTTATCTAAAACAGTTTATTTCGGCCGCTTTTCACGAAAATAAAAATATAAATTGCGATATCTCAGAATTGATCTAATTTTTTTTCTTTAAATTTTTTATAAAAAATAATAACTGATAATCTTCACCAAATTACAAAGAAAATATATTGGAAAGTGTTTTCAACTATATTTTGTTTGTTGATTTTTTTGTCAAATATTTTTTCTTTATAATTTGGTGAAGATTTTCAGTTATTATAATGTGACTTCTGAACTAATGTTGTCCCCACTCCAAAATTTACACCATCGGTAGAGTACATATGGACCATATAGCCCATATGAGGGCTATATCTAAAACTGAACCGATTTTCGCCAATTTCGATAGGGATTGTCCTTGGGCCAAAAAAGAGTACTGTGCTAAATTTCATCACAATCTGACCATAAATACGACCTTCAAGTCGATTGGTATAATAAACGATGGGTCTATCTCTTTTATTTTTGTGTGTTGCAAACAAATGCACAAACTCATAATAGTGTTGTGTAGGGTATACAAATTTCGCCATAACTTCTGTAGCAATATCTTCATATTCAGTTTTTTGACTATTTTTCCAATCATTTTAGTTGGACAAAGAATAAGTAAAATGTCTCCACCGTTCTGGCTTTTGCAACCGAAATAACAAATTCCATATCACATTTGTCTAGTAGGGTATTCTTAATCGGCTATTCTAACTCAACTATCCTTTGAAGCCCTTTGAACGGGGTAAGCAAACATTCTGACCTACCGGTTTTATAATTGTTTCCATTATGCGAAAATGCTTTATAAGTGTCGTGTTCTACACAAAACAAATTGTATACTATTGACAAAAAACGAAATGTACTCGTATTTCACTTATTTTGTTTAGTTTTCTCCAACTATTTGGTATCCTAATTCAATCAAGATATATTTGCACTATATTATAGTATTCCATGTGATTCAGGGTGTAGAGTATATATAATTCGGATTGTGATTTTACGGTTTTGCCGCAAGTCCACCCTCAAAAAATAAATCCAATTATTTAAATTTCCTAGAAACCAGTGTTTTGTGGAGATTTTTTATGTTCGATTATGACCTGGCATTTTCAGAGATACCTTTTCTTATATTTATGCTGAGTTGTACCTGTAATATGACACTTAAATAAATAACAACAACAAAAAGAGCGAAAAGGAAACCAAAGATGGAAATGTTTACTGAGAATTTCGTCTATTTCCGGTTTGACAAGGTATTGGTATTTCACATGTGTGTATATTTTTGCAGTCAGTATGCATGTGTGTGCATGTAAAGCAATGTGTCTAAGAAAAAAAAAAACAGTTACTAGCTCACATCAAAGTCCTCCTTCATCCCCCCCTCCCCCACTCCTATGGTTCGCCTACAAGCAAGTTGTATTACAAATATGATTATTTTTAATCTCAGATGTATTCCGTTCTTCGTGCCTTCCTTGTGTGCTCTAAACCGTACATTGCTTTTACATTCGATTGATGTATTCTTTTCTTCGTTCCTATCGAATTATGTTTCCAAATCAATGATCACATGTCATTGAATGAAGGAAGGAAAGAAGCGCCAGCACTTTGTTTGCACTTCAAATGTGATACGTGTCGTAGCAGGAGTAGTAGTAGTACATCATGAACGTAGCAACTCCAAGGGGCAGACTTGGCTGTCAGGTAAGCGAAATAAAATTAAGGATGAGATATTTCGTAGAGATTTATTAAATCAATTAACACCTTTATATCCCTCAACGTGCAAGGAAAATAATAGGATTCAAGTATTATTTTCGTCTCTGTCTTTTCTTACCGTTTATCCTGTGCTGACAGGTATCTATTCCCAGTACATTGTACATCCCTTATCAGAGTCCAATGTTTTCGTTTAGATATTTTGTCGTTGTTTATATACCTAAGGAACCATTATGTCAGAATTAAAATAAACTTATTCAGATAAAAGCATGGCCAAAGTAAGGTACAATTAAAATGTTTACTGGAGCTTAATTAGCGTTTGAAAATCGTGTACTACAATTAATATTATTTAGTCATGTGAACATTATTTGTTGGAGCATATATTGAGATACATCTTTACTAGAGGTTCAATTTGTAAAAAGAATCATATGATAGCTAGCTGACAACGTTTTCTTTTGGCTCGCCTCATATTAGTGAGTTCGGGAGAATATCACAATACATACACGCTGAAAAAAATCGCTTCTGTAGTATATAGTCCCAAATATATTCTGCTTGAAATATATAAATGTTTAGAGTAAACTCGAAACATATTATATATGGCACAAACAAAATATCTATATGAGTCATTCCTCGCCAAACGAGATGATTTTTGACATCACTATTTTTGATTGCTTCGAAATTTTGTATATGTATTATTTACCTAAAAATATCTTAAACGTAGTTCAAGAAAAAATTTTAAAAAAATTTCTTTAAGAGCAATTTAAAGTTGACGAAATTACGTTTTTTTTCTAAAAGGTGTGTTTATCCTTTACCTTGTATCTCCTAAAATACGTGACCGATTTTAATATGCTATACCTTGTTTTGAAGGTAATTTCAACTACTACAACTAACTGAAAGCACCGCAGCAAAAATACTAATTTTTAATGTTTTTGCCCTTTTATACTTTCTATTGCGATGTTCAAAATGATTATACCCTTCGATTTTTTAAATTTTAATGTCGTATTCTAAGATGTCTTTGTTAGCTACTGTATGAATTTGGAAGTGGTGAATTGATGGGAACATTGTTTTACGATTTTTTATAAAAAACCATTTGCAGAATTTCTGTGAGTGTGCTTTAAATAATTAACAGAATGATAATTTTTAGTCATTAGTTTATTAAAACAGTAAGAACAATAAAACATTCAACCTTCAAAACCTTCAAAACAAGGTACAGCACATTAATATCGGTTACGTATTTCAGGAGATACAAATAAAAGAATGAACACACCTTTTAGAAAAAAACGTAATTTCGTCAACTTTAAATTGCTCATAACTCTTAAAGAATTTTTTTTAAATTTTTTCTTGAGCTACTTATAAGATATTTTTAGGTAAATCATGCATACACAAAATTTCGAAGCAATCAAAAATAGTGATGTCAAAAACCGTCCCGTTTGGCATGGAATGACTCATATATATAAAGAAGAACCGATCTTCTTGAAAATTTCACAGAATGTACATGTGTGGAACGTGGTGAAAATAGGGTACTTGAATTTTCGATATATCAAGTGGGCGTGGCCCCGTCCCATTTGTTAGCGAGAGTGCTGTTATTTTGTACAGATGTATCTGGTGGCAGTCTACGTGATTGGTCCAAAAATGGGCGGGATAGGACCAATGGGCGTGTCACCGCTCATATAAGCCAAGTTAAAAAAATTATATATCTTGCACAATTTGTTAGCGAGAGTGCTGGAATTTTGTGTATATGTATCTGGTGGAGGTCTACGTGACTGGCCCAAAAATGAGCGCATCGGACGAATGGGCGTGGCCCAGCCCATATAAGCCAAATTTTGAAATTGATATATCTTGTACAAAATATTAGCGAGAGTGCTGTAATTTTGTGCATATGTATCTGGTGGTAGTCTACGTGATTGGTCCAAAAATGGGCGGAAACGGACCAATGGGCGTGGCACCGCCCATGTTAGCCAAATTTTGAAATTTAGATATTTTTCACAATATGTTAGAGATTTTTGTAATTCTGTGTATCTGTATCTGGTGGTAGTCTACGTGATTGGTTCAAAAATGGGCGGGATCGGACCAATGGGCGTGGCCCCGTCCATATAGGTCAAATTTTTGAATAGACATATCTTTCAAAATTTTTTGGCGAGAGCGCTATAATTTTGTACATATTTTTTTGGTGGTCTGATTGATTTAAAAATGGGCGGAATCGGACCAATGGGCGTGGCGCCGCCCATATAAGTAAAATTTTGAAATTGAGATATCTTGCATAATTTGTTAGGGAGGGTGCTGTAACTTTGTGCATATGTATCTTGTGGTAGTCTACGTGATTGATCCAAAAATGGGCGGGATCGGAATAATGGGCGTGGCCCCGCCCATGTAAGCAACCTTTTGTAATTGAGGTATCTTGCACAATCTATTTGCGAGAGTGCTGTTATTTTGTGTATATGTGTCTGGTGGAAGTCTGTGTGATTGGTCAAAAAATGAGCGGGATCAGACCAAAGGGCGTGGATCCGTCCATATAAACCAATTTTTAAATTAAGATATCTTGCACAATTTCTTAGCCATAGTAATGTAATTCTGTTTATATGTATCTGGTTGCAGTCTACGTGATTAGTCCAAAGATGGGCTGGAGCAGACCAATGGGCCAAAGCCAAATTTTTAAATTGAGATGTCTTCACAATTTCTTAGCGAGAGTGCTCTTATTTTGTGGAGATGTTTTTGGTGGCAGTATTCGTGATTGGTTCAAAAATGGACGGGATCGAAAATCTAAATCTGGGACAACGAAGTGGACCGGGTCCAGCTATACATATATATATAAATGGATGTGTGTATGTTACGTATGGACACCAAAACTGCAGAATCGGCTTTGATGAAATTTTCAGGGAATGTTCAGAAAAGCCTAGAGGGTGTCATAGGCTTTACAAGTTCTTGATTAAGGGGGCGTGGGTCCGCCCATATAAGCCAATTTTTTAAGTGAGTCCTACTGTCCGTACCTACGAATAGATTAACGAGATTGCTACTGTCCATATCTACATGAGACATATCTTGATAAATGGATGGGATCGGAAATCTGAAGTCTGGGGCAACGAAGTGGAAAAAATTTTGTTTACATTTTTTTAATTTGGGTCATTATTTATAAAACAAATTTTTATTTGCATTTAAATATTCAGAAAATATATCAATACATTAATTTTAAGACAAGCTTAATGTTTGCAGCATTTCAACGATAATTCTTTTTATGAAATTTTAAATGTTCCTAAAATTCCTTTATACTCGAAGGGTTGATAACAAATGATGACTTGGAATAAAAAGAAATATCAAAACAGCGGTTTAAAAAAAGTGTTATTGCTACTTTTGTCATTATAAATTTTATGGTATTACTCGAAATCAATAAAAAATTAAATATGAAAAATCTACCAAGTTTTGGGAAGCTTTTTTTAAACAAAATATATTTGGAGAAATTCTTAAATAATAATTTTATTTCTATGTAAGCACATATTTTTTTTGGGAAAATTAGTTTGCAAATATATTTTGTTGTAATGTATTAATATATGCGTTCCAAACAAATTTTATTGATTTTCAAATATTATTTATTTGCTCAGAAATATGTAATATTTAAAAAAGGCGATTTTGCCCCGTGTACGAGTAGACTTTCCATACGAAAATATCCTAATGAAATCTTTCTCCATTTTCGCTACTGATAGTCTCACAACTAGAAGGAAAACAATCTAGGTGAGAGTGAAGAGCTTTCAGAATGTGGAACTGCTCGGATTGCAGATAAAATATTGGGTTGATCTGAACTATTTCCCTTTTGTTTTTGTCAATACAGCTTTTTTCAATTTGATATTTAAACCAGTAAGGACAGACAGAAAGTCGGATGGGGCCGACTATATAATACGATAAGAACTTGGCAGTGTTCATACATGTAATAAGAAAACTCTCTCTGCCAAATTTCGTACTAATCGGATATAAAACACACGTTTTCCACAGCGCTTACATGCCAAATCGGGTGAAACATATATATGGGGGCTATATCTATGGGTCTATCTCTTCTCCTTTTAGGCGTTACAAACAAATGCACAAAGCCATAATACCCTGTACCACAGTGTGGTGTAGGTAGTAATGTCAAACGGGAAATCCCGATCCCGATCCCAAAAATCCCGAGATATCTCGATCCCGAAAAATCCCGAATCCCGGGAATCCCGGAAATATTGTATTCCATTCTTTCAAATTTATGAAAAAATCCTAATATAAAATCTGGTATTCGTCGTGGTGATGAATGAAATTCGTCGTGGTGATGAATGGGATTCGTCGTGGTGATGAATGGGATTCGTCTGTTAGCCAATACATTACTTAATGAGATTATTTTTGATTTTAAATATCAGAAGTAATGAATACTTCTCGTTCATTTGATTTAATCATTTCTTGATAAGAACTGCGTTTCGAACCGAATAATCACAACTGCGCATAGCAAAGAAGTCAAGTAATTTTATTAGAATAATATTTATTGAAATTTTTAAAATTTAAATAGTCGGGGGCATGAATTCGTCGTGTTGATGAATGGAGTTCGTCGTGCTAATGAATGAGATTCGCCGTGATGATGAATGGGATTCACCGTAGATATGAATAAAATTCGTCGTGGAGATGAATGGGATTCGTCGTGGTGATGAATGGGATTCGTCGTGGTGATGAAAATTTTTTTCCACCATGGATAGCATGTGAATGGTTTCGGTTACCAATAAACTCAGATGGCCCAATTTTAGACCGATTCGTTGAAATTTGTGTTTTTTTGCGTTAAGTCTAAAACTTTATATGGGGGCTATATTAAAACATGGAACTATAGCGACCGGTGTTAGTGTGAAGGGTTCTTGGTTTTAATACACCCACAATACCAATTTTCAACCTGAGCAGTTAGTTTGCAAACTCTGTGGCAATAAGAAGTCAAATCGCACAGATGCTATATATATATGGAGGCTATATCAAAAAATTGATATATTGATATAGATATTGGCCATTGCCACTCCGAAATTAGCTGCACCTACAAGAAGTATCTGAACCAAATTTTACTCATCTAGCTGAATTATTGTTGATTGTAGCGTGATTACAACAGATGGACATGGCTAAATCGTCTTAGCATTTTACGACAACTAAGAACATATATGGGGGATTTCATGCCAAGTGAGTAAATTTCTAAAACCGATGTCTTCTGATCGGGATGAAATTAGCCCCAAATTTAGTCGTATTGGATAGTAGAGGTACAAATTTTTAACGAGATCGGTTACGGACTGTCCGAGTTGGAGGGTGTTGAATTTTGATCAAATGACCCTGTTTTCCTATCCATATAACTAATTACTAGACAACGGATTGCATATTTTTATTGGATGGTTGTACGTCAAAACATAATTAAATATACACCTATTTATTTTTGTATATTTTATGCAAACTGCACATTTGCATATATCGTACATATGCAAAAAATATACAAACACATTTATGCAAATTCGATCATTTGCCGTTGTCCCATTTTGTTCCGTCTATTATTTTTCCAAAATTATTTTTCAAATTTTTTTTACATTTTAATATGTCAGTGTTTATCGCCTAAAATCTGTACATGGTTACCTTAATTCTGAAATGGCTTAACAGACAAACGGCTAAAGATTTAATCATGAACTTTGATACGAGGGTAATTGTTGTCGTTATATAAAATTATGTTTCAAAAATTAATTAATTTTCTCCAATTTGCCGATGCATATTAGTTGTATAGCGTGATCCATTTCGATGTTCCCTACTTTTTTAAAGAAAAAAACACAGAAAATTCAAATTAAATGGGGAATTTTTATTATCATTTGAAAGAACATTCTTTGGCATTTATTTTTTGAAGATTATGTCTATCAAATGATAGCCGCGGCTACGTCTCAGATGGTTCATCCGTTGAGTCCATTTTTCGATGACCAAGTGCACGAAACAAATTCCTCACAGAACGTGAAGTTTCGTAATAAAGTTGAACGATTTGTAAACGTTGTTCAGGCGTAAGACTTTCCATGATGAAACGCCAAACAATACTTAACAAAAATAACATGACAGCATGACACGACTCACACGTGATCTGTCAAAAAAAGGCTATTGAAAAAAGTATCTCTACTTGGATCACCCGTTATATGCAATTTTTTTAGTTGCATATCCTTTTTTATTTGTATATGCATTTTTCATTCAACATATGCACATTAAATTCTGCATATGTTGTGCATATTCCTTTGCATAATTTTTGCATATAAAATGCATATATGGAATATGCAGATTGCATCCAATTTAGAATCCAACAACTCACCTAATACTAAAATATGAACATTTTCGGATGACAAATAAAGACTGCATATACATACTTCCGCTGTCTACTACTTACCGATTGAATTTAGAAAATGTTGTCCAAAGAGTTTTCAATAGTTTTTTCTTGAATATTTTTTCTCAAATAGAAAAATTCGCAAACACATTTTTTTGGAAATTAATACTTGTTTTGACATTTTTGTCAAAAAATCACGTTTTTATTTTTTTTTTTTGCGAAATCATTGCCTTTAAAAGCTTTTTGTATCAAAATAAAGATAAAAATCAAAAAAAGTTAGGTTGTTTCATATATTTTAGCATAACTCGAGAACCATTATATCCTAATTGGTTCAGGAAAGCTTTAATGAATTGCAAATTAAGTAGCTTTCATCCCATTAGCGGTTTCAAAAATATTTTACAAGCTATTGTGAAAAATCAAATTTTTTGAGAAAATTTTAATAATTTTTTAATTAATGGGAAAAAGAGCTGTTTGACCAAAATGTCTAAGTTAAACTCCCTCCAACTCGGACAGACCTTAAAAACCCAATACTCTATGTTTGTAGACTTACTTAAAAATTACAACTTTTCATTGATTTTCTTCGTTTTTTCTTTATTATTCCCTCACTTTAGTGTGACGAGGTTGTACGATATATCATTTGCTACGGACAAAAAGTGTAACACACCGAAGGAGTGACCTAAGACCCCAAGTACGTTTGGCGGAAATCTTTTTGGGCCATTTTAAGTCGAATGAGCCATGTCCATCCGTCCGTCTGTCTGTCTGCTGGCTGGTGCGCACGATAACTCTCGAAAGGAGTAACCGATTGAATTCAAATTTGGTATATGGAAATATTTTTGTCTATCTCCGGCTAAGTTCGAAGATGGGTCATATTGGTCCACTCCTTCTAGTACCTCGCCCACAAAGATTTAAAATGTTGTGAAATATTGATTCTTTAATAACTGTTATACCACTTATTCGAATCTTCTGAAATTCCACATATAGTATTAGTTTTTTAGTCGCTGTCAACTCGAGAAAAATGGGTGAAGTTGCCCTTTTGGAACCTCCCACACAAATGTACCATTTCGCACCAAATGTTAACTGCTTATAACTATAATATCACTTCATGCAAATACTAGAAATTCTGTACAGTGTAATACTTTTATAGTACCTATAGTCCAGTTAAAATTGGGCGTAGTTGGCACGCCCATTTTGGTACCTCCCACACAAATGTACTATTTTGCACCAAAAGTTAACAGCTTATGACTTGAATACCAGTGCATACAAAGACTTGGCGATTTGTACAGTGTAATGGTTTTATAGTACCTAGAGTCAAGAGAAAAACTGGCGTTATTGTCACGCCCCATTTGGTACCTCCCACACAAATGGACCTTTTTGCAGCAAAAGTAAACAGCCTTTAACCCTCCTCTCTAAGGTGAGGGGATAAAAAGTAAGGAAAAAAAGTCGGAAGGGGCCGACTATATAATACCCCACACCTCCCTAATAATGCGAAAATGGTCATTCCGATAATAATTTGCAGTAATTAAGTTAACAAAGTACCTACTTAGCACCACCTCCTCAGCAAGGCTTATTCCAAGGATAAGTTGAAGATATTGATCATAATAAAGTAGATCCGAAACGAAATGTTGCAATGATCGAAAGTGAAGTAAAACTTCTAAAGTGTTGGTAGAAATATTTTTTATAGTTGCAGGTTGTTTGGGATTTCAAACGGGCCATATCGGTCAATGTTTTGAAATAGCTCTCCTGTGGAGGCGCTCCAAAATATGGTTTTTGAGCCATAGATAATACATTTTTAAATTAATTTTGCAGAAACTTTGCAGTTTTTATAATATTTTGAAAAGAAATCATCACATCAACAATTTTACAAATCGGTTCATATTTTGTTATAGTCACCCTATAGATGTCGCTCCAAAATATACGTAGTTAACCATAGGTTTAGGTTAGGGTGGCAGCCGTTTTCTTTTTTATTTCTTCAGGTCACATAGACCAGTTTAGGTCCCTAGTGGTACCACGGGCTAAAATGCCCTTCATCGAAACCAACATCTTTGATATACAAATGCATCGGTAGCACGAATATTGGTACTGGAAATATCTGTTAGGCTGCCTAGAAAGGCCGACCCCAGTAGGTCGTTTACTCAAAGCGGGACAGTCGCATTGGAAGTGCGCAATGCTCTCCACTTCTTCCTCATCTACACAGCTTCTGCAGAAGTCATTGTAGTTAATACCCAATCTTTTGGCGTGTTCGCCGATCAGGCAGTGTCCCGTCAGAACTGATACTAACGTAGATAATCTTATCCTTTCCAGTGCGAGGAGATATTTTGACCTTCTCAGGTCATACCTTGGCCAGATTTGTCTAGCTACCCTACAGGTGCCGATTTGTGTCCATCTGTCGTTGGACTGCCTGATTGCCTCTTGCCTTATCCAAAGCTTGCACGTGGATAGTGGCGCACCAATATATGCAAATTCTTCGAGAATTTGTTAAGTCGCCCCTTTCCTAGCAAGATCATCGGCTTTGCAGTTCCCCGGGATATCCCTATGCCCAGGCACCCATATGAGGTGTATATTAAACTGCTCAGCCATCTCGTTAAGAGATCTGCGGCAGTCGAGGGCTATTGTTGAATTTAGGGATGTAGCCTCCAGAGAATTAATGGCAGCCTGGCTGTCCGAGTAAATGACAACGCCAGTGTTGGTTACTATGTTCCGACTCAGCCACTCCAAAGAATTGATGGCAGCCTGGCTGTCCGAGTAAATGACAACGCCAGTGTTGGTTACTATGTTCCGACTCAGCCACTTGGCGACTTCCCATATTGCCATTATTTCGGCTTGATAGACACTGCAGGTATCTGGTAGTCTGTGAGCTATATCCAAATTAAGTTCTTCACAGTGTACTCCGAAGCCAACCATCAAGCTTCGAACCATCCGTATAGAAGTGGAGATGGTTTCTATTTTCGGGTATTATGCCATCCCATTCATCCCTGGCTGGTATCATAGTGATGTAGTTCCTCTCAAAGGTGCGCACCGTATATACATATATAGGCCAATCGATCGGTTACCATTGCACTACACTTTGATATCCTCATGTGACCGTAGTTTTTGTACCTCCACATTGATAGGCAGTTTAATCTAAGTGCCGCTTTGGTTGCAACTTCTCTCGCCACAACATTAATCGGCAGTATATGGAGAAGGGCTGTAGTCCATAACGCGCCGCTTATGCACAGGCAGGCAGTTCTCTGAACCCTTGATAGCAGGTTTGTGATGGTTAGTTTGTCAGTTGCCGTCCACCATACCACAATGCCGTATAACAGTATTCGACGAACCACTGCTATATATATCCAATGGACAATTTTAAGAGAGAGGCCCCACCGCGACCCTACAGCCTTTTTGCATGAATATAGGGCGATGTTGGCCTTCTTTACACGTTCCAGTACGTTTAGTCTGAATGCCAGTTTCCTATCCATAATTATTCCTAAAAATTTTGCACTTTCAGAAAAGACTAGATCTGTTCCATTTATCCGAGGAGGAGGGTAAACATGAGGGACATTATTCATCCTAGTAAAGAGAACCAATTCTGTCTTGTGTGGGTTAACATCCAAACTGCTGCTTCTGGCCCATTTAGCTAACTTGTTCAGAGCCACCTGTAGAATATCTCGGAGGATGTTTACGAATTTGCCACTCACTTAAAAGTCCCTGCTATGTCAAGAAACGCCACAATGGTGAATTCTTTGAAATGTAGGGACGATTCGATAGTGTTCACAAGTTCGTGCAGGGCTGATTCTGTAGACTTTCCCTTATTGTAAGAATGTTGGTTCACCGACAGGAGTTTTGTATCCAGGTTTTGCCTAATGAAATAATCTAAAAGTCTTTCCAGACTTTTCAATAGGAAAGAGGATAGGCTAATTGGTCTGAAATCTTTTGGCCTAGTGTGCGATATCTTCCCCGTTTTGGGTATGAATACTACTTTGATATCCCTCCATCGATTCGGGATGTATGAAAGCCTAATACAGCCTACATAAATTGTCTGCAGCCAGGGGATAATGTACTTTAACATTTTCTGCATTTCTGCTGGAGTGATGCCGTCTGGTCCATATGACTTGAAGGGCTCAAAGCTGTTTATAGCCCAGCTTATTCTAGATCTCTCAGTCAACAAGCTAGCAGTCCACTCACACTCTTTTTGGTCCTGTTGATCTTCGGGCTCTGTTGATGAGTTCCCCGGGAAATGTGTGTCGAGCAGTACACTTAGCGATTGCTCGCAGTTTTTTTGTCCAGTTGTTTGCCTCATCCTGCAAATACCCCACTGTACAAGGAGACGCGGCTAGTACCTTCCTCAGCCTTGCGGCGGCTTTTCCACATCGCCACAGAAGGAATACTAAGAGCGTCTTTGCGCCTTCCTAAGCTCCTTCTTATAGATCTTGAGTTGCCCTTTATATGCATCCCAATCATTAAAGGCTCCAGTAGATTTCGCCTTGTTGAATAGCTTGTTGCAGGCCGTTAGCTCAGAAGTCCACCATTAAGGTTTAGTTTTACCCTTGTACCTTGTTTTTGGACAGGTTTCTTCAAGGGAACTATTGAATAATGTGGTGATATGCTCGACCAGATTATCCAGACCGGCTGTGTCATTCGGTTCATAAAGATGTTTAGAGTTGAGGACCTTTTTAAAATTCTTCTCATACAGGTGCCACTTTGTCTTCCTCACATTTCTGTGGACAGCAGGTTTAGGCGCTTTTTCCGCGAGTTTGAACTCAATATAATGGTGATCTGAGAATGAGTGGTCGTCCTGTACATTCCACCCAATAATTTTGCCTGACACCCGGTCAGTAGCAAACGTTACGTCTAGTACTTCTTGTCTGTCTTTAATTGTAAAGGTCGGTTTATTACCAATGTTACAAATAGTTAGGTTGGTAGTTAGAATAAAGCCAAGAAGCGAATCACCCCTATTGTTTATATCCGTAATACCCCAGATAGTATGATGAGCGTTCGTGTCTGTGCCAATAATCAGCTCGAGCTCGTCAGACGTTGCTTCTTCTACTACTTTCCTGAAGAGAGCTGTCCGTATCGGTGTATATGCGATTACCAATCTCCAAACTAGCAGCTGTTTGGTCTTTACCACTTAAATTAGTCAGGAGAAAAATACTTAGATCTGGCCCAAATGCAGGTTCTTGGAATGCCTTCACAGTTGGCCGCAAGCAGTTTAATGTTTGGTGTCTTGATACCTCACACCCGTCCTCATACTATATAGGGCTCCTGGATCAGGACGATGTCTACTGCACCTGTGGACAGGCGCAGCAATAGAGCCGCTGAGGCTGCTTTAGCGTGATGGAGGTTAATCTGTAGAATTCTTACCATCATTGGTAATCGACAGATTGACATCCACCCCGAAAAGGGTGTTATCGAACTCTTCGTCCGTATCATCGGGGAGCATTTTCCCGCCAGATGCGTCAAAGAGTCCGGAGACTTCCCTCAGCCCCTCAGTATCCGAAGTAGTGTTTTCATCCTCAGAGAATGACATTACAGATCTTATATTAGAGTTAGAGTCGCCAGAAATAATGGTCGTGTGGACCTCCGCACTTCCAGAAAGCCTTGTATCAACCACGGTCGACGACTCGCCTTCCGCAGTGGGAGCTATATCCTGCTTGTATACTTTCAAGACTAAAGTCTCGAAACCATATTGCAGGGTTGCACTTGCACTTTGTATATGGGAGGTGGATTCAGCGTTAAGGATCAAATTGACCTGTCGCTTTTTACCATCCGCCTCACCCACCTTGCTAATTCTCCAATTATGGGTCGGCAGACCAGGATTGAAATCTTTTATTATCTCAAATATGTCAGCCGGGTTGTAGGGCTCTTCTGTAACCCAGGTGATGGCTCTAGGGTGACTAGGGAGGTTGTTTTTTCGACAACATCTAACTGGGCACCCGGCCACACCTTACCCGCTCGACTCAGATCAGCCTTATACAGATCTACTGATCTGGCATCACCGAATATAAGAGCTTTACTCTCCCCTGACGCCATCCTGTATCGTTGCAGACTGGTGATTTGCCAGGCATTTCTCTTCGGACATCGAGGTAATGAGCCATAATGGCAGATTGCACATGGCTCCATTTGTCCTTGAGGATGGATCCATCCTCACTACTTCTGTCTATAACAGCCATCACTAGACTCTCCTTCGCCACTTCATTGAAGGGCTTGGTGAGTGTCCTGTTGATAGTGACATTAGGGCCTCTTGCCTTTTTCGAAGGCAGGGGTTCATCAGGTGATCTGATTCTTTTGACTTTATTAGCCTTTAACACAGCTGAATTGTGGCTCTTTCAGCCGGCTGATTGACCTTAGAAGCATCTATGACGCCTTTAGCCCAGGTAAGTGACTCTTTTTGTTTTTCGGTAAGAGCCGAAACCTCAACAGCCTCCAACTTCGTCAAAACTCTGAGCGCTATCCGGTGCTCATTGTGCTTCCGTTTTGACGGTCGGAAATGACGTTTTCCCCTCACCGTACCACCTGTTGTGAGTACTGGGGGGAAATTTTCACCATGTTTGGTGTGGTCGGCTTTGGGCAAGACCAACGGACGGACAGTAAGACGATTGGGGAACCCCGCTCCATCGGAACGCGAAGGCAACCCGACAACGAATTTATTAATTTTTTTGTCTGTATTAGCCCGTAATAGGTACTACGATGTAGGCCTTCCAGACTTTGTACAGTTTTGTTTTTGCGATTGCGTAATAGGTACTGCGTAATAGATTTTAACTATCCGCTCTGTGCTAAACACGTCCGTTCACTACGACTGATCAGCAACGACTCTAGTTAAGCCATAAGTACCACATTTTCTTAGCATTTTAACTGAATTTTTGTATTTAATTAACCCAAGAATTCATCGCAGTAAACATTTTTTAAATCAGTTCATATTTTGTTATAGTCCACCTATAGATGTCGCTCCGAAAAAGGCTTATTAAAGCCATAAACACCACATTTTTTAAAAAATTTAGCTGAAACTTTGCAGTTTGTATTCTATTTTGGCAAAAAAATCTTCTCAATAAAAATTTGTCCAAATAAAGTTGTATTTTGTTGTAGTCCCCGTGTAGATGTAGTTCTCAAAAATGCTATTTTATGCCATAAATACCTTTTTCAGTTGAAGCGTTTAGCTAAAGAATTTGCGGCCTAAAATTTTTCCAAAAGTTGCAGCGTTCGTTTTTTAAAAATTTCCTTAAACAAAAAGGATCGTTTCATGATTTGCTACATATCTAAAGATTTTTCCAGGAATAAAATTTAATGCAATCAGACCAAAAAGATGAAGGTTACATGCCCTTCAAGATTTTATTCACCCGCAGTGGCCATATTTGTGCAATGCATGTTTATACAAGCATGCAATGTTTGGTCGCAATCGGTGTGAGAAACCGCCGAATTATTTTACATTTGCGTCGTTTGGGAGAGAACATAACCGATGTAGAATATTTTGCTTTGTTTTTTGACAAGTTTAGTTCTATTGTATAGTAGTCCTGACACAAAATTACAATGAGATTGGTTAAAAACTGTCCGCGTTGGATGGTGTTAAATACTGACATTTTGTTTAAACGGCTCTTTTCCCCCATCCATATAACTAATTATCTATTGTATGTATTTAGAAAATTTTGCCCGAAGTGTTTTCGACAGCTTTTTCTTCAATCTTTTTAAAAAAATAACAAGCAGTTCGGCCATACCGAATTTATATACCCTCCACCATGGATCGTTTATGATTGTTTCGGGTACAAATTAACTCATATTACCAAATATCAGCGTTCTTGCGTTAAGAAGTCAAATCTAGAAGGACCTTTGTATGGGGGCTATATCGAAACAACGTTGTTCGTGTAAAATGTTTCGGTTACACTCGTAAATATACCCTAGTTACCAATTCTCAGCCCGATCAGTCGGAATTTGTGGTATCTATGGCTTTAAGGGGGCTATATCAAAAAATGGACCGATATTGCCCATTTTCAATATTATATATACCTGCAGATATAAGATGTATATGAACCAAATTTCAGTCATCTAGCTCAGGTATTATAGATTGTAGCGTGATTACAATCGACGGAAGGACGGTCGGACACAAGGACATGGCTAAATCATCTTATAATTTTACGACGATTAATACTATATATACACTTTATGGGGTCTACGATATTTAGAGGTTTTACCATCGGAGTGACAAAATTAATGAACAAATATTTTTTATCGTATAGTCAGATCTGTCATGAATAAAATGAGATCATTCCGAAGAAATTTCAAAAGATGTAACAAATTTGGCAAATCTATTAACCTCAAAAGATTCTCAGCAACCTATGTGTACGAGTATGTTCAGAGCAGAAAATTCTTTGATGTTTCGTCACAGTACAGCACAGCTACGCATCTGATGTGATGTGATTCCAACGCATTTTTCTCATTTGCTAGTGGTATTGTGTCATATAAGTGAAGCAAAAAAGAAAGCACACAATACATAGAGACGTCAGATTCAGACTTTTTGGAAAATTACAAAGATATTTGCATATGCATCAGTGGCAACCTCAATGTGCAGACGAAAATATATGGTATAATTGACAAAAAGGCTTAATGCGAATTTTATATGTTAAGAGGTTTTGAAGAAATAATGAATTATGATTTACTGAAAACTATTGCCAATATGATGCGTAAAATCAAAAATTATTTTTACAGCCATAGAATCCGAAGTGAAGTCATGAATAGAACTTCCTCTTTCTTTCCTCTTGGTTAAAGTTCAGTCGGGTAAACCGACTTAGGAATCTTTTCTCTTTCAGTGCCAAAAATATTCTTAAATTCTAATTAAATTATTATCAATTTAAATTGCATTAATTTTAGGTGAAAAATAGTTTATTTGTGTGACGACGAATTTGTTCATCATCGCGATTATTTTTTTGTCAAAAGTCAGCTAACGTACAATGACAAATCTCTGTTTCCAAAAACTTTCGTCCTCAGAATGATTATATTTCATCCATACGATGAATCCCATTCATCACAACAACGAACACCATGCATCACCACGAAGAATTCATGTCCTCGACTATTTAAATGTTAAAAATTTCAATAAATATTCTTCTGTTTTTAGACCATTAAAAACGGTATGGAAAATAAAATTACTTGACTGCTTTTCCAGGTTTAGTTGTGATTATTTGTTTCGAAACGCAGTTATAATCAGGAAAGGATTAAAGCAAACGAACGAGAAGTACTCATTACTTCTGATATTTTAAATCAAAAATAATCTCATCAAGTAATGTGTTTGATTAATCACCATTATTAGATTTTTTAAATTAAACTTTTATTTAACTAAGGTATTCACAACGCTTATAGAAGAGTACAATTAAGCACAAACTATAAATTTATTGCTTCGTTTTATCATATTTTCAGCAAAACCATATATGGCCTTATGGCTTGGTTATGAATTGGAATAAATAAAAAAATAAAATAAAATGGTCAAATAAATATTTTCGTCGTGTAACGGGGTTTTATTCATAGGCTGAGGTAGTTAGCCGCCTCCGGGATCAATTCAAGGACCCACAAAACCTTAAATAAGATCACATTATTTTCCCTTTCCAGGGCACGAAATTCAGGTTTTATTTATCGTGTTTTCTCTGTACAACAGTTTAATGTTTCATTTATTTATACAAAATATTTCATGAGTCAATCTATGTATGGGTACGAGTCCTCTAGCGCGCTGATATTTGCTTGTCCCAGATGCCGATTGGTTGTCGATTAGGATTGCAAGGAAGGCTATCAATACACCTCACACAGGCGCTGACGGATTTACGGATGACCGAGTTCTAACGCACAGGCGGTCGGCGGATTCTGCGGCGTAAACTTGGATTTCGGTGGACACCTTGGTCCTTACACATGCACGGTTTGCGGATGATGTGGCGTGGACCAGACTTTAGGTATAACGGTGTGGTATTGGGCTTCGACGACAATCTGTGAATGAAACCGATGCTTCTTATTAAGCGGCAAGTAGTAAAGGACATATATGGATGCGGGCGAATGGCGTATGCGGGCGAACCGCGTATGCGAGCTAATAGCGTATGTGGGTGAACCGCGTATGCGAGCTAATAGCGTATGCGGGCGTACCGCGTATGCGAGCGAATCGCGTATGCAAGCGAAACGCGTGTGCGGGCAAACCGAGTATGCGAGCTAATAGCGTATGCGGGCAAACCGAGTATGCGAGCTAATAGCGTATGCGGGCGAACCGCGTATGCGAGCTAATAGCGTATGCGGGCGTACCGCGTATGCGAGCGAATCGCGTATGCAAGCGAAACGCGTGTGCGGGCGAACCGCGTATGCGGGCTGACCGTTCTCCAGTCTTACCGCGTATGCGAGCGAATTGCGTTTGCGGGCGAACCGCGTAGAAGGACTGAAGAGGACTTTTCTACAACTACTAGTCCTGAAGAGGACTTTTCTACAACTACTAGTCCTGGAAAGGACTATTGGGGCGGATCCTCGTTGCTTCGGGTTAAGTATTCGGACTGCGGACTATGCCACTTGTCGTTCAACTTGGTTGGTAGCTCCGTTGATCCACCCCATTGACTGAAAAACCTCGACACCTTATATTACTGGCAACACCAAGTGAACGAGAATTATATTCACAGCATGTAATTTTAGTCATCGCATTTAACTCAGTTTCAACTCAATGATCTAGTGAGAGATTTGGAACTGACCAAAGATAAGGCAGAACTACTTGCATCTGGGATGAAACAGTACAATATTTTGGCCCCAGATGTTCACATATCATATTATAGAGTCCGTGATATACCGTACAAATCATCGCTGATCAGTCGTAGTGAACGGACGTGTTTAGCACAGAGCGGATAGTTAAAATCTATTACGCAGTACCTATTACGCAATCGCAAAAACAAAAAAAAATCTGTACAAAGTCTGGAAGGCCTACATCGTAGTACCTATTACGGGCTAATACGGAAAAAAAATTCATTGGCGGGGATGCCTTCGCGTTCCGATGGAGCGGGGTTCCCCAATCGTCCTACTGTCCGTCCGTTGGTCTTGGCCAAAGCCGACCACACCAAACATGGTGAAAATTTCCCCGCAGTACTCACAACAGGTGGTACGGTGAGGGGAAAACGTCATGTCCGACCGTCAAAACGGAAACACAATGAGCACCGGATAGCGCTCAGAGTTCTGACGAAGTTGGAGGCTGTTGAGGTTTCGGCTCTTACCGAAAAACAACCAGTAAGGAAAGGCAGAAAGTCGGGCGGGGCAAGGGTCATTGCCATAATAATTTGGAATAATTGGTAAATGGGTAGAAACATATTATCTAATTCTGAAACGATAATCGCTAAATTAAGCAATATTCGTTCCTAAAGTGAGAAATATCTTTCTGGAAAATTTTAATGATCGGAAGTAAAATACAACTTCTATCGCGGTTTGATACCAAATCAGGAGGAACATAGATATGGAGCTTTAATGTAAATCTGAACCGATCTTCCCTGAATACTTATTCATGTAAAAAGACCTCCTTCTGTCGAATTTCGAACTGATCGGATATAAAATACAGTCTCTACAGCGCTTACATGTCAAATCGGGGGTAACATATATATGGGAGCTATATCTAAATCTGAACCGATTTTCTCCAAATTTGGCAGTATTCCTTCATGTAATAAGAAACCTCTTTCTGCCGAATTTCGCACTGATCGGATATAAAATACAGTTTTTACAGCGCTTACAGATCAAATCGGGGATAACATATATATGGGGGCTATATCTAAATCTGAACCGATTTTCTCCGAATTTAGCAGAATTCCTTCATGTAATAAGAAACCTCTCTTTGCCGAATTTCGCACTGATCGGATATAAAATAACATTTTTACAGCGCTTACATGTCAAATCGGGGGTAACGTATACATGGGGGCTATATCTAAATCTGAACCGATTTCTTCCAAATTTAACAGTGTTCATTCATATAATAAGAAACCTCTTTCTGCCGAATTTCATAGTGATCGGATATAAAATAAAGTTTTTACAGCGCTTACATGTCAAATCGGGGCTAACATATATGTATATGGGGGCTATATCTAAATCTGAACCGATTTTAACCAAATTCAATAGGGATCGTCTTTGGGCCAAAAAAAAGATATGTGTAAAGCTTCGTCGAGATCGGACCATAATTGCGACCTGTACTTTGATTACAAGAATACATGCACAAACGGACAGACAGACGGACATAGCTAAATCAACTCAGAAAGCGATTTTAAGTCGACCGGTATAATAAACGATGGGTCTATTTCTTCTCCTTTTGGGTGTTACAAACAAATGCACAAAGTTATAATACCCTGTACCACAGTGTGGTGTACGAGTCCTCTAGCGCGCTGATATTTGCTTGTCCCAGATGCCGATTGGTTGTCGATTAGGATTGCAAGGAAGGCTATCAATACACCTCACACAGGCGCTGACGGATTTACGAATGACCCAGTTCTAACGCACAGGCGTTCGGCGGATTCTGCGGCGTAAACTTGGATTTCGGTGGACACCTTGGTCCTTACACATGCACGGTTTGCGGATGATGTGGCGTGGACCATACTTTAGGTATAACGGTGTGGTATTGGGCTTCGACGACAATCTGTGAATGAGACAGATGCTTCTTATTAAGCGGCAAGTAGTAAAGGACATATATGGATGCGGGCGAATCGCGTATGCGGGCGAACCGCGTATACGGGCGAACCGCGTATGCGAACGAATCGCGTATGCGAGCTAATAGCGTATGCGGGCGCACCGTATGCGAGCTAATAGCGTATGTGGGCGTACCGCGTATGCGAGCGAATCGCGTATGCAAGCGAAACGCGTGTGCGGGCGAACCGCGTATGCGGGCTGACCGTTCTCCAGTCTTACCGCGTATGCGAGCGAATCGCGTTTGCGGGCGAACCGCGTAGAAGGACTGAAGAGGACTTTTCTACAACTACTAGTCCTGAAGAGGACTTTTCTACAACTACTAGTCCTGGAAAGGACTATTGGGGCGGATCCTCGTTGCTTCGGGTTAAGTATTCGGACTGCGGACTATGCCACTTTTCGTTCAACTTGATTGGTAGCTCCGTTGATCCACCCCATTGACTGAAAAACCTCGACACCTTATATTACTGGCAACACCAAGTGAACGAGAATTATATTCACAGCATGTAATTTTAGTCATCGCATTTAACTCAGTTTCAACTCAATGATCTAGTGAGAGATTTGGAACTGACCAAAGATAAGGCAGAACTACTTGCATCTGGGATGAAACAGTACAATATTTTGGCCCCAGATGTTCACATATCATATTATAGAGTATGGGAGCTATATCTAAATCTGAACCGATTTTCTCCAAATTTGGCAGTATTCCTTCATGTAATAAGAAACCTCTTTCTGCCGAATTTAGCACTGATCGGATATAAAATACAGTTTTTACAGCGCTTACAGGTCAAATCGGGGGTAACATATATATGGGGGCTATATCTAAATCTGAACCGATTTCTTCCAAATTTAATAGTGTTCATCCATATAATAAGAAACCTCTTTCTGCCGAATTTCATACTTTCATGCTTTCATCGGGGCTAACATATATATGGGGGCTATATCTAAATCTGAACCGATTTTCTCCGAATTTAGCAGAATTCCTTCATGTAATAAGAAACCTCTCTTTGCCGAATTTCGCACTGATCGGATATAAAATAACATTTTATAATAACATAACGTATACATGGGGGCTATATCTAAATCTGAACCGATTTCTTCCAAATTAAACAGTGTTCATTCATATAATAAGAAACCTCTTTCTGATCGGATATAAAATAAAGTGTTTACAGCGCTTACATGTCAAATCGGGGCTAACATATATATGGGGGCTATATCTAAATCTGAACCGATTTTAATCAAATTCAATAGGGATCGTCCTTGGGCCAAAAAAATGATATGTGTAAAGTTTCGTCGAGATCGGACCATAATTGCGACCTGTACTTTGATTACAAGAATACATGCACACACTGAAAAAAAATTTGACATGAAATTAAAAACAAGTTTGCCCTTAAATCATAGATTTAATTTGTCTTTGTTTGAATAACTAATTTCTTTAAATTTGAGAAAATTTACTTGATTTCAAAGAAATTTTTATTCGTTTAAAGTAAAATTCCTTACTTCTATGATAAGATGTCCATAAAACTATGTCATGTTGACTTTAACGTTACGTCATAAAATTAAAGAAATAATAATTGATTGTAGTATTACTGCCATTAACTCAAGTATAAATTTTAATAGTTTGTAAGATTTTTTAATAGTTTGTAAGATTTTTCCCTTAAAATTGTAGAAATTCTCATGTCATGCTTTTAAAGACAATATACCCTTAATTTTCAGTCCAGTTTTTTGGTATTTTTGAATTAACGATTAGTTATCTTTTAAATTAAGAGATCGTTTTTATCTGCAGGAGGACAATTTAGACTCTCAAATCTCGCAAATTGAGAATAATAGTGAGAGTTACAATGAAGTTTGTTTGAAATTTTTTGGAATCAGTTCATGTTGAGCTGTGGTAGATAAAGGTTTTGTGCGCTTGCGCGTGTTGACATTTTTAATTTTACATCAATAGCAACAGTTTCGGCGGCTGTTTGTTGAAAGCTACCGCAGCTCATACAAAGAGAACAGTTCGTTTAAGGAAAAATTTTGCAAAATATTTAATTATCCATTAGAATAAATTCTCATATTCCCTCTAATATAAAGAAAACTAGACTAAACACAATGGCTACTGAATAAACTGTTTATCGAATTCAATTGTTTTAAAAAATAATAATTTAATATAGAAAATAATAAACATGATATATAGCCTCGTCACACTAAAGTGAGGGTATCATTACCATGAATATTTAAACAAAAAAATAAATAAAAAAAAAAATTTACGAAACTTATTTTACACTTGTGGAAAGTACATAATGTGTTTGGTTTCATTAAAGAATGTACTCAATCTAGTCATTTTATGTATTTAATGTAAGCACTAGCCGTAATAGATTTAAAAATGTGAAGTCTTTCATCGAAGTATACGGCGTAATTCTTTCAAAGATGTTTGATGTCCCGATTTAAAGATGATTAATGACTTTAATTGTCGTACAAGATGTACTTATTTTAAAAATCATTGTCTTTGGAGCCAAATCAAAGAAAAAATCTTAAAAGTTAAGAAAATTTCAATGATTTTCAGTACATTTTTCTTTCAGTGCAGACGGACAGACAGACGGACATAGCTAAATCAACTCAGAAAGCGATTCTAAGTCGACCGGTATAATAAACGATGGGTCTATTTCTTCTCCTTTTGGGTGTTACAAACAAATGCACAAAGTTATAATACCCTGTACCACAGTGTGGTGTAGGGTATAAAAAGAGTCACTTACCTGGGCTAAAGGCGTCTTAGACGCTTCTAAGGCCAATCAGCCGGCTGAAAGAGCCACAAATTCAGCTGTGTTAACGGCTAATAAAGTCAAAAGAATCAGATCACCTGATGAACCCCTGCCTTCGAAAAAGGCAAGAGGCCCTAATGTCACTATCAACAGGACACTCACCAAGCCCTTCAATGAAGTGGCGAAGGAGAGTCTAGTGATAGCTGTTATAGACAGAAGTAGTGAGGATGGATCCATCCTCAAGGACAAATGGAGTCATGTACAATCAGCCATTATGGCTCATTACCTCGATGTCCGTAGAGAAATGCCGGGCAAACCACCAATCTGCAACGATGCAGGATGGCATCAGGGGAGAGTAAAGCTCTTATATTTCGGTAATGCCAGATCAGTAAACCTGTATAAGGCTGCTCTGAGTCGAGCGGGTGAGGTGTGGCCGGGTGCCCAGTTGGATATTGTCGAAAAAAAACAACATCCCTAGTCACCCTAGAGCCATCACCTGGGTTACAGAAGAGCCCTCCAACCCGGCTGACATATTAGAAATAATAAAAGATTCCAATCCTGGTCTGCCAACCCATAATTGGAGAATCAGCAAGGGGGTGAGGCGGATGGTAAAAAGCGGCAGGTCAATTTGATCCTTAACGCTGAATCCACCTCCCATATACAACGTGCAAGTGCAACCCCACAGTATGGCTTCGAGACTATAGTCTTGAAGGTATACAAGCAGGATATAGTTCCCACTGCGGAAAGTGAGTCGTCCACCGCGGTTGATACACAGCTTTCTGGAAGTGCGGTGGTATCCACGCCCATTATTTCGGGTGACTCCAACTCTAACAGAAGATCTGTAACGTCCTACTCTGAGGACGAAAGCTCTACTTCTGGCACAGAGGGGCTGAGGGGAGTCTCCGGACTCTTTGACGCATCTGGCGGGGACACGCTTCTCGATGATACGGACGAAGAGTTCGATAACACCCTTGTCGGGGTGGAAGTTAATCTGTCAATTACCAATGATGGTAAGAATTTTACAGATTAACCTCTGTAAAATTCGTTATAAGAATTTTACAGATTAACCAGTGGGAGGAAGGTATCAGGACACCCCCAACTTTAAACTGATTGTGGCCAACTGTGAAGGCACTCCAAGAACCTGCATTTTGGCCAGGAAAGATATAAGTATCTTTCTCCTGGCTAATTTAAGTGGTAAAGACCAAACATCTGCTAGTCTGGAGATCGGTAATCGCATATATTGTGTGGTCTCCAGTTACTTGCCTTATGAAGCTGTAGTACCGACTGCTCTATTTAGGGAAGTAGTAGAAGAAGCAACATCTGACGAGGTCGAGCTGATTGTTGGCGCAGACACGAACGCTCATCATACTATCTGGGGTAGTACGAATATAACAATAGGGGTGATTCGCTTCTTGACTTTATTCTAACCACCAACCTAAGTATTTGTAACATAGGTAATAAACCGACCTTTGCAATTAAAGACAGACAAGAAGTACTCGACGTAACGTTTGCTACTGACCGGCTGTCAGACAAAATTATTGGGTGGAATGTACTGGACGACCACTCATTCTCAGATCACCATTATATTGAGTTCAAACTCGCTGAAAAAGCGCCTGAATCTGCCGTCCACAGAAATGTGAGAAAGACAAAGTGGCACCTGTATGAAAAGAATTTCAAGAAAGTCCTCAACTCCAAACTTCTGTACGTGAATGACAAAGCCGGTCTGGATCATCTGGTCGAGCATATCACCACATCATTCAATAGTTCCCCTGAAGAAGCCTGTCCAAAAACAAGGTACAAGGGTAAAACTAAACCCCAATGGTGGACTTCTGAGCTAACGGCTATGAAAAAGACCTGCAACAAGCTATTCAACAAGGCTAAATCTACAGGGGTCGCTAATGTTTGGGATGCCTATAAAGAGCAGCTCAAGATCTATAAGAAGGAGCTTAGAAAGGCGCAAAGACGCTCTTGGTATACCTTCTGTGGCGAAGTGGAAAAGGTCCCCGACGCCGCAAGGCTGAGGAAAATATTATCAGCTTCACCCTGTACAGTGGGTTACTTGCAGGATGAGGCAAATAATTGGACCAAAAACAACGAGCAGTCGCTCAATGTACTGCTCGACACACACTTCCCGGGGAACTCTCTAACAGAACCAGAGGATCAGCAGGACCAACAAGAGTGCGAGTGGACTGCGAGCGTCGCTAGCTTGTTGACTGAGAGATCCAGAATAAGCTGGGCTATTAATAGCTTTGAGCACTTCAAGTCACCTGGACCAGACGGCATCACTCCAGCAGAAATGCAGAAAATGTTGAAATATATTATCCCCTGGCTGGAGAAAATTTATGTAGGCTGTATCAGGCTTTCATACATCCCGAATCGATGGAGGGATACCAAAGTGGTATTCATACCAAAAGCGGGGAAGATATCACACACTAGGCCAAAAGACTTCAGACCAATTAGCCTATCCTCCTTCCTATTAGAAGGTCTGGAAAGACTTTAGGGAAAACCTGGATACAAAACTCCTGTCAGTGAACCAACATGCTTACCATAACTTGTGAGCACTATCGAATCGTCCCTGCATTTCAAGGAATTCACCATGGTGGCATTTCTTGACATAGAAGGGGCTTTTAACAACATTCACTCAGATGCAGTAATTGCGGCACTGTCACATCTTAATGTTAACTCTAGTTTGATTAGACTAATTCAAAGTCTGCTCAACAGAAGACGCATAACAGCATGTCTTGGGTCCACAACTCTAACAAGGTTTGTAAAAAGAGGGACCCCACAAGGAGGAGTACTGTCTCCACTAATTTGGAACCTAGCGGTGAATGAAATCCTGCTAGATCTAGAACGTTGTGGCTGCAAGGTCGTGGCATATGCGGACGACGTTGCAATCGCAGTGAGTGGCAAATTCGAAAACGTCCTCCGAGACATTCAACAGGTGGCTCTGAACAAATTGGCTAGATGGGCCAGAAGCAGCGGGCATAAACCCAAACAAGACCGAATTGGTTCTCTTTACTAGGATGAATAAAGTCCCACATGTGCACCCTCCACCTCGGATAAATGGAACAGATCTAGTCTTTTCTGAAAGTGCAAAATTTTTAGGAATAATTCTAGATAGAAAACTGTTATTTAGACTTAATGTATTGGAACGTGTAAGGAAGGCTAACGTCGCCTTATATTCCTGCAAAAAGGCTGTAGGATCGCGGTGGGGCCTCTCTCCTAAAATCGTCCACTGGATATATATAGCAGTTGTTCGTCCTATACTGCTATACGGCATTGTGGTATGGTGGACGGCAACTGACAAACTAACCATCACCAACCTACTAACAAAGGTTCAGAGAACTGCCTGCTTGAGCATAAGCGGAGCCTTAAGGACTACAGCGATCGAGTCTCTACAAGCCCTACTCCATATACTGCCGATTAATATTGTGGCGAGAGAAGTTGCAACCAAAGCGGCAATAAGATTAAACTGCCTATCAATGTGGAGGTACAAAAACTACGGTCACATGAGAATATCAAAGTGTAGTGCTATGGTAAGCGACCGAGTGGACTATATACCAACGGTGTACAACTTCGAGAGAAATTACATCACTATGATTCCCGCGAGAGATGAATGGGTTGGAAGAATAGAAACCATCTCCACTTTTACACGGATGGTTCGAAGCTTGATGAAAAGGTTGGCTTCGGAGTGCACTGTGCAGAGCTTAGATTGGATATAGCTCACAGACTACCAGATGCAGTGTCTATCAAGCCGAAGTAATGGCAATATGGGAAGTAGCCAAGTGGCTGAGTCGCAACATAGTAACCAACACTGGCGTTGTCATTTACTCGGACAGCCAGGCTGCCATCAATTCTCTGGAGGCAACGTCCCTAAATTCACAAACAGCCCTCGACCGCCGCAGATCTCTTAACGAGATGGCTGAGCAGTTTAACATACACCTCATATGGGTGCCTGGGAATATGGATATCCCGGGGAACTGCAAAGCCGATGAACTTGCTAGTAAAGGGACGACATTACAAATTCTCGAAGAATTTGCATATATTGGTGCGCCACTATCCACGTGCAAGCTTTGGCTTAGGCAAGAGGCAATCAGGCAGTCCAACGAAAGATGGACAGAAATCAGCACCTGCAGAGTAGCTAGACAAATCTGGCCAAGGTATGACCTGAGAAGATCAAAATACTTCCTCGCACTAGAGAGGCAAAGATTGTCTACGTTAGTATCAGTTCTGACGGGACACTGCTTGATCGGCGAACACGCCAAAAGATTGGGTATTGACTCTAATGACTTCTGCAGAAGCTGTGGAGATGAGGAAGAAGTGGAGAGCATTGAGCACTTGCTATGCGACTGTCCCGCTCTGAGTAAACGACGACTGGACATACTGGGGTCGGCTTTTCTAGGCAGCCTAACAGATCTTTCCAGTACCGATATTCGTAATATCGACAAATTTGTATATCAAACAGGTTGGTTTCGATGAGGGGCATTTCAGCCCGTGGTAACACTAGGGACCTAAACTGGTCTATGTGAGCTTGTATAAAAAATACGGCTGCCACCCTAACCTAAAACCTACAAACAATTTTATACAACTGTGTATAACAGTTGCTTTTGCAAGGACATTCCCGGATTGTTCGAGGAAGTTATTTAAACATACAATTCAAAGGAATGGCGGTTACTTGTTGACAGCAATAAAGAAGGTTTGAAAGCAGTACTTTTACACAACGGAAATCAGAAACCGTCGATTCCCATTGCTCATGCTGTAAACACTAAGGAATCATACGAAACAATGGCTAAATTGATAAAATACATAAAATATGAACATGACTTGAAAATTTGTTGCGATTTAAAAGTAGTTGGTATGTTATGCCTCTGGAATAGCCGATATTTTGCCACAACTGCATATTAAGCTGGGGCTCTTTAAACATTTTGTAAAAGCCTTAAGGAAAGATGGCAATTCACTCTCATATTTAAAAAGTTTATTTAAAAGTCTTTCTTTCAAAAAATCGAAGGAGTTTTTGATGGGTCTAAAAAATTATGAAAAAATTGGTTAGAAATATATTTTTTTTTATATTTATGTATATAACACATTTGTATGTATTCTTCCAACTTATTTTCGCTTTATGTATTCCAACAGGTGTCAATATGTCCCTCAAAATTCATTTCTTGCATTCTCATTTAAACTTTTTCCCCGAGAATCTTGGCGACGTAAGTGACGAACATGGCAAAAGGTTTCACCAAGAATTGAAGTCCATCGAGCGGCGTTACCAAGGGCACTGGGATGAAAGAATGATGGGAAATTATATTTGGTTCCTCATTAGAGAAACCGATTCCGAAATCTACAAACGTCAACAAAGAACTCACAATTACTACTAATGAAACTTTTTCATGTAAATAAACTTAAATGTACATAAGTATTAAATAAAATCGCTATTTAAATAGAAATTAAAAACAAGATTTTTTGAAATTCTCTTACCTCTACCAAAAGGGCTATAATTTCAACATTTATCCATAGATTTTTCAAGTAGGCATTATTTTCTTCGTTAGGATGCAAACTTTTAAAAAATAAAATATTTTTTTCTATTTTTTATGTTTTTTTTTTGTCCCAGGATTGTTTTCTTTTTTTTTGTTAATTCTACCTTTTCCAATTTGTTTAATGACTGTTACTAAACCAATGTTTCTAAGTGAAAGATCTATTACCAACATTGGTAGCCCACATTAATAGCTTCAATTTAACGTATACATAAGTCGACCTGATCGGGCATGTACTCCAAAAATTATAGTGCAAATACTAAGGGTACTTCGACGATAAAAGTATATTTAATAAAAATTTTTTTAAAAAAAAATTATCCATAAAGAAATTTTTGGTTTTGATTTTATATAACAGTATGCCACAATCTATACCAAAAAATAATGTTTAGGTCTAGGACACAAAAACAATTTTTTTTGGTTGCGTAGTGTTATCAGTGGCTGTAGCTGTTAATGATCGTATGTGGGTGTGTGTGTGTTCGCTGTGATGGCTCAGTACAGTGGCGATGGTGGATGTTGTTGTTATTGCGTTTGATGACGTCAATGGGGGATAACAGTGGCTAACATAGAGAGAATTCCGATGCACAGTGGTAAATATCACAGACCTTAAATTAGACAGATGTGCCGTCCGCCAGAAACGTCAAAATCTATCAGTTACGAACGAATAGGAATGAAAAAAACACTTTCCACGAACATAGTTTTAACTTTTTTTGTACTAATCGATTAATACGATTAAAACCCCGCTCCTTGAAGCCCTACTCGTTGAAATTTCTATTCGTTCGTAACTGACAACTTACTCGCTCCGGGATGACATATCTTATTATTTATTATTTTTGGTAAATATAATCATGTGCGGACAAAATGGATTTTGTTCGTTACATTCCCCCCTGCTTAAAAAAAGAAAAAACATAGGTTTTTCTTTATCTATTTGGGCGAGTTTTATCCTTGAGGCCCTCACTACCGTTCAGTAACGGTATTATTTACTCTAAAGAGAGGTCGGCCCATATATTTTATTTGAACTTAAACATATTCATTTACAAAAAAAATAAAAATTATTACAAATCTATTTTCTGCTGTCCTACAGCTTGGATATGGTGCGGTTTCATGCCATCTTTACTGTTACTGTCACGTTTCTACACATGAGTTCCGCGTAGTCCCTGTTTAAGTACGTGACCTTGATGAGAGGCTTACCCTCAATGTGAAGTTTGCTCTGGTGTATGTGAAGTTTGCTCTGGTGTAACTGCGTCCAATCTTTTTTTTCATGGCCATCACCGGAGCTGCTCTTTCGTTATCCGAATTTGGATTTGTTGTTGGTGGTCCTGTACTGGTGGGGTATGATGATGGGGTCCTCCTGTGGTATACCCTGCGGTCTTACTGGACTTGTAGAGCTGCTGTTTTTCCGTTTGGGTAGTCGAATCGTCTTCGGATGGTGGACGGTGTTGCATTCTCTGACGTTTGTGGTGTGGCGTTTAGCTGGAGTCCTGATTACATTTGCCTTTTGCATCCACGCGTGTATGTGATGCAGCTTTTGGTGGTGAAAGTGATGGCATGGATTTGGAGAAGGATACTACACGGCAAGGGTTTGGTGGCTAGATTCTGACGTCCGATATTACTCTGGCTGTAGCTTCCAATGGTGGTTGATATGGGGCAGGAGCTTTTGCAGCCGCCGCTGACGCGATTTTCCTTGGTCGAGTGGGTTTTCTGTCCATTTCGCTCGGTGGTTTCATAAAACTAGATAGTAAATTTGGTTGTGGCTCGTCTTATAAAGTATCATAACGGGATTTCAAGTGTTTGGTTAGTGCGGTGGTGGGTTTTCTCTTACTTCTCTTAATATGATTCTTTTCTCTTCACTCTTCCTCTCTTCTATTCCCACATTATTTCATTCTCTTCTCACATTATCTCTTCTCACATTATTTTATTATTTCATTTTTTTTAAATATTCAGTTCTCTTCTATTCTCCTTTTTTACTTTCCTCTTCTCTTTAAACATTCATCATTTTCATGTAGAGATTTATTCCCTGTCGATATACGCTTTGAGGTCCTGAACATTGACATTAATTATTCTCCCCGAATCACTGGTTAGTTTTACAATATTTGAGTGGAGGATCTGGGATACCGCGTATGGCCCACTAAAATTCGCCGGAAAGAACCCTCTCTTTTCACCAGACTTTGTCGCCAATTTTTGGTGTCCAGTTCCGACGTCGAAGATGATAATGCTTTTGCTGCCTTGCTGAAGCCTCCCTGTTATTCTTGGATACAATTTTCCTCAACTCCTTTATTTTGGTGATGGTTTCTGTTCCTTTACATCCATCGTGGTCTTCCATCAGTCCTTTTGGTCTAGCTAGATTTTTCCCAAACAATACTTCAGACGGTGCGAAACCCGAGGCCTCATTTTTGGCAGTATTTATAGCGAATGCTATCTCTGCTAGATGTGTGTCCCAATGCTGATGATCATCTCCCGTGTACTGTGCTATCATTGTTATAATTACTCGATTCATTCTTTCAGTGAGGTTTTCATGAGGGAAATACAGGGCTGTGGTTTTATGTTGGATTCCAACATTAGCCAAGAAAGTTTTCACCACCTTACTGCTTAACTGTACCCCATTGTCCGTGAGGAAGATCTGAGGGCAACCGAAGCGAAACACAATACGCTCTTTTAAGCACCTTAGAACATCCTGCGCTGTGGCTTGACGCGTCGGAACCATTTCAACCGAACGACTAAATTTATCGACCATTACTAAAATTGACGTGTTACCTCTTGTCGATCTTGGCAAAGGGCCGACGAAATCGGCCTTACATCTCGCATCTTTTTGCTTTAGAAGCTTCCTGTTCTGGTCCCCATGTCCAATGGGACGATTTCTTTAAGAAGGAGGTGAGCGGTGCACTAACTTTCGAGAAATCTGCCACAAAACGGCGATTCCGAGAAAACGACGTAGTTATTTTATATTTGTAGGAGCAGGAAGGTTCTGAACGGCTTCGATTTTATCTGGATCCGTTTTTATACCGTCTGATGTCACAATGTGACCCAGATATCGGGCACTATTTCGAACAAATTCGCATTTTTCTATGTTAATCACCATTTCCGCCTGCTGTAATCTCCGGAATACATCGTCCTGCGTTCGCAAGTGTTCGTCAAATGTTCTCTCCAGGATTACTATATCATCTAGATACACGAACACACGCGGATGAAGGTCACGACTGATGATAGTGTCGATAGTGAGTTGAAATTTAGCAGGAGCAGAATGGAGCCCAAAAGGCATTACCTTTTTGCTTTAGAGCCCAAAAGGCATTACCCTCCCAAAAGGCATTACCCTTCACTGTATTTACGAGAGCTTGTGGCGAGCGGTATCTGCCAATACCCATTCTTTAAATCTAAAGAGTAAATAAATTTAGCTTCGCGCAACTAAGTCAGGTTCACTTATAGTATTCAGTTGTCTATAGTTGCATCGACCTCCCTGTTTCTTCCTGGCCAGGACTATTGGCGAACTATATGGGCTAAAGGATGGTTCATTCCTTCAGCCAGTAGCTTGTCCACTTCTTCGTTAATGATGGTCATCATAGCTGGGTTGCGTGGCATGTATCTTTGCTTGAATGGTTTATCATTGCGAAGAATAATACGATGTTCGGCCATGTTACAAAGAGCTTTACATTCCGCAAATCGAGTTTGATGTTCTTGGAGCAATTTCTCCAACATCTCGTTTTGTTCGGCTGACAGGAAGTCACACGAGGTCATGACGTGAAGGGGATGGAAAAATGTAATAGGATCGCTTTTTGGTCTGGTTAATGCTGCGTCATCGATGTATAATTTTATGTTTCGGTGGCTTAAGAAATCCATGCCAAGGATCATTGTCTCGGCCAGTGACGGGATCACTGCCACTCTCAGCGGTGTCGTTTTTCCATTAAACTCCACGTTTACTGTGTACATATCAGAGCATGATGCAAGCCTTTGGTCAGCCATTTGTACTTGCCGTTTCATACCGTCTGCTTGTAGTCCACGCCTACATAGGTAATCCCGCAATGTACCACATATGTAACTGGACGTAGCACCTGTATCCACGAGTGCGTCAACTGAAAGTAATCTTTTGCCCTTTCCCTATTATACTGTCGTCGATTGCTTCAATTGAGTCAAATGTCTTTTTGAAATGAAAAATTGTTCTGACTCCATGCGAAAGTCGGCCCACGTAGCAATATCGACTCTCTTGACTCTGAACCATTTGAGCGCATTGCCCTGCAGGATACCCAGGAGTGTAGGAAGAAGTCGATCCTTAGAAAGATTATAGCATTCGGCCAAATCTTCCGAGCTTCCAAGAATTCTAGTAGATCACCATCTCCTGAAAATTTCAGATCCCATCTCTGAACTAAACTTATGATCTCATGGGAGTATGGGTACGAGTCCTCTAGTGCGCTGATATTTGCTTGTCCCAGATGCCGATTGGTTGTCGATTAGGATTGCAGGGAAGGCTATCAATACGCCTCACGCAGGCGCTTAACGGACGCCTCACACAGGCGATTGACGGACGCCTCACACCGGCGTTGACGGATTTACGGATGACCGAGTTCTAACGCACAGGCGGTCGGCGGATTCTGCGGCGTAAACTTGGATTTCGGTGGACACCTTGATCCTTTCACATGCACGATTTGCGGATGATGTGGCGTGGACCAGACTCGGTATAACGGTGTGGTATTGGGCTTCGACGACAATCTGTGAATGAGACAGAGGCTTCTTATTTAGTGGCAAGTAGTAAAGGACATTTATGGATGCGGGCGAACCGCGTATGCGAGCGAACCGGTATGCGAGCGAATCGCGTATGCGAGCGAATCGCGTACGAACCGCGTATGAGAGCGAATCGCATATGCGGACGAACCGGTATGCGAGATAATCGCGAGCGAATCGCATATGCGGGCGATACGCGTTAGTGTCCTGAAAAGGACAGATCTACAACTACTAGTCCTGAAGAGGACAGATCTACAACTACTAGTCCTGAAGAGGACTTTTCTACAACTACTAGTCCTGAAGAGGACTTTTCTACAACTACTAGTCCTGGAAAGAACTATTGGGGCGGATCATTGTTGCTTCGGGTTAAGTATTCGGACTGCGGACTATGCCACTTGTCGTTCAACTTGGTTGGTAGCTCCGTTGATCCACCCCATTGACTGAAAAACCTCGACACCTTATATTACCGGCAACACCAAGTGAACGAGAATTATATACACAGCATGTAATTTTATGTGATTTCATGTTACACCTAAAACATAAGCATAAGCCAAGTCATATTCATTATCAGTGGCTGTTAATGATCGTTGACAGTGCTGTTAATGAATACGAATGTGGGTGCGTTTCGTAGAACAAACGTTGTTTTACTCGCCAAGACCTGGAGCGTGGCCGACTAAATAATACCATACACCTCCCTAGCAATGCGAAAATGGGCACTGAGATAAGAATTTGGCAGTGTTCATACATGTAATAAAAAACTGTCTGCCGAATTTCGTACTGATCGGATAAAAAACTCGGTTTTACAGTGCTTACATGTCAAATCGGGTGAATCATATATATGGGGGCTATATCTAAATCTGAACGGATTTTCTCCGAATTTGGTAGTGTTAATTAACGTAATAAGAAAACTCCAACTCGAATTTCGTACAGATCGGATGTAAAATAAGGTTTCTACAGCGCTTACATGTCAAATCGGTTGTAACATATATATGGGGACTAAATCTAAATCTGAACCGTTTTTCTCCGAATTTGGCAGTGTTCATTCATGTAATGAGAGAACTCTCTCTGACAGATTTCGTACTGATCTGATATAAAATATAGTTTCTACAGCGCTTACATGGCAAATCGAGGGTAACATATATACGGAGGCTATGTCAAAATCTTGACCGATTTTGACCATTTTCAATAGGGATCGTCCTAGGACAAAAAAGAGGACTGCGCTAAATTTCAGCACAACCGGACCATAAATACTACCAGCACTTTGATAACAAGAATACATGGACAGGCAGACAGACGGACATGGCTAAATGGAGCCCACGATAACTGTCGAAAGGAGTAACCGATTGACTTCAAATTTGGTATGTGGTAATATATTCTTCTATCTCCGGCTAAGTTCGAAGATGGGCCATATTGGTCCACTCCTTCTAGTGCCTCCCCCACATCGATTTAACATTTAGTGAAATATTGATGATTTAATAACTTCTATACTACATACTTATTGGAATCCTCTGAAATTCTACACATAGTATTAGTTTATTAGTCACTATTACCTCGTGAAAAATGGGCGAAGTTGTCACGTCCCTTTTGGTACCTCCCACACAAATGGACAATTTTGAACCAAAAGATAATAGTTTATAACTTTATTACCAGGGCGTACAAAGTCTTGAAATTTTGTACAGTATAATGGTTAAAAAGTACCTACAATACCGTGAAAAATTTACATTATTGCCACGCTCCTTTTGGTACCTCCCACATAAATGGACCATTTTGTACCAAAAGTTAACAGATTTTAACATTAATACCAGTGCATACAAATACTTGAAATTTCGTACAGTGCAATGCTTTTATAGTACCTAGAGTATCTAGAGAAAAGTGGTCGCCATTGGCACGCCCCTTTTGGTACCTCCCACGCAAATGGACCATTTTACACCAAAAGTTAACAGCTTATAACTTTAATACCAGTGCATAAAAATACTTGAAATTTTGTAAAGTGTAATGCTTTTAAAGTACCTAGAGTCTAGAGAAAAGTGACCGTTATTGGGACGTCCTTTTTGGTACCTCTCACACCAATGGACCATTTTGGTACCAAAATAAACAGCTTTTAACTTTAATACCCGTACATACTTTAAAGATTTAAAGTTACTAATATTTTTTTGAGACTCCAGGCGAGGGGATCAATTGGTCGGTTTACCCGACTGAACTTTCTTATTTCTTTATGGTTTTTTCGTGCCAGCAAAAACGATGTTTTTGTAAAAACTCGAGTTTTTTCCAATTCAGTTTCTATAAACTTCAGTTTCTACATGAAAGAGATGTTTTCGGCATTTTTAGCCCTTCAAACAGTATGGTTCAAATACTAAACGTACAAAGCACGAAAATTTGAATTCCAGAAAAAAAAATTAAAAAAAAACTTTACCATAAAAGAAAATTTGGTTTTGGTTTCATAAAATAGTCTGCCTCAATCTATACCAAAAAAAAGTTTTTAGGTCCCGGACACAAAAAAAATATTTTTTGTTGCATATTGTTATTTAATATCTACTAAACTATATAAACAATCCAAATAAACATTGTTTTCAATTAACTATAAGGTTCCCTTTTTAAATAATAACTACATTTTAATTTTAGCAACGAAAATATTTTATATGTTTCTCTATGTTTTTCTATGACAAAATATTATTTTTTAGGAAACCAAATTATGGATTTTTCCTATTCAAACACTTCTCTATAGAACTGCATCATTCGATTTATTAATAGTTACTGTCGAAAAATTGCTTTCATGCATTGAGAATACCTCTGTGCTGTTTTCGTTTTGGCAGCTCGTACGGCCCCGTTTAAGCTCTGCCACCCAAGAGTTTATAGTTGTAAACCAAGGAGCCGACAACCCCAAAGTATAATCTACAGGGTGGCTGATATGTATTGCAACCAACTTCAGGTTGCTATCATTTCTAAAACGCTAGTCTGATAGCTGACAGATTTATTTCAGTGACAGTTCATTTTATTGTTTACAAGCTTACAAAAGTATTTTGATGTATTCAAAATTGATGGAATTCAAGCGTTATAGTGTGATTGCTTTATATTTGGGTGGAAAAACACAAGTGGCTATCGTTAGAGCCCTCCAGTATGTAAATATGAATAAATCTTTTGTTTCTCGTACCATTGGTCGTTACCGTGATACTGGCAGTGTTGCATCGCGTCCAAAAAGTGGACGAAAAAAAAACGGTAACAACACCAGAAATGATCCGAAAAGTGAAGGCCAGATTTGATCGAAATCCACGCCGCAGTGGTAGAAAAATTGCTCGTGAGCTGAACATATCGCGAGAACGGATACAACACATATTAAAAAATGAGCTTGGACAAAAGCCATTGAAGTTCCAAAAAGTGCAAGAGCTCACCGATGCACAAAAAAAGTTAGACTGGAAAGAGCCTAGGAGTTGCTTCGCTTGCACGAAAGTGGCCAGTTACGATGAGAAGCCATTCTAAATTGAGCAGTTTGTGAACAAACAAAATGATCGGGTTTACTTGCCAAAGAGGTCAGCTGAAAATGTACACCTTCGATTGGCCACCAGAATTTAAGCGCCGCCGATGGTAAGGGTGTGGGCCGCCGTAACGGCCGATGGTCGCTCCCCATATTCGTGCCAAAGGTGGCCAATTCGAACAAATCTAAACTGTTTCTAAAATTTTATGTTATTTCCGACATTTTTTGCTTTTGAACAATAAAATTTAAAAAAAAAAAATAAAAAAATAAAGCGCTTTACTTTGTTGCATTACATATCAACCACCCTGTAGCTCGGTTTTATTATTAGTTTGACGAGACCTTTCAAATGAAAGTATTTTATTACATATCGGTGAGCAATTTTTTCCATGTTTACAAGTTTACTGAGATTGTCTACTTATGAGTGGTCAACTAAACGAAGTGGCGCCTTGAAACTTGAAACATATGTTTTAGAAGGTTTCCACATTTCACCAATTTTGGGTCAGGAGTGCTCTGTAGTCTTATATTCTTATACATAGGTGGTTTGGTTTTTAATTTTTTATTACTCCGTTTGGCTAAATTAGTCAACTCTTAAACTTAACGTGTTTCAGTTTTTAGGATTTTTCTGGCGATTATACACGGGGCAAAATCGCCTTTTTTGATATGTTCGAATCGAAAGAAAATATATTTGGAACACAAATTTTGAAATATTATATATTTCTGAGCAAATAAATTTTATTTGAAAATCAATAAAATATATTTGGAACGCATATATTAATATATTACAACAAAATTTATTTGCAAACTAAATTTCTCAAATAAAATATGTGTTTAAATACCAATAAAATTATTGTTTAGGAATTTCTCCAAATATATTTTATTTAAAAAATTTTCAAAACATTTACTGACTTTTTCGAATTTCAGTTTTAATTTTTCCTTGTTTTCGAATTGTACATACCTCCCAGTTATGATACCATATTAACTTCCGTTTTAAATTAATCATTTAAATTTTCTGAGTATTCTAAGCCATCATTAGTTGTCAATCCTTCAGTAATTTATTTTGATCCAAGATTATACGATTTCAATTATTATTATTTTACGAACATTTCTAAAAATTAACTTTGAATTACTGAAAAATTTAATACAATTTATGTATTTTTCAAATACTTAAATGCAGATAAATATATGTTTCGGAAATAATAGTCCCAAATAATAACCTATTGGGATGCAAACGAAAGATTTGTTTAGAAGGACATCTTCCCAAATGTATAATTTTTGTATGTACCAAATACTATATGTTTAGAGTGTACCCTAAACATATATATGTTTCAAGCCGAATATGTTTGGGACAATATACTACAGAAGCGATTTTTTTTTCAGCGTGTATATAAATACTATTATATATCACATACTCGATACATGAATGTTAAAATTCTATCCAAAATAAGCTAATCCAAAACTCTATGTTACACACAATACGAATTTAATCAAACACAGCATTTCAAAACTACAACGATATCGTTACACAGACGAATACATATACATGTCCAAAACTAAGAAAATTAAAAATTTTGTCAAAAAGTCAATTCAAAATAAAGTCATAACGACACAATTATCTATAGCCTGATGCTGCCTGTACTGACATGCATGAATGCATGCTTGATTAGTTTACACACCATCTCTGAAAACTATGGATGGATGAACCTTTGGCATAGTGCACTGTACGTCTGTACACATGTACTGGTATGTATACGGAGCACAGTATCAATTTTCGCACAAACAATAGATTGAATGTGATGAATGTTATTTCAAATTCTGAAATAAGTATCCTAATTGGATTCGATACAAAGGTGATCAAAATCAGTTCACAGCTATATCAACGACAGAGTAATTCTGAAAAAGCCTGTAAATCTTTTGAAACATTGGAAAATTGTACAGTTGTTTGTTATGGGAATTGTAAAAAACCCACAGTTTGATTTATCCTGTTTCCTAAAATCAGAAGAATTTTTGTATTTAGTATTTGAAATATTAATTTTTGGCGGAGTGTGACAATAATTTTGGAAACAGACGTTAAATTTTCTCACACACTAATGCTTAAAAAAGGATCGAATACTGATGTGGCTTAAGAAAATCTGGATTTTTTTTAAACACAAGATAACCCGACTGAATTTGTGAGAAATCGGTTCAAATTAAGATATACAGGGTATTTTTTTAGAAGTGTGGTTTTCTCGAAGTAATAAAACGCATATAATTTAATGTTATGGCTATGAATTTAGCTTTACTATAAAGATAATGGTTTGCCATTATATTTTAAAAACCAGTAAGGAAAGGCTAAAGTCGGGCGGGGCCGACTATATAATACCCTACACCACTTTCGTAATATTGAATAACTCTGATATATAAATTTTGTAATTCATGTATAAATTGTTTACATAAATTTACTTTTGGAACATTTTATACTTAAATAATACCCTGTACCACAGTGTGGTGCAGGGTATAAAAACGATTGGATCTAAAGAGCCAAATCGGATGAAACATATATATGGGAGCTATAGCTAAATCTTTACCGATTTTCTTCAAATTCGGTAATGTTGGTTCATGGATCAAGAAACTCTACCATTCTAAATTTCAAAACGATTGGATGTAAAATACAGCTTTTATAGGACTAAAGGGTCACATCGGACGAAACATATATATGGGAGCTATACCTAAATCTTAACCGATTTTCTTCAAATTCGGTAGTGTTGGTTCATGGATCAAGAAACTCTACCATTCTTAATTTCAAAATAATTGGATGTAAAATACAGCTTCTACAGGACTAAAGGGCCAAATCGGACGAAACATATATATGGGAGCTATAGCTAAATCTTAACCGATTTTCTTCAAATTCGGCAATGTTGGTTCATGGGTCAAGAAACTCTACCATTCTAAATTTCAAAACGATTGGATGTAAAATACAGCTTCTAAAGGTCTAAAGGGCCAAATCGGACGAAAGATATATATGGGAGCTATATCTAAATCTGAACCGATTTCAACCAAATTCAATAGCGATCTTAACAGCCGCGAAATACTCTAAACTGCAAAATTTCAGAACGATCGGAGTGAAATTGCGACCTGTAGTCGACGAACAACTTTACATGGACAGACGGACGGACGGATCGACTCAGCTAGTGATTCTGAGTCGATCGGTATACTTTAAGGTGGGTCTAGCTGCGTTATTTTCAGGTGTTACAAACAAACTTATAATACCCTGTACCACAGTGTGGTGTAGGGTATAATGATTTCGGGCAAGTGGCCGGCTGGCTCAAATAAATTCCAGCCGAGAGGCCCAAATACCACTTTCTGCAGCATTTGGGTAATGTATGCCCCGAATATTCTCTTCCAAGGCGTCAATCGTGTCGGGTTTGTCTGCGTAGACAAGCGACTTCACATAACTCCACACGCAGAATACAGTTTGGTTGCCTCAACCGAATTATTTGCCAACCGAATTTTGGTAGTTCTGTCTGCTATCATGCGATTCCAACATTTTGGTTGTGGTATACTTCTGCTTCCATATTGACAACAATCATATTTGGTCGCACCAACTACAGAAATGGTGGCTAAAATTATCTGTTGCATGTTGCCACAACCAATTGTTTTAAAAAATTGGTTGTTCTGACAATTTGTCAGCTATATACTACCGACATTTAATTAAAAACAGTCATATACTACCGACAATTAATTAAAAACAGTTTTCATTAATTTGTATTTTATTTATTGAACAACAAACCAAACAATTCATAACATATTCTGCATTCCACACATTATTATCCACACGAGATTATTTCTGACTACATATACCGTTCTTGAACAAAATGTTGAAGATTTATTTATGTCGAGTAATTTTATTTTTTGTTTTTCATGTATCAGCAAAAGAACAGCAACCAATATTTCGGTTGTATTTCTCAAAATACATTTAATTATTCTAAATTTGGGAAATTATTGGGATAACCAAAAAACGATTATTTATTAATATTTTTTCTGTTGTAGTAACCAATTATTCGTTGCAATAATAATCTTTGGTCTATTGATACAATTTCTGTTGTCAAGAATAAAATATTGGTTGTCACAACCAAAAATCGATTATATGTACTATAATGAAAGTTTAAAATTGGTTACCACAACTAACCGAGTGTCAATGTAAAACAATCTTAACTCGATTGATACAACCATCGATTTACTTGCAAGCATTTTCATTTGATCGTATCCATGTTATTATTGTTGTTTCAACTATTTATATATAAATACCACCGACACACGGTGTAGGCAATATACTTTCTGTTGCTAGCACTATTTTTATACCCTCACTTTAGTGTGACGAGGGTATATATCATTTGCTACGGAAAAAAGTGTAACACATCGAAGGAGTGATCTAAGACCCTAAGTATGTTCGGAGGAAATCCGTTTTGGGTCATTTTAAGTCGAATGAGCAATGTCCGTCCGTCTGTCTGTCTGTCTGTCTGTCTGTCTGTCTGTCTGTGTGTCTGCTGGCTGGTGCGCACGATAACTCTCGAAAGGAGTAACCGATTGACTTCAAATTTGGTATGTGGTAATATTTTGATCTATCTCCGGATGAGTTCGAAGATGGGCCATATTGGTCTACTCCTTCTGGTACCTCCCACACAAAGGGTTAAAATTTAGTGTAATATTGATTCTTTAATAACTTCTATACTACTTATTCGAATCTTTTGAAATTCTGCACATAATATTAGTATATTAGTCGCTATTAACTCGAGAAAAATGGGTGAAGTTGGCATGCCCCTTTTGGTACCTCCCACACAAATGGACCATTTTGCATCAAAATTTAACTGCTTATAACTTTAATACAAGTGCATAAAAACGCTTGAAATTTTCTACAGTATAATGTTTTTGTAGCGCCTATAGTCCGGTAAAAAATGGGCATCATTGTACAGCCCCTTTTGGTACCGCCCACACAAATGGCCCGTTTCGTACCAAAGTAAACGGCTTGTAACTTTAATACCACTGCATACAAATACTTGAAATTTTGTACAGTGTAATGCTGTTGTAGTGCCTATAGTCCTGTAAAAAGTGGGCGTTATCACCCCGCCTCTTTTTGTACCTCCCACACAAAATGACCAAATCATACCAAAATTACACAGCTCGTAACTTTAATATACCAGTGCACACAAACGCTTATAGTTCAGCACAATGCAATTTTTTTAGAATGTACTGTTTACCGAAAAATATGTGTATTTGGAAAACACCTTCTGGTACCTCCCACACAAATTGACAGATTTATTGGTGTAATGTTATATATTACATTACTCACAAAGTGAGGGTATACCTTAGTCGGTTTACCCGACTGAAACTTTCTTACTTGTTTTAATGTTACAATCGAATTCCAACCAATTATTTTCGTGGGTCCACAAAAAATAGTCCAGCGGTGTTAAATCGCACGATCTTGAAGGTCACGCAACAGGCCCACGACGCGAGAAAATGACCTCACCAAAAGTTTCCCTCAATAAATCGATGGTTTAGTTGGCTGTATGGCATGTAGCGCCGTCTTGTTGGAACCAAAGGTCGTCCACATCAGCATCCTCAGGCACGAAAAAGTCATTAATCATGGCTCTATATCGTTCCCCATCGACTGTAACATTATGTCCGGTTTCTTTCTTGAAGAAATATGGGCCAATGATTCCCTCTGTCCCTATAGCACACCAAACAGTGACTTTTTGTGGATGTTGTGACTGTTTGTGGCGTCTGAACAATGGCTTGTGGATTACACAGTGCGACAATCCAAAAACCGCGATAGTGTTTTTCTTGTAGGTCTTGGCGAGTAAAACAACGTTTGTTGTACGAAATTTCCCGGACAACCCCAAAATCCGGATTTACGGGTAAAAAACCGATTTTCTGGTCTTTTTCACTTGAACGCCTTTAACTCTGTTAATTATTAACCGATTTTCAATATACAAACGAATTTTGAAAGAAGAGAATTAGACCTTTCGAACGATATATAGCTTTATACCGCTACCGCTTTATATAAACGATATGTTTATATAAAGCGGTAGGAATATAAATTTAGTTGTCCCACAACCAAATTTTTTCATTTGTTTCCCTCATTTTCTAGTTTAGGCAGTGTTTTTACCAATAATTTTGTGAAATGAACTCACGATTAATTGATTTACATATATAGTATATTTTATAAGGAAAAAATGCAACCAGTCTCTTAAAAATCCGTTTGCAATTGACTGAGTTATAAAAGTTTCATTAAAACTAAATGTGGACATAAATACTACGTAGCTTTTGACGATGATGATGAGTCAAAAACAAGTAAGAAAGTTCAGTCGGACAAACCAACTAAACCTTGAGTCCCAAAAAAATATTAGTAACTTTATTTATTTTGTTGTTTTAATTAAATTAGTATCAATTTAAATTTAAATTATTAAATTATTTAAAATATTAGTAAATTTATTTATTTTTATGTTAAAATTAAATTATTATCAATTTAAATTGCATTTAATAACTTTAAAGTATGTACTGGTATTAAAGTTTTAAACTGTTGACTTTTGGAGTAAAATGGTCCATTTGTGTGGGGGGTATCAAAAGGGGCGTGCCAATAACGGCCACTTTTCTCTAGACTCTACGTACTATTAAAGCACTGCACTGTACGAAATCTTAAGTATTTGTATGCGCTGGTATTAAAGTAAAAGCTGTTAACTTTTGTTACAAATTTCATTTGTGTGGGAGGTACCAAAAAAGGCGTGGCAATAATGTCCATTTTCACTGTATTGTATGTACTATTAAACCATTACACTGAACAAATGAAATTTCAAGTCTTTGTACGCACTGGTAATAATGTTATAAGCTATTAACTTTTGGTTCAAAAGTGTCTATTTGTGTGGAAGGTACCAAAAGAGGCGTGGCAATTTCGTCCATTTGTCTCGAGCTAATAGTGACTAATAAACTAACATTGTGTGTAGAATTTCAGAGGATTCAAATAAGTAGTATAGAAGTTATTAAATAATTAATATTTTACTAACTCCCCTTTGCGAGGGAGTTACTAGAAGGAGTGGACCAATATTGCCCATCTTCGAACTTAGCCGGAGATAGAAGAAAATATTACCACATAACAAATTTGAAGTCAATCGGTTCCTCCTTTCGATTGTTATCGTGAGCACCAGCCAGCAGACAGACAGACAGACAGACCGACAGACGGACGGACATTGCTCATTCGACTTAAAATGACCCAAAACAGATATCCGCCGAATATACTTAGGGTCTTAGGCCACTCCTTCGTTGTGTTACAATTTTGGCTCGTAGCAAATGAGCCTCCTCTCTAAGGTGAGGGGATAATGAAACACTCAATCAAGCATTATTGAGTTGAATGGCCAAAACTAGTGTTTATGTACCGATTTAGTTTTAATGAAACTTTAATAACTCAGTCAAATGCAGACGGATTTTTAAGAGACTGGTTGAATTTTTTTCCTTATAAAATATACTATATATATTTATTAATCAATTAAACGGTTGGTTATTTCACACAATAATTGGTGAAAACATTGCCTAAACTATAAAATGATGAAAACAAATGAAACCAGTAAGGAAAGGCTAAAGTCGTGCGGTGCCGACTATATAATACCCTACACCACTCTCGTAATATTGAATAACTCTGATATATAAATTTTGTAATTCATGTATAAATTGTTTACATAAATTTACTTTTAGGACATTTTATACTTAAATAATACCCTGTACCACAGTGTGGTGTAGGGTATAAAAACGATTCGATCTAAAGAGCCAAATCGGATGAAACATATATATGGGTGCTATAGCTAAATCTTAACCGATTTTCTTCAAATTCGGTAGTGTTGGTTCATGGATCAAGAAATCTACCATTCTAAATTTCAACACGATTGGATGTAAAATACAGCTTTTATAGGACTAAAAGGCCAAATCGGACGAAACATATATATGGGAGCTATAGCTAAATCTTAACCGATTTTCTTCAAATTCGGCAATGTTGGTTCATGGATCAAGAAACTCTACCATTCTAAATTTCAAAACGATCGGATGTAAAATACAGCTTCTATAGGACTAAAGGGCCAAATCGGACGAAACATATATATTGGGAGCTATAGCTAAATCTTAACCGATTTTCTTCAAATTTGACAATGTTGGTTCATGGATCAAGAAACTCAACCATTCTAAATTTCAAAACGATCGGATGTAAAATACAGCTTCTATAGGACTAAATGACCAAATCGGACGAAAGATATATATGGGAGCTATATCTAAATCTGCACCGATTTTCTTCAAATTCGGCAATGTTGGTTCATGGATCAAGAAACTCTACCATTCTAAATTTCAAAACGATCGGATGTAAAATACAGCTTCTATAGGACTAAAGGGCCAAATCGGACGAAACATATATATGGGAGCTATAGCTAAATCTTAACCGATTTTCTTCAAATTCGGCAATGTTGGTTCATGGATCAAGAAACTCTACCATTCTAAATTTCAAAACGATCGGATGTAAAATACAGCTTCTATAGGACTAAAGGACCAAATCGGACGAAAGATATATATGGGAGCTATATCTAAATCTGAACCGATTTTTTTCAAGTTCGGCAATGTTGGTTCATGGATCAAGAAACTCTACCATTCTAAATTTCAAAACGATCGGATGTAAAATACGGCTTCTATAGGACTAAAGGGCCAAATTGGACGAAACATATATATGGGAGCTATAGCTAAATCTTAACCGATTTTCTTCAAATTCAGCAATGTTGGTTCATGGATCAAGAAACTCTACCATTCTAAATTTCAAAACGATCGGATGTAAAATACAGCTTCTATAGGACTAAAGGGCCAAATCGGACGAAAGATATATATGGGAGCTATATCTAAATCTGAACCGATTTCAACCAAATTCAATAGCGATCTTAACAGCCGCGAAATACTCTAAACTGCAAAATTTCAGAACGATCGGAGTGAAATTGCGACCTGTAGTCGACGAACAACTTTACATGGACAGACGGACGGACGGACGGACAGACATCGTTAAATCGACTCAGCTAGTGATTCTGAGTCGATCGGTATACTTTAAGGTGGGTCTAGCTGTGTTATTTTAAGGTGTTACAAACATCTGCCGTGAAACAAACTTATAATACCCTGTACCACAGTGTGGTGTAGGGCATAAAAATGTGTTTATGGGACAAATAAACCTATATTTCTACAGCTTTAAATAAATGAAATATATATTCGAAAGTTCTAATTATCTTCTTCCATAATCCGACGCCAACCATTTCATCAAGTTTCGAAACATTTGTATAGAAGTCAAAATAGTTTATATTTCCTAACACAGTACAGCATTTTCAGCTCATTGATTTAGGACTCCATTCTAAGAGTTGGACGTGAAAGTAGCCCCAAAAATAAGAACTTCTGCATCATTCGTCAAGTTGGCTCCATTAATAATTTAATGGTCATACGTATTTTTTTTTCAAGGTGGATTTCCTATTCAATATTTACAACTTTGCTTCAGACACAAAAGAGATATTCTGTACGGTATACCGAGGCATAATCGTATTAAAATATAGAAAAATTGCATAAAATTCATCTTGAGAAAAAAAAATCGTATGACCATTAAATTATTAATAAATTATAACTTGACTAAACGAATGATGCAGAAGTTCTTTTTCTTTCACGTCCAATTCTCAGAAATGGGTCCCAAAATCATGTGTTGTACTGTGTTATTTTACGTTCCTGCTTTCTGAACCGAAATGCCATGTACCAAAATTGTTATAGCTTGCTTAATTTTTAACGCAGTGACATAGAAATGCATGAGAGTCGTATAAACATCATGGGAAACCATCTGGAATGAAAAGTTTGTAACATTTCAGCCCCGTTTTTACTCAAAACAAAAAATGCATTTTTCTCCAATCATATAAAATGGCGTATGGAACAAGATAGCATTAAGCCGACTATATGTAAAGACTTTCGGTTATCGTTAATACACAGTTTAGTTGTCTCACAATTTCATTTATGTCGAAAGAATTTTATCTTTAAGTGTCTTTAATCCTTTTACATGTCGGTTATTATATTGAAATTGTAGATTCTAGGGAAACCTACATCATTGTCGTATATTGCCATAATATCCATTAAAATTATTATATATAAATGCGATTAATATTTCGTAGAATTCGGTATCTGAATTATTTTCATGTGGATACTCGACAAGAGTTTTTCAGTAGCATCAGACTACAGTACACGAAGGCAGTGTTGCCAGACGAATTTGACTACAAATCGTCAAAATGGGGGCACAAAAATCGTCAAATCGTCAAAATTAAATTTCAAAATCGTCAATACCAAAAACTAAAAGTTATATAACACTTTTGATTTTTTTTTCATACAAGGCGCATGTTTCAGAGACAGATATGTATTAATAGGAACTTTCACATGATTGTTGATGTTCCTCATTGTGCAATTTTATTCAAATTCGTCGAAAATATATTTTTGTATTTTTTTTATTTTCATTAAAAATTCCTTTCAAATTGTGATAAATTAATACCTCTGCGCCAGAAAAGATTTTATAGAGGCTCTTATACAAAGCAATTTCATAGGATTGAAAATTTGCCGTATTAGTCCATATTTCGATATACACTTCATACAAAGATCCCAATTGATTTAATATCTTTACGTCATAGAAGCAACAAACTCCATTTTCATGTAGATTAATGTAGGCTCGTACAAAGATTGCACTAGATTGGACTGCTTGGCGTATTAGAAACTAAAATTCCAATCGATTGGGCTACAATTCGGCATAATGTACTTTATTTTACCCAGAACCATCTCAAGGTTCGAAGTCAAGGCTCCAAGAAAAACAAATTCCTACCAATTGGGCTTAAAAATGATGAAACTGAAACGATTCGTTGGAATACTGACATATTGCACCTGTTCCACAAAAGGGTAACAACTCAAAATTTATAAATTTTGCTTTTTTGCAATAAAACAACATGCAATGACAATTTCTACCCACTGCAAAAAATTTCCATTGATTTTTCTCCTTTTTCATAATAAAAAACCTATGTTTTTTCTATGTTTTCAGAATAAAGTCTTTAGATTCAACTAAAGAGTTACATTTTGAATTGTCTCCAAGTGCTTAAGCAAATCGAACCGTTGATTTAGTTGATTCAGTTAAAAAGGAGCAATTCAAAATAATACCACTCTTTGTATACAAAATTTTTCAGTAAAAGAGTAACAACTCAAAAAAGTTGTTATTTTTCTATAATCAAAAAAAAAAAGAAAAAGCGTTATTTTACTATGATATTTTCTTGCAACGACATATTCTTGTTTTGAAATATATTATTAATATTAACGGAAACCGTTTTTTGTCCTCTACTGAAATTTTTAAAATTTTGAGTTGTTACCCTTTTGTGGAACAGGTGCGATATATCTATTCTAGGTCTAGGTATTTTTATACCCTCACTTTAGTCTACGAAAAAAAGTGTAACACATCGAAGGAGTGAGCTAAGACCCTAAGTATGTTCGGCGGATATTCGTTTTGGGTCATTTTAAGTCGAATGAGCAGTGTCCGTCCGTCTGTCTGTCTGCTGGCTGGTGCGCACGATAACTCTCAAAAGGAGTAACCGATTGACTTTAAATTTGGTACGTGGTAATATTTTTTCTATCTCCGGCTAAGTTCGAAGATGGGCCATATTGGTCCACTCCTTCTAGTACCTCCCCCACAAAGTGTTAAAATGTTGTGAGATATTGAATCTTTAATAACTGCTATACTACTTATCCGAATCTTCTGAAATTCCACACATAGCATTAGTTTATTAGTCGCTATCAGCTGGAGAAAAATGGAACAATTTGCTGCGCCCCTTTTGGTACCTCCCACACGAATCTACCATTTTGCACCAAAGTTAACAGCTTATAACATTAATACCAGTGTATAAAAATACGTGAAATTTTATACAGTGTAATGCTTTTATAGTGTCTATAGCTCTGTGAAAAATGGACTCTTTTGCCACGCCCCTTTTGGTACCTCCCACACAAAGGTACCTTTTTGCACCAAAAGTTAACAGCTTATAACATTAAAACCAGTGTATAAAAATACTTGAAATTTTGTACAGTGTAATGTTTTTATAGTGTCTATAGCCCTGTGAAAAATTGGCGTTATTGCCACGCCCCTTTTTCTACCTCCCACACAAAATGCCCAAATCATACCACAATTTAATGTCTCATAACGTTAATCCAGTGCAAATAAGCGCTTATAATTCAGCGCAGTACCTTCTGGTACCTCCCAAACAAATTGACAGAATAATTCGTTTAATATTCCATATTACATTTCTCACAAAGTGAGGGTATGTATACCTTAGTCGGTTTACCCGACTGAAACTTTCTTACTTGTTTATTATGTCATTAAATGTGATCGTCATCCAACATTTGAGAAGTTTTCTAAAACTAACGTACGGAATAATCCTCTTGATGAATTTGTTCGTCACCATGACGAATCTCTGTTTCCAAAAACTTTCGCCCTAAGAATGATCGCATTTCATCCCTACGATGAATCGAGTTCATTACCACGACGAATCCCATCCATCACCACGACGATGTTCGTCATTAATTATTAGATCTTTTAAATTAAACTTTTACAACAAATTATTTAACTAAGGTAATCAGAACGCATGTAGAACAGTACAATTAAGCACAAACTATAAATTGATTGATTCGTTTTCTCATATTTTCAGCAAAATGGCCAAATAAATCTTTTCGTCGTGGGAATGAAACCTTATCGTTCCCTCGACGAATTTCATAATCACCAAAAAACATAGCTTGATGTCGTGTGCGTTCTATTGACGTACAAAAACGTCACATTTACTAAACATTTCGTCGACAGTACGAAGATATATTGACGAAACTTATCCGTCATGCCGAGGAACGGGTTCTCTATCAGTGTATAAGCAATATTTGTTAGGTTTTCCTTACATTTTTCATATCACTAAAAATCGTCATTTCGGGGCAAAAACCCGTCAAATCGTCATGTCCTATTTTTTGGCTCCAAAAATCGTCAAAATGACGATAAATCGTCATTTCTGGCAACACTGGTAAAAGGATTTATATTTTCCATTACATTTCACTTCAATTAAGATTATAATTAAAATTCGTATGAAATTACAGTTTTTCGTTGAATTACCCGTCACACTGTGCACCATCGAGCTTTATGGTATGGTGCGTCCGTCCACGCAACTATAGTTGCACATTGTCGCCCCCACACCCACACCCAGACCCCCTTCCTTTTCACACATATGACAACGATGACAGTTTCATAACAAAAAGCCATCTCTCTGCATGCAACAAAAGTCAATCACCAGCCATAAAGGTTAACTAACACTTAAATAAAATTAATTAAAACTCAAACACTTGCAATTCAAAGCTCAGTTGTTAGTATTAATATTCCAATGTCCATAAGAAATGCCTAAATAAATTAGCATTTAACAATAGCTACGTTTTACAAATTTTATTCTCAAACGAGTTAGTCGTTTTGACAATTAAGGCAAAGGCATCTGAATGTTAGTGAGTTGGTGTAATTCTCAGTTAGTTAAATCGCATTGTTTATTTGTGTGTCATGACAACGAGAATCTGGTCATGATAGAATTATGGTCATAATTCAGATTTAAAATAGAGCCAAAAAAGTTAAAATTGAATTTACGATGTACCGTTCTGCGTCATAAGCCGCTTGTAATGTCCTTTTTCGTCCTGCAGAGAGGATGTTAGAAAAAATAGGGTTGTGCGGAGATGATAGAAGTTTCGTTACATGACTGCATATTGCAGAAATTTCTAAATAAATAAATATATATATATATATATATATATATGTATATATATATTTCATATTTAGTAAAATAAGATAAAACGCTTCTGTTGTAAAAATACATTTGTATATACATAGTGATCTGCACATTCAGAACAATATTCAAATCAGAATTTTTAGTGAATAACATAGTACAGCATTTTTCAGCTCATTGATTTGGGACTCAATTCTGAGAATTGGAGTTGAAAAAAGCCCCAAAAATAAGAACTTCTGCATCATTCGATTAGTCAAGTTGGCTCAATTAAAAATTTAATGGCCATACGATTTTTTTTGCTCAAATTGGATTTGTAGCACTTTTTCTATATTTTAACACGGTTATATCTCGGTATACCGTAGGGAATATATCGTCTGTTTCTCAAGCAAAGTTTTAGATATTGAATAGGGAAACAAATGCGGAATAAACCTGTCCGAAGAAAGCGAATCCAGTGCTTTAAAAATTGAAAAAATTCCTATTTTTATACCCTCACTTTAGTGTGACGAGGGTATATATCATTTGCTACGGAAAAAAGTGTAACACATCGAAGGAGTGACCTAAGACCCCAAGTATGTTCGGCGGAAATCCGTTTTGGGTCATTTTAAGTCGAATGAGCAATGTCCGTCTGTCTGTCTGTCTGTCTGTCTGTCTGCTGGCTGGTGCGCACGATAACTCTCGAAAGGAGTAACCGATTGACTTCAAATTTGGTATGTGGTAATATTTTTTTCTATCTCCGGCTAAGTTCGAAGATGGGCCATATTGGTCCACTCCTTCTGGTACCTCCCCCACAAAGGGTTAAAATGTTGTGAAATATTGATTCTTTAATAACTGCTATTATACGTATTCGAATCTTCTGAAATTCCACACATAGTATTAGTTTGTTAGTCGCTATCAACTCGAGGAAAATGGGCGAAATTGCCACGCCCCTTTTGGTACCACACAAATGCACCATTTTGCACTAAAAGTTAAAAGCTTATAACATTAATACCAGTGTATAAAAATACTTGAAATTTTGTACAGCGTAATGTTTTTATAGTGCTTACAGTCCATTGATAAATGGGCGTTATTGTCACACCCCTTTTGGTACCTCTCCCACAAAGGTGCCATTTTGCACCAAAAGTTAACAGTTTATAACATTAATATCAGTATATACAATTACTTGAAATTTTGTACAGTGTAATGCTTTTATAATGCCTATAGTCCAGTGAAAAATGAGAGTTATCACCACGCCCCTTTTTGTACCTCCCACACAAAATGGCCAAATTATACCACAATTTAATATCTCAACGTTAATATACCAGTCCATATAAACGGTTACAATTCGGCACAGTAAAGTATCTACTGTTCAGCGAAATATAGGGGTATTTCTTAAACCCCTTCTGGTTTCTCCCACAAAAATTGACAGAATAATTTGTGTAATATTCAATATTACATTACTCACAAAGTGAGGGTATACCTTAGTCGGTTTACCCGACTGAAACTTTCTTACTTGTTTTACCATTTTTCACCTTTTTTGCTCAACAACTGTAGCAAAAATCGTCCAATTTTAGGCACTTGTTATTTTCCATACTGAAACGTTTAATGCTTTTCTGCTTTTTTAATTGTTTTTCGCTCTAAATTATAAATTGAAATTAAAAAATTTTACTTTTCACGTTCGTCGGCACCAGTTGAATGACAAAAATCGATCAATGAACACCTATAAATACTACGTATTTTTCAATATTTTTCTGACAGGTACTTATCATTATGAATTAGTTCACGCACGTGTGCGCTTAAAATTTTTCAAAACTTTAGAAAAAACAAGTAAGAAAGTTTCAGTCGGGTAAACCGACTAAAGTATACCCCCACTTTGTGAGTAATGTAATAAATAACATTACACTAATTAATCTGTCAATTTGTGTGGGAGGGCTTTACCAAATACGTACACCAATTTTTCGGTAAACAGAATATTCTTTAAATACATTGCATTGTGCAGAACTATAAGCGTTTATGTGCACTGGTATATTAACGTTACGAGCTATTCAATTTTGGTGTGATTTGGTCATTTTGTGTGGGAGATGCAAAAAGGGCGTGGACTGTAGGCACTATAACAGAATTACACTGTACAAAATTTCAAGTATTTGTATGCACGGTCCATTTGTGTGGGAGGTACCATACAATAATGCCCATTTTTCACCGGACTATAGGCGCTACAAAAATATTATACTGTATAAAATTTCAAATATTTTGATGCACTTGTATTAACGTTATAAAAGAAATTCAATTTTGATGCAAAATGGTCCATTTGTGTGGGACGTAGCAAAAGGGGCATGTCAACTTCGCCCATTTTCTCGCGGTGATAGCGGCTAGTAAAATAATACAATGTGAGGATTCTAATAAGCAATATAGATGTTATTAAAGAATCATATTTTACTAAATGTTAACCCTTTGTGTGGGAGGTATCAGAAGGAGTGGACCAATATGGCCCATCTTCGAACTTAGTCGGAGATAGAAAAAAATATTAGCGTATACCAAATTTGAAGTCAATCGGTTACTCCTTTCGAAAGTTTGTTGCAGGTTGTTTGTGATTGCATATGCGCCTATAGAGGTCGCTTCAGAATATGTGTTTTCAGCCATATGTAGATACAAAATTTTAAAAGCAATTTAGCATAAACTTTTCAGTTATTGTTATATTTTGAAGAGAAATCATCACTGCACAAATTTAAGCAATCAGTTCATAATTTGTTACAGCCACCCTATAGAGGTCGCTCCAAAATATACATGTTTAAGCCATAAATACCACATTTTCTAAGCCTTTTGACTGAATCTATGCAGTTTGTATTTAATTGAGGCAATAATTCATCGCAGTAAAATTTTTTAAATCAGTTCATATTTATTCATATCAATTCATAGATGTCGCTCCCAAAAAAGGCTTATTTATGCCATAAACACCACTTTTTCTACCGACTACGCTTTGATACCCTTTTGAATTAAAGAAAATTACGAGGGAAAAAATGTTGGGATTATCACTTCCACGTAAAAATGGTGGTTTATTAACTGTCGTTAGTCATTAGAAAAGCGTAAAAAATAAGAAAAACATTTTTGTTCCAGTTTCTTAAAATCGATTGATAAATATATAAATTATGACCCATAATTAAAAGTAATGGAAATTAAAAAAAATATTTTTCGTATTTTTATACCCTATACACCATAGGATGGGGGGTATATTCATTTTGCCACTACGTTTGTAACACCTCTAAATATTGATCTGAGACCCCATAAAGTATATATATTCTTAATCGTCTTATAATTCTATGACAAATTAGCTATGTCCGTCTGTTGTAATCACGCTACAATCTATAATACTTGAGCTAGATTGCTGAAAGTTGGTACAGATGCTTCTTATAGCTACAGGTAACTTGGGATGGAAAATGTGCAATATCGGTCCATATTTCGATATAGCCCCCATATATAGCTTCTTACTTATTGTGATTCCTACTGTTCTCATCTACTCTATATTTACCATATTTGTATACCCTCCACCATAGGATGGGGTTATATTCATTTTGTCACTCCGTTTGTAACACCTCTAAACACTGATCTGAGACCCCATAAAGTATATATATTTTTAATCGTCGTAAAATTCTAAGACGATTTAGCCATGTCCGTCTGTCCGTCCGTCCGTCTGTGGTAATCACGCTACAGTCCGCAATAATAGAGCTACGTTGATCAAATTTGGTACAAATACTTCTTATAGTTGCAGGTTGTTTGGGTTTGCAAATGGGCCATATCGGTCCATATTTAGATATATCTCCCATATATAGCATCTAACTTGTTGTGATTCCTACAGTTCTCATCTACTATATTTTTTTTGTGTTTATCGGTGTTATTTTCTTTAGGTTTGAGTTATTTTGTGAGGTCACGTGCTATCCATGGTGGAGGGTATATAAGATTCGGCAAGGCCGAACTTAACGCTTTTACTTGTTGAAATTCCTACTGTTCTCATATACATTTTTCATATTTTATACCCACCATCCTATGGTGGATGGAGGGTATATGTGAACACCTCTGTTTGTAACACCTCTAAATATTGATCCGAGACCCCATAAAGTATATATATTCTTAACCCTTGGACAAACACATGGCATATATCATTTTTGAGCTTTAATTAAACATACTTCTAGTTTAGGTAGATACCTGTATTTCCCGGTAGCCGCCTAAAATATTGTTGGCTTTATATCTGAAACAAATTCTAAAATGTCGTTCCAACACGACGAAAACTGCAAAAGAAAAAAGTCCCTCCTCGAACAAACACATATGCCCCTATACAATTTGTATGAAATAAATTATTATTATAAACATTTTGGGTTGTTTTTCTGTGAATTCAATGCAGATGTTTACTTACAGGTAGTTTCTGTGTTATTATACCCTACACCACACTGTGGTACAGGGTATTATAAGTTTGTTTCACGACAGATGTTTGTAACACCTGACAATAACACAGCTAGACCCACCTTAAAGAATACCGAACGACTCAGAAGCACTAGCTGAGTCGATTTAACGATGTCCGTCCGTCCGTCTGTCTGTCTGTTTATGTAAAGTTGTTCGTCGACTACAGGTCGCAATTTCACTCCGATCGTTCTGAAATTTTGCAGTTTAGAGTATTTCGCGGCTGCTAAGATCGCTATTGAATTTGGTTGAAATCGGTTCAGATTTAGATATAGCTCCCATATATATCTTTCGTCCGATTTGGCCCTTTAGTCCTATAGAAGCTGTATTTTACATCCAATCGTTTTGAAATTTAGAACGGTAGAGTTTCTTGATCCATGAACCAACATTGCCAAATTTGAAGAAAATCGGTTAAGATTTAGCTATAGCTCCCATATACATGTTTCGTCCGATTTGGCCCTTTAGTCCTATAGAAGCTGTATTTTACATCCGATCGTTTTGAAATTTAGAATGGTAGAGTTTCTTGATCCATGAACCAACATTGCCGAATTTGAAGAAAATCGGTTAAGATTTAGCTATAGCTCCAATGTATATGTTTCGTCCGATTTTGCTCTTTAGTCCTGTAGAAGCTGTATTTTACATCCAATCATTTTGAAATTTAGAATGGTAGAGTTTCTTGATCCATGAACCAACACTACCGAATTTGAAGAAAATCGGTTAAGATTTAGCTATAGCTCCCATATTTATGTTTCGTCCGATTTGGACATTGAGTCCTATAAAAGCTATATTTTACATCCAATCGTTTTGAAATTTAGAATGGTAGAGTTTCTTGATCCATGAACCAACATTGCCGAATTTGAAGAAAATCGGTTAAGATTTAGCTATAGCTCCCATATATATGTTTCGTCCGATTTTGCTCTTTAGTCCTGAAGAAGCTGTATTTTACATCCAATCATTTTGAAATTTAGAATGGTAGAGTTTCTTGATCCATGAACCAACACTACGGAATTTGAAGAAAATCGGTTAAGATTTAGCTATAGCTCCCATATATATGTTTCGTCCGATTTGGCCCTTTAGTTCTATACAAGCTGTATTTTACATCCAATCGTTTTGAAATTTAGAATGGTATAGTTTATAGATCGATGAACCAACACTACCGAATTTGAAGAAAATCGGTTAAGATTTAGCTATAGCTCCCATATATATGTTTCGTTCGATTTGGCCCTTTAGTTCTATAGAATCTATATTTTACATCCAATCGTTTTGAAATTTAGAATTGTAGAGTTTCTTGATTCATGAACCAACATTGCCGAATTTGAAGAAAATCGGTAAAGATTTAGCTATAGCTCCCATATATATGTTTCATCCGATTTGACTCTTTAGATCCAATCGTTTTTATACCCTACACCACACTGTGGTACAGCCCAGCAAAATTTCTCATTACCAAATAATCCGACGAGTAAGCAAAGTTCGATAATGGTAAGTACTTATTATTTAGCCACTTTTCTCATTATTTTAACATGGGGATGTCATTGGAGGAAAGTACTTCCCAAAAGCATACAATAAAGTAGCATAATAAGTACTTATTTGTAGCATAGGCATACCACATTTTAAGTACTTGAGCATTACCAATATGTCATAAAATAAGTAGCAGATATGAAGAAATGGCCATTTAAAGGTACTTATTGCACATTGTCGCGCATTTTTCTTGAAACAAAAAATTTCATTATGCCAGATACGAATTTCTGAACCCATACCTCCATGTAAAAAATTCTTCAACGGTCTAACATTATACGATATACGAGTACATAAATATTTATGGTATTTTTATTCAAATCTGCAACATGTTGAAAAATAAATAAATCTTGTACAATAACCTACATACATATAGCCAAAATTGCATTATATCAAAAATTGCCACAATGATTTTGATAGCAAAAAATCACTTATTTCTGTTGTTATTGGTAAGTCATTATTAATAAGCCGAAAGTAATGCAGCGAATAAAGAGATGTCATTATTTGGTAACGCATGGAATAATGACAGGTACTTACCAAGATTTTGCTGGGCGGGTATTATTTAAGTATAAAATGTCCGAAAAGTAAACTTATTTAATCAATTATACATGAATTACAAAATTTATATATCAGAGTTATTCAATATTACGAGAGTGGTGTAGGATATTATATAGTCGGCACCGCCCGACTTTAGCCTTTCCTTACTGGTTTTTCTCTTATTTCTTTCTTTCGTTTGTGATTTTGGTTTTGAGTTCTGTTAGTTTATTATTGAATGCTGAACATACAACATCGACAGTCCGAAATATAAATTTTTTGTGCGGAAACTAAAGTGAAATTATTACTATTATTATGGCAGAGGATTTATAATTCAGCGTTACAGCGTGATTTCGCACTACGCACAGAAGCAGACGAAGAACTAGATTTATTTGAAGACCAAAGCGGTGAAAACACGGATTTTGAACACGAAGATGACGCCTCGGACATTGAATATGAATTGGAAATTGAAGCAAATGAAATATTCGACAGCGATGAAGAATCCGAAGAAGAAAGTGAGAATGCACCAACTCAAGCTGCAGACGGTTTTTTGCTTGGAAAAGATTGTTCCAAGTGGAGTTCAGCTGAACCCGCTACAGTGAGATTCCGCCAGCACAACATCATGCGTTTCGGAGGTGGAACAAAAACAAACCTGACCACTCCGCTTGTGGTGTTCACAACAGAAATTGAAGCAAATGAAATATTCGACAGCGATGAAGAATCCGAAGAAGAAAGTGAGAATGCACCAACTCAAGCTGCAGACGGTTTTTTGCTTGGAAAAGATTGTTCCAAGTGGAGTTCAGCTGAACCCGCTACAGTGAGATTCCGCCAGCACAACATCATGCGTTTCGGAGGTGGAACAAAAACAAACCTGACCACTCCGCTTGTGGTGTTCACAACAGAAATTGAAGCAAATGAAATATTCGACAGCGATGAAGAATCCGAAGAAGAAAGTGAGAATGCACCAACTCAAGCTGCAGACGGTTGTTTGCTTGGAAAAGATGGTTCCAAGTGGAGTTCAGCTGAACCCGCTACAGTGAGATTCCGCCAGCACAACATAATGCGTTTCGGAGGTGGACCAAAAACAAACCTGACCACTCCGCTTGTGGTGTACACAACATTAGACGCAGCTAAACGTCTTTCGTCGATTGGACTAGCATACGTTGGCACCATTAGATCCAACTAAATGTGTCTTCCCAAAGAAGTGAAAAAAACAGCAAACGGCCAGTGATTTCATCTGTGTTCGGTTTCTATGATAACCTTATATCACTGTGCAGCTACGTTCCAAAGAAGAACAAAGCAGTGAATCTACTATCCATTGTGCACTACATCAAGAAAGTTGAAGGCGTACCAAAAAAACCGGAAGCTATATTATTTTACAATTCAACAAAGGCCGGCGTTGATACAATGGGCCAAATGATAACGCATTACTCCACAAAACGGACAACAAGTCGTTGGCCATTAACGTCATGGGATTAGCCGCTTACATCATATGCAATGAAAATATAGAAGGAATCAGAAAAGAGAAGCGGCGATTGTTCTTGAACTCTCAGAGTAAAAAATTGGTGCTTGCTAGTACTGAAAATCGCATGAACAACAACCATATTTGGGACAACATTTAACCCGTTTGGCCATTGAATCTTTCTTTGGAAGGCCGTTGAACATTCCTAGCAACATGCTGCCTAACCAACAAAGCGGCCCTAGTACACTGAGTTCCAGAAAAGATTGCAGAATTTGTGTCACGCAAGACGAAAAGCTGCGTAGGAAGACACGTTTTTACTGCACCAAATGCAGTAATCCTGTGTGCCAACAACATTCTAAAGTTTATTATACCTGTTTTTCAAGCATTCCACAAAATTAATAAAAAGCAAGTAAAAGCGTTAAGTTCGGCCATGCCGTATCTTATATACCCTCCACCATGGATAGCATGTGACCTCACAAAATAACTCAAACCTAAAGAAAATACCACCGAAAAACACTAAAAACATATTAGATGAAAACAGTAGGAATCACAACAAGTTAGATGATATAAATGGGAGCTATATCTAAATATGGACCGATGAAAATCCCAAGTTACCTGCAGCTATAAGAAGTATCTATACCAAATTTCAGCCACCTAGCTCAAGTATTATAGATTGTAGCGTGATTACAACAGACGGACGGACGGACGGACATGGCTAAATCGTCTTAGAATTTTACGACGATTAAGAATATAAATACTTTATGGGGTCTCAGATCAATATTTAGAGGTGTTACAAACGGAGTGACAAAATGAATATACCCCCCCATCCTATGGCCCTTTTTGCCATACAAATGCATGAAAACGTATAGGGGTCTGGTCAGGCATATGTGTTTGTTCGATGGCTTCAGAATATGTGTTTGACGGGGGGTTAATCGTCCTAAAATACTAAGACGATTTAGCCATGTCCGTCCGTCCGTATTTTGTAATCTCGCTACAATTTATGATACTTGAGCTAGGTGGCTAACATTTGGTATAGCCACTTCTTATATCTTCAGGTCTGTTGTTATCACCCTACAATGTATAATACTAGGTGGCTGAAATTTGGTATAGATACTTCTTATACCTGCAGGTAATTTGGGATTGAGAATGGGCTATATCAGTCCACAGTTTGATATAGCCACATTTTGGTATAGCATCTGTCCGATTTGACTTCTTAACGCCATACAGACAACAAATGTCAACTGATCGGGCTGAAAATTGGTAACTGGGGTTAATTTATACCCGCACCCTCACACGAACAACGAACTTAATCCGTCTTTACTTGTTTAATATACTGTAGTTACCATAAAAGCATTACACTGTATACAATTTTGATTGTTTGTATATGCAGGAATCGAAGTTATAAGCCGTTAACTTTGTGTGTATTAGAGGGACCAAAAGGGGCTTGGTAATAACGCCCATTTTTCTCGTGACTATAGGTACTGTAAAGGCATTCAACTCATCAAACTGAAATCAAGATTATAAGCCGTAAACTTTTTGTGCAAAAAAGTCCATTTGTATGGTAGGTACCAAAAAGCGCGTGGCAATAACGCCCATGTTTCTCCAGATTATAGCGACCAAGAAATTAATACTATGTGTGGAATTATAAAAGATTCTGGGTAGTATTATAGAATTTGTGATATAATCAATATTTCACTAAATTGTTACCCTTCGTGGGGGAGGTACTCGAAGGAGTGAACAAACGTAGTCCATCTGTGACCTTAGCCTGAGATACAAGTATTGACACATATCAAAATTTGGAGGCAATCGGTTACTCCCGTCCAGACAGACAGACAGGCTGACGGACATTGCTGAAATGACTTAAAATGAGCCAAAACGGATTTTCGCAAAATACTCTTGTGGTCTCTTAGGTCATTCCTTCGATGTGTTACACTTTCTGCCTGCAGTATTTATACCCTACACCACACTGTGGTACAGGGTATTACAACTTTGTGAATTTGTTTGTAACACCCAAAAGGAGAAGAAATAGACCCATCGTTTATTATATCGATCGACTTAGAATCATTTTCAGAGTTTATTTAGCTATGTCCGTCTGTCTGTCTGTACATGTATTCTTGTAATCAAAGTACAGGTCGCAATTACGGTCTGATGTCGACGAAACTTAACACATATCTCTTTTTTTGGCCCAAGGACGATTCCTATTGAATTTGGTTAAAATCGGTTCAGATTTACATACAGCTCCCATATATGTATATGTACCTTCGATTTGGCATATATGCATTGTATAAGCAACATTTTTGATCCGATTTGTACAAAAATTGGCACAGAGCTGTAGAGACAATACAAAATTTGGGGACAATGGGTTCAGTTTTAGATATGGCCCCCATATATATGTTACCCCCCATTTGACATGTAAGCGCTGTAGAAACTTTATTTTAAATCCGATCACTGCGAAATTCTGCAGAAAGAGGTTTCTTATTACTTGAAGAAATACTGCCAAATTCGGAGAAAATCGGTTCAGATTTAGATATAGCCCCCATACATATGTTACACCCGATTTGACATGTAAGCGCCGAAGAGACTGAATTTTATAACCGATCAGTACGAAATTTGGCAGAAATAGATTTCTTGTTACATGAAATAACACTGCCAAATTTGAGGAAAATCGGTGCAGATTTAGATATTACCCCCAAATATATGTTACCCTCGATTTGACATGTAAGCGCTGTAGAAACTTTATTTTAAATCCGATCATTGCGAAATTCTGCAGAAAGAGGTTTCTTATTACATGAAGGAATGCTGCCAATTTCGGGGGAAATATGGTCGAAAAACTAAAAGAAAACTAAAGATACTCTCCACGAAAATAGGAATTTTAAAGAAAATGTTTAAAAAAAATGTCTCCTAATATTTTTTTTAATATTTGTTTCGTGTTTAGGGCGCCATATTACACCAGGAAATTTTATGCACAGTCCTTCGACAAAAATGTTGTTGCACAGTGTTACACAGTGTTACACAGTATATTAATGATTATTAATAATTTATTGTTTTGCTTAAGGTCGATTTTGTGCACTTTTTCTATATTTATACCCTACACCACACTGTGGTACAGGGTATTATAACTTTGTGCATTTGTTTGTAACACCCAAAAGGAGAAGAAATAGACCCATCGTTTATTATACCGATCGACTTAGAATCACTTTCTGAGTTGATTTAGCTATGTCCGTCTGTCCGTCTGTCTGTCTGTCTGTCCGTCTATCCGTCTGTCCGTCTGTCCGTCTGTGCATGTATTCTTGTAATCAAAGTACAGGTCGCAAACATGGTCCGATCTCGACGAAACTTTACACATATCTTTTTTTTGGCCCAAGGACGATCCCTATTGAATTTGGTTAAAATCGGTTCAGATTTAGATATAGCCCCCATATATATGTTAGCCCCGATTTGACATATAAGCGCTGTAAAAACTTTAATTTATATCCGATCAGTATGAAATTTGGCAGAAAGAGGTTTCTTATTATATGGATGAACACTATTAAATTTGGAAGAAATCGGTTCAGATTTAGATATAGCCCCATATATACGTTACCCCCGATTTGATATGTAAGCCCTGTAAAAACTTTATTTTATATCCGATCAGTATGAAATTCTTTACACATATCTTTTTTTTGGCCCAAGGACGATCCCTATTGAATTTGGTTAAAATCGGTTCAGATTTAGATATAGCCCCCATATATATGTTAGCCCCGATTTGACATATAAGCGCTTTAAAAACTTTATTTTATATCCGATCAGTATGAAATTTGGCAGAAAGAGGTTTCTTATTATATGGATGAACACTATTAAATTTGGAAGAAATCGGTTCAGATTTAGATATAGGCCCCATATATACGTTACCCCCGATTTGACATGTAAGCGCATTAAAAACTTTATTTTATATCCGATCAGTATGAAATTCGGCAGAAAGAGGTTTCTTATTATATGGCTGAACACTATTAAATTTGGAAGAAATCGGTTCTGATTTAGATATAGCCCCCATATATATGTTACCCCCGATTTGACCTGTAAGCGCTGTAAAACTGTATTTTATATCCGATCAGTGCGAAATTCGGCAGAAAGAGGTTCCTTATTACATGAAGGAATACTGCCAAATTCGGAGAAAATCGGTTCAGATTTAGATATAGCTCCCATATATATGTTACCCCCGATTTGACATGTAAGCGCTGTAGAGACTGTATTCTATATCCGATCAGTACGAAATTCGACAGAAGGAGGTCTTTTTACATGAATAAGTATTCAGGGAAGATCGGTTCAGATTTATATTAAAGCTCCATATATATGTTCCTCCTGATTTGGTATCAAACAAAATTTTCCAGAAAGATGTTTCTCACTTTAGGAACGAATATTGCTTAATTTAGCGATTATTGTTTCAGAATTAGATAATATGTTTCTACCCATTTACCAATTATTTCAAATTATTATGGCAATGACCCTTATCGCATTGTTAGTGAGGTGTAGGGTATTATATAGTCGGCCTCGCCCGACTTTCTGCCTTTCCTTACTGGTTTTTTCTTGGTATACCGTAAGGAATATCTCTTTTGTGTCAGAAGCAGAGTTGTAGATATTGAACAGGAGAAAAAATGCGGAACAAACCTTAATGCTAATGTTAATGCTATCTGTTTTTTCTATATAAAAGAGAATATCTGAAGAAAGGGGTCACTTTGTTCTATTGTGCCGAAAAAGCAAGTATAGAAAACTTAACCATATAATTATACCCTACACCACACTGTGGTACAGGGTATTATGACTTTGTGCATTTGTTTGTAACACCCAGAAGGAGAAGAGATAGACCTTGTTTATCATACCGATCGACTTGTAATCACTTTCTGAGTCGATTTAGCTTTGTCCGTCTGTCTGTCTGTAGATGTATTTTTGTAACCAAAGTACAGGTCGCAATTATGGTCCGATCTCAACGAAACATTGCACATATCTTCCTTTTGGCCCAAGGACGATCCCTATTAAATTTGGTTAAAATCGGTTCAGATTTACATAACCGATTTGTACAAAAATTTACAGAGAGTAGTCTCGTGATACGCTTAGAGATGATACAAAATTTGGGGGAAATCGGTTCAGATTTAGATATAGCCCCCATATATATGTTACCCCCGATTTGACGTGTAAGCGCTGTAGAAACTGTATTTTATATCCGATCAGTACGAAATTCGGCAGAAAGAGGTTTCTTATTACATGAAGGAATACTGCCAAATTCGGAAAAAATCGGATCAGATTTAGATATAGCCCCCATATATATGTTAGCCCCGATTTGACACCTAAACGCTGTAGAGACTGTATTTCATATCCGATCAGTACGGAAATCGGAAGAAAGAGGTTTCGTATTACATGAAGGAATACTGCCAAATTCGGAGAAAATCGGTTCACATTTAGATATATATTTTACCCCCGATTTGAAATTGAAGCGCTGTAGAAACTGTATTTTATATCCGATCACAACGAAATTCGCAGAAAGAGGTTTCTTATTACATGAAGGAATACTGCCAAATTCGGAAAAAATCGGTTCAGATTTAGATATAGCCCCCATATATATGTTAGGCCCGATTTGACAACTAAGCGCTGTAGAGACTGTATTTTATATCCGATCAGTACGAAATTCTACAGAAAGAGGTTTCTATTTTACATGAATGAGTATTCAGGGAAAATCGATTCAGTTTTATATATAACCTCCACATATATGTTCCTCCAGATCTGGTTACAAAGCGCTATAGAAGTTGTACTTTACTTCCGATCATTACAAAATTCTCCAGAAAGATGTTTCTCAATTTAGGAACGAATATTGCTTAATTTAGCGATTATCGATTCAGAATTAGATATACCAATTATTTATTATTTACCCATTTACCAATTATTCCGCAATGACCCTTATCGCATTGTTAGGGAGGTGTAGGGTATCATATAGTCGGTTCCGCTCGACTTTCGGCCTTTCATTACTGGTTTTAAAAATGGATTATGTTTGTAACAGTGGACAAGAAGTTGTTTTGCATAGTGTAATAAGTACGTCTTCATTCAAATTTGGAACATACCCAGTGACTCTCGAAATGCACATATTCAGTAGAGTGTTAAATTAAACCATTTGCAATTTAAGCTAACATCCCCTTGCAATGGAGCAACATTAAAATTAGTCTCAACCTAAGAACCGAACACATTAAATAAGCACCCAGATGTTGTACTTAATACGAACCATTGTCGAGCTCATCATTCCGCATTTGTATCTGTACTCGTATCTATACATTTCGTGGCTGCAGTTGGTTGGTTGGCAGTGTTTGGTTGTGTCTCCGATTGTAACCCAAAACTATGACTACGACTGCGAGTAACTACAACTAATAGTCGTACATCAGGTAATTTTATGCCTCATGAACATGGTGGATCTGTCCAACACCACTACCAATTCACAACGTTCACGTCCCATGGATGTTTGTTGGCCTCTGATATCCGGCTAACGAAGAGATCACACTGACATACTCGTACATGCAGCGAGACCCAGACTTGCATAGATATTATTTGCACACTCCAGTGACAATGCTAATGAAGAGTAGCCTGAAATATGTGTTTTTGCTGCTTCAGCTCCGCCTCAGACTCCAACTCCAGCTCCGGCTTTGGTGACGGTGGTGGCGTTTCGCTGGGGTTTTTTTCCGGGTAACCAGTCCAGTAAAATGCATTTTCTGTCTCATTAAGAGTGTGAAAAAGTACCGGTCAAGTATATTTTACTAGTATCAGGCCATTTTCTCGAGTAACAGTAATTGCAAAAAACAAAGTGCACCAGACAATCCGGTTGTGTTAATGTGGAAATTCTATTACATCAACAGACATCACTCTTCGAACGCGTTGCGAGTCCATTGGACTTTGTTGGATCATATCTAGATGAGGATTTGTGACACTTGAAAAGTAGACTTGTGTCGAACTAGTTCTCGAACTCTTTCAATTAGGGTGACCAGATAAACAATTACGAAAAAAATTAACTATTTAGTAAAGAACAAACAATTTTGAAAATTTGAATTAAATACGGGGTTGACGCCCAAATTGGCAAGGCTGGAAATTGCAGCATGTCATTGATAACACTGTGCAACAGTGAAAAAAAAATACACGGACTTAACAGTATAGGTTCGATTATACTATCAAAGGGTAGTAAAGCACTATACTCTATAAGAGGACGGGGCTGGGACTTATATCGAAGAACCTTTATTTCGTCTACCAGACCTTTACGCTTACTCTGAAAACGGCACAATACGCATTCTTATGGGTGCCTGGTCACCACGGAGTAAGAGGAAATAAGAATGCAAATGCTTTGGCATCACGAGCCAGGGACTTTCAAACAACAAACCTAGAGAATGCAAAACCTTTCGGAGCTACACATTCTGATCTGAAAACATGGGCGAATAAGGCCCATATCACGCTATGGAATAGTAAAACCATTGGGGAAACAGCAAGGATCTTGTGGGGTGACCCAAACGAGGACAAAACTAAAAATTGCTGAAATTGAGCAAAATAGAGACCAGTACACAGTCTTACTAGCGCATCTGTATAAAATAGGAGGGGGAGGAAGATGAAACATTGGAGCATTTCCCCTACCAGTGCCGAGCGTTCGCAAACAATTGATTCCTTTTCTTGGGAACTGACTCTTTACCAGACTTGATCAAACTTAGGGTTCGTAGACTGGAAAAAATAAAGGAATATGTCGATTAGGCCCGGTCGATTTGTGGGGAGGCAAAAAAAGTCGCCATTGCTCAGTGAAAATCGTATTCTAGGGATCAAAATAAGAAACTTTGCCGAAGGAACCATACCTCTGAAACGAATTCTGATGTCCCGGAATTTGGGTCGAACTTTTGGGTAGGGGCAAATTTTGAAAAATCCCACATTGACCCATTTAGAGTGCTCCAATCGAGTCCAAATGTATGACCGACCCCCACTAACTTTGGAGGCCCGACCCACCCATGCCAGTGGCACACCCCCTGGAACCCCCTGGGGGTTTCATACATTTGGACTCGATTGGAGCACTCTAAATGGGTCAAAGTGGAATTTTTTCCGGGACATCAGAATTCGTTTTAGAGGTATGGTTCCTTCGGCAAAGTTTCTTATTTTGATCCCAAGAATACGATTTTCACTGAGCAATGGGCGATTTTTAAATCGACCCGCCCTAATATCGATAGTACAGTGTTCCTAAAATAACTTTCTCAGGACTAGTCCATGAAACAAACAATTAGAGTGCACAACAGGCCGAATGTTGGCTTATGTGTATGTACAAGGACATGAGGCGGAGAAAGCTGACAAATTCAGTTTCAATAGCGCTTAAATAGTAACAGGAACATAGTATCTGAAAACTGAACCGGTTATCCCCAATTGTATTAGTTCCTATATTAAGTAACTTATTTCTGCCAAATGTTGCAGTATCAAAGGTTAAGTACAACTTCTATAGCGCGTTAATTCCAAATCGGGGGAACATATATATGGGGACTATATCTAAATCTGAACCGCTTTCCCCCGAATTTGGCAGTGTTCATTCATGCAATAAGAAACCTCTTTCTGCCGAATATCGTACTGATTGTATAAAAAATACAGTTTCTACAGAGCATACATATCAAATCAGGTATAAAACGTATATAGGGATAATATCTAAATCTGAACCGATTTTCCCCGAATTTGGCTGTGTTAATTCGTGTAACAAGAAAACATTCTCTGCCGAATTTCGTACTGATCGAATATAAAATACGGTTTCTACAGCGTTCATTCCATTTCAAACCGAACACCTTTTTTGGGTCACCATTCCCGATTTAAAAATAAATTTGCATATCGACTCTCTGCTCAAAAAAAAAGACTTATAGTTGGCGAAAAAAAATTAAAATTTGTTTTCCAGATGAAATCTGAGAAAATAGGAAAATATTCTTAAAAGGTGTTCGTTTCAAGTTATGTATTTTCGGAACGCGTGGATGGATTTTTACAAATGAGGGCTCATTTTAAAGGTCGTAGGATGTTCTTTTTATAGCAAGGTTTCATTTTCACATCCTGCATCTGCAAATGCATCTGCAAATTTAATTTTCATTTTACACATCAATGACACCAAATTAAAATTCTGTGAAAAATATTATTATATTATTATATTCCTAACGAACGCTGAAAATTTGAAATGGTGTTCAGTTCCGTTATTTTTTGAAAAAAATATTTATTAAACAATACCTGAGATGTGATTATTGCATTTTTATACCCTACACCACTCTGTGGTACAGGGTATTATAAGTTTGTTTCACGGCAGATGTTTGTAACACCTTAAAATAACACAGCTAGACCCACTTTAAAGTATACCGATCGACTCAGAATCACTAGCTGAGTCGATTTAACGATGTCTGTCCGTCCGTCCGTCCGTCCGTCCGTCCGTCTGTCCATGTAAAGTTGTTCGTCGACTACAGGTCGCAATTTCACTCCGATCGTTCTGAAATTTTGCAGTTTAGAGTATTTCGCGGCTGTTAAGATCGCTATTGAATTTGGTTGAAATCGGTTCAGATTTAGATATAGCTCCCATATATATCTTTCGTCCGATTTGGCCCTTTAGTCCTATAGAAGCTGTATTTTACATCCGATCGTTTTGAAATTTAGAATGGTAGAGTTTCTTGATCCATGAACAAACATTGCTGAATTTGAAGAAAATCGGTTAAGATTTAGCTATAGCTCCCATATATATGTTTCGTCCGATTTGGCCCTTTAGTCCTATAGAAGCTGTATTTTACATCCGATCGTTTTGAAATTTAGAATGGTAGAGTTTCTTGATCCATGAACCAACATTGCCGAACTTGGAGAAAATCGGTTCAGATTTAGATATAGCTCCCATATATATTTTTCGTCCGATTTGGTCCTTCAGTCCTATAGAAGCTGTATTTTACATCCGATCGTTTTGAAATTTAGAATGGTAGAGTTTCTTGATCCATGAACCAACATAGCAGAATTTGAAGAAAATCGGTTAAGATTTAGCTATAGCTCCCATATATATGTTTCGTCCAATTTGGACCTTTAGTCCTATAGAAGCTGTATTTTACATCCGATCGTTTTGAAATTTAGAATGGTAGAGTTTCTTGATCCATTAACCAACATTGCCGAATTTGAAGAAAATCGGTTCAGATTTAGATATAGCTCCCATATATATCTTTCGTCCGATTTGGTCCTTCAGTCCTATAGAAGCTGTATTTTACATCCGATCGTTTTGAAATTTAGAATGGTAGAGTTTCTTGATCCATGAACCAACATTGCCGAACTTGGAGAAAATCGGTTCAGATTTAGATATAGCTCCCATATATATGTTTCGTCCGATTTGGCCCTTTAGTCCTATTGAAGCTGTATTTTACATCCGATCGTTTTGAAATTTAGAATGATAGAGTTTCTTGATCCATGAACCAACATTGTCGAATTTGAAGAAAATCGGTTAAGATTTAGCTATAGCTCCCATATATATGTTTCGTCCGATTTGGCCCTTTAGTCCTATAAAAGCTGTATTTTACATCCAATCGTGTTGAAATTTAGAATGGTAGAGTTTCTTGATCCATGAACCAACACTACCGAATTTGAAGAAAATCGGTTAAGATTTAGCTATAGCTCCCATATATATGTTTCATCCGATTTGGCTCTTTAGATCCAATCGTTTTTATACCCTACACCACACTGTGGTACAGGGTATTATTTAAGTATAAAATGTCCTAAAAGTAAATTTATGTAAACAATTTATACATGAATTACAAAATTTATATATCAGAGTTATTCAATATTACGAGAGTGGTGTAGGGTATTATACAGTCGGCACCACCCGACTTTAGCCTTTCCTTACTGGTTTATATTTTAAAAACACATTTGTGTATTTATACAAATTTGAGATTTCCTCTAAGGTCTTGACTAGGACATCCTAGATATATGCCAAAATTCGGCAATATTTGCACATATCGTTATATATTTTTCCTCTTAAACTTTAATTTGCATACTGGACCAGGAAAACACCAACATAGATTTTCAAAATATATATATATAGGAATGTAGTCCTATCTAATCTGAGGTGATCCTCTACATTTTAATCTCATGTTTTCTTCCGTTTCTACAGCGCTTACATTTCAAATCGGAGGTAGATATAGATGGGATCTATATGTAAATCCGAACCAATTTTGGGCAATTTCAATACGGATCCTTGAACCAAAAAAGAGCTCTGTCCTAAATTTCATTACAATCGGACCATAAATACGACCTGAACTTTGATTACAAAAATACATCAATATCTGACAGATACTGCCAATTTTCTATCTCAAGTTAACTGCAGCTATAAGTATATGCACCAAGTTTTAGTCACCCAGCTTTATTATTGTAGATTGTAGCGTGAGTACAACAGATGGACGGATGAACATGTCTAAATCGTCTTAGCATTATTAATGTAGGTGCGTGTATATACTTTATGGGGTCGGGGATCAATAATTCGGAGTGTTACAAACGGAGTGATTGTAGTAGTCATCCTATGGGGAGGGTATAAAAATCCGACCGACGTACCGTTAAGGAGCTAGAGCAAAAATAAACTTTCCGTGCACAATTTTAAAATTATGCTAAGTAAATTTTTTTTAAATAAAAAAAAACACTTTCCAGTCGACCCACGGCGTTGACATTGACCGATTGTGGCTACGAGCCACACAGCAAGTGAAACAATTGAATTGTTGCGAGAAAAGTTTGGAGATTCGATTATATCAAGAAATTATGATATTGAATGGCCTCCAAGAAGTTGTGATTTAACACCATTAGACTATTTGTTGTAGGATTATTTGAAGTCAGTGGTCTTTCGAAATAAACCAGACTCTCTTCACGCTTTATAAGTCAATATTGAACGTGCCATTCATGACATACGACTTTATTTAGTGGAAAAAGTGCTCGACAATTGGGTTCATCGAATTCGTTCCTGCAGAAGAAGTCGTGGAGGCCATTTGAATGACGTATTTAGAACTTAATTGTATCGATTGTACTTCACATTAAATAAAAAACTTTTGAATTTCCTTAACAATAAATGTGTTTTTTTAAGAAATCATATCACTCTTATTGGAAAACCCTATATTTGTACCAGATTGTGCAAATATCTGTGGTAAAATATAGCATCCGGAGTCGATGAACGGAAATCGGATGGTACATATACGTGGGCGCTTTACCCAGCAATATTCAATAGCTTCGGCGTCATGTTTATAGGAGGAACGGTTTAGCTAGTTAAGATTACCATCAACCGTAGATTCCACCTGTTAAATGTTGCAAATCTTCTACCGAGCCATTTGTACACCCTACACCGCAATGTGGAACAGGGTGTTATAAGTTTGTTTCATGGCAGATGTTTAGGTTAGGGTGGCAGCCGCTTAATTACTCGACTAATCGTCGGTACAAAACACAGTCGATTACATAAGCTGAGGTCAATTTTTTGTGGACGAAATGAAAAAATAGTAACTGAGAGTTAGGATTATAATAACTATTTATACCCTACACCTGTAGTTTAGCCCTGTGTGTCCGTACATCAGTCTGTACAGACTGATATTATTCGCAAATTTTACTCCAATCTCTATAAAATTTGATACAAAAGATTTTCTTGCATTAGGGATGGAGTATATTTAAATTGGTAAACATGGCTTCAGATTTAGATATATCCCCCATGGGGGATTTCATGCCATTTGGGAAATGTTGCTGAAGCGACGATTTTTGGAGCCAAAAACTAGTTCAGCATGATTTGACTAATTCTGCCCCGAAATTATGATTTTTTGTGAAAATATGAGGAAAACTTCGAAATTGTTTTATATTTACCTTTTTAAAATGAGAAATAAAAGAAATGTTAGAAAATTTCTCAAATATAACAGGAAACATCTCTGTTTTGTTAAGTTGCAAAATTTGTAGAGGGAATTGCAGTGAAATTTTTTAGGTAAAGTAAGGGCTACGCCTTTGACCAAGAAAGTGATTATTCCAACCAATAGAAGGTATTCCAATGGTTTCAGTTAAAATTAATCGCTAACTGCGAACGAAACCAGTCACTCACTTTCATCAGGAATTTGTTTTCTCTAAAGTTCGTTCGTTCGTTCGCCTGGCCTTACGTCAATGAGATTAGCAATTTACCAATTAGAAAATCAATTAATTACCAGATCAATAATTTCACAACTTCTGGTTTAAAATAGCACACATTTTTGTCTAGTCGACCTGAGAAAATACACCTCTGTACTCTTTACACTAGCGGTGGCCAAAAAATCAACCTGGGTGGGTCAGTTGAGCTGAAACTCTCTCTCTCACTCACGTCTCTCTCATTGTGCACTGACGATTTTTATACCCTACACCACACTGTGGTACAGGGTATTATGACTTTGTGCATTTGTTTGTAACACCCAAAAGGAGAAGAGATAGATCCATTGTTTATTATACCGATCGACTTGTAATCACTTTCTGAGTCGATTTAGATATGTAAGTCTGTCTGTCTGTAGATGTATTCTTGTAATCAAAGTACAGGTCGCAATTATGGCCCGATCTTGACCAAACTTTACATATATATTTTTTTTGGCCCAAGGACGATCTCTACTTAATTTGGTTAAAATCGGTTCAGATTTGGATATAGCCCCAATATATATATGTTACCCCGATTTGACATGTAAGCGCTGTAAAAACTTTATTTTATATCCGATAAGTATGCAATTCAGCAGAAAGAGGTCTGTTATTATATGAATGAACACTGTTAAATTTGGAAGAAATCGGTTCAGATTTAGATATAGTCCAAATATATACGTTACCCCCGATTTCACATGTAAGCGCCGTAAAAAATTTATTTTATAACCGATCAGTGTGAAATTCGGCAGAAAGAGGTTTCTTATTACATGGAGGCATACTGCCAAATTCGGAGAAAATCGGTTCAGATTTAGATATAGCCCCCATATATATGTTACCACCGATTTTACATGTAAGCGCTGTAAAAAGTGTATTTTTAATCCGATCAGTACGAAATTCGGCAGAGAGAGTTTTTTTTTACATGAATTAATACTGCCAAATTTGAGGGAAATCGGTTGAGATTTAGATATAGCCCACATATATATGTTACCCCCGATTTGACATGTAAGCTCTGTAGAAACTGTATTTTATATCCGATCAGTAAAAAAATCGGCAGAAAGAGGTTTCTCGTTACGTGAATTAACACTGCCAAATTTGAGGGAAATCGGTTCAGATTTAGATATAGCCCCCATGTATGTATATGTTACCCCCGAATTGACATGTAAGCGCTGTAGAGACTGTATTTTATATCCGATCAGAACGAAATTCGACAGAAAGAGGTATTTTTACATGAATGAGTATTCAGGGAAAATCGGTTCAGATTTATATATAACATCCGTATATATGTTCCTCCTGATTTGGTATCAAAGCGCTATAGAAGTTGTACTTTACTTCCGATCATTAAAATTTTCAAGAAATATGTTTCTCAATTTAGGAACGAATATTGCTTAATTTAGCGATTATCGGTTCAGAATTATATAATATGTTCCTACCCATTTACCAATTATTCCAAATTATTATAGCAATGACCCTTATCGCATTGTTAGGGAGGTGTAGGGTATTATATAGTCGGCCCCGCCCGACTTTCTGCGTTTCCTTACTGGTTTTCAATCTTAGCGAGCTGCCAATGTTGACCATTTGCTTAAATATGTGCTTAAATATGTATACATATGCTTAAATATGTATACATATCGCACCTGTTCCACAAAAGTGTAACAACTCAAAATTTTTAAATTTTGCTTTTTTGCAAGAAAACAACGTACAATGACAATTTCTACCCACTGCAAAAAATTTCCGTTGATTTTTCTTCTTTTCATAATAAACCAGTAAGGAAAGGCTAAAGTCGGGCGGGGCCGACTATATAATAACCTACACCACTCTCGTAATATTGAATAACTCTGATATATAAATTTTGTAATTCATGTATGAATTGTTTACATAAATTAACTTTTGGGACATTTTATACTTAAATAATACCCTGTACCACAGTGTGGTGTAGGGTATAAAATCGATTGGATCTAAAGAGCCAAATCGGATGAAACATATATATGGGAGCTATAGCTAAATCTTAACCGATTTTCTTCAAATTCGGCAATGTTAGTTCATGGATCAAGAAACTCTACCATTCTAAATTTCAAAACGATTGGATGTAAAATACAGCTTCTATAGGAGTAAAGGGCCAAATCGGATGAAAGATATATATGGGAGCTATATCTAAATCTGAACCGATTTCAACCAAATTCAATAGGGATCTTTATAACTGCGAAATACCCTAAACTGCAAAATTTAAGAACGATCGGAGTGAAATTGCGACCGGTAGTCGACGAACAACTTTCCATGGACAGATGGACGGACAGGCATGGTTAAATCGACTCAGCTAGTGATTCTGAGTCGATCGGTATACTTTAAGGTGTGTCTAGCTGTGTTATTTTCAGGTGTTAAAAACATCTGCCGTGAAACAAACTTATAATACCCTGTACCACAGTGTGGTGTAGGGTATAAATACGCTTCAACACAAAATGACCTCTCCTCACGTGTCCAATGCATGATGGCAACTGAAAGGCAGACGAGTACAAATCTCCCGTCAGCCACTATAAGCCACGCACACTCTCTTCGACCAATAGTGCCACCACAGCCTGCAGTGCAAAAAAGTAAAATCTCGCGCTCCACCCGTGGTCACTTCTCGCGATATCAAAATCTTTAATATTATTTTTGTATTTTATAAAAATCTTAAATTATGTAAAGATAAACAAGTAAAAGCGTTAAGTTCTGCCATGCCGAATCTTATATACCCTCCAGCATGAATCGCATGTGAATGGTTACGGGTACTAATAAAATCATTATACTAAATTTCAGCCCAATTCGTTGAAATTTGAGATTTTTGTGGTGTTACGTCAAATCTAGATGGACCTTTCTTTGGAGGCTATATCAAAACATGGACATATGACTACCGTTATTCGCGTGTAAAATACCGGGTATAAATAAACCCCAGTTACCAAAAACGGACCCATATTGACCACTTACAATCTCAAAATAACATACATAAAAGGACGGTGTTTAATTTTGACAAATTGGTTAAACGGCATTTTATCCCCTCACCGTTTTGTGTCATTTTTAGTAATTTGAGCCATGTCCGTCCGTCCGTCTGTCTGCTGGCTGGTGCGCACGATAACTCCTGAAAGGAGTAACCGATTGACTTAAAATTTGGTAAGCGGTAATATTTTTCTCTATTTCCGGCTAAGTTCGAAGATGGTCCATATTAGTCCACTCCTTCTAGTACCTCCAACACAAAGGGTTACGATTTAGTTAAATATTGATTCTTCAATAACTTCTACACTACTTGTTCGAATCTTCTGAAATTCCAGACATGTTTATTAGTCGCTATAACCTCGAGAGAAATGGGCGAAGTTTGAAAGTTAACTGATGATAAGTTTGATTCTAATGAATCATGCTTTTATAGTATCTATAGTCCAGTGAAAAATGGGCGTTATTGCCAAGCTCTTTTTTGTACCTCCAACACAAGTGGACCCTATTGCGCAAACATTTACGGCTTAAAACGTTGATTCCAATCAATGCATTTTACAGTGCTTATAGTCCTGTGAAAAAGGATCGTTATTACAACTCCCCATACGGTATCTCCCATACAAATGAACCACTTTTCACATAAAATTAACGGTTTACAAATTTGGTTTCTGTACATACAAAAACTTGAAATTTTGTGCAGTGTAATGCTTTTGTAGTACCTACAGTACATTGAAAAAATGGGCGTTATTGCAACGCCCCTTACGGTACATCGCTCTTTAAATGGACAAAATAAAGGCCACATTTCCCAGTCGATTTGTCTGAAATTGTACTATTTGTGTTTTATTTATATTAAAAATCTGCACAACAAAAATTTTACCTCTTTAGTCTTCGTTTTGATATAGTCCCCATATAGAAGTCGATCGAAGTCGAAGAAATACCTTCGGTTGAGCCATAGATGACAAATTACACTATGCAACAAATGAACGCTGAAAAATACACGGACTTGACAGTATAGATTTGATTCTACTATCGAAGGGTAGTATAACTCTATACTCGGTTTTACGAAGTTGGTGACCAATTTGTTTTATGGGCCTCCAAAGTTTCTGAAAATCAGTTGGCCCCTCGAAAAAGGTGTCATCAGCTTTTGTCCATCAACTTATTCAGACTTGGTGAAAACGCTTAACTATATTTGACAATAATGTAGCTTAGTAACAAATTTTACAAAATCTATAAATCCACTAATTCAGATGAAAGTAAACAAATGCATGAGCATTACCCACGTGAGTTTGCATTCCTCAATAAATTCAGTGACAAGCAGTACATTATTAATTTTGAAAGCAAAATTAATAATAATCCTAAATCTTTTTGGAAATTTATCAGATCGAAACAACGTTGCTCTGATTATCCGTCAGCAATGTTTTTTGGTGACATTAATGCTAATACACCGGAAGATCAAGCCAATTTATTTGCTAATTTTTTTAAGTAGAATTTTCAAGTTATAGATTCCAATGCAGTTGACCAAAACCTAATCAATACTGTACATTCAGTTACTGATTTAGGACTCCTGCAGCTTACTGAAAGTGAAATTGAATCAGGTCTAATGAATCTTAAGGATTCTGCAAAAAATGATATTGATGGATTTGCTCCAATATTTTTAAAAAAATTTTCTTTCTCTCTAACCTTCCCTTTACAGTATATATTCAATTATTCTTTAAAGGATGGCATTTTTCTTGATTGCTGAAAAGTTTCCTCTATTACGCCTATACATAAATCTGGTTCTCGGGCTAATATATCCAACTATAGGCCGATATCAAAACTGGCCAATGTATCAAAAATATTTGAGCACTTAGTTTTTGATAGAATATCTGCAATTACATATAAATTCTTATCGGAATCTCAACATGGATTTATGAAAAATCGGTCTACAATTTGCTTGTTTTTACGAAATTTTGTCTAAATAGCTTTGAGACTGGGTCTCAAGTTGATACTATATATTTTGATTTCTGTAAAGCGTTCGATAAGGTTTCTCACTTTATATTGCTGCTAAAGCTAGCTAAAATGGGATTTCATTCCTCAATTTTAAAATGGTTGGAATCCTATCTAGCTAATCGACAATGCTTTGTATCTATTAATAACGCAAAATCAAATTCCTATATTTCTAGTTCAGGTATACCCCAGGGAAGTGTATTGGGCCCGCTTTTATTTATATTGTTTTTAAATGATATAGTTTCATGTTTTGAATCATCAAAATGTCTAATTTATGCAGATGATATAAAGATTTTCTTGAATGTTAAAAATATTAGTAACGTTAATTCTCTCCAAATGGATATTAAATCGGCTATGTTCTTGGTGTGTTTCGAACCACTTACCATTGAATATTTCTAAATGTTTTCATATCTCCTTTGGGAGACGTTTCAATATGTTAAACTCCATTTACTACATAAATAACCAACAACTGCTGAATGTGGATAGCATTCTGGATCTTGGCGTTGTTTTCGACAATAAGCTAACTTTCCAATTACACATCGACTTCATAATGCCCAAGGCTTATTCTATGCTTGCTTTTGTCAAGAGAAATAGTAAAGAATTTACTAACCCATATACACGTAAATTACTTTATGTAACGTTTGTGAGATCTAAATTGGAATATGGGTCCATAATTTGGAACCCACTGTATGATGTACATAATAGTCGAATTGAACGTCTGCAAAAGAAATTCTTGAAGTTTGCTTTGGTATCTGTGCCATTTGGATCATCTCTTCCTACTTATGAAGCCAGATGTAGGCTGATACATCTGGAAACGCTTAAAAACCGTAGGTCTAAATGCTCGGTTTTGTTTATATATAAATTAATTAACGGATTTATAGATTGTTCCTCACTTCTTAGTCTTATTGGCTTTAACATTCCAGTTAGATCACTACGCTATAACTCCTATTTTTATATCCCTTTTCATAGGAGTAACTACTCTTCTTTTGAACCTGTTTTAAAGTCTTTAAAAGAGTCTAACAATATTAATTAACAATGTAATTTAGATTTTTCATACTCTTTAAAAACATTTTGTGAAACCTTAGATTTAATTTATTTTTAATTGCTAGTCTGTAAGGATTGTAATCCATAGACTGAATAAATAAATATGCTAAACAAAGATTCTTAAAATTGTATGCGAAAAACTATTTTTCCCGTACTTTTTTTGAAAAATTTTTTTTCACTTTTTTCTGCATAACTTTCATTATACCCTACACCACACTGTGGTACAGGGTATTATAAGTTTGTTTCACGGCAGATGTTTGTAACACCTGAAAATAACACAGCTAGACCCACCTTAAAGTATACCGATCGACTCAGAATCAGTAGCTGAGTCGATTTAAGCATGTCCGTCCGTCCGTCCGTCTGTCCATGTAAAGTTGTTCGTCGACTACAGGTCGCAATTTCACTCCGATCGTTCTAAAATTTTGCAGTATAGAGTATTTCGCAGCTGTTAAGATCGCTATTGAATTTGGTTGAAATCGGTTCAGATTTAGATATAGCTCACATATATATCTTTCGTCCGATTTGGCCCTTTAGTCCTATAGAAGCTGTATTTTACATCCAATCGTTTTGAAATTTAGAATGGTAGAGTTTCTTGATCCATGAACCAATATTGCCGAATTTGAAGAAAATCGGTTAAGATTTAGCTATAGCACCCATATATATGTTTCGTCCGATTTGGCTCTTTGGTCCTATAGAAGCTGTATTTTACATCCAATCGTTTTGAAATTTAGAATGGTAGAGTTTCTTGATCCATGAACCAACAGTACCTAATTTGAAGAAAATCGGTTAAAATTTAGCTATAGCTCCCATATATATGTTTCGTCCGATGTGGCCCTTTAGTCCTATAAAAGCTGTATTTTACATCCAATCGTTTTGAAATTTAGAATGGTAGAGTTTCTTGATCCATGAACAACATTGCCGAATTTGAAGAAATTCGGATAAGATTTAGCTATAACTCCCATATATATGTTTCGTCCGATTTTGCTCTTTAGTCCTGAAGAAGATGTATTTTACATCCAATCATTTTGAAATTTAGAATGGTAGAGTTTTTTGATCCATGAAACAACACTACCGAATTTGAAGAAAATCGGTTAAGATTTAGCTATAGCTCCCATATATATGTTTCGTCCGATTTGGCCCTTTAGTTCTATAGAAGCTGTATTTTACATCCAATCGTTTTGAAATTTAGAATGGTAGAGTTTCTTGATCCATGAACCAACATTGCCGAATTTAAAGAAAATCGGTTAAGATTTAGCTATATATATGTTTCGTCCGATTTTGCTCTTTAGTCCTGTAGGAGCTGTATTTTACATCCAATCATTTTGAAATTTAGAATGGTAGAGTTTCTTGATCCATGAACCAACACTACCGAATTTGAAGAAAATCGGTTAAGATTTAGCTATAGCTCCCATATATATGTTTCATCCGATTTGGCTCTTTAGATCCAATCGTTTTTATACCCTACACCATACTGTGGTACAGGGTATTATTTAATTATAAAATGTCCCAAAAGTAAATTTATGTAAACAATTTATACATAAATTACAAAATTTATATATCAGAGTTATTCAATATTACGAGAGTGGTGTAGGGTATTATATAGTCGGCCCCGCCCGACTTTAGCCTTTCCTTACTGGTTTTTTACTAACAATGTTTGCAAAATTGTAGCCAACGTAAATCTGAACAACTTTAGTGAACATATTAATACAATCTGAACGTGTCAAGGCACCCTAAATAGCTTAAGAAGACTACATTGTACCTCAAAAATTTTAGTATTTCACTATTATGTAACAAAAATATTTTTTGGTGTGGGGTATGTTCAGTAACTTTATAGAAAATATTAAGGCCAGTAGTTTTGTGGAACACATTAACCCTCTAGCTCCCTCACATAACTGTATTTTTTGGCGCTATTTCAAAAAAACGTCCCTTAAAATGTGATGGGCGGGGATGAAATGTGTTACCAAACTGTTGGCCATAAAATTTTACTATATGTGTCACAACACACTAAAGCTCAAAAATTAACACAAACGCCAATAAAGGTCACTGTTGCACAGTGTTATTTAAAGAATTTGGCTAAAAGTTTGCAAATTTAGTTTTATTTCCAAAGAGTTGCTAATTTGCTTCTATTCCACTTTAAAGATTTTTCCGGTTATAGCACTGAATGCAATCCATGCTGGAGGGTATTGCTGTTCTTAATTGTTTCAAGTTAATCTTTTTATCGAAAACGACAAAAACGTTTTGCTGCTATAAAGCCTTTTCAACACTGAATAGAAAATGTATTTCAGGATTGGATCTCGAGTGTATTACGTTAACTGTGAACGTCTTTCCTTCAGTCCAGACAAAATATCTACAGGTTTTTCTAAACTTTATTGACTTGTCATTATAGAAAAATACATATTTATTTAATTTTGGACACACAATTTTTAAATGTTCTATATAAATTAATGTCAATATATGATATAATATAGTAATGCTGTGCGATAGTTTTATGGGGCAATAGATCAGTTACTGGCCTTTATTTTAAATTAAGGCATTCCATTTATTTTATAAAAAATGGTACAATATATCGAATACCAGAAACCAAATTATATTCTTAGAACTCCATTATCCAATACAACGAAATTGTATTGTTTGTTGTTTAATTTTTTTGTCGACCTGTGTAATAAATATTTTTGGACTTATAGTGCACAATAACTGCGCATTTCTTCCATTTCGCAACTTTTGCGGCAACATTCGTCATAAATACCGCCGAAGTAACGTTGTCTACGGGTCTTGGCCAGAGTGTTGTGGTATTTACTAGACAGTACTTTCATCCAAAGCATGTCTGATTGAAATTCTGGTTTGTCGTTGAGTTCAGTGTATTTATTCGAAATATAACGCTTATGAGGTGCTGTAATAATACCAATATAATACACTTAAAGATGTTACTTTAAAAAGCAATCGACATACCAGACTCGTCAATGGATTTCTTCATAATGTCTCTTCCATTATAGTTTCTATTACAAACTACTGCCAAAAGTTGTGACAAACCAGGACCACATATTCGGATTGGCTCCGACTGGATTCTTAGCAGAATTGTTATAAATATGAGAGAAATTAAGAGTTTCATTTTCGCTGGAAAAACACTTTTTCACAAGACAAATATACGTAGTAAATGCTATGTTATATTCTTAACGACTTATTGCAAACTGTGATTTCCAAGGAAATCGGAAACATATTTATAGTACGTGTAGGAGTTACCAATGTACTCCGCAGCTTTGCCGTGCTTCAGTTTTGTCTAAGTATCTTTTTGTCGAAGTATCTTCAACAAAATGCAAATTTATGTCTGCATAACTCCCATCATCATACCCATGATCCTGTATTTTCCTGTGTCGTTACACTCTACAACATGGCTTCGAGCGTCTGGAAGTAGTACGCTAGGGTATGAGTGCAATTTAGCTATTTGCCTTAATAGTAAACTATTTAAAACAGAAATGTTGCATATTTTGATGCAAATAATAATTTTTTTTTTCAAAATCTTTTGTAACGTGCTGAAAATCATTATTGTAATTGTTTTACGTCTGACTTCTCTGAAACAATTTTGGATTGAAAAAGGCTCTATCAGGCTTCCATATTATCAGCAATCGATGAAGCGATACCAAAGTGGTATTCATACCCAAAGCGAGAAGGATATCGCACCCTGAGTACTATAAAAGCATTAAACTGCACAAAATTGCAATTATTTATTTCCACTGGTTATAATTAGTTATTTTTTTTGTAGAAAATGGTCTCTTTGTGTAGGAGGTATCAAAAGGGGCGTTTTCACTTCGCCGATTTTCCTCAATGTGAAAGCAACAGATAATTATTACTATATGAGTATGTGGAATTACAGAGGATTCGGATAAGTAGTGCAGAATTTATTATGGAATCAAAATTACACTAAATTTTAACCCCTTGTGAGGGATCTACTAGAAGGACTGGGCCAATGTGGTACATCTTCGAACTAAGCCTGAGATAGGAAAACATTTTATCACATGCCAAATTTTAAGTCAAACTGTTACTCTTTTCGAGAGAAATCGTCCGCTCCAGCCAGACAGGCAGACGGACGGACATTGCCCAAATCACTTTAAATGCCCTAAAACGGATTTCCGCTATTACAAGATATAGCCGAAATATTTTGGGGATATTCACTTAACAAAACAAGCTTTCATTTGCGATGCGGACTACCACGATATTTTTTATCTGACCCACCATAATGTATAGCGTGATCCATTTCGAGGTTCCCTACTTTTTTAAAGAAAAAAACACAGAAAATTCAAATTGAATGGGGAATGTTTATTATCATTTGAAAGAACATTCTATGGCATTTATTTTTTGAAGATTATGTATATCAAATGTTGGTCGCTGCAACGTCTCAGATGATCCATCCGTTGAGTCCAATTTTCGATGACTCGTTCGAGCATTTCGACTGGTAACTGGCGAATCGCGTAAACGTTGTTCAGGCGTAAGACTTTCCATGATGAAATGCCAAACAATACTTATTTCATATATTTGATATTCAACAAAAAATACTATGCTTACTGAAATGTAGTAAAGTCTTTCTAAACGTCCAACTAATCTCAGAATCCACGCCATCTATATGGCGATTGGTGTAGAGCCAACTGTGTCGAACTGGCAACCCTTACCAGTCACATGGGTGGTGAAAATGGTGAATTTAAGTCTCGCTTAAAGCTTTGACTGTGTGACTTGTACGCTTTCTTCGTAGGTATATAATTCCCATATGCAAATTTCTTTGTAGATTGGTATATACAAGTGATGATCGCCACAACTACAAGCTCACACTGTGTCATGTATAAGACTCTCTGATGATATCCCCGCAAAGGGTTGAAATACGTATAAGGGCGCAGTGTCTTATCTTTTCCAATACACCACAAAAAACCTCTCTTTCGAAAGGAAGATTTGATCGAAAAGCTGAACAATTCGAATGTGAAAACATTCAATAAATAAATCTAATTAAAAACCAGTAAGGAAAGGCAAAAGTCGGGCGGGGCCGACTATATAATACCCTACACCACTCTCGTAATATTGAATAACTCTGATATATAAATTTTGTAATTCATTTATAAATTGTTTACATAAATTTACTTTTGGGACATTTTATACTTAAATAATACCCTGTACCACAGTATGGTGTAGGGTATAAAAACGATTGGATCTAAAGAGCAAAATCGGACGAAACATATATATGGGAGCTATAGCTAAATCTTAACCGATTTTCTTCAAATTCGGTAGTGTTGGTTCATGGATCAAGAAACTCTACCATTCTAAATTTCAAAACGATTGGATGTAAAATACAGCTGCTATAGGACTAAAGAGCCAAATCGGACGAAACATATACATATTAAACATATATGATTGGATGTAAAATACAGCTTCTACAGGACTAAAGAGCAAAATCGGACGAAACATATATATGGGAGATATAGCTAAATCTTAACCGATTTTCTTCAAATTCGGCAATATTGATTCATGGATCAAGAAACTCTACCATTCTAAATTTCAAAACGATTGGATGTAAAATACAGCTGCTATAGGACTAAAGAGCCAAATCGGACGAAACATATATATGGGAGCTATAGCTAAATCTTAACCGATTTTCTTCAAATTCGGCAATGTTGGTTTATGGATCTAGAAACTCTACCATTCTAAATTTCAAAACGATTGGATGCAAAATACAGCTTCTACAGCACTAAAGGGCCAAATCGGACGAAAGATATATATGGGAGCTATATCTTAATCTGAACCGATTTTAACCAAATTCAATAGCGATCTTAACAGCTACGAAATACTCTAAACTGCAAAATTTCAGAACGATCGGAGGGAAATTGCGACCTGTAGTCGACGAACAACTTTACATGGACAGACGGACGGACGGACGGACATGCTTAAATCGACTCAGCTAGTGATTCTGAGTCGATCGGTATACCTTAAGGTGGGTCTAGCTGTGTTATTTTCAGTAGTTACAAACATCTGCCGTGAAACAAACTTATAATGCCATGTACCACAGTGTGGTGTAGGGTATAATTAAATCGATCATTAACAAAAAACTTCTAAAAACACTTAACAAAAATATCATGTCAGCATGACACGACTCATACGTGATCTGTAAAAAAAAGGCTATTGAAAAAAGTATCTCTACTTGGATCACCCTATGTATGGTACGATATGTACAAGGTGGCGCAAAAGTAATCCTCCTATCAGAAAATGCTATAAATTTTGCGATTGGCCCCTAATGTCAGTTCTGTTTTGACATTTGTGTAGTAAACACATGCGAAATACACGTTAATAAACAATGTTACGCTACACTGCTCCAGAACGCGGAATATTGTTTATTTGACCAATAATCGGTCGGTGACTTTGGCACAACGTGAATTTCGTCGCAGATTTCCTGGCCGTCCAACGCCTACTGGTGAAACACTGTGACGTTTAGCCGCTCGCCTCGAAGAGACTGGCACAACACGAGATGCTGCCAGGCGTGGCAGACCCCGGAGTAGCCGTTCTGCAGAGAATATTGCTGCTGTAGCCGAGGATGTCATGGAAGCGCCGTCGACATCGACCAGACGACGTGCCACGCAAATAGCTATCAGTCGACGGTCTCTACAGCGAATTTTGGTACAAGATTTGAAGATGTTTCCGTACAAAGTCCAGACGGTGCATCAGTTGTTAGCTGCTGACCGCCAATTGCGTCTAACATACGCTCGAAAGGTTACTTTTGCGCCACCTGTTATATAGCAGCTATATGTAAAATTAAACAGTTTTTACCATTTTCAATAGGGTTTGTAATGTGTGCCAAACTACATTGTGATAGTACAATTATTACAACATTGATTAAAACCATACAAGGGAAGCTATTGTCGTCGGAAAGTTATTCTGAGTCGATACACCCAGGAAAATAATTGGTTGGAATTCGATTGTAACAATAAAAAAAATAGTAATAGCAACACAAAGTATATTGACTACACCGTGTGTCGGTTGTAATTATGTATAAATAGTTGAAACAACAATAATAACATGGATACGATCAAATGAAAATGCTTGCACCTAAATCGATGGTTGTATCAATCGAATTAAGATTGTTTTTTCCTTGACACTCGGTTTGTTGCGGTAACCAATTTTAAACTTTCATTATAGTACCATATAAACGATTGTTGGTTGTGACAACCAATGTTTTATTCTTGACAACAGAAATTGTATCAATAGACCTAAGATTATTATTGCAAAGAATAATTGGTTACTACAACAGAAAAAATAATAATAAATAATCGTTTTTTGGTTATCCCAATAATTTCCAAAATAAAGAATAATTAAATGTATTTTGGGGATACATGACAAACAAAAAATAAAATTACTCGACATAAATAAATCTTCAACATTTTGTTCAAGAACGGTGTATGTAGTGAGAAATAATCTCGTGTGGATAATAATGTGTTGAATGCAAGATATGTTGTGCAAAATGTTTTACATAAATAAAAAATAAAAGCAACAATCATGAAATTGAAGGCACAGGGTTAAGCGATATTTGCATAAAAGTTTTGTGTTTTTTTTTTCGTGTACTAAAATTTGTGTCAAATATTTCCACATCTCATAATATTGATGAATTTGTAATATGGGATTTTTAATTTTGTTATGAATTGTTTGGTTTTTTGTTCAATAAATAAAATAAAAATTAATGAAAACTGTTTTTAATTATTTGTCGGTAGTAGATGACTGACAAATTGTCAGAACAACCAATTTTTTTAAAACAGTTGGTTGTGGCAACATACAGATAATTTTAGCCGCCATTTTCGTAGTTGGCGCAACCAAATATGATTGTTGTCAATATGGAAGCAGAAGTATACCACAAACAAAATGTTGGTTGTCCGGATGGAATCGCATGATAGTAGACTGAACTACCAAAATTCGGTTGGCAAATAATTCGGTTGAGGCAACCAAACTGTATTCCGTGTGTAGATATAATAAACGAAGGGTCTATCTCATCTTCCTTTGGGTTTTTTCAAACAAAAGTACAAAGATGTAGCGTATACAGACGAACTACGACTAAAGTTCATTGAGATGAACTACGATAGACCAGATCCGTGATGGTTTAGACCAAACTATCTGCCTAAGGACGCTCCCACTCTTTCCATTGAAGCTGTCCTAAAGGTAAATAAACAAAATAAACCGTATAACGATAGCAACAAGATTCGGCACTATCCACAAAACCAATGTATATTACAAGAAAAAGTTTCCAGCATCATTTCTTGGCAACAAATGAAAACCATACTACACTGTGGAACAAGATATTATGTGACCATTCACTTGCCACTCTCTCCATCCTGTAACCCATTCGATTAGAGTTACCTGTACGCCAGCTCTATTTGAAATTAACCAAGTAAAAATGAATGAAGGAGAGCGAGAAAAAGGAAAACTCATTAAAAGTCCGCCATGTAAAAAGTTATTTTATTTCTCGTTGTCTGTCTTCGGAGAGCACACAACGTAAGTGCTTTTATAAGAAACAAATTTAATTACACCAGATCTGGAAGAGAGCAATTTAAACGGTAACCACAGGAAAACGTTGTGCGAGTACTTTTGTGTAATGCTAAAGGTATGGATATGTGCGCCATGGCGACGGTGACTACCAACCAAGAAATGCAATTCGTGAGAGAACTTTGCGTGAAAGAAGCTTCCCAGCGGCGGAAATTGCGAGGCCTTCCATATATAAGACATGCGGAAGGCCTTATTCGGCTAGGACTTCCCTATGTAAGGCCTGCGAAATGCATGATTTTTGATCAGTTGAAGGCATGCCAATATCAGGCATGATACAGGACTTTTAAAAGACTGGAGAGCGTGTGGCTCGTAGTCCAGCGTTCATAACAAATACAACAAATGGAAAAAAACGTTATCCAAATCTCAACAAGGAATCTTCCTTTTTGATAGCCTGAAGAAGGCTTTCTAAAACGAAGGCAGAGGGAATGCATAAGCGAGTGGTTCGTAGTCCATCGTGCTTAAATACCACAAATGAAAGAGCAGCAACAACAAAACGAAGTATGCCGTTATACAAATTCCAACGTAATGTGAAGGGAATGCAAATTAACAAGACGGTTCGTCGCGCTTGTTTAAATTTTCTTGAGTTACGAAAGAGGAGAAATGAATTTGCAAACGCGGAAATAGTTTTTTTACTTTTTTGCACTTATTAATCAATATTAATTTTTTAATTGTGATACATAATTACAAAAAAATCTGTCTTAAAACAAGTAAGAAAAAAACAATCGCCGCGGGACGAATCTTCTTGTTAAATTCTATCACTTTAGTTTCGTACACACAACAACAAGAACTTGTGTTTAGAGAGGGGGATGAAAAAATCAAGAAAAAACAAAACCAAAAACAGTTTTCATAAAACGCTATCAGTTGTTATCAGTTTCTGATCTAGCATTCATCGGTTCGGGTGTTTTAAAGGTTTTAAATAATAAAAGATTTTAGGTTCTTTATTGAATTGAATTATTTTGTTGTTTTTTTTGGTTTATACTTTTTAAGTTGAACTAAATTATTTTTTTGTGTGTTATTCAAATAAAAGAAACATCGAAATAATAGTTATTAAAAAAAATAATTTTATCATTTTTTCAATTCTGCAGCTGAAGAACCAGATGGGCGTCTATAAAAAAATTCGAAGACTTTCGAGGCCTGATTTTTTCAGACATGATGTATGCATTATTTAAATAAGCCTTCAGCAGACCTTATTTTATAGTCCTTCCGGAAGGCCCGATATTTTCAGAAAGGATTTATCCCTTCCATAATGAAACCTTCACCAGACATTCTTTTTAAGTCCTTCTGGAAGGCCTGATTTTTTCTGACATGCGTTATCCCTTATCTATGAAGGCCTTCTGGAGGCATTCTTGTAGGGAAGTGGAAAGGAAGGCCTTGCCTCCCAATCTCACGCAACGTTAAATGGAAAGGAACAGGTAATGTGTAGGGAAGGCCTCCGTCATGACTAAGAAGGCCTGATATAAGGCCTTATAGCTCATGCATTCCGCCGCTGGGTTATTCCTATTTACACACGCACACACATACACATCAACACTTACACTGTTGCATGGCTTTCGAAGGTATTCATTAGTTGCAATTGTACACAATCGTGCGAATGTACTTTGTGTTATGTCGGAAGAGGGTTTTTTTAATCAAATTTTAATTTAAACTTCTTTTCAAAAATATTTTGGGGAAATTGTCACATCACATGCCTATGTAGATTAGGATGTGTAGCGAAAAATATGTTTGGAAATGTTTTTTGATTATACATGAAGGTTAACCCAGCAATAAAAAAATACAAGTTATTGAGATGTTTTAAGGATTTTTTTATTGGCCCAGCGACCCAGCAGGATCTACTAGATTTCTTTGTTGTTGGAGGGATATCCACATCACTATTAGATATAGTGGCTAGTGATGACCTTAGTTCTGATCACAGTCCTATAATACTAGGTCCTATAGACTAGCCCCGCCAAAAATCAATCAATTAGAAAACTGATTTTTTCTAACACAAATGTTGTTCAGTTCTGAAGCCATATTGAAGAAAATTTGGATCTGAATATACACATCAGAAACTCTGAAGATTTGGATAGTACAGTTGAAAGTTTCACGAACTAATACACGAGGCTGCTTTTAAATCAACACCACAAGTGGATAGTGGAAAGTGTTCTAGCTTCTGCACAACCGTTGAGATTCGTCAGCTTATTAAAGTAAAAAGACGCTTGCGTAAAACGTGTGCAAAGAACAAGGAGTCCAGCAGATAAAACTAATTTTAATAGAGCTGCAAATCGACTGAAAAGTATGCTGACGAATTTTAAAAATAGATGTATTGGAGACTTTTTGAGTAACTTAAGTCCTAACAATGACCATGACGTGTACAAAGCAACAAAATATATAAAACGGCCAAAAAGGAGAAATGTTGCAATAAGGGATCCCAATGATAAATGGTGCAAATCTGATGAAAACAAAGTTTCTGCATTTAAAACACATTTACAGGATACGTTTACTCCTTTTTCATTTTGTTCTGCAGAACAAGCTAAATACGTAACGGAATTTCAGGATGTACCATGTCCAATGTATTTACCAATTAAACATTTTAGGGTTAAAGAAGTTGAGGATGAACTTAGGAAGCTAAATTCCAAAAAGTCATCTGGTTTTGATCTCATTGACCCTAAAGTATTAAAGGCTTTACCCAAAGTTCTGTTCAACTCCGCTATAAGGATGTCATATTTCCCAGCTCCATTTAAATGTGCCAAAATAATAACGGTTTTAAAGCCAAATACACCTGAACATGACATTACTTCATACAGGCCTATTAGTTTACTGCTAGTATTTTCGAAGATGTTTGAGAGACTTCGCAAAAAGAGATTATCTCCTATATTGGAAGAACTGAATATAGTGCCTGACCATCAATTCGGATTTAGAAATAAACATGGAACGCCGGAGCAATGCAATAGATTGGTTAACACAATAAGAGATTGCCTAGAGAAAAAAGAAAACTGCTCATCGGTTATTCTTGATGTTAAACAGGCATTTGACAGAATGTGGCACGATGGCCTACTTTTTAAACTAAAAAACAAACTACCCACACCTTTCTGTCTTCTGATTAAATCCTATTTAAGTAACAGGATTTTTTACGTAAACATTAATAATGAAGATTCACAAATTGGTTATATTAAATCTGGAGTTCCGCAAGGGAGTGTGTTGGGACCAGTTCTATAAACTTTATTCACATCAGATATGCCTAGTAACAGAGATATTACCATAGCAACTTATGCAGATGATACAGCAATTTTGGCTACAAATACTTGTTCTACTAAAGCTTCAAATGCGGTTCAACGACAACTTAATGTTTTAGAATCATGGCTATTGAATTGGAACATAAAAGTCAATGCGAAAAAATCGGTACATGTAACATATACATTACGCAAACAAGATTGTCAACCTGTATGTTTAAATGGTGTTATTATCCCCTCATTTACTTCGGTTAAATACCTAGGTTTACACATTGATAGCTTTTAAACTGGAAAAAACATATTTCTTACAAAAGACAACAATTAAATATAAAGACACGGAAAATGTTCTGGCTTCTAGGTCCCAAATCTCAGCTAAGTTTGGAGAACAAAATTTTAATTTTTAAAACAATACTGAAGCCTGTGTGGACGTATGGGATTCAGTTATGGGGAACAGCGAGTAACTCCAATATCGAAATACTTCAGAGATACCAGTCTAAAACTCTTCGATTAATAACGAACGCTCCTTGGTTTGTCAACAATATTAATATACACAATGACCTTGGTGTCCCTAATGTAAAAAGTGAAATGAAGACATTTAGTCCAAACTACCTGAGAAGACTAAGTCTCCACCCGAATTTATAAGCTTTGAATTTATTAGATGACAGCCAGGAAGTTAGAAGACTAAAAAGACCACATGTACTAGATTTAACCTTCTTAGAATAATCTACCCAATTAATGTATCATAGATTAAATATGTTTTATGTCTGTTAAGTTCATTAAAGCTTAGCATTACTACCATTTGATTACTTTTAAATAAATTTGCTTAATTTTTATATATAAATAGATTGCAAATAAACGAAATGAGGAAGAAACCAGTAAGGAAAGGCAGAAAGTCGGGCGGGGCCGACTATATAATACCCTACACCTCCCTAACAATTAATTGGTAAATGGGTAGGAACATATTATCTAATTCTAAACCGATAATCGCTAAATTTAGCAATATTCGTTCCTTAATTGGGAAACATCTTTCTTGTAAATTTAAATGATCGGAAGTAAAGTACAACTTATATAGCGCTTTGACACCAAATCAGGAGGAACATATTTATGGAGGTTATATTTAAATCTGAACCGATTTCCCTGAATACTCATTCATGTAAACAGACCTCTTTCTGCCTTTTTCTTCCGAATTTCATACTGATCGGATATAAAATGCAGTTTTTACAGCGCTTACATATCAAATCGGGGGTAACATATATATGGGGCCTATATCAAAATCTGAACTGATTTCCTCCAACCTCTTTCTGCCGAATTTCGCACTGATCGGATATAAAATACAGTTTCTACAGCGCTTACGTGTCAAATCGGGGGTTACATATATATGGGGGCTATATCTAAATCTGAACCGATTTTCTCCGAATTTAGCAGTATTCTTTCATGTAATAAGAAACCTCTTTCTGCCGAATTTCATACTGATCGGATATAAAATAAAGTTTTTACAGCGCTTACATGTCAAATCGGGGGTAACATATATATGGGGCCTATATCTAAATCTGAACAGATTTTCTCCAAATTTGGCAGTATTCCTTTACGTAATAAGATACCTCTTTCTGCCGAATTTCGCACTGATCGGACATAAAATACAGTTTCTACAGCGCTTACATGTCAAATCGGGGGTTACATATATATGGGGGCTATATCTAAATCTGAACCGATTTCTTCCAAATTTAACAGTGGTCATTCATATAATAAGAAACCTTTTCCGCCGAATTTCATACTGATCGGATATAAAATAAAGTTTTTACAGCGCTTACATGTCAAATCGGGGCTAACATATATATGGGGGCTATATCTCAATCTGAACCGATTTTAACCAAGGGTTCGTCCTTGGGCCAAAAAAAAGATATGTGTAAAGTTTCGTGGAGATCGGACCATAATTGCGACCTGTACTTTGATTACAAGAATACATGCACAGACAGACGGACAGACAGACGGACTAAATCAACTCAGAAAGCGATTCTAAGTCGATCAGTATAATAAACGATGCGTCCATTTCTTCTCCTTTTGGGTGTTACAAACAAATGCACAAAGTTATAATACCCTGTACCACAGTGTGGTGTACGGTATACAAATTTTGGTAAACTATAAGTATGCAAAAGAAATTGCTATACTTCAATCAGAACTTAGGTACGGAATGACTAGTGTCTGGCGGATCCGCACAATGTTGTGTGGGCTTTCTCGCGTTTAGTTTTTGTTTAAATGCATATGTTTATATTACTGTGAAATTTAGTAAAACGGTATATTTTACAGCTATTAAATTCTGACAGACGATGCATTCAAATAAATCATGGTGGCGCTTACGTCTTTTTGGCGGTTAAGGCCCGATATGTTGCGTCGAACTTGAAGTTCTGTACGTACATATGTATATTTATCACATAGCTGTTGTACAACAATGTATGTATCTGCAATACGACAAAATTATTGTTTGGTCCAAAAATAACCCATATAGAAAGTACCGCTAGGATAAATTGTGTACAGAAAAACACCCAGGTTTTTTAAGATAAACGTTTCGAGTGGGCCGGAAATACAATTTACGACGTTTTGAAGTAAATATATTATTATTATCTAAATCTTGACTTCGAAACAATTCAAGTGAGCCAAAGACCTCTTCTAAGTCGACAGCATTACCTGGCAATTCGGTTTCCTATGGCAAGAATACCCGTTCTTCAAAGAGGAAGTTTAATGATCGGCGCATGATTCTCAAGATCCTTCAGACTTTATAAAGCCGATTCTGCATCTCTGGCCAAGAAGCGGTGAGAATCCCTGAAGTGGGCACGAGATTTTTCTGAAGAACAGGATACCGCATCAACTTTCATACAGCTGCAGCCAATTAAAAGGCTGCGGTCTCCAGATGAACCGCCGACATCCAAAAGGACCAAAGGTTTAGTAATAACGCTGCTTCTCGATCTTTCGCTGACGTTACTTAGGGCAACTTGTCACTGGCGGTCATCAACGTGGGAGAGGAAGATGGCAGCATCCCCAAGGGCAAGTAGAGAGAGATAGAGTACGCACTGTGCTCCGTTTTCTTGGTTGTTTTTGAGGAGCTTCCGGGTGAGGCTATCGATTGTGTCGACGCTGTCTGGTATCGGGCCGCATACCACTAATACGGTTTAGTAAAATGCGCTCCGTTGAGTGCTACAGCTGCGCTTTGAGCGAAATTGGTAAGGTCTGGCAGGGTGCGGTGGGGTGCGGCGCTGGATGTTGTCAACAAGGAGGTCATCCCACCTCGGCCCAGGGCGCATGTATGGATTCCGGCTATACCAGCAGATATGGAATCCATGACCAAGATGCTGAAGGTTTGCAATCCCAGGCTTCCAACTGGCAACTGGAATGTGGGCCGATTAAATGAGGCGGACAGGCTTCGGAAACACGACGTATTTATACTCAAGACCTAGTCTCTACCGAACCTCGTCTAGTTCGATGACATGGTTTCATATGGTGTACACGAGCGATGAGGGAGGAAATTCGAAGAATACTCCTCCAGATAACACTGGTGTAGTATCAATAGAGGAACCTCCCTCTTCGCAAGTATTTAGAGCAGCTTGGATGCATCGAAAAGCTATTCACAGGTGAGGATGAGTTTCTAGCAGACACAGGACAATTGGTGCAATGGTTCCCAGATATGTCGTTTTCAATAATTAAAAAAAAAAAAAAATAAAAGCGTTAAGTTTGCCCATGCCGAATCTTATATACCCTCCACCATGTGACTCACAAAATAACTCAAACCTAAAGAAAATAACACCGATAAACACAAACAAATATAGTAGATGAGAACAGTAGGAATCACAACAAGTTAGATGCTATATATGGGAGCTATATCTAAATATGGACCGATATGGCCCATTTACAATCCCAAACAACCTGCAACTATAAGAAGTATTTGTACCAAATTTGATCAACCTAGCTCTATTATTGCGGACTGTAGCGTGATTTCCACAGACGGACGGACGGACGGACATGGCTAAATCGTCTTAGAATTTTACGACGATTAAGAATATATATACTTTATGGGGTCTCAGATCAATATTTAGATGTGTTATAAACGGAGTGACAAAATGAATATGCCCCCCATCCTATGGTGGAGGGTATAAAAAAATAGAGTAAGTAATTAGTTATATGGGTTGGAAAAAAGGTCCGTTTGACCAATATGCCTAAATTCAACAACATCCTACTAGAACAGTCCTTAACCGATTTCAGTGAAAGTTTGTGTCATAACTAATATTCAATATGACTATACTTGGTGCAAGTTTTATCCCGATCAATTCACTCACTTGACATGAATTCCCCCATATATAAATTTAATTATTGCCACGCCAACTTATTCCATCCCACCCACATTTGGTGTTGTCTCCAATAACTTACAATCCATATTACCTTCTTCTAAGGATTTCGGATAAATTCGATAATATTCCTGAATTCAAAATTCAACCTTACTTAGCCCATTACACTCTACAGTCCATAATGGAATAACTCATTCAGACACACACAAACATAAATAAATATATTATATATATGTTTGTATGTGTTAATATGTACTGCCATCACACACATAAAGCTGAAAAGAACTGAGTTTCTATACGAGTATGACGAATATATGAGTAGAGTGTGTCGAACGTGTTAAAATTGTATTCCACTCATGTGTATTAATTACTCTTTATATAGTGGATGCAAAATAACGCTCATCCAGAAATGTCTAATATATATTTGTGTGCGTGTAACTCCTAAAAGTGCACCGCAAACATGCACACACATATACATGTATATATATATATATATATATAACAACAATCGTCAAAATTTTGTACAGTGAGTATCACCAACAAGTCCTCCGTTCCATTTTTATAGCCGACACCACACTGAGATACAGGGCATTATGACCATGTTTATAACGGCCAAAAATATCATTTACTCTCTTCATGAGTAGACTTTGCCATGTCCGACTAACTGTCCATATATTTTTGTAATCAAATTTTGAACCAATTAGGAATATTGCCACCAAATACATTTACATAAAATACCAGGACTCTCGCTAACAAATTGTGCAAGATATTTAAATTTCAAATGTCTTATATTGGCGGGGCTCCGCCCATTAGTCTGATCCCGCACATTTTGGGACAATTCACGTAGACTGCCACCAGATATATATACACAGAATTACAGCACTCTCGCTAACAAATCGTGTACGGTATCTCAATTTCATATTTTGGTCCATTTGGGCGGGTCTACGCCCATTGGTCCGATCCCGCTCATTTTTAGACAAGTTACGTAGACTACCACAAGATACATATACGCAAAATTTCTGCACTCTCGCTAACAACTCGTTTACGGTATCTCAATTTAAAAATATGGTTTATGCGGGGCGACGCCGATTTGTCCGATCCCTTCCATTATTATACCAATCACTTAGACTTCTACCAGATACATATGCACAAAATTACAGCACACTCGCTAATAAATTGTGCAAGATATCTCAATTTAAAAATTTGGCTTATATGGGCGGGGCCACGCATATTTGTCCGAACCCGCCCATTTTTGGACCAATCACGTAGATTGCCAACGGATATATACTCGTATACACAAAATTCCAGCTCTCTCGCTAACAAATTGTGCAAGATATCACATTTTTAAAATTTGGCTTATATGGGCGGTGCCACGCCCATTGATCCGAATCCTCCCATTTTTGGACCAATCACGTAGACTAGCGCCAGATACATATGCACAAAATTACAGCACTCTCGCTAACAAATTGGGTGCCCGGACTTAACGCCCACGGCCGTAACGCCCAAATTTTTTTTGGGCTTCATGACCTCTGACCCTTTATGACCCCTGGAACGGACATAAAGCCCAGTGGGCGTTATGTCCTATTTTCAAAATTTTAATAAAAGGGAATTTAATATTATTCAGTATGTACAAAAAACGTATTTATTCAATAAATTCTGGGTAATTCAATATATTTAATAATTAAAAAAAAACGAATGCCAACATATAGAGAAAAGACTTGTTGTTCGTCAGATAAAAAAATGATTTGTTACATAGATTACTTTAAGTCAATTTTTTTAATTTACCATTTCGTTCCACTGCCGTTGGAAATAATTGAAGAAATCTTTAAAAATGTTTGCAGAGCTCTTTTACAACTCCTTATTGATATACGCTTCTTGTTAACATTTATTGAAAGAATTTTCAATTTCCTGATAAGGGAGTAGAGGCAACACCAAAATCTTTTTTAATACTCTGCGTGCCTCATCAGTTGTCCTAATCTTTCTGGCGAGCTCAGACATTTTAGCTATCTTTTTGCTAACTGATTGGCAAAAATGGAACCAGCATCCTTTTAACCGTGAATCCGGAAAAATCTTTAAAAGTGCGTTCCGAAGTGCTTGTTTGAAATCCGTTGTGAATGTTTTCGGGTTCATATCCAGAAGATTTGAGTTTATAAAACTAAAGACATGTTCGTAGAACTTTTGATTTTTTTTGGACATTAGTACGAAGGCAAATGGAAACACCTGAAATAGAAATGCGTGTACGTTCGAATAAGAAATTATATGAAATACGATTATATATACATAATCAAAATATTTGTGTTTAAAATTTTGAATATATTTTTTCTTCAAATCACAAAATTTCGCCTACAGCTTCGGCTAAGAAAATGGGCCATATTGATCCATCTAGTACCTCCCCCATAAAGGGCTAACATTAATACTACTTACTCGAATTTTCTGAAGTTCCACACATAGTACTAGTTTATTACTCGCTAAATTCACAAGAAAAATGTGCTAAGTTGCCACGCCCCTTTCGGTACTTCCTACACAAATGGACCATTTTGCACCAAAAGTTAACAGCTTATAACTTTAATACTAGAGCATACAATTACTTGAAATTATGTACAGTATAATGCTTTTGTAGGACACACAGTCCAGTGAATAATGGGTGTCTTTTGGTACTTCCCGCACAAATGGACTATTTGACACCAACAGTTTACAGCTTATAACTTTAATAGCAGTACATAATTTATCAAATATAATTTAATTGATAATAATTTAATGAAAACATAAAAAATTAATAAATTTAAGAATATTTTTTGGGACTGAAGGTGAGGGGATTCTTAAGTCGGTTTACCAGACTGAACTTTCTTACTTGTTTTAGTCAATTTTTTTTTAAATTATTAAATTGGAAGTATTTATTAATGAATGGCAAAAAATCAATGAAATATAACATATTTCTGACCTAAAAATGCATTAGAAATTTGGAAAATTAACCTTCTGTTATTGAAATATTTTTTGGTTTCAGCCGGAAAAAATATTGGCAATTTTGTGGAAGAAAAATCTTAGTTATAGAGATTATTTTGATCACATAGAACATTTCGAAATATTTAAATAATTGTTGACTATCGCCTACTTTTTACGATCACCCAAACGAATCCACTATATAGCTATTTTCTTCAACCACACTGTGCCATTCATGTCTGTATATTCAAGAGAACGACGCAAGTACTATGCGTCGTTCTTTTAAATTATTAAATTGGAAGTATTTATTAACGAATGACAAAAAATCAATGAAATATAACATATTTCTGACCTAAAAATGCATTAGAAATTTGGAAAATTAACCTTCTCTTATTGAAATATTTTTTGGTTTCAGCCGGAAAAAATATTGGCAATTTTGTGGAAGAAAAATCTTAGTTATAGAGATTATTTTGATCACATAGAACATTTCGAAATATTTAAATAATTGTTGACTATCGCCTACTTTTTACGATCACCCAAACGAATCCACTGTATAGCTATTTTCTTCAACCACACTGTGCCATTCATGTCTGTATATTCAAGAGAACGACGCAAGTACTGTGATTAGTATTAAGAACGTATTCAAATACAGCATTTTTGTTTGTCTTCACATTTGAGTTATATGTGGAAAACTAATTAGATGACATTAGTTGCATGTTTGTCATTCATGGCGAATGCACTAATGCTGCTTCCAGCTATGCAAACATTCCATTCAGTCGCTGCTTTCTATTCAAGTTACTAAATTAATGTAGTATAAATGCAAATCACATTAAGAAATGTTAAATTATTTGAGGATAACCGAAAATTAGGTTTCACAATTTTATGGCGGTAAAGTCTTTAGCTAATGTAAATAAATATCTCTACATTTTATTAATATGTAGATGCACAATTAAAAACTACTGGAAAATTCACAATAAAGTACACAATTATAGTTTGTGGAATTTCGAATTTATGTCTCAGTTCACGATTTATCTTGGCTGTGTGCTCGTAAAAAATGTTCAGCAACATAATTTCCCAGATTCCGTTACCATTACCCATAAAACCTAGCAACATTTTATTACTGGTGCAAGTATAAAATCCCACGATTTGTTGCAATTTTTATTCTTTCACATTTGCAGCGGCACTTGATTTTCAGGTAAAAATATACACATACTTAAATGCCAGTGGCCACAACAGACTTTCTATCGTCAAGGAGAACATAATTGTTCGGTTTATGATGTGCTCATAAAAATCTGACATAACATTGCATACGATGAGGAAAAGATGGATTTTACCTGGTGGAGTCGATATGGTATATCCCCTTCAGTAAAACAGTTTTAATATTATACAAGGTGGCGCAAAAGTAATCCTCCTATCAGAAAATGCTATAAATTTTGCGATTGGCCCCTAATGTCAGTTCTGTTTTGACATTTGTGTAGTAAACACATGCGAAATACACGTTAATAAACAATGTTACGCTACACTGCTCCAGAACGCGGAATATTGCTGACTATTTATTTGACCAATAATCGGTCGGTGACTTTGGCACAACGTAAATTTCGTGATGAGGCCCATTTCCATCTTAGTGGATACGTAAATAAACAAAATTTACGCTTCTGGGGGTATAAACACTGGAAAGTAATCATGACTTCAGTATTTGTTTACCCAACACCACACTGTGGTGCAGGCTGGGCTTACGAATTTGTTTTATAAACATTATAACATTAAATTATTTTAGTAAAATTTTGAAATGTTCGTTGTCCTCCGAACAACTTTATGGAGACTATGTACAGTGACTCGTTGTAAAAAACAGTAAGAAAACACTACCTTTTTAGAGCAGAATAAGCACGCATGAATTTGTTCAATATCTGAAACGATTACATTTAATATCGATTCGTTCGAAACTACTACTTTTAATGATAAAAATTGGATGTGATTTTGTAAAATTTACGTGCAAAATTGAGGGACATTTGTATATGGGTCTATAAAATCAGGTGTTGTATGTATATACACACTTTAAAAAAATCGCTTCTGTAGTATATTGTCCCAAACATATTCGGCTTGAAACATATATATCTTTAGGATACACTCTAAACATATAATATTTGGTACACACAAAAATTATATATTTGGGAAGATGTGGTTCTAAACATATCTTTGTTTACATCTCAATATGTGTTTATTTTGGACTATTTTTTCCGAAACAAATATTTATTTGCATTTAAGTATTCAGAAAATACCTAAATTGTGTTAAATTTTTCAGTAATTCAAAGTTAAGTTTTTAAAAAATGTTAACGTCTTAAATATAATAAATAATAATAAATGAAATCATATAATCTTGGATCGAAATATATACTTGGAGGACTGACAACCAATGATGACTTGGAATAATCAGAAATTTTAAATGATTGATTTAAAACATAAGTTATTGCTGAATTTGGTATCATAACTGGGAGGTTCAAACCAAAAAAGCAAAAGCAAATAAAATTCAAATTCGAAAAGTTCAACAAAGGTTTCGAAAATATTTTTTAAATAAATTATATTTGGAGAAATTCCTAAACAATCATTTAATTTGTATTCAAATACATATTTTATTTGAGAAATTTAGTTTGCAAATATTAAATGTTGTAACATATTAATATAAGAGTTCCAAAGATATTTTATTGATTTTCAAATAAAATTTATTTGCTCAGAAGTATATAATATTTAAAAATTAGTGTTCCAAATATATTTTCTTTCTATTCAAACATATCAAAAAAGGCGATTTTGCCCCGTGTATGGGGGCTATATAAATGGTAGAGTGAGTGGCCTAAAAAAAAAAACAAGTAAGAAGGTTTCAGTCGGGTAAACCGACTAAGGTAAACCCTCACCTTGTCAGTTTGTGTGGGAGGTACCAGAACGGGTTTAAAAAATACGCCTACTTTTTCGCTGAAGAGTAGATACTTTAAATACATTGCACTGCCGAATTATAAGCGGTATATTAACGCTATGGCATATTAAATTGTGGTATTATTTGGCCGTTTTGTGTGGGAGGTACAAAAAGGGACGTGGTGATAACGCCCATTTTTCACAGGGCTATAGGCACTATAAAGGATTTACACTGTACAAAATTTCAAGGAATTTTATACTCTGGTATTACTATTATAATCTGTTAACTTTTGGTGCAAAATGGTGCATTTGTGTGGGAGGTACCAAAAGGGGTATGGCAACTTCATCAATTTTTCTCGAGTTGATAGCGACTAATAAACTAATATAATGTGTGGAATTTCAGAAGATTCGCATAAGTAGTATAGCTGTTATTAAAGAATCAGTATGTCACAGCATTTTTACCCTTTGTGGGGGAGCGAACTTAGGCAGAGATCCACCAAATTTGAAGTCAATCTGTTACTCCTTTTGATAGTTATCGTACGCACCAGACAGACAGACAGACGGACGGACTGACATTGCTCATTGGACTTCAAATTACCCAAAACAGATTTCCGCCGAACATACTTAGGTCACTCCTTCGATGCGTTACACTTTTTGTCCGTAGCGAATGATATATATCCTCGTCACACTAAAGTGAGGGTATAATTAGGGGCACTTTTCGGTTTAAATAACCTCTAAAGTCAGGGTTTCCCTTAATAGTATTTTAAATTTTTATTACTTTTAGGAATTGACCACTAGACATTAAAATCTGGGCCATTGTTTATAGGACGATGTGACTTCCTTTAAACAATTTGCAATTTAAAGTCACTTTTTTCTCAATCTTAGTGCAATTTTCGGTGCATTTTTTACAAAACGGAAATAACTTCTACAACTTAGGTCCGATTTTCTCTTTCTCTAGATTAATTTTTCTAAAAAATTAACCCTTTCAAGGCCGTAAACTTTTAATGGGTTAAAGCGAATTAATTGCAATAAAAATTATCCTACACGCATTATTTCAACCTCTAAAGCATAGTGCAGGGTTGCACCTGCACGTTGTATATGGGAGTTGGATTTAGCGTTAAGGATCAAATTGACCTGCCCATTTTTAGAATCCGCCTCACCACTCGCGGCGAAAAGTAATCTTTAAGACGTTGACCATTTTAGTTAATGATTTGGACCCCAGAATGGACCCTATCGAAAAATCCATTGGGTTTAAATCCGAGGAATATATATGAGGCCATTGGGAAATTTTTGTTGTAAAACACGCAGTCCACTCGCTATCTTGTTTGTTCTGCTGATCCTGTGGTTCGGTTGGTGAGTTCCCTGGGAAATGTGTGTCAAGCAGTACATTTAACGACTGCTCGCCTTTGCAGTTATTTGCCTTATCCTGCAAATAACCCACTGTACAGGGTGCAGTGTATAATATCTTGTGGCATTCGAGACCTTTTCGACTTCTTCACAGAAGGTGTGCCAAGAACGCCGTTGCGCTTTTATAAGCTCGTTTTTTAAGATTTTGAGTTTTTCTCTATAGGATTCTCAGTCATTGGTGACCCCAGTAGATTTGGCCTTGTTGAATAGCTTGCTGGCATTTTTCCTAGCCTTTAGCTCAGAAGTCCATCATTGTGGTTTAGTTTTACCCTGGCTTTGGACAGGTTTCTTTATAAGAGTTATTAAATGGAGTCGGTGATCTGAGTATGAGTGTTCGTCCAGCACATTCTTCATGTCTGCCATTAATTGTAAAGGTCGGTTTATTGTCTATGTTACAAATATGTTATGTTAGTAGGATGATAAGCGTTCGTGTCTGCATCAATACTTGGGTCGCGCTCGTCAGACATTGCTTCTTCTACTACTTCCTTGGAGAGAGCTGCCAGTACTACAGCTTCATAAGGCAAGTATTTAATTGGAGACCACCCAATATATGCGATTACCGATCTCCAGACTAGCAGCTGTTTGGTCTTTACCACTTAAATTAGTCAGGAGAAAATTCAGGTTCTTGGAGTGCCTTCACAGTTGACCACAAGCAGTTTAAAGTTGGGTGTATTGATACCTGTATCGTCCAGTATCAGACGATGTTTAGAAGTTTAGTGCACCTGTCCACAGCAATAGTGCCGCTGAGACTGCTTTAGCGTGATGGAGGTAATTCCGAAGAATTCTTACCATCATTGGTAATCGACAGACTAACATCCACCCCGACAAGGGCGTTATCGAACTCTTCGAGGACCATGCCGTATCATCGAGGACCATGTCCCCGCCAGATGCGTCAAAGAGTCCGGAGACTGCCCTCAGCCCCTCGGTGTCCGAGGTAGCGCTTTCGCCTCAGAGAAGGACGTTACAGATCTTCTGTTAGAGTAGGAGTTACCAGAAATAATGGGCGTGGGCAAGTCCGCACTTCCAGAAAGCCGTGTATCAACCACGGTGGACGACTTGCCTTCCGCAGTGGGAGCTATATCCTGCTTGTATTCCATCAAGACTATAGTCCACGTTGTATATGGAAGGTGGATTCAGCGTTAATGATCAATATAATGACTAGGGATGTTGTTTTTTCGACAACAGCCAATCCGGCCACACCTTACCCGCACGACAGAGCAGTCTTATACAGGTCTACTGATCTGGCACCACCGAAATATAAGAGCTTTGCTCTCTTCTGATGCCATACTGCATCGTTGCAGATTGGTGGTTTTCCCGGTATTTCTCTACGGGAATCGAGGTAATGAGCCATAACGACTGAATGCACATGACTCCATCTGTTCTTGAGGATGGATCCATCTTCACCACATCTGCCTACAACAGACATCACAAGAATCTCCTCAGACACACGGATCGACTCAAAAAATAATTGTATGCCAATCGGTATAATAGAAGCTGCACTTTTCCTACAATCCGTGTAAAATTTGACACAAATAATTTTCTCTAAGGCAGTACCTATTGCGATTGCGTAATAGGTACTGCGTAATAGGTTTTAGCTATCCTCTCTGCGATGAGCACGTCCATTCACTACGACTGAACAGCAACGAATTCGGATTTGCGACCAGCAATTTGATCACAAAAAAAAATGGAAAGACGCACGGATCGACTCAAAAAGAAATTCTATGCCGATCGGTACAAATAAATTCCTTTAACCAAGCTCAAATACCACATAATTTAAAAAAATCGGTTCATATTAAGATATAGCCTCCATATACTAGTATGTTTATTCCAATTTGCCATCTACATACGTTCATTAATCCAGGAATGAACAAACGCCTTTAATTAATATAGTGTCTGTCAGGGAAGGTTTCACACGTTGCTCGAATGTAAGCTGATGGTATGTTGTCCCACTCTCGGTGAAAAGCAATCTTTAAGACGTTGTCCATTTTAGTTGATGATTTGGACTCCAGAATGGACCTTATCGAAAAATGCATAGGGTTTAAATCCGAGGAATATACTCGTATATGAAGCCATTGGGAAATTTTTCTTGTAAACAACATTGGGTTTCGCTGGCTTTATGGGATGGTGTCGAGTCTTGCTGAAATGTATCTGTCGTTGCTCATTAACAATGGCGGGTTACGACTTTCCAGTCTAAAACAAAGAGATAGCACTATTGCATTTTAATTGAATTTTGATAATTTGGTTTAGTACAGCTACGTTAAGATATAATCAAGTTTCGAAAGAATTTGCGAGAACTCAACTAGAGCATAAGTTACAGAATTTTTACCGATGAAATGTCTCCGTATGGCCTTCCGACGACTGTTGTTGCAACTTCGTCCCCTATGGAAATGTAGAGTTAAAAATTAGACTAAATTCTAAGGTTAAAATCCAATTTTGGATTTTACTCTACTGTTGTTTAGATTTTTGAGTTGTATTGTAAAAGGGATTAGTTCGTAGAGAAAAGTAAATCACATTGGAATGGGAGAACAAAAAGATCTAAATTCAACAAAGTGTGAAAATGAGTCCACCATTTCGTCCACTCACATTACTTGTACTTATATTAACTTTACTTCTACCACTTATAGCCTTCGGAGGTTCAACGTATTTTTTGTACAAATATCATGCACAACCCATAATACATTTCACTGTAGTGAAGTGGGAGTTCCTACGTATAATTGCAGAGTACTTAAATTGTAATATTTTTGGTGAAACCCACCAAAAGTGGGGCATCACTTGGAATGCAGACATAAACGGTACCTGAATTTTGCGTAAAATGTCCTCTGATTTCTGGGCTACCTACGCAGGCGACCCCCGCCACACTGCACTGCGAGGAGGTGGAGTGGGTTATTAAATTTTTAGTAACTAATGGCATAAATGCGAATCCTCAAATTATGAAACGTGGCTTAAGTGCAATGTGGCACATGTAATCATCGTGGAGTGCAGTGCTGCAGCGAAATCTCTACAAAGAGATGCTTCCGGGCATTCTGTATGCGACGTACGCACAATTTTGAGGTTTTCCGGAATAACCGCCTATCTCAAAAGATTGAAATGGTCAGCGGAGCAAAATTGCTACTTAAGGGTGGGACATTTAAAATTTTAAATTTGATTCGGCTACATTTTTTTTTTAAATTTCTTGTTTTATTGGAATGTTTGAACTTTGTCATTTAATAATGAAACATAATATCATTAATATTACTACAGTACATTTTCGATTGTTTCGAGTCGAATTTGGTCAATGGCAACTTCGATATCATGTTTCAACGCTTCAATTGTCTCTGGAGGCTTTGCGTAACATTTATCCTTAATGGCTTCGTATAGAAAATAATACAAAGGACTCAAATCACAAGTTAAAGTAATCAGTAAATTTTAAATGTCCCTCCTTTTACATATGCATAGTCGAGTGTTGGATAAAACCACTGAAAATTAGCGGTATCTGGGAGAATCATATATGCATTGATAGATAATAATTAGCTGATTACATTTGTATAAATATCTAAAATTGCAAATTTAAGACATAGACGTTTATTCCAAAAAACAACGAAATTCTTCCCAAACACTCGAAATATTTTCGGAAACACAAATTGCTTGTAACGCAGTGCAGCACTTAAAACGTACGTTTTGCTTGTTCTCCAACAACACAGACAAATTTAAAGAGTTTTTACTTGCCAATGTTGTTGCAGTTTTTTTTTCGGTCACAGTTTTTGAGTTTGCTAACTCCGCCCGGCTATTGCACAGGCAATTAATAGGGTCAGATAAGTTGTGTTTAAACGCTTTGAAGATTTTCAAATAAGAATCTTCAATTTGTGGCTGACGTGGAGAGGTAGTCTTGCATTTTGGAATAGTTTCTTTGCCCGTACACATCTCTGCCAGATAACTTTGGTAAGCGGAGAATTCGAATTAAATTGAACGAAACACAAAGCCAACCACAACCCCAAAAAAATATTTTTTTTATTGGGGGAGAGGGTGTGGGTTGTATTTTAGGAATGTTATCATTATCCACAGTTCTATAGAGAAGAGAGAATACCATTTTGCGGCTGATTTAAACCGACCAATCCATTTGTGGAGACATTGGTGTGGGATTCACTGGAAAAGTAAATGGACATTTTAGGGTAAACTTATGCCAAATTTACGTAATACATAATGATTTAAAGGGAAACTAGAGAGGTCACCAAGAATAAAGTGAAGATTAAAATAAACAAGTAAAAGCGTTAAGTTCGGCCATGCCGAATCTTATATGTGTAGCCTCCACCATTGTATTCAAATTTATTACTGGAAAAATCTTTGGATAAAGAGCAAATTATGAAACGATCCTTTGTATACCCTCCAGCATAGGATGGGGGGTACATTCATTTTGTCTAATCCTCGTAAAATTCTAAGACGATTTAGCCATGTCCGTTTGTTGTAATCACGCTACCATCTATAATAATTGAGCTAGGTGGCTGAAATTTGGTATAGATACTTCTTATAGCTGCAAGTAACTTGGGATTGAAAATGGGCGATATCGGTCGATATTTAGATATAGCTCCCATTTATAGCATCGTCGGTCCGTATGTTGTAATCACGCTACAGTATAAGTTAAGAACAGACCTAATTAGTCACTGGTTCCTACAGGTCAATTGTAGTGCTATGCTTTAATAACGTAATGATGTCTGCTCTCACCGTATGAACATGAGTGAGCAGAGAATAATGATAAAATTCACCGTTGCAGGTTGCTTGGTCTGGCGCAACTTTATCAAGTAAAGTTAAGCAGAGATCAAATGGTGGAGTTCGATTCTGCTTTCAATCTTTGTAATCATGATAATCGCATGATAAGAGATGTGTTTGATTCTTTGTTTTATGATAGGGTAGAAGATAAGAAAATGAGGAATGTAAATTCAGTCGAGAATAGAGACGAAAGCCAAACATCCTCATAGAGGAATAACGCTAAGCCTATTATTGAATTTAAGTGACTAATGAATTCTAATGTAAATTTATATAAATAAACACTATTAAATAAACTGAACCTGAATTACAAAGAAGTAAAATAAAATCTTTTTTAATTTATACAAAAATTGAGCTAGATGACTGACATTTGGTGTAGATACTTCTTATAGCTACAGGTAACATGGAATTGAAATTGGGCAATATCGATCCATGACAACTGATCGGTCAAATGACAACTGATCGGGCTGAAAATTGGTAACTGGGGTTTATTTATACCCGGAATCCTTCGTATAGCCCCCATACAAAGGTCCCTCTAGATTTGACTTCGTAACGCCACAGAAAACTCAAATTTAAACGAATTGGGCTGAAATTTGGTGTAATGAGTTTATTTGTATCCGAAACCGTTCCCATGCGATCCATTCTTCTTTACTTGTTTATATTTACATTTCCCCAGACTGTGGAAAATATCCACATTTTTATGTTTTGTGAATACTCGTATTTGTATTCAAATTCCTAATTTCAAAAGCTTCAATCGCATCGTTTTATACCCTTCACCATAGGATGGGGGGCCATTTTGTCACTCCGTTTGTAACACCTCTAAATATTGATCTGAGGCAACGAAAATGTTGCACCTTTTTGCAGAAAAGAAATCGCCATAAGATACGGCATAGCCGAAGATAACTCTTTTACTTGTTTAACTTACTTAGGATTATTATAAATAAGTGCAATATGTTTAGATTTATGGAAATAGTTTTAAGTTCGTCAAATAATATTGAAAAAATAACGAGTGAAAGCGTTAAATTCGGCCATGCCGAACTTATATACTATCCACCATGGAGTGGATTGAATTTCATTACTGGAAAAATCTTTGAATATTGAGCACATCATGGAACGATCCTTTCTGTTTAAGCAAATTATTAAAAAAAACGATCGCTGTATTTTTTGGTCAGTTTTGAGGCATTAAATTATTTATCCAAACTATTCACCTCAAAATGTGTTATTTACGGCTTAAATTAGCATATTTGAGAGCTACCTCTACACGAGGACTACAACAAAATATAAAATGATTTGTACAAATTTTATTGAGGTGAATTCTTGCCAAAATAGAATACAAACTGCAAAATTTTAGCTAAAATGCTTAGAAAATGTGGTATTTATGGTTTAAAAAAAAAACATTTATGGGAGCGACATCTGTAGTTGGACTATAACAAAATATGAACTGAAAAATGTTTAAATGCGATGAATTCTTGTCTAAATAAAATACAAACTGCAAAGACTCAGTTAACTTGTTTAGATAATGTGGTATTTATGGCTTAAATAAGCGTATTTTGGAGCGACCTCTATTTGTGGCTGTGATGAATTCTTGTCGAATATAATACAAACTGCAAAGTTTCAGCTAAATTGCTTTAAAAATGTGGTATCTATGGCTCAAATACTGTATTTTGGAGCGACCTCTATAAGGGAGCTATATGAAACCATTGGCCGATATGGCCCATATGCAATCCCAAACGACCTGCAGCTCTAAGAAGTATTTGTACCAAATTTGTTCAACCAAGGTCTATTATTACGGACTGTAGCGTGATTTCAACAGACAGACGGATAGACAGACAGAAATGGCTAAATCGTCTTAGAATTTCACGACGATCAAGAACGTATATTGGGTCGCAGATCAATATTTCAAGGTGTTGCAAACCGAATGACAAACTTAGTATACCCCCACCCTATGGTGGAGGGTATAAAAATGACAATATCATAAAACAACATCACCGATTTTAATCACAATATTCATTCTCATCATATTTCAAACGTCAAAGGATTTTCCTAGCAGGTATTTGTAATATATTAATTATATTTTCTGTTTTTATGACTCACTTATTCAAAAAAGGTGACACAAAGTGTATTCGGTGTTTCATAAATGCATCCCAATTTTCCGCTGATATTAACTATTATTTATGGGACTGTGAACAATATCCAATTAAGATTTCACTAAATTGCTCTCCATATTGTTCACATTTCCATAATTTTGGTTTAATATGTATTTAGTCGATGATAGTCGTGAATTGCATATCCAAAATATGGCTTTTGCCACATCATCCCATAAAGTACACTTATACGAATTTAGATAAACGACCAATTGGACCGACCAACCGGTGACCATCGTTCGTCGGAAAATAGTATGAGCAAAATAAAGGCCATGAGTTTGCTTCGAGATAAATATACAGAGAGATGTTATGGTGAAAATAATGAAGTCTATACTGCAGGAAATTTGAATGTGGAAGTCAAATAAACAAAGTGGACACTGTAATAGATAATTTTACAACATTTTAAGGGTTTGTACATACGTAGTATGTATATTCATGAATATTTTTTTTTTACCCTTCAAAGTAATTCCCCTCGGATATAATACACTTCTGCCATCGTTCAATCCTCGAAGCTCTTCAAATAATCATTTTTTGTGATCTTGTTCAGCTCCTCCTTCGATGCCGTCTTTATCTCCTCAATCGTGTCGTAGCGCCGTCCTTTCATGGGCCTTTTCACTTTTGGGAACAAAAAATAGTCACAGGGAGCTAGGTCAGGGGAATACGGTGGCTGCGGCACCATTACTGTGTTGTTTTTGGCCAAATATTCCCGCACAAGCAACGATGTGTGTGCATGGGCGTTATCATGGTGCAAAAGCCAGTTTTTGTTCTTGCATAAATCCGGGCGTTTTTGGCGGATTGATTCGCGCAATTAGCGCATAACTCGCAGGTAATATTCTGTATTGACCGTACTATCCTGTGGCAAGAACTCATATTGCACCACGCCCCTGCAATCAAAGAAAACTTTGAGCTCGGACGTCCGGTACGCTGTTCGTCCTTCGCATCTTCTCGGCCCCCTAAGAACATTTTGTACCACCGATAAACGTTGCTTTGGTCCAAGGTAGCTTCACCATATGCCACAGTCAACATTCGGAATATGTCAGCACACAAAATTTGATGCAGATTCTTTGATCCATTTTCTGAAATAGATAAAAATCGAAGACAAGTTAAAACACATCCAAGCACAAAAGCTGTCAAAAATTAACTAAACAGTCAAAATGGCCAACCTTGTCAGCATAAGTAAGGGACATGTGTACACGCTGAAAAAAAATAGCTTCTGTAGTATATTGTCCCAAACATATACGGCTTGAAACATATATGTGCTTAGGATACACTCTAAACACATAATTTTCAGCACACACAAAAATTACATATTTGGGCAGATGTTGTTCTACACAAGTTTTTGTTTACATCCCAATATGTTTTTATTTGGGACTATTATTTCCGAAACAAATATTTATTTGCATTTAAGTATTCAGAAAATACCTAAATTTTACAGTAATTCAATGTTACATTTTTAATGTTCGTAAAAATAATAAATAATAATAATTGAAATCGTATAATATTGGATCAATATAAATTACTTGGACGAATGACAACTAATGATGACTTAGTATACACAGAAATTTTTAATGATTGATTTAAAGCAGAAGTTAATGCTGCATATGGTATCATAACTGGGAGGTACAATTTGAATCCAAGGAAAAACTAAAACTGAAAATCGAAAAAGTCAACAAAAGTTTTGGAATTTTTTTTTAAATAAATATATTTAGAATAATTCCTAAACAAAATTTTTTTGTAAATAAACACATATTTTATTTGAGAAATTTAGTTTGCAAATATATTTTATTGTAATATATTAATATATGCCTTCCAAATATATTTTATTGATTTTCAAATAAAATTAATTTGCTAAGAAATATATAATATTTAAAAATTTGTGTTTCAAATATATTTTCTTTCGGTTCAAACATATCAAAAAAGGCGATTTTGGCCCGTGTACCAACATAACGCTACAAAAATATCAAAAATCAAATACACGTAGCCCGCGGAAATTAAAAATTCCCGATATTTTTTGAACATACCTCGTACTGGTGTTAGAGTAATGCATTATTTATACTATTTAGAAAATTATCCATCTGCATGGGAAGTACCACAAAAGGTTTTCTAATTTCGCACATTTTTCTCAAGATGAACACAATTACTATGTGTGAAAAATGTCACTCACTCGGTCAATTCCTCTTTATTTTACGCTATATATACACGGTGGTCAGATTTCACAATATTGTCAGGAAAATGTCAAAAAACCGTTCAACCGTGTGCATTCAAATCCGTCTGAAGCTTATGCATCTGACAATGGCGTCATTGCCAGAGAAACATATTATTGGAAACAGTATCTATAAAATATTTTTATTGGCAATCCTGCCAATAAATATTTCCAAAATATATTGTAAATATATGAAATTTTAAGGTTTTCTTGCAGTCGTCTGAACTGCCAATTCACCTTTTGTTAAAAATCTGTCATTGTGAGTACATTGACAGCTCTTTGAAAGAGTTGATAAAATTGTAAAATCTAACCACCGTGTACATAGCTCTACATTTTTTTCCTTTAACTAAAGTGAGAGTCTACATGGGGGTTATACCACAAACCACTGTTATTATTATTATTTCCAACATTTTGTGTAACCAACATTACAAAAACAATTATAGAAGCTATTGATAATTTTTGTGTCCGTCACCTCATTATCCCTAGGATAATTGGTATTGGTCTAAAAGAATACCTACAGTTTCGGATATTTCAATGTCAGTCACAGCATAAGTTGACGCTAATTAAATGTTTACTATTTAATTGTTCAACTTCTTACACTGGACCCAAATTGTCCTCTCGCTACTTAGGATTAGATTACCCAACGGGTCGTATATTAAGGAGTAAATAACTAACCGGGACATACGCTACTGAGTAGACAACACCAAAATAGTCGATATCTCAAATGGTCGTCAAATTAGGATTAGATAGCCCAACTGACCATAAATAAGGATTAGATAACTCGTCCTCAAAAAAGGAGTATAAAATCAATCGTTATTTTACTAAGATGTAGATAACACAACTGATCATCAATTGGACCACCGCGACTGGTGGTCAACTAAGGAGTAGATAAAGCATCTGGTCATCAACTTAGAAGTAGATCGAGACCTAAGAGTGAAAAGGCGCTAAGTCCACTTTTTGCCAAAATGTATTTTTTGAAGCGGAACGTATGAAAAGTTGGATATACATCGATTTGAAAACAAAAAACCAAAAAAATCATGCTTTGTCATCTATAGTCCATATACCCTTTATAAAAACATTCATATACAGTGAGTATGTTGCCTCTCCTGTAAAATTTTAAATATTGGACAAATATTTACACTCTTAGGTCGCGATATAACTCAATTGATACTGCACTAAGGAGTAGATAACCCAACTGGTCCCACATTAAGGAGGAGATAACCCAACTGGTTCTCTACTAAGGAGTAGACAACCTAGCTGGTCCTCTACAAGAGAATACATAAACCAATTGGTCTCAACTAAAGAGTTTATTGCCCATATTGTATTTTATTAATTAGTGGATAAACTAACTGGTACTACAATAGGGAGCAGATAACCTTATTGTTCGTCAACTAAGGTGTAGACAACCCAACTGGTCGTCAAATTAGGAGTATATAGCTCAACTGTCTGTCAAATAAGCAGTAGATAACCCAACTCGTCATCCAATAAGCTGTAGATAACACAACTCTTCGTCCAATAAGCAGTAGATAACACAACTCGTTTTCAAAAAGGTGTAAATAAACCAATTGTTATTTTACTTTGTTATAGATAACACAACTGGTCATCAAATTAGGAGTTGATAGCACAATACGACGCACAGTGGGAGGAATTCCAAAAAAAAGGAAATAATTCTGCCGTTTCTTAACCAGACATCCGATTGCGACCCAACTTGGCATGTTTGTAGAAGAGGTATTAGAGAAGTTATGTTTTGAGTTTGGGCCCCCCGTGGTATACAGGGGCGGAGCTGCAGGGCCTCAAAGTTGGCCACCTCGGTTGAACAAAATGTTTAAATCTTTTTTTGTGGTCTACAAAAGGCTTTTGCACCTAACAGTTATCTTGTATATTTACCGAGATATCTGCATTTGAAAATTGAATTCTTAATTTTTTCCCCGACCTTGTGCTAGTATTTTGTAAATATCGAAGCAGAATATGTACTTAAGTATAACTTCAAATGGCCATAACTTTTGTCTCAGTGGGTACATCAAATTGCAATATATTGGCATCAAATAGCAATTTTTTTTGTCTATCCAGAAAAGATAATGAGAAAGGAATCGGTATATAACCGGCTCTAATATATAGCGAATCGTAGGAAAGAATCGGGAAAAAATAAACCACAAAGGAAAAAATAAACAACAAAGCATATTTTATATTTCCATTGAATCTTTAAAACTTAGGATATCTCAATTATTTTTTTTGTAATTTGTACGCCTTGACACCAGAAATCGAGGCTAATTCTAGCATTAATATATTTGTGGACGTAAATCCCACAATTCGCAAAATAAATTCGAAAATCCCCACAAAAGGGATTTTTTGTTTTTTTCCCAAAATCTGTTATACTAAAAGCCGGGCTCAAAAATCCTTTTGCAGTTTATCGTATAAGAGATTACTAGATATAAAAATGGTAAAGGTTTTCATATTCAAGCTTTGTGATTGCCGAAAATGTGGCCTAGTTTTGAAATTTTCGTAAAAAATGGTGTAATTTGGAGAAGCGTGGCAACACTATTAATACCAATTTTTGTCCCGTTCTTTTCTCGAAAATATTCTCCAGGAAGTTTGCTTTAAGACAAATATAAATATGTTATACTTTCTTTTTATAAATTCCTCTGTATCTCCAAAATACTACATATACCTTTTCGCAATAAAATACAAAAATTGTCTATATTTTGAAACGGTAAATTGATGTGGCCATAACTTTTGTATAGGTGGGCACATTTTACCGAAATTTTTTGCATCACACAGAAAATTTTGTTGTCAACTTAGAGAAGTTGATGTGAGAGAAATCGGTTCATATTCTGCACTGATATTAAGCAAATGCTACGACAAGGTAAAAAAAAGTAAAAAAAATCACTTTTCAAATGCAGACAGAAATGTAAAAACGACATAAAATTTTTAAAAATTAAAATTATTCAATGAAATACTTTATAGTTTGTAGGTTCCGACATAACAAATCGAATGTAATTCACGAATCATTATATTTCCAAAAGTCGATCCCACAATTCTCAAAATAATTTTGAAAATCCCCAAAAATGGGATTTTTTGGATTTTCCCCTATATCTACTATACTAAAAGCGAGGTTTCAGATTCCCTTTGCAGTTCAACTTACAACACCTTACCACACATAAATATGCTAAAATTTTTAACATTTTGCGATTGGAGAAAATGTGGCTTACTTTTGAAATTTGTCTAAAAAATTGTGTAAATTGGAGAAGCTAGGTAACAATAACAGTAAATATTTTTGACCCGTTCTTTCTTTGAGAGCTTTGGAAAGTTTCCTTTAAGATGATAGTAAATATGTTATACATTTTTTAACTAACTTCAACTTTTTTCCTAAAAAAATGACAAAAAATCGATTTTTTTTTTAAATATGACTTCAAGGGGCCATAACTTTTGTCTGCTTCGATATTTACAAAATACTAGCACAAGGTCGGGGAAAAAATAAAAAAAATCAATTTTCAAATGCAGATATCTCGGTAAGTATACAAGATAACTGTTAGGTGCGAAAAGCCTTTTTTAGACCTCGGCTATTAGAATACACACAAAAAGATTTTATGAATCGGCCGGAAAATACGAAAGTTACACGCGCTTAAACATTTTGTTCAACCGAGGTGGCCAACTTTGGGGCCTTGCAGCTCCGCCCCTGTATACCGCAGGGGGCTCAATCTCAAAACTTATTTTCTTTAATACCTCTTCTACAAACATGCCAAGCTTGGTCGCTATCGGATGTCTGGTTAAGAAACGGCATAATTGTTCCCCTTTTTTTTGGAATTCCTCCCACTGTGCCACGTCAAATAAGGAGTCGGTAACCCAATTAGTCGTCAAATAAGGAGTGGTTAAACCAACTGGTATTTTAATGAGTGTTAGATTACGGGACTGGTCGTCAACTAAGGAGTATATAACACACCTGGTTATCAACTAAGGAATATAAAACCCACTGGTCCTATACTAAAGAGTAGAAACCCAAACTGTTCTTCCACTAAGGAGTAGATAACCCAACTGGTCCAGTACTAAGGAGTAGGAAACCTGACTGGTCCTCTACAATGGAATTCATAACCCCACTTATCTCAACTAAGGGGTTGATTACCCACCAGGTACTTTTTGAATAGTGAATAAATTAAGTGGTACTATAACAAGGCAGTAGATAACCTTACTGTTCGTCGACTAAGGTGTAAATAACCCAACTGGTCGCAAATTAGGCGTACATAGGCCCTACTGTCCGTCAAAAAGGCAGTAGATAACCCAACTCTTCGTCAAAAAAGGTGTAGATAAACCAATTGTTATTTTACCTTGTTGTAGAAAACACAACTGGTAATCAACTTAGGAGTAGATAGACTTACCGACCGTCAAATCAGCTGTAGATAGCTCAACTGGCCGTCATGTAAGGAGTTAGTATCCCAATTGTTCATAAAGTAAGGAGGTGGTAACCCAATTGATCGTCAAATAGTGTGTAGATAAACCAATTGTTATTTTAGTAAGTTGTAGATAACAGAACTGGTCATCAACTTAGTAGTAGATAGCGAAACAATGTTTCAAATAAGAAGTAGATAAACCAATTGTTATTTTACTAAGTTGCAGATAACACACTGGTCGGCACCTAAGCAGTAGATAATGCTTCTTGTCTTCTACTAAGGAATAGATAACCCAACTGGTTACCTACTAAGGAGTAGCTGGTATTTTATTAATTAGTGGATAACCCAACTAGGAAGTAGATAACTGGACTGGTTGTCAATTAATTTGTTATCGACACCAAATAATGTTTTGATTCGAATTTAGTCGTCTGTTCTAGGGATGTAACGAAAGTGACTTTAGCGAAAGCGAATATTGAAATATATTTCTTGCGAATGCGAAACCGAATAGTGAAATATGCATTTTTGAGAAAGCGAATGCGAATAATAGTTTGACCCTTTAGTACCAACAAAATTAAGGAACTGAATTGATACATTTCCAGGATATTCAAGTATTAAGAATGTTTCCATATTTTTACCTCCTGTTACCACAAGGACAAACATATTTTTCAACTGTTTTGAAGAGGAGGTTATATTTATGTATATTTCGGTCCTGGCAATGCTAGTGTTGCCAGATGAAAACTTGAACTTCCATTAGAAAGTATGACATTTTTTTGCATAACTTCACTCAGACCGTTTTGTCATTTGAGTTCGAATTGTTTTGGTTACAGTGTGTTGAAAATTCACCTCCAAAACATGGTTTTTGAACGCTTCGACAGCTGCTTCAGGCGTCGGAAAACGTTGACCAAGCAGTTTTTTCTTGATGTGAGTGAATAAGAATAAGTCATTGGGTGTCAAATCAGGGCTGAACGGTGGATGACCCACCAATTCGACGTTTTGGCCGGTCAAAAAGGCGCTGGTTTGAGCCAATGTGTGAGAGCTCGCATTGTCATGGTGCACAATGATTTGTCTTCTCTTGTTCGTTTTTCGAATTTCTCCGAAGACCAGTTTTGCCGAAGAAACAGGCGACCTTTTGCTTCGAAGTGCTTCTTCCACGAACAACTTTCGTTGGCTTGGCTCGTCTTCGAAGACCCACACGGTCGATTGCTGTCTTCTTTCGGGCTCATACGCATAGATCCAAGATTCGTCACCTGTGACGATCTTGTAGACGCCTATTGAAGCACCGCGATCGTATTTTTTCAAAATTTCTTTGCACCAATCGACACGATCTCACGGTATGTTCTCTGACACAACGGCCGTTTTTGGACGACCTTCGTCCTTGAGCGAGCCTCGGCCACGATTGAATCATTTAAACACTTTTTCACAGTGCTATAGGATGGTTCTTCATCGCCATACAAAGATTTAAGTTCATCGATGCACTCTTGTCGTGATAATCCACGTCAAAAGTTGTGAAAAATGATCGCACGAAAATGTTCACGAGTTAATCTCATTTTTTTTGCCAAATTGATTTTTTCAAGTCACTAAAAAATTATGCTAAATAAATGTTGCCTATACCAGAAATAAATATAGCAACCCACGTATTAGTATCATCAAAATGTGTGAAGCGAATAAGAAGATATAACACTTTTAACAAATGGAAGCGAATACTGAAATATATTTTTGCGAAAGCAAATAATCCAAAGATGGTTTTTGCGATTGCGAAAGCGAATGTTAAAATGATGTGAATATTCGTTACATCCCTGGTCTGTTGGAACATGCATATATTCCAGTGATCAAAGTGTAGGTCTCAAATATGAACCGAATTTTACAAGAATTCTCAGATATTTCGCATGAGTAAGGGACGATCCCAATTGAAAATGGGCCATATCCCTAACATACCCCTCCAATTTATGTTATTTTTGTTCTGGAAGTCAGATTTTACTACAACTTCAGCTGAAATTTGGCTGTTTATAGGCCCTACAAATTGTACCGAAAATTAGCCATATCGGTTCATGTTTTGGTGTACCCGTAGGCCTCATATAAAAGACTTTCGGCTTTCACTTCTAACGCCCTAGATGTCATATTTTTGACCTATTCAATATTTATATAATACGGGTATAGGGCATAAAATCGTTCCATATGAAAATGAGACTTTTAGGTCCATGTTTTGCTAGAGTTCCTTAGGGCTTGACATTTTGGCGCTGTATAGAATACTGCTTCCAATCAAGCTGAAATATATGTATTTGGGTCGGTTTTTAGTTTATTTTTCAAATGCAAATTAAACGCACGCAATTTCACGCCGAATGTTGTCTTAAAAGACTTCCATTGTTTCTGATTTATTTCAATAAACTCTATCTTTGATATGGCCCACATAAAATGGTCCAATGGCGTTAAATATGCCTATCTTTGCTGTCAAATTTCTTCCGAATTTTGTGAAATGACAATTTATTTGCAAAAATACATCGTGTCACTGGCTGTGTGTGACATGTAACGATTTCGTTATCAGTTGTCTGTAAGCGCTGTATTTTCAAAGAAAAATTGCCAAATGACACCAAACCAAACAGAAAAACCAGTAAGGAAAGGCTAAAGTCGGGCGGTGCCGACTATATAATACCCTACACCACCCTCGTTATATTGAATAACTCTGATATATACATTTTGTAATTCATGTATAAATTGTTTACATAAATTTACTTTTGGGACATTTTATACTTAAATAATACCCTGTACCACAGTGTGGTGTAGGGTATAAAAACGATTGGATCTAAAGAGCCAAATCGGATGAAACATATATATGGGAGCTATAGCTAAATCTTTACCGATTTTCTTCAAATTCGGCAATGTTGGTTCATTAATCAAGAAACTCTACCATTATAAATTTCAAAACGATTGGATGTAAAATATAGCTTCTATAGAACTAAAGGGCCAAATCGGACGAAACATATATATGGGAGCTATAGCTAAATCTTAACCGATTTTCCTCAAATTCGGTAGTGTAAGTTCATGGATCAAGAAACTCTACCATTCTAAATTTCAAAACGATTGGGTGTAAAATACAGCTTTTATAGGACTAAAGGGCCAAATCGGACGAAACATATATATGGGAGCTATAGCTAAATCTTAACCGATTTTCTTCAAATTGGGCAGTGTTGGTTAATGGATCAAGAAACTCTACCATTCTAAAAAACTCTACCATTCTAAATTTCAAAATGATTGGATGTAAAATACAGCTTCTACAGGACTAAAGAGCAAAATCGGACGAAACATATATATGGGAGCTATAGCTAAATCTTAACCGATTTTCTTCAAATTCGGCAATGTTGGTTCATGGATCAAGAAACTCTACCATTCTAAATTTCAAAACGATCGGATGTAAAATACAGCTTCTATAGGACTAAAGGGCCAAATCGGACGAAAGATATATATGGGAGCTATATCTAAATCTGAACCGATTTCAACCAAATTCAATAGCGATCTTAACAGCCGCCAAATACTCTAAACTGCAAAATTTCAGTACGATCGGAGTGAAATTGCGACCTGTAGTCGACGAACAACTTTACATGGATAGACGGACGGACGGACATCGTTAAATCGACTCAGCTAGTGATTCTGAGTCGATCGGTATACTTTAAGGCGGGTCTAGCTGTGTTATTTTCAGGTGTTACAAACATCTGCCGTGAAACAAACTTATAATACCCTGTACCACAGTGTGGTGTAGGGTATAATGATATGAGAGTATGCCCTCGTCACGCTAAAGTGAGGGTATAAAAAGGAATGTAAAGGTTTCTCACTATACTCGCTTTCCAAGACATATTCATTTAAATGAAAATGAGCTTCGCCTGAGTAAATAATTTTTTTCTGCAAAACCATCCAGTTGCTCTTCATTGACACTAATTCATTGTCGACGTACATTAATTAACATTTGTGTTAAAAACTACAAGTTTCGGACCATATTAACCCCCCAGCCGACTGTAGTTGGATCCATTATGTACTCTTTTGACAGCAAAGAATACAAATTTCAGAAAGTCATTACAATTTAATATTTGGGTAAATGTCTACCACTACACGCTAAAAAAATCGCTTGTGTATATTCTCCCAAACTTATCCTGCATGAAATATATAAATTTGGCACGTACAAATATAATATATTTGGGAAGATGTTGTTGTAAGTAAATCTTGGTTTCCGTCCTAATATTTATACCCTACAACACACTGTGGTACAGGGTATTATAAGTTTGTTTCACGGCAGATGTATGTAACACCTTAAAATAACACAGCTAGACCCACCATAAAGTATACCGATCGACTCAGAATCCCTAGCTGAATCGATTTAACGATGTCTGTCCGTCCGTCCGCCCATCCGTCCGTCCGTCCGTCCGTCTGTCCATGTAAAGTTGTTCGTCGACTACAGGTCGCAATTTCACTCCGATCGTTCTGAAATTTTGCAGATTAGAGTATTTCGCGGCTGTTAAGATCGCTATTGAATTTGGTTGAAATCGGTTCAGATTTAGATATAGCTCCCATATATATCTTTCGTCCGATTTGGCCCTTTAGTCCTATAGAAGCTTTATTTTACATCCGATCGTTTTGAAATTTAGAACGGTAGAGTTTCTTGATCCATTAACCAACATTGCCGAATTTGAAGAAAATCGGTTCAGATTTAGATATAGCTCCCATATATATTTTTCGTCCGATTTGGTCCTTTAGTCCTATAGAAGCTGTATTTTACATCCGATCGTTTTGAAATTTAGAATGCTTGATCCATGAACCAACATTGCCGAATTTGAAGAAAATCGGTCATGATTTAGCTATAGCTCCCATATATATGTTTCGTCCGATTTGGCCCTTTAGTCCTATAGAAGCTGTATTTTACATCCGATCGTTTTGAAATTTAGAATGGTAGAGTTTCTTGACCCATGAACCAACATTGCCAAATTTGAAGAAAATTGGTTAAGATTTAGCTATAGCTCCCATATATATGTTTCGTCCGATTTGGCCCTTTAGTCCTATAGAAGCTGTACTTTACATCCGATCGTTTTGAAATTTATAATGGTAGAGTTTCTTGATCCATGAACCAACATTGCCGAATTTGAAGAAAATCGGTTAAGATTTAGCTATAGCTCCCATATATATGTTTCGTCCGATTTGGCCCTTTAGTCCTATAAAAGCTGTATTTTACATCCAATCGTGTTGAAATTTAGAATGGTAGAGTTTCTTGATCCATGAACCAACACTACCGAATTTGAAGAAAATCGGTTAAGATTTAGCTATAGCTCCCATATATATGTTTCGTCCGATTTGGCCATTTAGTCCTATAAAAGCTGTATTTTACATCCAAAAGTTTTGAAATTTGGAATGGTAGAGTTTCTTTATCCATGAACCAACACTACCGAATTTGAAGAAAATCGGTTAAGATTCAGCTATAGCTCCCATATATATGTTTCATCCGATTTGGCCCTTTAGTCCTATAGAAGCTGTACTTTACATCCGATCGTTTTGAAATTTAGAATGGTAGAGTTTCTTGATCCATGAACCAACATTGCCGAATTTGAAGAAAATCGGTTAAGATTTAGCTATAGCTCCCATATATATGTTTCGTCCGATTTGGCCCTTTAGTCCTATAAAAGCTGTATTTTACATCCAATCGTGTTGAAATTTAGAATGGTAGAGTTTCTTGATCCATGAACCAACACTACCGAATTTGAAGAAAATCGGTTATTAGCTATAGCTCCCATATATATGTTTCATCCGATTTGGCTCTTTAGATCCAATCGTTGTTATACCTAATACCACACTGTGGTACAGGGTATTATTTAAGTATAAAATGTCCCAAAAGTAAATTTATATAAACAATTTATACATGAATTACAAAATTTATATATCAGAGTTATTCAATATTACGAGAGTGGTGTAGGGTATTATATAGTCGGCACCGCCCGACTTTAGCCTTTCCTTACTGGTTTTTATTTGGGATTATTACTTAGGAAACAAATATTTATTTGCATATAATTATTCAGAAAATATTTATATCAATACCTTAGTTTTAAGGCAAGTTTTATGTTTTTGATGAATTCAACGTTTTTTTTACAGCAATTTTAAATTTAACCAGTAAGGAAAGGCTAAAGTCGGGCGGTGCCGACTATATAATACCCTACACCACTCTCGTAATATTGAATAACTCTGATATATAAATTTTGTAATTCATGTATAAATTGTTTACATAAATTTACTTTTGGGACATTTTATACTTAAATAATACCCTGTACCACAGTGTGGTATTAGGTATAACAACGATTGGATCTAAAGAGCCAAATCGGATGAAACATATATATGGGAGCTATAGCTAATAACCGATTTTCTTCAAATTCGGTAGTGTTGGTTCATGGATCAAGAAACTCTACCATTCTAAATTTCAACACGATTGGACGTAAAATACAGCTTTTATAGGACTAAAGGGCCAAATCGGACGAAACATATATATGGGAGCTATAGCTAAGTCTTAACCGATTTTCTTCAAATTTGGCAATGTTGGTTCATGGATCAAGAAACTCTACCATTCTAAATTTCAAAACGATCGGATGTAAAATACAGCTTCTATAGGACTAAAGGGCCAAATCGGACGAAACATATATATGGGAGCTATAGCTAAAACTTAACCGATTTTCTTCAAATTCAGCAATGTTGGTTCACGGATCAAGAAACTCTACCATTCTAAATTTCAAAACGATCGGATGTAAAATACAGCTTCTATAGGACTAAAGGGCCAAATCGGACGAAACATATATATGGGAGCTATAGCTAAATCTTAACCGATTTTCTTAAAATTTGGCAATGTTGGTTCATGGATCAAGAAACTCTACCATTCTAAATTTCAAAACGATCGGATGTAACATACAACTTCTATAGAACTAAAGGGCCAAATCGGACGAAACATATATATGGGAGCTATATCTAAATCTGAACCGATTTTCTTTAAGTTCGGCAATGTTGGTTCATGGATCAAGAAACTCTACCATTCTAAATTTCAAAACGATCGGATGTAAAATTCAGCTTCTATAGGACTAAAGGGCCAAATCGGACGAAAGATATATATGGGAGCTATATCTAAATCTCCACCGATTTTCTTCAAATTCGGCATTGTTGGTCCATGGATCAAGAAACTCTACCATTCTAAATTTCAAAACGATCGGATGTAAAATACAGCTTCTATAGGACTAAAGGGCCAAATCGGACGAAACATATATATGGGAGCTATATCTAAATCTGAACCGATTTTCTTTAAGTTCGGCAATGTTGGTTCATGGATCAAGAAACTCTACCATTCTAAATTTCAAAACGATCGGATGTAAAATACAGCTTCTATAGGACTAAAAGGCCAAATCGGACGAAACATATATATGGGAGCTATAGCTAAATCTAAACCGATTTTCTTCAAATTCAGCAATGTTGGTTCATGAATCAAGAAACTCTACCATTCTAATCGGACGAAACATATATATGGGAGCTATAGCTAAATCTTAACCGATTTTCTTCAAATTCGGTAGTGTTGGTTCATGGATCAAGAAACTCTACCATTCTAAATTTCTAAACGATTGGATGTAAAATACAGCTTCTACAGGACTAAAGGGCCAAATCGGACGAAACATATATATGGGAGCTATAGCTAAATCTTAACCGATTTGATTCAAATTCGGTAGTGTTGGTTCATGGATCAAGAAACTCTACCATTTAAAATTTCAAAATGATTGGATGTAAAATACAGCTTCTATAGGACTAAAGGGCCAAATCGGACGAAAGATATATATGGGAGCTATAGCTAAATCTTAACCGATTTTCTTCAAATTCGGTATTGTTGGTTTATGGATCAAGAAACTCTACCATTCTAAATTTCAAAATGATTGGATGTAAAATACAGCTTCTACAGGACTAAAGAGCAAAATCGGACGAAACATATATATGGGAGCTAAAGCTAAATCTTAACCGATTTTCTTCAAAATCGGCAATGTTGGTTCATGGATCAAGAAACTTTACCGTTCAAAATTTCAAAACGATCGGATGTAAAATACAGCTTCTATAGGACTAAAGGGCCAAAGCGGACGAAAGATGTATATGGGAGCTATATCTAAATCTGAACCGATTTCAACCAAATTCAACAGCGATCTTAACAGCCGCGAAATAGTCTAAACTGCAAAATTTCAGAACGATCGGAGTGAAATTGCGACCTGTAGTCGACGAACAACTTTACATTGACAGACGGACGGACGGACATCGTTAAATCGACTCAGCTAGTGATTCTGAGTCGATCGGTATACTTTAAGGTGGGTCTAGCTGTGTTATTTTCAGGTGTTACAAACATCTGCCATGACACAAACTTATAATACCCTGTACCACAGTGTGGTGTAGGGTATAAAAATTACTAATATCGGTTTACCACCAAATCCAAAAGACTAGAGTTATAATCATTTGGTAGCCCTAACATTTTAAGAAATTTAAATTTTTGGGCGCACAAAATGCCGAATGGTGGATAAATATGGTACAGTGGGGCAAAAATGGTTGAATGTGGTACAGTGGGTCAAAAGGGTGTAAAATATGGTACAGAGGGATAAAAGTGGTTAAATGGTGGGGTAAAAATTGTTTTATATGGTACAGCAATAATTTGTATGTACAGTCGAGCAAAAAGGAGTTAAATAATGTACTGTGTCAGTGTGTTTAAAAAATGGTTATATATGATACAGTGGGTAAATATTGCTATTACTTACTGTACAGGCGGGAAAAAAGGATTTGGTGTAGTGAGCCAGAAATAGATAAATTTGGTACATTGGGGGCAGGAATTGTTAAATATGGCACAGTGGGGAACACAAGTGTTAAATGTGCTCCCAGGGCGCGAAGAAATATCTTGCAGCATAAATTAAATATAAGATTGTTTTGCGAAATTTGAAATTTAGAGGCACAGTGGAGCAAAACGGTTTAATAACGGTGTGAGACATAAAGGGTGAAATGGGTAATCGGAATGCGAGGCCAACTATCACAACATAAGCCGGACATTGCGTGGTGCAAGAAAGTAAATAAATTAAATGGGGTATGAAAGGGGATCGAAAAGAGTTAAATATGGCACAAGCGCGCGAAGGAAGCTCTTGGAATATTTTAATGAATACTTTAGTCACACAGTCCCAAGGTGCGATTGTAGTCTTACAACATAAACAAAGGATAGGTAGCAAACATGGTTTTATATTTTCCCAGAATGTGAAGGTAGCTATTGTAACAAAAATAAAACGGTTCAAAGAGCCATTATCTCCAAACTCCACTTCTGCTTGCGAGGAACATCCATATTCACCTTCCTGAATTTGTTCAAATAATAACATTAATTTTGTTTAAGAAAATTGAGAAAGATAACTTTATGTGCACAATAAGAAAAAGAAACTGGAAGTTGTATAATAAATATTACGCCATGGTGAAGAAGCAACATCGTCTCAAAAACAGAAAATCTGCTCTTCTGAACAATTTTTAAAATATTAGTTCCGTCAGTTGGTCACCTAAGCGACGATATGTATCCCTTTTCCCCACTGTGAGTCTACATGTCGAAAAACAAATTTGTGGATCATATAACCCCTTTTTACCCACTGTACTATATTTAACAAATTTTTCCCCCACTCCAGCATATTTAACTCTTTTGGCCCACTGTACCACATTTAAAACTTGTTTGCCCCACTGCACCATAACTTAACCTTTTTGCGTAACAGTGCTTCTAAAAGCAAAACAAAAATTCAAATCTCCTCTTATCTCATATTTATGTACCACAATTACTATCGCTACCTGGAATCATATTTTTGCCTACAGTACCATATTAATTCCTTTTTGTTCCAATGTATGATATATAACAACTCTTTGGCTCACTTTACCATTCTTAACAGTTTTTGCCCCACTGTACCATATATAACCCTTTTTGCTCCATTGTACCATAGTTAACCTTTTTTGCCCCACTGTAACATATGTATTTAGAAAACCTTTTACACCCACTGTACCATATTTAACACCTTTTTGAGCTGTACAATATTTAACACTTTGTCGCACTGTACCGTATGCAACACATTTTTACCCCCTGTATCATATTATTTATTATCTCTCTTTCTATTTCACGAGCGACCCTCGCATCGTATTTAACACTAGTTATTGCACTGTGCCCTTAAAATACCAAATTTCAATCCTAAGTAGTACTGACAGCTCTCGCATTAAATGTCACGACTCTAACTAGCCGTTTGAATTTTTCAAGGGCACCATTTTCAAATCTTTTCGTCACACTGTGCACCGAAAAATCGACAAATCGTTTCTGATGCGTGCCAAGGCCCCATACACCAACTTTCAAGATTCTAGCTCATGCAAATTGAATTTGGCCACGTAACCATATTTATCTATGTTCGAACTTCGAAAAATGTCTCATTCTTTCGAGTCTACGTCCGAAGAGACACCCTAACATAAAATTTCACAATTCTATTTCTTGCCGATTAGATTTATTGGTGGCACCATATTTTTCCTTTTTTGTCCCACTGTGCGTTCAAAATTCCGGTCTATGTCAACTACAAGTCAAGTACTACCATCCCACCAAATATCATGAATGTAAATACAGCCGTTTGGCCTGGGTCAATAAGTCAGCCACGCAATAATTTTATATATAAACATATATAGAAGTACTACTAGTGAATAAGTATTTTGGCTACCCTTATTTCCCAACCATTCCTTATTATATTTCTCTAAAAGTGAGGATATACTCCAGTCGCTTTATTCGACAGATACTCGTATCTTATCGTTATTTAATTTTCTCAATATAAGATTTTAAAAATATATAATAATTTGTTTTACTTGCGTTTTCAGAATCCATTTGGACAAAAGTCTAATTAAAATGTTTTTTATATTAATTTGTCCGTTGTCTGAATTACACTTAAAATAGTACTGAAATAATGAGGAAACTCACATGTAGGCATATGCAAAACAGCAGAAGCAAACGAAAATTTACGGTTATTCCCATTAGTAACTATGCAATTGTTTCGAGTACATTCATCACAGTTCGAACATTTCAAATGTTCTCGAAAACTTTTCAACTACTTACTGAAATGAGTGAAGTTCAGCTCAGTATTTGTTGTAACCAAACAGTTCAGTACAGTGTAGTTGTGTGATGTCATGACACTGCAGTGATCGGACCGATAATGTTGGCTTCACTTCAGCATTCGTTTTGGTTGCGGTTCATACAGGTATGTACAGTATTCGTTTCTCATACGCTCTATGGTACGCGGTGAAACGAATATATTCATGCAGGGCTTTATTGGAGAACGATTATCTATATATATAAAAATGAAACGGTCCATCTGTGTAATGGCATCACGTCAGAACGGCTGGAGCGATTTGGATGATTTTTTTTTTATTCGATTCTAAATTTTCACGAGATGGTTTATATAGAAAAAAAAAATTAATTGGACAAAGGGGCGTGGTACCTCCCATACAAATCGCAGGTTAAAAATCCGATATTTCTGCTCCTATTATAGGTATAGTGCTGAAATTTTGTTTGTATGCATTTAATGGCAGATTATGTGAATTTTCCAAAAATGGGCGGAATCGGACCAATGGGCGTGGCCCCGCCCATGTAAGCCAAATTTTGAAATTGAGATATTTTGCACAATTTGTTAGCGAGAGTGCTGGAATTTTGTGTATATGTAAACGGCAGTCTACGTGATTGGTCCAAAAATGGGCGGGATCGGACCAATGGGCGTGGCCCCGCCCACATAGACAAAATTTTGATATCTTGCACAATTTGCTAGCGGGAGTGCTGCAATGTTGCGTATATGTATCTGGTGGCATTCTACGTAATTGGTGAAAAAATGGGCGGGACCGGACCAATGGGCGTGGCCCCGCCCATATAAGCCAAATTTTGAAATTGAGATATTTTGCACAATTTGTTAGCGAGAGTGCTGGGAATTTGTGTATATGTAAACGGTGGCAGTCTACGTGATTGATCCAAAAACGGGCGGGATCGAACCAATGGGCGTGGCACCGCCCACAATGACCAAATTTTGAAATTTTTATATCTTGCACAATTTGCTATCGGGAGTGCTGCAATGCGGTGTATATGTATCTGGTGGCATTCTACGTAATTGGTCAGAAAATGGGCGGGATCGGACCAATGGGCGTGGCCCCGCCCTTATAAGCCAAATTTTGAAATTGATATAACTTTCACAATTTTTTATCTAGAGTGCTGTCATGTTGTAGATATGTATCTGGTGACAGTCCACGTGATTGGTCCAAAAATTGGCGGGATCTGACCAATGGGCGGGCCACCGCCCATATAAGCCAAATTTTGAAATTGAATTATCTTGCTCATTTTGTTAGCGAGAGTGTTGAAATTTTGCGTATATGTATCTGGTAGCAGTCTACGTGATTGGCTTTCAAATGGGCGGAATAGGACCAGTGGGCGTAGCCCAGCCCATATTTTGATATATCTTGCAAGTATTATATAGGAAATACATGAACAAAAATGCTCGGTATGCGATAATTACAGCTGCTCACTCCAATACAATCGCAATATGATAATGTGATGCAATATCAATGAAACAAGAATTTGGAAATTTTATAAGTATACATTTCTATTTTCTGGACTTTCCACTGAATTCGGTATTTTTTCATTCAGTGAATTTATTACTAATACCAGTAAGGAAAGGCAGAAAGTCGGGCGGGGCCGACTATATAATACCCTACACCTCCCTAACAATGCGATAAGGGTCATTGCGATAATAATTTGGAATAATTGGTAAATGTATTTTGAACCGATAATCGCAAAATTAAGCAATATTCGTTCCTAAATTGAGAAAAATCTTTCTGGAGAACTTTGTAATGATCGGAAGTAAAGTACAACTTCTATAGCGCTTTGTAACCAAATCTGGAGGAACATATATATGGAGGTTATATATAAATCTGAATCGATTTTCCTAGAATACTCATTCATGTAAAAAAGAAACCTGTTTCTGTCGAATTTCGTACTGATCGGATATAAAACACAGTCTCTACAGCGCTTACATGTCAAATTGGGGGTAACATATATATATGGGGGCTATATCTAAATCTGAACTGATTTTCTCCGAATTTTGCGGCATTCCTTCATGTAATAAGAAACCTCTTTCTGCCGAATTTCTTACTGATCGGATATAAAATACAGTTTCTACAGCGCTTGAATTTCAAATCGGGGGTAACATATATATGGGGACTATATCTAAATCTGAACCGATTTTCTCCGAATTTGGCAGTATTCTTTCATGTAATAACAAACCTCTTTCTGCCGACTTTCGTACTGATCGGATATAAAATACAGTTTCTACAGCGCGAATTTTGACATGGGCAGCGAAGCGCACCGGGCTCAGCTAGTTTAGATAATAAAACTGAATAATTTGTAAACGCTGTTCTTGCGTACGAGTATATCTCTCCATGATGAAATTGTAAACACTACTCAATACAATGAAAAACAAATGACAGATCATGACATATTACAAAAGGCCGAAACGTCACTATTGGTACACTCGTTATAAATTAACTACACTCCAAGGCTACTTTCACACCAAATATCAATGTAAAAATAAAATGACACTAATATCATGTGAGCCGCGGTACCGAAAGTAACTCCGGACACGAATCATCGAATAAAATATACGACTTGTACAGCATCGATTTCCTCAAAATATGTCAAATATTCTCAATAGAAATTCTTGCGAGGAGCAAACGTTACACAATAACTTTTGCAAGCCTATTCAAATGTCATGCAGTGTGCACTGTCCATTCTACTAATGATGCAGCTCCCTATGCACCACGTGCCACCACAACTATGGAGTACACCGAAGCAGTGTGGCAGTGGAAACATTGTAAACAAGTGCGTTTGAAAAATAATTTTTGAGGGTATTTAGAGTGTAAAATATTGATATTACATGCAAATATGAGTATTTGGTCAGCAATTAGCAGGTGGTAACCGGAAAAATAAGCTATGCAAATTTGGTGTGTGTGTGCGATTTCAACAACATTTTATTTATGAATACTAAACTAAATTTCCAAAAGCGTACATGGACACGATAGTGGCACGAGTTCAATTTTGTTGCATTTTGTGGCTAATACACATTCCCATCAGCAAAAGTATATTTTTGGATGGAAGATGATGCAATTGTGAAAGTCATTTTAGTTTTAATACCTCACTACCATTTCCTTACCATGTGAGATTCCAATTTTGGTTAATCGAGGTATGTAATTAACTATCTAATCGACGTTGGAACACTGGGAAACATATTTTCAGATCAGAGGAGGCAATTCCCAGATTATCAGAAAATAATCCAAGTAAACGACGTCGACATGATGTAGAGGCTCTATTCCAGCAGAAAAATATGGAGATTATTCTTGAGTAAAAACATACACACGATGTGGTGATAGCGACATGTAAACTATTACTATGCGTGAAATTGCCGAAGATTCTGTTAGGTGGTATAGAAGATATTAGAGCACCAATGTTTCAATAAATTGTAACCGATGCTAAGGAAGGAAGTTGGTGCATGTAGGAGGGAAGATGATTACTGATTGTCTTTTTTTGGAGATATGCGCTTTTAGCAAACAGCTCTCGTTTAATGTTAATTGTGATGTGGGTATATATTCTAATGATCGACTGAAGAAATCGTTGTAATAAGGATATTTGCAATGGGAGTTTGGTGTCTCCCGAAACAGATCTGTCTATTTCTTCTTTAATTTTTAACAAAGTTGTTTTCATATATTGAAAAAAAAAACAAAAACGATCTTGAGCTTAACAAAGTGCAAAAACAAAATGAAAGCTGATCGAATAAAACAAAAAAACCAAGACAAAAACAAGATTAATACAATTTCTTTTATTTTCCTTTCAGGAAATTTCAACTTTAAACTAAGGTAAGCAAGAATATGAAAAAATATATTTTTAGAAAAACACTTGAAAATAGGCGCACTCGGAATACAGTTTTGTTGCCTCAACCGAATTATTTGCCAACCGAATTTTGGTAGTTCTGTCTACTATCATGCGATTCCATCAGGACAACCAATATTTTGGTTGTGGTATACTTCTGCTTCCATGTTGACAACAATCATATTTGGATACTTCTGCTTCCATGTTGACAACAATCATATTTGGTTGCGCCAACTACGAAAATGGTGGCTTAAATTATCTGTTGTAGTTGCCACAACCAATTGTTTTAAAAAGTTGGTTGTTCTGACAATTTGTCAGTCAAGTACTACCGACAATTAATTAAAAACAGTTTTCATTAATTTTTATTTTATTTACTGAACAAAAACAAAACAATTCATAACAAAATTAAAAATCCCATATTACAAATTCATCACTATTATGAGATGTGAAAATATTTGACACACATTTTAGTACACAAAAAAAAAACACAAAACTTGTATGCAAATATCGCTTAACCCTGTGCTTTCAATTTCATGATTGATGCTGTTATTTTTTATCTATGAAAAACATTTTGCTCAATATATTCTGCACGAGATTATTTTTGATTACCTATACCGTTCTTGAACAACATGTTGAAGATTTTTTTTATGTCGAATAATTTTATTTTTTGTTAGTCATGTATCAGCAAAAGAACAACAACCAATCTTTCGGTTGTATTTCCCAAAATATGTACATTTAATTATTCTAAATTTGGGAAATGATTGGGATAACCAATAAACGATTATTTATTAATATTTTTTCTGTTGTAGTAATCAATTATTTGTTGCAATAATAATCTTTGGTCTATTGATACAATTTCTGTTATCTGATACATTGGTTGTCACAACCAAAAATCAATCATATGGTACTACAATGAGAATTTAAAATTGGTTACAACAAGTAACCCAGTGTCAATGAAAAAAAAATCTTAATTCGATTGATACAATCATCGACTTAGCTGCAAGCATTTTTATTTGATCGTATCCATGTTATTATTGTTGTTTCAACTAATTATACGAGCCCCAACAACCAAAAAGACGTAAGCGCCACCATGATTTACTTTAATTTTTTTGAGGGAAATCGTTTACTTATGACAAATGACATCATGTATCCAAAATTTATAGCTGTAAAATGTACCGTTATACTAAATTTAACAGTTATATAAACAGATATGTGCATTTAAACAAAAAATAGTCGCAAAAGAAACCATCTCCTCTAAATTTTTTTGAGTGGCGCTTACGCCTTTTTGTCTGTTATGGCTCGTATATATAAATACAACCGACAGACGGTGTAGGCAATATACTTTTGATAATTTTTATGGCGATTTTAACCCCTCACCTTAGAGGCAGGGTATATATCATTTGCTACGAGCCAAAAGTGTAACACATCGAAGGAGTAACATAAGACCCTAGGTATGTTCGGCTGAAATCCGTTTTGGGTCATTTTAGCAATGTCCGTCCGTCTGTCTGTGTGTCTGCCTACTGGCTGGTGCTCACGATAACTCTCGAAAGGACTTCAAATTTGGTATGCGGTAATATTTTTCTCTATCTTCGGTAATATTTTTCTCTATCACTCCTTCTAGTACCTCCCCCACAAAGGGTTAACTTTTAGTGAAATATTGATTCTTTAATACCTTCTATACTACATACTCGAATCTTCTGAAATTTTACACATAGTACCCTTTTTGGTACCTCCCACACAAATTGAACATTTTGCACCAAAAGTTAACTGCTTACGGCTTTAATATCAGTTAATACAAATACTTGAAATTTCGTACAGTGCAATGCTTTTATAGTACCTAGAGTCCACAGAAAAGTGTGCGTTATTGGCACACCCCTTTTGGTACCTCCCACACAAATGGGCCTTTTTGTACCAAAAGTTAACAGCTTTTAACTTCAATACCAGTGCATACAAATACTTGAAATTTCGTACAGTGTAATGAGTTTATAGTACCTAGAGTCCACAGAAAAGTGTGCGTTATTGGCACGCCCCTTTTGGTACCTCCCACACAACTGGGCCATTTTGTACTAAAAGTTAATAGATCTTAACATTAACACCATTGAATATAAATACTTGAAATTCTGTAAACAGCTTTTAACCTTAATACCAGTAAATACTTTAAAGTTATTAAATGCAATTTAAAATGTGATAATAATTTAATTAAAACAAAATAAAATAAATTTACGAATATTTTTTGGAACTCAAGGTGAGGGGATTAATAAGGGTGATTCCAACGGAACGGGTGTGACATTGTTGCTGAATATTTTCCTGATTTTGATCTATATAATTTATAATGACAACTCACAAAGGGTGGTTAATGAAGATATTCAAAAGTGTTACCTACTGACATGCAAGGAAATTAAATAATATTTTTAATAAAAAAAATGGTTGATATATCACTGTAACGGATTTTAATAAAATCTTGATCAGCCGCTTTCTTTATTGCATACTGTAAAATTATTCTATGTACTATATTTTTGTTGGTTTCTCGAGAGTATAGTGTATATTGTAGACTTCATTCCAAATAATTTAAATTATTATTCCATTTGTAGTAAATATATTAATATGTAACGGGTGTGACATAGTCTCAATCTGGAGGAGTAATAAGTAGATCGAAATATTGTCCAGGATTTATTAGCCAACATCCTTTTATTCACTAGGTTAGGTTAGGTTAGGTTGAAGAGAGGAGACGTTTAAACGTCTCATGTCCATGGACATACACTTAAGCCAGTGGTTCGGCCTGTTGTGCGCTCCTTATTTATGATCTTTTTATACCTCACGAGTTACAATATGAATATAATTCACTAAATTATATTCATATTGCCGACTTTCTTTATCACATAGAGTAAAAACTTACAAATACAAAACTCGTTGTCAAACACAAGTTTTGACATCCTAAAAACTCTTTCTCTTTTGTATCAATGTTTATGAAAATGCTATTTTTTTTTCATTTTCTACAAAGAATTAGTTTCTGAATTAGAATACGCTGTGCGTCCTGCTAGAATATTATAAGCAGAAATATTTTCAAAATAATGTTTATGTCGGTTATTCATGACTTTTTTTAGTTTTCCACCCATTTTCTAAAATATATTGATAATTTTTTAAGTCCATTTGAAAAGTATTCGTATGCCTTTTATTTCAGAACCAATCAAAACCTTGTAACAATGAATGGACTGATTTAAAATAACCTTATGGATCTTGACGCACACATCGTTCTCTTAATGATTACCCCTTAACCATCTATTTTTTTTTGTTTAATTTTATACCGAAATTTCTGCTTTCTATTACTTAATTTCATACTTGTCATAAATTTAATAAATATACACTATTTTTAAATCGATTAAAAATTATTTACGGCCTTTGCGCAACGGGTTTGACAAATATTAGAATGCAAATTCTACCGTAAATATTGCAATGATACTGAAAAATTTTGATTCACTTTATACTATATAACCTTGACCTAACTTACACAAAAGATGATACATATATGCATATCTATATAAAATGTATTAAATTTAACTTGTTGTATATTTTCGGTATCGGGTGTGACAAACAAAACACTCCAAGATACAAAATCGTTTGCAGGCACTGAATAATTTTCCAAAAGTTACAAATTTTGCACTAAACTACACTTAAGAATGCGTACTCTCTTGTAGTCAAAAGACAAAAAAATAAAAAATATGTCGAAAAATAGCTCATGTCAGTTCAACAGTAAAATTAGTGCATCCAACAATTTTATAGTAACCTATAGAAAACTCATTGGTAGGAAAAAAACTATTCCTAAATTTCATAAACTCTTCATGAATTTCTAAAATTCAATTCTTCGTGATGTCCGTTATGGTATTTTTTTTTTTGCAAAAATCTGAATAATTTTTGTATGTGTGATGGGGTCAGTTTACGTGTAATCACCCATAAGTCGGTTTACCCGACTGACCATTCTTATTTGTTATTAATACCATTACTAGTTAGACGATCAGGTTTCTTAATAAAAATACTTACCTGAGTGCCTGTTCTCATACATGAAACGCCTATTACAAAGATTTTACGCCAAATAAATGTCAAAAGCTGGCGTCGAAATTCAAATTTTGGTGAACACACTATTATCACTTGTGACCCACTAGTAACCCACGAATTATAGAAAAGACCTCTGATCATTTATTTAAAGTTTTTTTTAAAGAACTATTACTAAATGCCGCAATAAGTATTCCACTCTTCTCGCATTGTGATTTTTATTCGTTGATGTTTAATTCAGATTAAAAAAGAAACAAAGAAATGGCGTGCTAAGGAAATACGAATGAATGACATTGGCATGAGAATGTAATCAAAAGAAAATAAATAAAAGTTAAAATGTAACTTTTCACATTTGATTTGAAACAATAAAACTTTTGTAATTCTAACCTTGACTTGGAGAAGTTTCTTTTCTTTTTGGCATCTGTCCCCTTTGCCCATTCTTAGGCGTATATATGTACATGTATGTACTAGCATTTCGTAGATATACAATTTGATTGAAGAAGGACAATATTGACTTAAGATATAGAGAAACTTAGTTTTTCTTTTTTTGTGCGTTGTATTTTCGTGTATGTACTCGTATGAGTATATTGATATACTTATACCAACACACTCAAAAATAGTGGGTTATGGAAATGCTATGTATTTGGTTCAAAATTTAAATTTGTTACTTATATGGTGCTACGATATAGCGTCTCATAGAAAATGGCAAACTATTTAAATTACTCTAAAAAAGGCAATATTTCATATAAGCACGTTGAGAAAAATATGTAATCGTCGTGGTCATTTCTGCAGAGCAAATCAATGATTTGTTATAAACCACTATTTTGCGTTAAGGATTATCCCTATTAATATTTGTGAAAAGCGGTTCATATTTAGATATAGAATCCATATAAGAATATATACGAGTACATATGTAATCGAGCCTTAACCGCAAAAAGACGCAAGTGTCACCATTACTTATTTTAATTTTTTGAAGGAAATCGTTTACTTATGACAAATGGCATCATGTATCAAAATTTTCTAGATGTAAAATATATCGTTATACTACTTAATTTCCCAGTAATATAAACAGATATATGCATTACGTATTAATTTAAACAAAAAACAAGTAAGAAAGTTCAGTCGGGTAAACCGACTTATGAATCCCCTCATTTTGAGTCCAAAAAAATATTAGTAAATTTATTTATTTTTTTTGTTTTAATTAAATTATTATCAATTTAAAATGCATTTAATAACTTTAAAGTATATACTGGTATTAAAGTTGTAAGCTGTTAACTTTTGCTACAAAAAGGTCCATTTGAGTGGAAGGTACCAAAAGGGGCGTGCCAATAACGCCCATTTTTCTCTGGACTCTAAGTACTATAAAAGCATTGCACTGTACAAAATTTCAAGTATTTGTATGCATTGGTACTAAAGTTATAAGCTGATAACTTTTGGTACAAAATGGTCCATTTGTGTGGGAGGTACTAAAAGGAGCGCGGCAACAATGCTCATTTTTCCCTGCGTTGTAGGTACTATTAAACCATTACACTGTACCAAATTTCACGTCTTTGTATGTACTGGTAATAAAGTTATAAGGTATTAACTTTTGGTTTAAAATTTTCCATTTGTGTGGGAGGTACCAAAAGGGGAGTGGCATCTTCGCCCATTTTTCTCGAGGTAATAGAGACTAATAAACTAATACTATGTGTGGAATTTCAGAGAATTCAAATAAGTAGTATAGAAGTTATTAAATAATCAATCTTTCACTAAATGTTAAGCGTTTGTGGGGGAGGTACTAGAAGGAGTGGACCAATATGGCCCATATTTGAACTTAGCCGGAGATAGAAGAAAATAAAACCACATACCAAATTTGAAGTCAATCGGTTACTCCTTTCGAGAGTTATCGTGCGCAACAGCCAGCAGACAGACGGACGGACATTGCTCATTCGTCTTAAAATGACGCAAAACGGATATCCGCCAAACATACTTAGGGTCTTAAGTCACTCCTTCGATGTGTTACACTTTGGCTCGTAGCACATGATATATACCCTCCTCTCTAAGGTGAGGGGATACAATGACAATTGAATACTATAGACGTCGTATGGTATTTACAGACTTCATCCGCCAGGTGGCGTCCGAGCAGCCTTTCTCTCATTCTCGAATTCCTCTCTCAATTATTTCTCTTTCAAAACATGCAGACTTTTTGTACTCTCAAATAATTTCTGAGAAGGGAGTGAGTTTTTCAGTTTGTTTTGTAGTTGAATGTTTTGAAGTTGGAATATAACAAAATTAATGATGAAAATCTTTTCTCTCTTTGCAGAGTAAATAAAAGTAAATCTCCTCTCTTTGCCGAACGCTCTCTTTACAGTTTAGCCAGACAAAGCGCCATCTTCAATATGCAGACAAACTAAACGAATTGTCAAACTCCATGCGACGTCGATAGTATTCAATTGTCATTGGGGGATAATAATGGCAAAAGAAACATTCTCTATGGGCTCGATATTTTCCTTCAGATTTTACATTTAAGCCCTGTATTGGTCATATTTTAGTACATACTGGCTGGACCCGGCGCACTTCGTTGCCCCAAATTTTAGTTTAATGAAATAGGAAGATATTACGTGTTCCGTATAGGAATCTCGATAACCACAAACAATTTGATAACGTTGACCAACTAGTTTATCTCAATGCAGCAATTACGTAGACTGCAAACGAATACAAAATTACAGCACTCTAGCAAACAAATTGTTCAAGATATCTCAATTTCCTAACATGGCTTATATAGACGGGGCTATGCCCACTTAATATTTTGATAACTAAAGTATCTTATTTTCTGCATATGCTAGACATACATATTCTGTGAAAATTTTAGGAAGATTGGTCCAGCCATTTGGATTTCCATACGGTACAAACAAACAAACCAACATATACACATTCAGGCACATTTTGGATAGTATCATGGTTTAGGTTTCGGTTTGGGTGGCATCCGTATTTTTTACAAGCTCACATAGACCAGTTTAGGTCCCTAGTGTTACCACGGGCTGAAATGCCCCTCATCGAAACCAACCTGTTTGATATATAACGTTATCGATAGTACGAATATCAGTACTGGAAAGATCTGTTAGGCTGCTTAAAAAGGCCGACCCCAGTATGTCGAGTCGTCGTTTACTCAAAGCGGGACAGTCGCAAAGCAAGTGCTCAATGCTCTCCACTTCTTCCTCATCTCCACAGCTTCGGCAGAAGTCATTGGAGTCAATACCCAATCTTTTGGCGTGTTCGCCGATCAAGCAGTGTCCCGTCAGAACCTGTACTAACGTAGACAATCGTTTCCTCTCTAGTGCGAGGAGATATTTTGACCTTCTCAGGTCATACCTTGGCCAGATTTATCTAGCTGCCCTGCAGGTGCCGATTTCTGTCCATCTTTCGTTGGACTGCCAGATTGCCTCATGCCTAAGCCAAAGCTTGCACGTGGATAGTGGCGCACTAATATATGCAAATTCTTCGATAATTTGTAATGTCGTCCCTTTCCTAGCAAGTTAATCGGCTTTGCAGTTCCCCGGGATATCCCTATGCCCAGGCACCCATATGAGGTGTATATTAAACTGCACAGCCATCTCGATAAGAGATCTGCGGCAGTCGAGGGCTATTTGTGAATTTAGGGATGTTGCCTCCAGAGAATTGATGGCAGCCTGGCTGTCCGAGTAAATGACAACGCCAGTGTTGGTTACTACATATGGTGCGACTCAGCAACTTTGCGACTTCCCATATTGCCATTATTTCGGCTTGATAGACACTGCAGGTATCTGGTAGTCCGTGAGCTATATCCAGACTAAGTTCTTCACAGTATACTCCGAAGCCAACCTTTTCATCAAGCTTCGAACCAACCGCGTAAAAGTGGAGATGGTTTCTATTACCTGGTATCCTGCCGACCCATTCATCTCTGGCGGGTATCATAGTGATGTAATTTCTCTCGAAGGTGTACATAGTTGGTATATAGTCCACTCGTTCGGTTACCATAGCACTACACTTTGATATCCTCATGTGACCATAGTTCTTGTACCTCCACATTGATAGGCAGTTTAATCTTATTGCCGCTTTGGTTGCAACTTCTCTCGCCACAATATTAATCGGCAGTATATGGAGTAGGGCTTGTAGAGACTCGGTCCGCTTATGCTCAGGCAGGCAGTTCTCTGAACCTTTGTTAGTAGGTTGGTGAGATATCGTTAGATATCTGTTGCCGTCCACCATACCACAATGCCGTATAACAGTATTGGACGAACTACTGCTATATATATCCAGTGGACGATTTTAGGAGAGAGTCCCAACCGCGACCATACAGCCTTTTTGCAGGAATATAAGGCGACGTTGGCCCTCCTTACACGTTCTAATACGTTAAGTCTAAATAACATTTTCCTATCTAGAATTATTCCTAAACATTTTGCACTTTCAGAAAAGACTAGATCTGTTCCATTTATCCGAGGTGGAGGGTCCACATGTGGGACATTATTCATCCTAGTAAAGAGAACCAATTCTGTCTTGTTGGGACTAACGCCCAAACCGCTGCTTCTGGCCCATCTAGCCAACTTGTTCAGAGCCACCTGTAGGATGTCTCTGAGGACGTTTACGAATTTGCCACTCACTGCGATTGCCACGTCGTCCGCATATGCCACAACCTTGCAGCCACAACGTTCTAGATCTAGCAGGATTTCATTCACCGCTAGGTTCCAAATTAGTGGAGACAGTACTCCTATTTGCGGGGTCCCTCTGTTCACAAACCTCGTTAGAGTTGTGGACCCTAGACATGCTGTTATTCGTCTTCTGGTGAGCAGACTTTGAATTAGTCTAATCAAACTAGTGTTAACTTTTAGATGTGAGAGTGCCGCAATTACCGCATCTGAGTGAATGTTGTTAAAAGCCCCTTCTATGTCAAGAAATGCCACAATGGTGAATTCCTTGAAATGCAGGGACGATTCGATAGTGCTCACAAGTTCGTGCAGGGCTGATTCTGTAGACTTGCCCTTATTGTAAGCATGTTGGTTCCCCGACAGGAGTTTTGTATCCAGGTTTTCCCTAATGAAATGATCTAAAAGTCTTTCCAGACCTTTCAATAGGAAGGATGATAGGCTAATTGGTCTGAAGTCTTTTGGCCTAGTGTGTGATATCTTTCCCGCTTTAGGTATGAATACCACTTTGGTATCCCTCCATCGATTCGGGACGTATGAAAGCCTGATACAGCCTACATAAATTTTCTCCAGCCAGGGGATAATGTACTTTAACATTTTCTGTATGTCTGCTGGAGTGATACCATCTGGTCCAGGTGACTTGAAGGGCTCAAAGCTATTAATAGCCCAGCTTATTCTGGATCTCTCAGTCAAGAAGCTAGCGACGCTCGCAGTCCACTCGCACTCTTGTTGGTCCTGCTGATCCTCGGGTTCTGTTACAGAGGTCCCCGGGAAATGTGTGTCGAGCAGTACATTGAGCGACTGCTCGCTGTTTTTGGTCCAGTTATTTGCCTCATCCTGTAAATATCCCACTGTACAGGCTGAAGCAGATAATATCTTCCTCAGCCTAGCGGCGTCGGAGACCTTTTCCACTTCACCACAGAAGGTATACCAAGAGCGCCTTTGCGCCTTTCTAAGCTCCTTCTTATAGATCTTAAGTTGCTCTTTATAGGCATCCCAATCATTAGCGACCCCAGTAGATTTAGCCTTATTGAATAGCTTGTTGCAGGTCTTTTTCGTAGCCGTTAGCTCAGAAGTCCACCATTGGGGTTTAGTTTTACCCTTGTACCTTGTTTTGGACAGGCTTCATCATGGGATCTATTGAATGATATGGTGATATGATCGACCAGATTATCCAGACCGGCTTTGTCATTCGGTTCGTACAGAAGTTTAGAGTTGAGGACTTTCTTGAAATTCTTCTCATACAGGTGCCACTTTGTCTTCCTTACATTTCTGTGGACGGCAGGTTTAGGCGCTTTTTCCGCGAGTTTGAACTCAATGAGTGGTCGTCCAGTACATTCCACCCAATAATTTTGTCTGACAGCCGGTCAGTATCAAACGTTACGTCGAGTACTTCTTGTCTGTCTTTAATTGTAAAGGTCGGTTTATTACCTATGTTACAAATACTAAGGTTGGTAGTTAGAATAAAGTCAAGAAGCGAATCACCCCTATTGTTCATATCCGTACTACCTTATAGTATGATGAGCTCGAGCTCGTCAGACGTTGCGTCTTCTACTACTTCCCTGAATAGAGCAGTCGGTACTACAGATTCGGATAGTATCATGTGGAATTTTGCAAATAACTTAACCGCTCCATTATTTATTGCGTTAATTAGAAAACAGAAATTATCAAATATTATTCGTGCATCTTATGAGACTGAGTCACTCGTTGTCCTTATGAGACTACCAAATATTACCCGTGGACCTTATGGGACTACGCAATATTAATCGTTGGCCTTATGAGACGATCAAATATTACTCGTGGAACTTATGAGAATACTCGTGGAACCAAATATTACTCGTGGGCCTTATGAGACTAATAAGTATTACTCGTGAACCTTTTGAGAGTAACAAATATTACTCGTGGACCTTATGAGACTACTACTCGTGTGCCTTATGAGACCATTAAATATTATTCGTGGACCTAATGAGACTATCAGATACTACTCGTGGAACTTATGAGATTACTCGTGGACCTTATGATACTACCAAATATTACTGGTGGGCCTTATGAGACAACTAAATATTTCTCGTGGACCTAATGAGACTTTAAAATATTAATAATGGACCATTTAAGACTAACAAATGTTACTTGTGGACCTTATGAGACTACCAAGTATTCCTTATGAGACTCCTAAATATTACTCGTGGAACTTATGAGACTAGTCGTGGACCTTATGAAACTACCAAATATTACTCGTGGGCCTTATGAGACTACTAAATATTACTCATGGACGTTATGAGACTACCAAATACTAATCGTGGGCCTTTTGATACTAACAACTATTACTCGTGGACCTTATAATACTACCAAATATGACTCGTGGGATTTATGAAACTACCAAATATAACTCGTGGGCCTTTTGAGACTAACAACTATTACTCGTGGACGTTATGAGACTACCAAATGTTACTCGTGGACCTTATGAGACTACCAAATATTACTCGTGGACGTTCAGAGACTAACAAATATTACTCGTGGACCTTATGAGACTACCAATTATTAATCGTGGGCCTTATGAGACTACTAAATATTACTCGTGGACGTTATGAGACTACTTGTGGAACTTATGAAGCTACCAAATATTACTCGTGGGCCTTATGTTACTACTAAATATTACTCATGGACGTTATGAGACTACCAAATATTAATCGTGGGACTTTTGAGACTTACAACTATTACTCGTGTACCTTATAATACTACCAAATATGACTCGTGGAATTTATGAAACTACTAAATATTACTCGTGGGCCTTTTGAGACTAACAACTATTACTCGTGGATCTTTTAATACTACCAAATATGACTCGTGGAATTTATGAGACTACCAAATATTACTCGTGGACCTCATGAGATTACCAAATATTACTCGTGGAACTTTTGGGACTACCAAATATTACTCGTGACCTTATAAGACTACCAAATACCAGATATTACTCGTAGACCTTACGAGACCACTAAATATTACTCTTGTACCTTATGAGACTACCAAATACTACACATGAACCTTTTGAAACTACTAAATAATACTCGTGGACCGTATGAGACTACCAAATATTACTCGTGGACCTTATGAGACTATTAAATATTACTCGTGGACCTTATGAAACTACCAAATATAACTCGGGGACCTTATGAAACTACCAAATATAACTCGTGTACCTTACGAGACTACCACTCGTGGACCTTATGAGACTACAAAGTATTACCAGTGTTACTATTATGTCAGTTTTGGGCTCCGTAGCGTGTACTGGTATCAAAGTCACAGGTACCAAACCTCGAGGCTCTGGTTGCAATAGTACTCAAGATATTTTAAAATTCAGGTTTTGCGGGAGGTACCACGCCTGCTGTTACTTCACACCTGCGTTGAGCTTCTTCAAGCGTATACGGGGCAAAATCGCCTTTTTCGATATGTTTAAATCGAAAGAAAATATATTTGGAACACAAATTTGTAAATATTATATATTTCTGAGCAAATAAATTTTAATTGAAAATCAATAAAATATATTTGGAACTCGTATATTAATATGTTACAACATATAATATTTTCAAACTAAATCTTTCAAATAAAATATTTATTTGAATACAAATAAAATTATTTTTTAGGAATTCCTCCAAATATATTTTATTTAAAAAAGATTTTCGAAACTTTTGTTGAATTTTTCGAATTTCAGTTTTAATTTTTTTGGTTTGAACGTCCCAGTTATAAAATGCAGCATTAACTTATGTTTTAAACCAAACATTTAATATTTCTGAGTATTCCAAGCCATCATTGGTTGTCAATCCTCCAAGTATATATTTCGATCCAAGATTATATGATTTCAATTATTATTATTTTTTTATATTTAAGACGTTAACATTTTTGAAAAAATTAACTTTGAATTACTGTTTCGGAAAAAATAGTCCAAAATAAACACATTGGGAAGATTGGTTTAGAACAACATCTTCCCAAATATATAATTTTTGTGTGTACCAAATATTATATGTTTAGAGTGTATCCTAAAGATATATATGTTTCATGCCGAATATGTTTGGGACAATATACTACAGAAGGGATTTTTTTTCAGCGTGTACGGATGCTAAGGATACACATTCACAAATTTCTATACTCTTGCTTTAATATTACTCAAAATATTGTATGTTTAAACTTCAGGTTGTGTGGTCGGTGTCACATCCCTTTGCTATGAATCTTCTACACATCATGCAAAAATTCAGCATCCCTTCAGCCGTTTGCGACTCTATCAGGAACAACGGAACACCATTATGTATATTTTTATACAATTTGAAAATTATCTTAATCTATAGTAGTACATAGTTGCTTGATCCAAGAACTAACAATGACGAAATTGAAGAAAATCTATTCAGATTCAAATATAGCCCATATTTATATGATCATTTCTAAGATCTGTAGCAGCCGTATTTTACTCTCGATCATAATAAAATTTGGCAGAGGTGAGTGTCTGGAACGAGCAGTGTAAAATTTAAGGGAAATAGATTCACTAACCCCTCACCTTAGAGAGGAGGGTATACGAATATATCATTTGCTACGCGCAAAAAGTGCTACACATCGAAAGAATGACCTAAGATCACAAGTTTGTTTGGTGGAAACTCGATTTGGGTCACTTGAGCAATGTCCGGCCGTCTTTCTGTCTGTTGGATGGTGCGCACGATAGCTCTCGAAAGGAGTAAACATTTGACTTCAAATTTGGTATGCGGTAATATTTTTCTCCATCTCAGCCTAAGTTCGAAGATAAGCCATATAGGTCCACTCCTTCTAGAACCTCCCCCACAAAGCGTTAACTTTTAGTAAAATATTGTTTTTGTAATAGATTCGATTGCTGCTATTTATACGAATCTTGTGAAAGTCCACACATAGTATTAGTTTATCAGTCGCTATCACCTTGAGAAAAATGGTTGCGCTAAGTCCAAAGTTGCGCTAAGTCCATTTTTTTAAATTAAAAAAAAAACACTTTCCAGTCGACCCACGACCTTGACACCCATGAGCAATATTTAAGCTCTCCTTAAGAGCTATCTTTTTGCCATTGACCGATTCCCGATCCGACGTACCGGAATCATCGGTCCATATTTCTTCAAAAATGATGCCGGTGAGAACGTAATCGTCAATAGCGACCATTATCGTGCCATGATAACCGACTATTTGAAGTCTGAAATTGAAGCTCGTGATCTCGGCGACATTTGGTTTCAACAAGACGGCGCCACTTCCCACACATCGCATGAATCAATGGATTTATTGAGAGAACACTCCTGTGAGCAGATAATTTCAAGTTTTGGGCCGGTCGATTGGCCACCAAGATCGTGTGATATCACATCGTTGGACTTTTTCCTGTGGGGATATGTAAGGTCTAAAGTTTATGCGGACAAACCCGCTTCGAATCAGGCCTTGGAGCAAAACATCACGCGTGTCATTCGTCAGTTACCAGTCGAAATGCTCGAACGAGTCATCGAAGATTGGACTCAACGGATGGAGCATCTGAGACGTAGCCGCGGCCAACATTTGATAGACATAATCTTCAAAAAATAAATGCCAAAGAATGTTCATTCAAATGATAATAAACATTCCCCATTCAATTTAAATTTTCTGTGTAGGGAAATGGATCACGCTATAGTACCTACAGTCCAGTGAAGAATGAGCGTCATTGACACGCCCATATTGAGACCTCCAACACAAATGGATTATACTAATGTCATTAAAATTGATAATAATTTAATTAAAACAAAAGTTACGAATATTTTTGGGACTATAGGCGAGGGAATTCGTAAGTCGGTTTACCCGAATGAACTTTGTTACTTGTTTTTAGTTAGGTCGAGGGCTGTTCAGCGGAAAAGTTTTTAATTTTGACATTTCTCGGGCTACGTGCATTCGATTCGCGTCTTTTTATGTTGGCACACTTGTCTCGAACATATGTTCATTGCTGAGTTTGTTTGTGAGAGACATAATAGTTAGACGTGTTTTGCTTGGTCGGTTATTCCAAATCGGAGGTACCTATATATAGGACCTTCATGTAAGTCTGAACCTATTTTAACCTAATTCAATAGGGATCGTCATTGGGCCAAAAGAAAGATATGTGGTAAGCTGAGATCGGACCATAATTGCAACCTATATTTTGATTACAAGAAAACATGCACAGACGGATGGACGGACATAGCTAACTCAACACAGAAAGGTCGATCGCTATAATAAACGGTGGGTCTATTCCTTCTACTTTTGGGTGTTACAAACAAATGCACAAAGTTATAATACATTGTACCACAGTGTGGCGTAGGCTATAACAATTATATCTCGCAAGGTAGGAACATATGTATATATGTGGCTATATCTAAATCTGAAACGATTATCGCTTAATTAAGCAATATTCGTACGTAAATTGAGAAACATCTTTCTGTCAAATTTTGTAATGATTGGAAGAAAAATACAACTTCTATAGAGCATTGATACTAAATCTGAAGGAACATATATATGGGGGTTATGTCTAAATCTGAACCGATTTTCCCTGAATGCTCATTTATGCAATAAGAAACCCATTTCTGCCAAATTTCGTACTGATCGGATATAAAATACAGTTTCTCCAGCGCTTACATGTCAAATCGGGTGAAACATATATATGGGGGCTATATCTAAATCTGAACCGATTTGCCCCCAAATTACTGTTCATTCATGTGATAAACTGTTACGTGGCTTTAACACATTCTGCCAGTAATTGGTGTTGCGTAGCATGAACACATTCCGTCAGTAATTGGTGGAGAATATTATTGTCCCTAATACGGTCCTAACCAACACTGTTAATTTTTTTTGTTGGATTGACACCTGATCTACAGCTGATTTGAAAAGAAAGAAGAGTATGGAGAAAAAAAAGGCATGTGATGGAGTGTCATTCTTTTTTTTTGGTTTGAACAATTAAAGGCATAAGTAAAGAAACGATTTAGAAAAAAAACGATAAATAAAATATATAAAAATTGTGCAACCATTTAATTTATGAAAAAGAAATAAGAGAATAATAACAGAAATGTGGAAATCTTATAAAGAAAAATAATAATCATTCTATTGAACAAACAAAATAAAAATAAAATAAAAAGAATATAAAAAGGATAAAACTACAATTTAAAATGGATTTCTGATGTTAAAAATAAGGTTAAAATTAAAAATAAAATTGTGCATCGTGTATAATTACATAACACGTAAAATAATATAATCTGCAAGGCTACAAAAATACATATATAGAAAAGTCGAAATAAACTTCGCAAAAAAGAAAAAAACCCGTTTACAAAAATGTAGAAATCTACGTACCAAAGCAACATGTAAAGCTAATGAAACGGAGTAAGAAAAGAAGATTCAACTAATAACAACAGAAATGCAGAGATAGAATGGAAAGGCGACAATTAACGAAGTAGAAAAACCAGTATTTTTGATGTGAAGTGATGCGAAGGCAATATCTACAATAGAATATCTCGAATCAAAACAAAACATCACAAACTAAAAGAAGAATTTGATAATCATACTGATCTAGTAAATAATGATTATAACAAAACAAAAAGAAATACATATACGTGTGGTCAGGATATAAGATTAATAAACGAAAAAAAAATATATATATATACATATATATATAAAATAATCAAACTAATTGTAAAAAAAAATCGAAAATAAAAATGAAAGGAAACATAAGATTTCTGAACTTAATCTACCCTGTGGAGGTAAAATAAAAAAACAAAAATACATATACATATAAATATATGTACATAACATTTCCTAGTTCGTAAGTGTAGAATTAAGATATTTTTGTACCTATGTAGGTTAGAATTAATAAATATGTGAATAAAATGATGAATTAATGTTATGGATAATATGCACTCAAAAACGTTTCTTTACCCTAAACTTAAAAAAATGAAGGCACAGTAGGTTTTTTTCAATGGCGTAAGGTGTTGTGCATGTGCTGAGTATGAAAAGGGTAATAGCGCTGGAGAACGGACGGACATGATGGACGTTGACATTTAGATTTAAAGACGATTTCGACCAAATATGGGGATTTCCTCGCATGTTTTGAGCCCAGAGGAAATATCAAGGCTACATGCTTGCGGAGCTGTAGATGGGGTGGGATGGCTCAGAGATCGGACTGAATTGACTGATATTTTTTCTTGTGATATAAACAATGATTTTGGTGGAATCACTGTAGTCTTTTGGACACGAAGATTTTTTTGTTGTTGGTTCCGTGTAGTTTGGTGGTGAAAAGTACCCAGTCCCGAAATCGACGAGCTTCCGGATAAAGCCACCGTGTCCACACAACTTTTCCAAACTGATAAGGAACCATAACAAAACGAATGGTCTATCTCATCTCATTTTAGGTGAAAAGAAATAAAAAAAATTTAAGGAATTCGAACCCTTACGGTTCGAATTCCAAAATCACCCTGTATAAATAATCTATACAAAAAAGTTGTTAGGTCTCGACACAAAAAAAATATTTGTTGCATAGTGTATTTATTTACTTAGCTGATTTGTTAGATCTTTTCTATATTTAAAAATTTAAAACTAATAATTAGTTTTTTGTTAATATTTTATAACATAGAAGAATCAACTATAAGATAATGCGATTGTTTTCTATTATTGTTTATACAGTTTATTATTAGTACGATTTTTGCAGCGCAAATTTATTCTTCATTTATTGCTTTTTTTTGATTTATATCCAGTAATTATAAAATAATCTTGCTACTTTGTTTGGAAACTAATAAAATAACAGAGTAGTTTCTTCGAGTGTACTGCGTTTCTTCATCAGAATGCGTTGAAAGTTGAAAATTTTTTCAGAATACTAGGAAGTTTTCTTATCAATATACTCGCTGCGGATAGACACGCATACCTTGAAGCGCAATCATTCCGTCCATACGTATTTGTGGGCATTGGAATATATGGGTCATTTCCTCGCAATAAACGAGCAATATAAGAGAATTTCGAAACAACAACAAAACTCACCATATGAAAGACAACAAGAAAACTGGAATGACCCATATTGAAATAAAGCTAAACACAACACAATATGACTGAAAGTGTCCTCGTATATCGTCCCTATAACTAAATTTACCTGATGTTGGTTTGTTTGCAAAGTTGTTTAACAAGAGTGTCACCGAAACGCTAAAGGTGTGAGGGAGTATTTGTCATTGTTGACAGTTTCAAAAGCCAACTCAATTATATTATTATTGCCTGGGGCTACCAAATGAAATCAAATAAACATTTGCCTTTCCTTTCTATGTGATTGTATATCGACTGTATGACCCTAAGGTCATATAAAACGAAATCAACATAAACAATAAAAACAGTAGGACTCGACACACACGTACACGAGCATACATATTTAGACATGTACTCATATGTATGTACATATGTATATGAATCCTGCATACAATAAAAATTTCAATAAATATCGAACGGTGACATTAATACAGAAATCAATGGAAATTTGTGCCACAGGAAGTTCTGTAGATATAATTACATAAGGCTATGGCTTATCCTTTAATCTTCAATGCATAGAAGATGAGTTTTAAAATTAATGTCTAAATGTCTTCATGAGTTGGAAAAGAAATACATACCAAAATACCATATAAGAGTTTTTCTCCCGGGAATAAAAATAAAAAATAAGAACTGAGCAAAAACTCCCGGGAATACCCGAACAGATTTCCCGGGACTTTTTGCTCAGTTTTTATTCAAACATCTCGGCTGTATGTTTTTGCGTAGCGCAATTTTCAAACAATATTTTTAATTTTTCAATGAAAAAAGCAGAAAAGAGGCATTTTTTAATACTTTTGTTCAATATTAATAACACAGCTCAACAATAACAAAAATGTTTTTGCTGCGGCGCAGAGTGCAATCGATTTGGATATACGGGTAATGTATGTACTTCTCAGCTTATATAGTTCTCGCGATAAACCGTAATAAGCAAAAATATAGAGTTGGAACCATATATTTTAGCATAAATCTAGAACCACTTATCCGAATTATTTCAGTACTTGTCAAATGATCAAAATTAAGTAGCCTTCATTTTCTTCTAATATCATTTGTTCATCTCTTCAGCGGTTTCGACGATATCTTGGCAGATATCTTAAACCCCTCACCTTAGAGAGGAGGGTATATACCATTTGCTACGAGCCAAAAGTGTAACACATCGAAGGAGTGACCAGAGACCCTAAGTACGTTCGGGGGATATCCGTTTTAGGTCATTTTAAGTCGAATGAGCAATGTCCGTCTGTCTGCTGGCTAGTGCGCACGATATCTCTCGAAAGGAGTAACCGATTGACTTCAAATTTGGTATGTGGTAAAATTTATAGACATTTGAACCAAAAGTGAATAGCTTATAAATTTATTACCAGTTCATACAAAGACTTGAAATTTTGTACAGTAATTTGGTTTAATAGTACCTACAATACGGTGAAAATGGACATTACTGCCACGCTCCACTGTGGTATAGTTTACAATAACTTTGTGCATTTGTTTGTAACACCCAAAGGAGAAGAAATAGACCCATCGTTTATTATACCGATCGACTTAGAATCACTTTCTGAGTTGATTTAGCTATGTCCGTCTGTCTGTGCATGTATTCCTGTAATCAAAGTACAGGTCGCAATTATGGTCCGATCTCGACGAAACTTTACACATATTTTTTTTTGGCCCAAGGACGATCCCTATTGCATTTGTTTAAAATCGGTTCAGATTGAGATATAGCCCCCATATATATGTTAGCCCCGATTTGACATGTAAGCGCTGTAAAAACTTTATTTTATATCCGATCAGTGCGAAATTCGGCAGAAAGAGGTTTCCGATTATATTAATTAACACTTTTAAATTTGTAAGAAATCGGTTCAGATTTAGACATAGCCCCCATATATATGTTATCCCCGATTTGACTTGTAAGCGCTGTAAAAATTTTATTTTATATCTGATCAGCGCGAAATTCGGCAAAAAGAGGTTTCTTATTACATGAAGGAATACTGCCAAATTTGGAGAAAATCGGTTCATATTTAGATATAGCCCCCATATATATGTTACCCCCTATTTGTAAGCGCTGTATAAACTGTGTTTTATATCCGATTAGTATGAAATTCGGCAGAAAAAGTTTTCCTATTATATGAATGAACACTTTTAAATTTGGAATAAATCGGTTCAGATTTAGATACAGCCCTCATATATACGTTACCACCGATTAAATATGTAAGCGCTGTAAAAATTTTTGTTTATATACGATCAGTGCGAAATTTGGCAAAAAGAGGTTTCTTTCTACATGAAGGAATACTGCCAAATTTGGAGAAAATCGGTTCAGATTTAGATATAACCCCCATATATATGTTACCCCCTATTTGACATGTAAGCGCTGTATAAACTGTGTTTTATATCCGATCAGTGCGAAATTCGGCAGAAATAGGTTTCTTATTACTCGAAGGAATACTGCCAAATTCGGAGAAATCGGTTCAGATTTAGATATAGCCAAATCTATATGCCAGAAACATGTTTCTCAATTTAGGAACGAATATTGCTTAAATTAGCGATTATCGGTTCAGAATTAGATAATATGTTCCTACCCATTTACCAATTGTTCCAAATTATTATTGCAATGACACCTGTAGCGTTGTTAGGGAGGTGTAGGGTATTATATAGTCGGCTCCGCCCGACTTTCAGCCTTTCCGTACTGGTTTTTAAATAAAATCTTTATAAAAAAATCGAAATATCCACAAATATTATATTTATACCCTACATCACACTGGGTACAGGGTATTATGACTGTGTGCATTTGTTTTTAACGCCCAACAAGAGAAGAAATAGAACTATAGTTTATTATACGATCGACATTGAACCACTTTTTGAATCGATTTAGCCATGTCCGTCTGTCTGTCTGTCGATTAATTAATTTGCATGTATAGAATATTTTATAGGGGAAAAAATGCAATCAGTCTCTTAAAAATCCGTTTGCAATTGACTGAGTTATTAAAGTTTCATTAAAACTAAATGTGTACTTACATAAATACTCGTTTTGACGATGATGACGAGAAAAAAGTGACACGCTCGAGCAGACTTATTGAATTGAATGGCCAAAACTAGTGTTTATATACCGATTTAGTTTTAATGAAACTTTAATATGCTATATACGTGAATTTGTCAATCGTACCATTATATCACAATATAATTGGTAAAAACATTGCCTAAACTAGAAAATGACGGACAAAAATTAAAAAATGTGTTTGTAGGTCAAATAAACCTATATTCCTACAGCTTCAAATAAGCAAAGTATACATCGTACGAAGATCTAATTATCTTCTTTCCAAATTCTTTTAGACATTAAAAATCGGTTAGGTTACCAAAGTAATAGGCGTTCAAGTGAAAAAAGGCAAGAAAAACGGTTTTTACCCGTAAATCCGGATTTTGGGGGTGTCCGAAATCTACTCGCCAAGACCTACAAGAAAAATGGTATCGCGATTTTTGGTTTTTGGACAGTCGCACTGTGTAATATATATATTAAATTATTTTATTTTTTATTTATTTATAATTGTGCCTCTTTCATTGCTTTTATTTTAGGATTATTAAAATTTTCTTCAAAACTAGAATTTGTTCGCATTATATTGCAAGATATTTTTAAACCCGATGAAGAATTGTATTAGTAGAAGTTGAAGGCTACTTCATTTTCACTTAACTATGTTTTCTTTTGCTGCCTACGTTTTTCGTCTTAACACACTTGTTTTTCAAAATGTAAAAAAGGTGTATAAATGTTAACATGTTTATTTATTTAAATAAAAACAAAGTAAAAGCATTAAGTTCTGCCATGACCGAATCTTATATACCCTCCACCATGGATTGCAATCAATTTTATAAGTGGAAAAGTCGATGGATATGGAGCAAATCATGAACCGATCCTTTTTGTTTAAGTAAATTATAAAAAAAAAACGAACGCTGCAATTTTTACCCAAATTTTAGGTCGCAAATTCTTTAGCCAAACTCTTGACATGAAAAATGTGGTAGTTATGGCTTACAATAGCATTTTTCAGAGCTACGTCTACACGGGGACTACGACAAAATATATTTTTTTTATTGTGATGAATTCTTGCCAAAATAGAATACAAACTGCAAAGATTCAGTTAAAATGCTTAGAAAATGTGGTATTTATGTCTTAAATTAGCGTATTTCGGATTGACTTTTATAGTGAGACTACAACAAAATATGAACCGATTTGTAAAATTTTTGCTGTGATGAATTCTTTTCAAAATAGAATACAAACTGCAACGTTTCTGCTTAATTGCTTTAAAAATATGGTATCTATGGCTCAAAACCCATAGAGCGACCTCTATAGAGGAGCTATATCAAAACATTGACCGATGTGGCCCATTTGCAATCTCAAACAACCTGCAACTATATGAAATATGTCTCCCCAAATTTGATCAACCTAGCTTTATTATTACGGACTGTAGCGTGATTACAGCAGACGGACGGAGGGATGAACGGACAGACGGACAGACGGACGTGGCTAACATCAATATTTAGAGGTGTTACAAAAGGAGTGACAAAATAAATATACTACCCATTACGCCGGGTCGATTTGTGGGGAGGCAAAAAAAGTCGCCATTGCTCAGTGAAAATCGTATTCTAGGGATCAAAATAAGAAACTTTGCCGAAGGAACCATACCTCTAAAACGAATTCTGATGTCCCGGAATTTGGGTCGAACTTTGTGGTAAGGGCCAATTTTGAAAAATCCCACTTTGACCCATTTAGAGTGCTCCAATCGAGTCCAAATGTATGACCGACCCCCACTAACTTTGGAGGCCCGACCCACCCATGCCAGTGGCACACCCCGTGGAACCCCTTGGGGGTTCCATACATTTGTACACGATTGGAGCACTCTAAATGGGTCAAAGTGGGATTTTTTTCCGGGACATCAGAATTCGTTTTAGAGGTATGGTTCCTTCGGCAAAGTTTCTTATTTTGATCCCTAGAATACGATTTTCACTGAGCACTTCACTGAGTGGGGGTCGGTCATACATTTGGACTCGATTGGAACACTCTAAATGGGTCAAAGTGGGATTTTTTCCGGGACATCAGAATTCGTTTTAGAGGTATGGTTCCTTCGGCAAAGTTTCTTATTTTGATCCCTAGAATACGATTTTCACTGAGCAATGGGCGATTTTTAATCGACCCGCCCTACTACCCATCCTATGCTGAAGGTTGTAATAAAGATATCTATCTTCTATGTTTTAAGTCTTTTTTTAACATATGTCCTAAAGTAATTTTATATGTATAAAATACATATTTCGTAACTTCATTAATCGGGGTCCCCGGATCCCGGGAAGGGTTAACAAAAATTCCGCTATAAAAACTAGAACATATTTATATCAAAGGTGAAGCGAATCTATAGTATTTCAGCTGGGTTCACCATATTTATTATTACCAGATTTTCCAGTCGATTTGTCTAAAATTTTGAGGAGTTACCAAAAGCAATGGACCAATATGGCTCATATTGCAATTTAATATATGTCGGTTTTGGAGAAAATATTAACACATACAAAACTTTAAGTCAGACAGTAGTCTCAGAAGTCTTATATCGCTTCTTCCATATGTTCCACTTTTGGATCGTAAGTAATGGGTGATCCATTTCGAGGTTCCCTACTTTTTTTAAAGAAAAAAACACAGAAAATTCAAATTGAATGGGGAATGTTTATTATCATTTGGAAGAACATTCTTTGGCATTTATTTTTTGAAGATTATGTCTATCAAATGTTGGCCGCGGCTACGTCTCGGATGCATTTCGACTAGTAAGTGGCGAATGACACGCGTGATTTTTTGGTCGAAGGCCTGAATCGAAGCTGGTTTGGTCGCATAAACTTTAGACTTTACCCCACATGAAAAAGTCTAACGGTGTGATATCACACGATCTTGGTGGCCAATCGACCGGCCCAAAACGTGAAATTATCTGCTCACCGAAGGGTTCTCTCAATAAATCCATTGATTGATGCGATGTGTGGGAAGTGGCGCCGTCTTGTTGAAACCAAATGTCGCCGAGATCACGAGCTTCATGGCACGAGTTATCATGGCACGATAACGGTCGCCATTGACGGTTACGTTCTCACAGGCATAATTTTTGAAGAAATATGGACCGATGATTCCGGTACGTCGGATCGGGAATCGGTCAATGGCAAAAATATAGCTCTTAACGAGAGCTAAAATATTGCTCATGGTTGTCAAGGTCGTGTGTCGACTGGAATGTTTTTTTTTGGATTTAAAAAAATGGACTTAGCGCATTTAGCGAACGATTATTTTGATAATAAAACTGAATAATTTGTAAACGTTGTTCAGGCGTAAGTCTTTCCATGATGAAATGTCAAACAATACTTAACACAAATAACATGACAGCATGACACGACTCACACGTGATCTGTCAAAAAAAGGCTATTGAAAAAAGTATCTCTACTTAGATCACCCTATAGAACATGATATATTTATCAAATATCAGCAGAATATATTCATTATTGTCTTATATTCCCTTCAACTGGCCAAGCTAAATAATATAAACTAATCTTAAATTAGAGGGACATTTTATGTCTTTGTTTCTAGCCTCTCGTAATCTCTGTTCACAATTAAATGTCATTAATTAAACACCCAACGAAATATGAAATTTCATAACTTCCGGACATTGACGTTTAACAGAAGATGATTATACATTGAAACGCTCGTATTCCTTTTTATTCCCATCATTATTATGATTATTTTACTTGCTACGCATTTTAATGCAATTAAAATTAGCATAACAACAATGAAAGAATAATAACGACTCTGAATAATAATAAGTACATAAAGGAACTAATATTAATACACGTACTCGTAAGTGTAGGGAGGTGTATCGTAAGATTATGGGAGGTATGAGTGATTCCATTAGCCAGCTTAAACTGAAAATAGGAGAGACTAGTAATAGCCTTTGTATGTATAAACTAGCTGTACCCAACAGACTTTTTCCTGTCCAGCCTGTGCGGAGCTGTTGGTATCGTATTAATTGACATTTCATTACAAAGTACATACATTCCGAGTTTAAGGAAAATATGACCAGCCAGAATTAATTCGGTTGAAGACCATATGTTTTAGTTACTTTCTGTCTATTGCAAACCTGCATTAGAAACAAATACGTCTTTAACTTAAATCGCCTAAAATACGTATGGAAGTAGTAAATTGAATTTAACAAGAACTACTAACCAAACCCGTATTTGCCGAACTAAGTCAACATACTAAAATTTCATACCCATACATTTTTGTTTTGACCATTAAAATGTATATTAAGCACAAGGCCACTTAGACGCCCCCTACAGGGTAGAATTATATACATAAATTTCTCTAAAATCGCCCTGAAAATTTTGCAAATAGCTTGACCACTCCATCATTTATTGCGTTTAAAATAATTATAAAACACAAATTATTGAATATTTCTCGTTCATCTTATAAGACTGAGTTACTCGTGGAACTAACGAGAATTCCAAATTTTACTCGTGGACCTTATGACACTATTAAATATTACTCGTGGACCTTATGAGACTACTAAATGTTACCCGTGGACCTTATGAAACTACTAAATATTACAAGTGGACCTTATGAGACCATTAAATATTACTCGTTGACTTCCTGAGACTATTAAATATTTCCCGTAGACCTTATGAGACTATTAAAGATTACTCGTTTAATTCCTGAGACTATTAAATATTTCTCGTAGACCTTATGAGGCCACCAAATGAGGCATGTCATATCGTACATGGCATAGTGTCCATGTACGTTATGACACTATAAAAAGTGTCATAAAATCCATGGACAATGAGACACTTTCAAACGTGTCACAAAGTCCACAAAAGCGATGTCACTATGTTTTTGCCTATAGTCGACACTGAATAGACCATTTACACTGTGTCGATTTCGAGTTGGTGAAATGTCCAAAGACGGACCCAAGAGTTTCCGCGTGCCCACCGTCGCACTGTGGTTCAGAATTGAATTTTACTGACCAAAAGTCAAATTTTTTGTCATCGCCGATTTCTACAATTTTAATGCCAATCAATAGCAAAGATATTGAGACTAGGGTAGCCAAAAAATTAGATCAAAATATTTATTATTGTGGGCGTGGTGTGCTGCTGAAAACAAATCTATATATATAAAAATGGTGTGAAAAATGCATAGTAATTCATCAATTGAGAACGGCTGGACCGATTTGGCTCATTTTTTTTCAGTTGTTCGTATTTGCCAGGAGAAGGTTGTTACGAAAGAAAATTTTGGGAAAACCCTCCGGAAAAGTCGGAAAATTGGGAAAATCGAAAAATGCTATTTCTTGCGAGATTCCTACTGTTCCTATCTACTGCTCTCTTTTTCAATCCAAATTTTTTTATTAATTTTCTATTAAACAAAAAAGTTTTCTATTAAACATATGTACGAGTATGTGCTATTTTTCTTGCTGCAATTCATTCGGGTTTTGCGTATTGTTACACTGATTTCGCGTATCACATCGGCAAACGGTACAAGCATTACGATCAATTAAAATTCAACGCGATATTTATCAATTCGAACATTTTTTCAGATAATAAGATTGAGTATAAGAGGTAAGGTTATCTTATTGGATTGCGGGCATTGCAAAATCATAATTTCGGATGAATGCACGATGGCGCATAAACGAGCTCTGGAGGCAGTTGACCGAACGATGAAGGATTTACGACGTGATTTGAGACAATTTGGTGAGTCTATGATATTGCTCTCCGGAGATTTTCGTCAAACGCTTCCCGTCATCCCGAAATCTACTGCCGATGAAATTAATGCATGCCTGAAATCGTGGTCTTTGTGGCGGCATGTCAAGAAGTTGAAATTGACCATGAACATGAGAGTCGCGTTGCAGAACGACTCATCGGCTCTTGAATTCTCGAAACAACTGTTGGCGCTTGGCAATGTCCAAATTACTGTTGATGTTTCCACTGGATTGATATTGATCCCGGCAAATTTTTACGAGTTCACATCGTCGAAGGAGGAACTCATCACAAAAGTGTTTCCAAATCTCGATTAGATTAGTGAACGGGCAATATTAGCAGCGAAGAATAAGGACGTCGATAGCATGAATTTTATTATTCAAAGTAAAATCGACGTCGCTTGATGTGCCAGGAGCTCCGCCGCATAATTTACAGCTGAAGGTGGAATCGATCATAATCATGTTGAGGAATCTGAATCATCCGAAATTGTGCATAGTTCGCGGTTGTCCATTATGAAACTGATGGACAATGTGATTCAGGCGACGATCATCAAGGGAAAATTCAAAGGAGAGAAAGTCCTTATCCCACGAATTCCGATTATTCCAACTGATCTTTCATTCCAATTCAAGCGGATTCAGTTCCCTGTACGATTGGCTTTTGCGATGACAATCAATAAATCTCAAGACCAATCGTAGGAAGTCTGTGGAATTAATCTCGAATTTCCCTGTTTTTCGCACGGTCATCTGTACGTTGCCTGTCTTCCGTCTTCGTTGTTTGTTGTTTATCACATCGCTCTCTACTGATTTCGATTCCTTTTAAACAAATCGCATTAAAATGTTAACTATCTGTGTTTTGTTTATCTGAAGGCGTTAAATTGGGGCGAGTTTATCTGAAGGCGTTAAATTGGGGCGAGTCGAAGTTCGCCGGGTCCGCTAGTGTTTTATATAATTTTGAAAAAAAAAAACGTAATTTTTGTAGAAGGAAATTGTCATTTTTCGCAAACTATTATCGATAGAGGTTTAATTTCTTGTGACGTAGGTAGGAAAGTACTCTTTGAGAAATTGCCAAAAGTATTACGGTACTGTTTACACGTTGTTTTGTTATAACATATTTCCACAGGTACTATATTTTTGTCAAATTGGAATTTTAGTGGGAGATTTTGGTACCAAAAGAAATGTGAAAGTGTCCTCTTTAAACCTATATATCGTCATCAGAAACGAAAAAGGGCGTAACAAGAAGAAAATGGAAATTCAGTTTCTGATGGTTTTCGGTACACTGCATCAAAATACACATCCTGACAATTTTTTAGCGTCGTAATATTAAAAAATGGCGAATTTATTAACGAATTGCTTCTCCTGTAAAATTTTCAAACATGATGATAGGCCCTTTTTCGTTTCTGATGACGATATACTCTTTACCTGCCCCGACCAGTCTGTAGAACACTTTTTTAATTTTAATGAAACTACTCGGGAACAAATTGATTGCTCTTTTTATTTTACCTGTTCATATGACTATGTTGTAGGTACACCAAGCCAAGTTGTGTGTATTTATGACATCTTAACCCTTTTTTAGATTTTTGGGTCGTTTTTATACCCTTCACCATAGGATAGGGGTATATATATTTTATCACTCCGTTTGTAACACCTCTAAATTTTGATATGAAACCCCATAAAGTATATATATTCTTAATCGTCGTAAAATTCTAAGAAAATTTAGCCATGCCCTTCTGCCCGTCCGTCTTTTGTAATCATGCTACAATCTATAATACTTGAGATAGGTGGCTGAAATTTGGTATAGATACTTCTTATAGCTACAGGTAACTTGGGATTGAAATGGGCGATATCGGTCCATATTTAGATATAGCTCCCATATATAGCATGTGACTTATTGTTATTCCGACTGTTCTCATCTACTATATTTTTCTGCGTTTTTCGGTGTTATTTTCTTTAGGTTTGAGTTATTTTGTGAGGCCACATGCTATCCATGGTAGAGGGAATATAAAATTCGGCATGGCCGAACTTAACGCTTTTACTTGTTTATTTTACCTATGTTTATGCTACTTATGAACAGAGTATGACACTATACATGTAAGAAAAGGATAAATCCCAGTGGTATTCGAATACAAACTCAGTTGCCAAATTATATCCAAGCAGAAACAATCAAATTTTAGAATATTAAAAAATGGAGGACTTCAGCTATAAAGAATTATCCAGAAGAGTATTTTAGAAACAACAACGGAGGGACGGACAGACGGACATGGCTAAATCGTCTTAGAATTTTACGACGATTAAGAATATATATACTTTATGGGGTCTCAGATCAATATTTAGAGGTGTTACAAATGGAGTGACAAAATGAATATACCCCCCATCCTATGGTGGAGGGTATAAAAAGAAGGAAGATGTTTTAAGTTACGTTCAAAGCAAAGTAAATTCCTCAAGCATCGAAATACAATTGGAACTGCAAAATAAAGTAAATATTTTCATCAACAAATTAACTATGCGCTAAAAACAAGTTGGATGGAATAAACATAAATTTTATAAGACCTTTGCAATATGGTTTGAGGGCGAACTTAGTGTCCAAGTATCTTCAGAAAGTAAAAATCAAAACAATTGTGGGAGACCACCAAAACACTCGGCAACTGTAGCGATAGATCTAAAAGGCGGGAACTTAAGGATATCAATGAAGAAATCGGATGTGAAACTATTCCAGAAAGATTGTAACGTCAGTTGCGATCACAAAAACAACGCACAAAAGCCGAAATAGTTGAAAAAGTTTTAAATGCTAGTCCTCTGAGAACAAAACGGAATATTAAGAGTATTCAAACTTCAAGCGATGAAGAATAGTTCTCAAATGAATAGGCATTCGCATTATTTTTGGATTTGAAGTTAACAAAACACCAATATACAGCCTAGGTTGCTTGAGATTGAAAAAGGCTTAAATCTGTATCCATAATATCATCACATACTTGCTGCTAAAAAGGACAGTTTGCCACCAACGGACACTATTAAAATCACATCGAGTTCGGCAGAGGTAAAACTTCAAGACCTACTTAATCATGCAGCTCAACGCTTGCTACAATCATTTAAAGGACATGATTTGAAGAAATATGGGAACTGCAAGTTAAATCTCTTAGATGGGAAAGTTGGCCAGGCTTTGACTGACACAAAGGCTTCATCCAGCTGCATTATATGTAAATCTACCTCAAGCAAATTAAACCAAGTCCCGGAAAAATCAGTAGATAATACTGATGCATATGAATTTGGATTATCGCCACTACATACAAGAATACGATTTATGGAACACGTACTTAAAATCAGTTATGATTTGGATTTTGGACCTACAGGATCAATGAAATAATTGGTGTTGCTATAAATCTCATTTCAAGATTTAAAACAATTATCGATGTACTTGTGTGCCATAAACAAATTTATGCTAAAAAATTTAATGAATATACCAAGGAAACTGCACGAATATATAATACCAAATATTCATGGAGAAATATGTCTGCAACAGTTCACAAAATGTTTTATCATGGAGGAGATGTCATTAAGCAGCATTTGGTACCAATCGGAGATCTATCAGAAGAAGCCCAGGAAAAAAAGAAATAAGGATTACAGGTTTTATAGAGAGCACAATACCAGAAAAATGTCTCGAAATTGTACAAACGAAGATCTATTTAATATTTTGTTGGCAACGTCAGATCCCCTCATCTCCAGCATTCGAAATCAATCGAAAGTAGAACATCGGGACTAAGATGAAGAGGCAAGAGCGCTGCTAGAGGACAGAAATAATACGGAACAAACTATGGAATATTTGCAGGCAAGTTTTCAACCGAACGACTAAAAATTATAATTTACTCTTTTTGTTACATATATAAGTAACAAATAAATGCTTTCCCTTAATGTCGTTCAAATACAAAATATAAAAAAAGTTTGTTATGCAAGGTGTTTTTTAAATATAGAGGGAATTTTTTTGTCGAAATAAAATGTGTTTTAGTTTTACAAAATTTATTGTTAAAATTATCAACGTATGACAATCTTTTAATTAATAGAGAATATGAAAACAAAACAAAACCCCACATTTCCATGCTAAATATTAAAAAAATCAAAAGTTAAAATTTGACCTGGAATTCCTCAATAACTGCTGACCCGATTTTATTGAAATGAAAACTGGCGAAAAGCTTAAGGAGTTACCTGTCGAAGAAAAAAAATTACTAAAATATATCTCTCTAAAGTTACAAAGTTTTGGCCAGTAAAAAACGATTCTGAACAACTGTCGTTTAAAGATTTTCCCTCTGGGGCATATTCAATCGTATGAGACAACCAGATATTTCTAGTGGAGCTTATGATACTACCAGATATTACTAGTGGACATTGTGGGACTAACGAATATTACTAATGGTCATTGTGGGACTAACAAATAATACTCGTGGACTTTATGAACTACCAAATATTACTCATGGGCCTTATGAGACTACAAAATATTACTCGTGGAATTTATGAGACTACCAAATATTTCTAGTGGACATTGTAGAACTACCAAATATTACTCGTGGACCTTATGAGACTACAAAATATTACTCGTGGAACTTATAAGACTACCAAATATTACTCATGGGCCTTATGAGACTACCAAATAATAATAGTTGAATTTATGAGACTACCAAATATTACAAGTGGACATTGTGGGACTAACAAATATTACTAGTGGACATTGTGAGACTACCAAATATTACAAGTCGACCTTATGAGGCTACCAAATATTACTCGTGGACTATATGATTCTGCCAAATATTACTAGTAGAGCATATAAGACTAAATATTATTCTTGAACCTTATGAGACTACCAAAAATTACACGTAAAACTTATTAGACTACCAAATTTTACAAATTACCCCGCACTGAACCAATTGTGTGATTTGTAGCCCATTTACTTTTACGGTTTCACGGATCATGCGCTACAAACAAGCGCACTAATGATTTATACCAAAAATAACGATATATGTTAAAATCATTCGAAATGAAAATGTTTTTTTTTTTTGAATTATACATTTACGCTCTAGATGGCGCACTTTTGAATTTATTAAGATGAAATTAAATTATTTATATTTGATTTTGCCTACAAATGCTTTCCAAAGAAAAAGGGGACAGTCATAAAAGCAACGCGTATTGTTACTTAGTATGTACAAAATAGTGTATATTTGTAAATCAGGTTGTTTTTTGGGCTGTGCCTGGTCCACTGTCACTATCACGTCAGTTTTTGGTTCAGCCGCGTATAGTGGCCTCGAGGGTTGGTAAGTCACACTTACCAACCCTCGAGTCACTTGGTGATATTGTACTCAAGATAGTTTTTTTCAGATTCAGGTTTTGTGGGTAGTACAACTCACGCTGTTACTTCACGCCTGTTTTGGGATCGGTCAAGCTTACTGTTCAGCAATAGCCATTCTATCGTTTGCGAGTCCACCATTTCACTTTTATACCCTACACCAAACTGTGATGCAGGGTATTATGATTTTGTGCATTAGATTGTAACACCCAAAAGAAGAAGAGATAGAGCAAATCTGAATCGTTTTAGCTATGGCTGTCTGTCCTTCTCTCTGTCAGCTTGTCCGTAGATGTATTCATGTAATGAAAGTACAGGTCGCAATTATGTTCCGAAAGTTACGAAATTTGGTGAAAATCGTTATTTGAATTGGTGAAAATCGTTTCTGATTTAGATGTTCTACTTATATACATATGGGCCTCAGATTTGCCATATAACCGCTATAGCAGCCACAATTTTCAACCTGTATGAAATTTTACATAATGAAGTTTCTTGAAATAATCATAAATATGGCAGAGTTTCAAAAAAAAAACGGTTCAGATTTAGATATAGGCCCATATATAAAAACACATTCCGATTTGACATACAAGCGCTATTTAAACTGTATTTAATATTCGATCATTATGAAATTTGGCAGAGACAAGTATTTTGATAAAAGAATGAATTATTTTAAATGTGAAGAAAGTCGGATCAGTGTTTTAATACCCACACTATTATGAACGAGGAAATATATCAGATGATGCGGGAAGAAGGTGCATAACACATCGAATGAGTGACATAAAAGACACCAAAAATATTTGACGGAAATCCATTTCGGACCATTTTAAGTCATTTGAGCAATGACCGTCCATTCGTCCGTCTGCCTCTCTGGCATATGAGCACAATAACTTTCAATAGGAGTAACCGATTTACCTCAAATTTGGTATGTGTTAATATTTAGTTCTATCTCTGGATATGGTTAGAGATGGACCATGTTGGTCCATTCCTTCGAGTTCCTCACCCAATAAATGGTCAACATTTAGTGCAATATTGATTTTTATTTTAATATTGATATTTATTGCGGAATCTTCTCAATTTCACACATAGTATTAGTTTCTCAGTCGCGACCACTTTGGGAAAAATGGACGAATTTTCCACGCCCCTTTTGATACCTCCAATACAAAGGGACCATTGGCGATCTGTATCGATCGCCATTTGGCAGTCTCGCTGGATACTAATTCGAAAAGGCGATGTGTCACCTTCTTATACGCAATTTAAAGTTTGGTTGAACAGACCACATGGGAAAACTAACTTCTACCTCACACAGTTTCTAACGGATCATGGTGCCCTCCGAAAACGTGCCCAAACTGTGTGGATGAGGATAAAGACGCAAATCACGTGATATTTCTGTGCCAAACGTCCAGCGCAACAAAAAAAAGTTAATGACTCACAACTTCGACTTCTGCGCGAACTCTTAGCATTTTGTACATTGTAAAGCTTTTATAGCACCTCTTTTGGTACCTCCCAAACAAAATGAAGAAAATAAAAAATATTAAAAATGATTTTTTTTAATCAAATAGTCATTGTTTTCTTCGTTGGAATGCTAGCTTTCACAAAATTTAACAAACGAATTTTTTGCGAAATTTTTCTATTTTTCATTTTGTTTTCGGGCCACCAAAAAACATTATTTTTGAAAAAAAAATGTATCTAATTGTTTTAACGACAGCTACTAAACTTCTGTTACTGCGTAAAATTGATGTTTTTTGACATTTCTAGCCCTAACAATTTCCTTTTTTTAAAATGGTATTCTGGCTTTATCGAGCTTATACTGCAAGGGAACTACAACAAAATATAAACTGCAAAGTTTCAGCTAAATTGCTTAGAAAATGTGGTGTTTATGGCTTAAACAAGCATTTTTCTGAGCGACATATATAGTTGGACTATAACAAAATATAAACTGATTTACAAAATATTTATTGTGTTTTTGTCTACGTAAAATACAAACTGTAAAGATTCAGTTGAAATGTTTAGCAATTGTGGTAATTATGGCTTAAAAATGCGTATTTTGGGGAGGTCTCTGTAGGGTGTCTATATCAAAATATGAACTGATTTGTATATTTTTTGCTGTGATGAATTCTTGTCACAATATGCAAAGTTTCAGCTAAATTGCTTTAAAAATGTGGTATCTGTGGCTCAAAACCAGTATTTTGGAGCGACATCTATAGGGGAGATTTATCAAAACATTGACCGATATGGCCCATTTGCAATCCCAAACGACCGGCAACTATAAGTAGTATTTCTACCAAATTTGATTAACCTAGCTCTATTATTACGAACTGTAGCGTGATTTCAACAGACAGGCAGGCGGGCATAGTTAAATCGTCTTCGAATTTCAGGACGATCAATAATATATATACTTTATTCAGTCGCAGATCTATACTTCACGGTGTTGTACTTCAAGATGACCATGTTAGCATACCCCCAAACTTTACCATAAAAAAAATGTAGTTTTGGTTTCGTAAAATAGTATGTTTCAATCTATAAAAAACAAGCAAAGCGTTAAGTTCGGCCATGCCGAATCTTATATACCCTCCGCCATGGATTGCATTCAATTTGGATATGGAGCAAATCATGAAACGATCCTTTTTGTTTAAGCAAATTATTAAAAAACCAGAAAGGAAAGACAGAAAGTCGGGCGGAGTAGACTATATAATACCCTACACCTCCCTAACGATGCGAAAATGGGCATTGCGATAAGAATTTGGCAGTGTTCATACATGGAATAAGAAACCTCTCTCTACCGAATTTCGTACTGATCGGATATAAAATACGGTTTCTACAGCACTTACATGTCAAATCGGGTGTAACATATATATATAAATCTGAACCGATTTTGACTGATTTCAATAGGGATCGTCATTGGGTTAAAACAGATCACTGTGCTTAATTCATCTACAGACGGATGGACGGATGGTGATTCCAAGTCGATCGGTATAATAAACGATGGATTTATCTCTTCTCCTTCTGGGTATTACAAACAAATGCACAAACTCATACCAAATTTGATCAACCTTGCTCTATTATTACGGACTGTAGCGTAATTTCAACAGACATACGGACAGACAGACGGACGACAGACAAACGGACATGGCTAAATCGTTTTAGAATTTCACGACAATCAAGAATATATATTTCCCTTATGCGATCGCAGATCAATACTTCAAGGTGTTGCACTTCAAGGTGACAATATTAGTATACCCCCATCCTATGTTTCAATAAATACAAAAAAAAAAAGTTTTTAGGTCTCGGAAACAAAAATTTTTTTGTTTTGTTGCATACTGTAATTATCATTGAAGTAGTTGTCGCGACAAACATAATAGTAGTTATCACAACTATGGTATTATCACAACAACCATGATCATGATTATTATAAAACCTTCGGCAAATTATGCAAAGGAGAAAAGCGCGATTTGAGAAAAGTAAAACTATTTAAAACACAACAAGTAAAAGCGTTGAGTTCGGCCATGCCGAATCTTATATAGCTTCCACCATGGATAGCATGTAAATGGTTTCGGGCACAAATAAAGTCATATTACCAAATTTCAGCCCGATTCGTTGAAGTTTGTGGTTTTTGTTGCATTGGGAAGTAAAATCTAGGGGACGTTTGTGTGGGGGCTATATCAAAACATGGACCTATGTCTACCATCGTTCGTGTGAAGGTTTCCAGGTATAAATAAACCCCTGTTACCAATTTCCAGCCAGATCAGATGCCATTTGTGGTCTCCATGGCGTTAAGAAGTCAAATCCTACAGATGCTATATATTGGGGCTATATCAAAATATGGACCTGTTGCTATAAGAAGTATCTATACCAAATTTAAGCCACCTACCTCAAGCATTATAGATTGTAGCGAGATTAGAACAGACGGACGGACATGGCTAAATCGTCTTAGAATTTTAAAACGATTAAGAATATATACTTTATGGGGTCTCAGATCAATATTTGGAGGTGTTACAAAAGGAGTGACAAAATGAATATACCCCCATCCAATTGTGGATAGTATACAAACATCATCACTATGTAGTAATGAACAAGTTTACATTACCTGCGAGAAGTGGCGGTATCTCATCATGTCTCATCACCAAATGAACTCTCAATGACCCATATACCGAGTTCATTTAATTTCTGGCAATATTTAAGCCTTCACGATAACATTTTCCATACAGCCACTCAGCGACGTACATAATGCAGTGGTGGTACGTTCGTTTATTATCACAAATGAAACTGTCGTACTCCTGGCCCGTGCCCTTCTCGGTTACCCACGGTGCTAGTTATGAAACGGGCGAGTACTTGACATTTCGCTATGTAATCATAAAATTGTGTGAAAGTTTATTAATGAGCAGCAGCACTTCCGGCATTTAACAGCCCCAGTTGTGCGTGGTCGGAGTGGTGCGGTGTTGGAGGAAGTCTAAATTAACCTGCCGCGCAGGCAAACACTCCGTCCATTCACCGAAAACCACCAGCCATCCATTCATTCAGGCAATCAGTCATTTATCCCTACTACCCTTCTTGGTCCAACAATGAATGAGAGCCCCAACGTACGTACGTACATATACATAAAATTTAGTATTTAGCATTTAAGTGTCCTTAAGAGGCTTTGTGCCTTACATTCAGAGAGGTGTGATGTGATGAGTTGAGGTGCGGTGTGTTGCGGTGTTTGGCTTTAAACAACGCCATAAGTGTTTACTACTCCATTCATCGTACGACTGAGATGGAGTGGGAGTTAGAACCTTTGTGCCCGTCGCTATAAACACCTACAACTGGGTGTTATTTGGACTATTAGCCGTATTATGATGATGTCTACGTGCTCACAAAGGACGACACACGAACTGAGCCAACAATTGCCATTCAAATAATATAACAATAGACGAACGACTAAACTAATCCATAATTAATATTTGCCAGCCCACTTTTTGAATTTCGAAATACTTAACAAAGCACTTATACATACATACTCGTACATAGACTTATATTTAAATTGGCATTACGGATGGTAAATATTTAATGGCCATGTAAATGAATTTTATTGAACAAAATATGCAAATACTTTTATCGTGGAATTTACGGATTATATATGGGATTATTTTAAGGAGTCATGACATTTTTCGCCTTTCAAAAAGGATTATGGATGACGCAAATGATAGATGGTGAATATTTTGTGGCAAGCGTTTAGGCTATATTTCCTCTGGATACACGCGGAATAATTGCGGTTACGATTTTACTTCAACTTTATTCTGCAATTTTAATAATCAACATGCAAATCAAAAGAAAACTAACAAATTAAGTCGGACGCAGCCGACAATCCTGTATCCCAAATCACGCCATTAGTTACAGAATAAGATTAAATATAGAATTGTATCAATGCTGACTTTCTTACTTTCAGCAAATTTTTTTTTTTCAACAATTTTAATAATCAACATAGAAATCAAAAGAAAACTAACAAATTAAGTCGGACGCAGCCGACAATCCTGTATCCCAAATCACGCCATTAGTTACAGAATAAGAAGAAATATAGAATTGTATCAATGCTGACTTTCTTACTTTCCGCTACATTTTTTAATAATTGAAAGTAAAGAACCACTTCTATAGCGCTTTGATGCAAAATCGAAGCAACATATATATAATGTATCTATATATCTAAATCTGAACAGATTTCCCCAAATTTGCAGTGTTCATTCATGAACAAAGAAACCTTTTTTTGCCGAATTTCTTATAGATTATATTTAAACCGGGCGGGGCCGCCTATATAATACCCTACATCTCCCTAACAATTCAAAAAGGGATTGCGATAATAATTTGGAATAATTGGTTTCGTTTCAGTTAACGAAGTACTTAGTTCCACCTCAGCAGATAGACTTTTTCCAAGGAGGAGTTGCAGATGTTAATCATAATAAACTAGATCTGAAACGCTAACCTTAAAATTTGCAGTACGAGTATTCTTTCATAGATCAAGAATCGGAAGGTACAAATAGATGTGACTATACGTAACCTAAACAGATTTTAATAAACTTGGATCAAAAACCTAATTTCTGTCAAATTATATAAAGATCGGACGTAAAATACAGTTTAAATAGCGCTTAAATACTATGTAGGCAGGATCATATATATGGAGACTATATCTAAATCTGAGCCGATTTCCCTCCAATTTAGCAGTATTCGTTCCTGATTCAAAAAACTCCTTTCTGCCAAATTTTGTAATGGTCGAAGTAAAGTAAAACTTCTACAGCGCTTTGATACCAAATCGGGAGAATATGGGGGCTATATTTAAATCTGAACCGACTTTCCCCAAATTTTTCAGTGTTCATTCATGTAATAAAAAATTTCTTTCTGCCGAATTTCCTACCGATCGGATACAGAATACAACTGGTGAAGCGATTATATAATAAATCGAGAGTAAAATATATTTGGGGGCTATATCTAAATCTGAACCGATTTTCCCCAAAATTTAGAAGGTTTCAAAATTAAGAAACTTCTTTCCGCTAAAGTTTTTAATGATCGGAAGTGAAGAACCACTTCTAAAGCGCTTTGATACCAAAACGAAGGAACTCGTATATATAAAACATATATCTATATATCTAAATCTGAACCGATTTTCCCCATATTTGCAGTGTTCATTCATGAACAAAGAAACCTCAATTTGTCGAATTTCTTACAGATCGGATATAATCCCAGAAGAAAAGCCAGAAAGCGGAAAATAACAATTCAAAAAGGGGCATTGCGATCATAATTTGGAATAATTGGTTTCGTTTCAGTTAACGAAGTACTTAGCTCCACCTCCTCATTAAGGCTTATTCCAAGGATGAGTTGAAGATGTTGATGCTAATAAAGTAGATCCGAAACGTTAAGCTTAAAATGCGCAGTATTAATTCATAGATCAAGAGTCGGAAGGCACAAATAGACGTCAGAGATTGTCATCAACTTGGATCAAAAAACTCATTTCTGTCAAATTATATAAAGATCGGACGTAAAATACAGTTTAAATAGTGCTTATATACTAAGTGGGCAGGAGCATATATATGGGGACTATATCTAAATCTGAACCGATTTCCCCCCAATTTAGCAGTATTCGTTCCTGATTCAAAAAACTTCTCTCTGCCAAAGTTTTTTATGATCGGAAGTAAAGTAAAACTTCTATAGCGCTTTGATATCAAATCGGGAAGAATATATCGCTCACTCACTTCAAGGGTGACATAACTCAAAATTTAAAATTGCAAAGATGTGTAACTTTAAGTCCGTATAAAAAGATAAGTAACATGAAATAAAATGTTTAAATACGCTTGAATAATCCGAAATGTGGTTGTTTACTTATAGACCAAATTTGAAATCAATCGGTATAATAAACTGATCTATCTCATCTCTATTAGGTGCACAATTGCACAAAGTCTTAATACCGTTGACCACATTTGAAGGTTTCTCGACTTAAACAATATTATTATATATAGTGGACATAACGTTATTTGAGTCGCCAGGACCCGAAAATGTCTCGGCGGTACAAGCAGTGGCTGCTACAACTGATCCCTGACTCAGGGGGCTCTATATTTGTTGTATCAAACAAGGCATATACACAGAAAAAACAAAGTTTTAAATTCAACAACAATTTTTAAAAACTCAAATACAAACATTTTCAAAATTCCTGTGATAAAAAAATGAAGTTTCATTTACGAAAATTGTGGCTCGTTCATTGAATATTTTTTCCATTTTAAATCAACAAACATAGTTTCATTTCAACAACAATGTAATATGTTTATCAAATATATTTTTGATTTTGTTCAACAAATATATGTTCAAATCATTTATTGAAAATATGTTGGCTTTAAATTCAACAAATATATTGTCATATTAACAACCAAATTTGTTAATTGCCCTGTAAATTAATAGTTTTTATACAATGCAGTTATTGAATAAAACAATATTATATATAGATTTTTTTATATTTAAGGATATTTTATTAGTGAAATGAAAGTATGCTTATTATATGCACTTATTTAAAATGGTACCGACTTCTTCCTCATTTATATTTAGGCGAGGTGGGAAAGGAGCGTGCAGATTCCACAAGATATTCAATAACGTTGATTTAAAGAAACGTTAAAAAAATACAAAACATTATGTTAATGATCGATATTATTTTATGCAATACCATACCTTCGTCGCAATGATCTAAATTATTTAGCTTTTATACCTAGAGATGAGGTGTATGATTTTGACTTTGCTTCAGTACTTCCTCTAAAACAGGTCCACGTCATTTGCTCTTATATTTTTGGAACGCAAATGCTTTACTGCGTCCAGTTAATTGCTCTCTGGAACTGGGTAAACAAATCTGAGTTAAAAACTAGTAAGGAAGTGCGAAATATAACATTCAGATAAAGAATTAGTGTAAAGTTACCGATATTGTTTTTCTAATGATTATGATCTGTCGAAAATGTTGTATTTTGTAGCGCTTAGATACAAAATCGAGATAAAGTTTATTTATGTGAACTACATCTATCACCACCACTGAAATGCGGAAACCACAGAAATGCGGATGGTCCACATTTGTTAAATAATGTCGCTTCTATAGCGCTTAGATTCCAAATCAGAAGTACATATACGTAAACGAGTGTATGCCGGCTACATCTAAATCTTAACAGATCTTAACCACTTTCTTCCTGGCGTGAAATTCCGACTTGTACTTTGCGAACAACATACGATTTACAGAGGGACGGACATGGCTAAATCGAATCACCTAGTGATTAATAGTAGATGTGTACTAAACAAGCAAGACAACAAGCTAAACAATAATACCCTGGGCAACAGCTTCTTAATTTCACTTACCTCTTTATCCACAGTTATGCGGTCACTTAACACTCCCTATATTCTTTTAATATAAATTAAAAACGCGTTTGTTTTCGACGAAAAGGGTACAATAATACATTTTTATTTTGAAATTTGTAATTACATTTTGTATGTACGTATGTATTATGTGTATAAATTTTAACAACAAACTCAATTTACGAAAAATATTACAAGAAATAAGTAAGACTTTGACACATTTATCATTTGATTAGTTTAGGAATAATTTTGAAAATTATTTTCCAAATTTCATTAACAATATTTGTTGAACTTCAGAAATTTTAACATACAGATACATTTGTTGAAATTTTTAAACTGTCTGTTTTTTCTGTGTATGCCAACAAAACGTAGAGAATCAAAGATTGTTTTCATCGCAAATGCGTGAAAGACTAAGAGCTAAGGATTTCCGGCCGATTAGTCTATAGTAATTTCTCCTTTACACCCTGGAGAGATCAATAGTATATTAGTAGCACTAAAAAATATTAGAGGCTACTCTTCAATCAACTGTCATAGCGCTATATACCTTTAAAAGGGCATATATTTTATAGGCTGTTTACTGTGGTATAACAAACCTAAACACCGTATTTTGCACAGTAATAAATAAAGATTATCAAACGGCTACTATGATTAGGTTTAGGTTAGGGCGGAAGCCGTTTTTTAGAGCCCTGTTTAGGTCCCTAGTGTTACCACGGGCTGAAACTGTTTAGGTCCCTAGTGTTACCACGAAACCAACCTGTTTGATATACAAATTTATCGATAATACGAATATCGGTACCGGAAAGATATGTTAGACTGCCTAGAAAGGCCCACCCCAATATGTCCAGACGTCGTTTACTCAAAGCGGGACAGTCGCATAGCAAGTGCTCAATTCTCTTCACTTCTTCCTCATCTCTACAGCATCAGCAGATGTCATTGGAGTCAATACCCAATCTTCTGGGGTGTTCGCCGATCAGGCAGTGTCCTGTCAGAACTGAAACTAACGAAGACAATCTTTTCATCTCTAGTGCGAGGAGAAATTTTGACCTTCTCAGGTCATATCTTGGCCAGATTTGTCTAGCTACCCGATTTCTGTCTATCTTTCGTTGGTCTGACTGATTGCCACTTGCCTAAGCCAAAGCTTGCATTTGGATAGTGGCGAAACAATATACATATGCAAATTCTTCGAGAATTTGTAGTGTCGTCCTTTTCTAGCAAGTCTCCGGCATTGCAGTTCCCCGGAATATCCCTACACTCATCGAATGTCCAAGAGCGACTGAATGTACACGTGAGAGGAAAAACAAAGGGTAGTGCTATTGCCCATCGCTGGTTTATAACATATTTAAAAATTCAAGCATTTTTAAATACACACAACCAAAAAAGTTTGGACACCCGAAAAATGTAAATACAATAAAAAGGAAAAAAAAATGTTGAATATGTCCAACTTTTCATTTTGCTTTTGAAATTATTTTTTTATTTTTAACCTATCAAATGAAATAAGTTAGAAAAATTTACATATCATTTTTGGCGGTGCAGAAAGAGAGCATCATCGTAGCACTTCTCACATATACACCAATACGATATTGAATTTTGTAGAAGTATGTGTGTGCCCATCGCTGTTATATACTTAAATTGCATGCAATTTTTTATTTAGCTCAATTAAAATTCAACTTCGGATTTAAATAATGATTTTTCGGTTGGATATGTCAGCTTATTGGGTATGTCAGCCTGATTTATCGATGAGGCTGCCGAGGTAGCAGAACGAAGGTAAATCATCTATATTCTGGTCGCTGAGAAAGAATCAGCGCTCGGTTTTGCAATTGATCCGCAGTGATTTTGTAGTGCCTATACTTATTTTCAAACCGGCCAGTTGTGCTTTTCGGAGAACGAGTAACTCAGCGGGTAGATGTCATCCGCATAGTCTAATGGCGAATTCTTTTCTGCAAAAAAGTGCAACATGTTCATTGCCCTTTTTCCGAAAACGGCACTTTTGTGACACTTTTATGAAATTTGGTAATTAAGTTACTCGAATTTAGCACAACTAAAATTTCAAAAAAGCGATATAATAGTGCTGTTTTCGGAAATAGGGCAATGCAAGTGTTGCACTTTTTTGCAGAAAAGAATTCACCATAAGTCTTCCAGTCTACCTTTTAATCCCCACACGATTTCTCACCTTTGTATTAAAGCTTTGGACAACGCTACTTCAAGGACGCAGTTAAACAGTAGGGGTGACCATACACATTCCTGACGCACTCCTTTCTCAAGACATGGCATGTGGCATTCCTGTATAAAGCCTTTATCAATTGAAATAGTTTTGTGAGGATACCTTTCTAAATTCAAAGAAAATGTACGAAAACATTTTTTAGAGTGTATAAATGCGTTTGTTTTTCCAAAGGGCTGTAATAATAACTCTGTTGAGCATATTCTGTCATTTAGTAATGGTATCATTAAAATTTGTTTCGATAATAACATTTTTATAAAGGAAATATGGCTTTTACGCCACTTTCAAAACAAACATTTTATTTCAAAAGATAATAACTCACAAATGGGACGAATATATCGTTATTGTACTGTGGAATGCGATCCATGGAGTGTATGTTTGTATATATGTACATAGTACTAGTATATATTTTTGCTACGTCGGTTCCTTAGTTTTTGTGTGATGTTCTCTCTTACAAAGAAATTGTCAACGCCTTTTTCTGTTATTTCTAGATATACATTTTGAATTTACTGACCACAAGTACATCAGTAAGTACCGTAAATATCAACAGAATTTATTATCAAAAAAAAAAAAAAAAATAAAACCAGTAAGTAAAGACAGAAAGTCGGGCGGGGCCGACTATATAATACCCTACACCTACCTACCAATGCGAAAATGGGCATTGCGATAAGAATTTGGCAGTGTTCATACATGTAATAAGCAAACTCTCTCTTGCGATTTTCCTACTTATCGGATATAAAACACGGTTTCTACAGCGCTTAAATGTTAAATCGGGTGAAACATATATATGGTGGCTATATCTAAATCTGAACCGATTTTCCCCGAATTTGGCAGTGTTTATTCATGTAATAAGGTAACTCTCTCTGCCAAATTTCGTACTGATCTGATTTAAAATACAGTTCCTACAGCGCTTACATGCCAAATCGGGTGAAACATATGTATGGGGGCTATATCTAAATCTGATCGGATTTTCTCCGAATTTGGTAGTGTTCATTCACGTAATAATAAAACTCTCTCTGCCGAATTTCATAAAGATCGGATGTAAAATGTGGTTTCTACGGCGCTTGCATGTGAAATCGGGTGAAACATATGTATATATGGCGACTATATCCAAATCTGAACCGATTTTAACCAATTTCAACAGGGATCGTCCTTGGGTCAAAAAAGAGCACTATGCTAAATTTCATCACAATCGGACCATAAATACGACCTGCACTTTGATTACAAGATTACATGGACAGACGGACAGACAGACGGACAGACAGACGGACAGACAGACAGACAGACGGACAGACGGACATGGCTAAATCGACTCAGAAAGTGATTCTGAGTCGATCGGTATAATAAACAATGGGTCTATCTCTTCTCCTTTTATGTGTTACAAACAAATGCACAAAGTCATAATACCCTGTACCACAGTGTGGTGTAGGGTATAAAAACAAAAAGAATGTATCCGTAATGAAATAAATTGTGTTCTACTTCAAATAACTGGCAGCAAATAAACAATGTCGTCTAATTTTGGGATCTACTGGTTATCTTCCTCTTTCACAAACACACACACTTAGATACAAACATACATATATATAACACCGGGGTATCCTCATTCACCGTAACCATCCACGAAAGCTATACTAACCGAGTAGAAAGAAGCAAAATTGTGAATATTTTACATTTAAATTCAATGCATTGCTCCAAATGGCGTATTCAAACTATCGCCAGCAAGAAAACGCTGTCTCTGTTCCCACAACATATTTTCATCGTTAATATTCCTCATGGCACAACTCCCTCGCCAGGCTAGACGGACGACTTCGCTGGCGAGCAGGGCTTGCAACGAAAAGTACAACATCAGCACTGCCATGGACGAGTAGAAATTCTGTGCCTTATACACCGAGGCTTCAGCATCGCTATCACCACCAACACCACTGCCCCCGAAGACCAGAAGCAATTCTCCAAAGTTCTGCAGCCAATTCCGCAAAAATGCTATTTTCCATGGAACAAAACATATCCAATGGTACTTTTGTCGTACGCCCATCATTGATTTCTCGAAATTTGGTAATGTTCCGCCATAAATCCCGTTGGGGTCCACGCCCGCCAAACCAAGACCACTCCCTCGGCCCGAAAAGTAGCCCAACAAGGCGACTGTCGCAAAGAACGCTGACTCGAAGAGCATCCTCATCGGCGGCGTATGATGCAGGAGGATGATGCACGTCGATTGCTTCGTTGACGAGAAAAACGATTTGGGCACCCACTGTACGTCGACAGCGATGGCCGGACGTAGAAGTGTGGACCAAAGCAAAAGTTGCAGATAGAGCCAAACGAGCACAACGCTAACCAGTTTCATAAATAATTTTGGTTGCGGTTTTGCTGACATCTTCTTGCGATTGCAATCCTTCTGACTTCAGCTGTTTTTGTTGTTTTTGCTATTTGTGTTTTTGTTGTTGCTTTATTTGTTGGAGTTTCATTGACGTTTTCACTTCTTGGACAACACTGATGATGTTGCCTGTGATTGCTGGCGCGAAACGAAACAGGACGGAACGGAGCCGAGCACACCACAATTCCAATGGTTATTTATTGTTATGGCTGCTGGAATATAGTGACTATTTTAATGAAGAATAATGGTATACAATTACGTAGAATTTGATGGGATCCTTACATACATAGACGTTTTTTTTTTTGACTAAAAATTTCCAAACATGTATTGTTTTCGTTGTTTTCCGTTTTATTAATGAAAATTCAAAATGAAAACTTTGAGAATGTCATAATGGCATAAATTTGAATAGTTTATTTACAGTGCGAGAATTTTACTCTTCCATTTGTAAAGAAAAATGAAAGAGCGATAAAATTGATCATAATGGTTGATTTTGGCAACACTGTTTGTGGCAGCTCTTCAGTTTTCATGTAACATGTTACTGTCAAACATGATAAATTTGGTCTATAATTTAACTATGCATCTACTTACAAACGAGCCACGCTTGCAGATTATTGAATTTTGAGTTCGGTGAACTGGGGCCTAATCACGGCTTCCGTTAACGAAATCGTTTTCGTGTCGAAAAAGTTATCGCAGCAACGACTTCTTTGGATCACGGGAAAGATTGACAATTTTGTTCTTTTGTTATCATTTTGTGTGGAATGGCAATATCAAATAGCGAAGAAGAAGAAAAATAGAAAGAAATTATTAGCGGCGAAATGAAAAACTTCAAGAAATAAGAAAAAATAGAATAGCAGTGAAGATTATTTTAAACATTAAAAAGATCCAACTTTACTTTGTATTCCTCATCTTCGGATTCAGAGGAAGAATACAAAGCGGAGCCTGTCGAATAGAAATAAGGAACAAAAGTAACCCTTCGTCATTGTCTGAAGCGGTGTAAATAATTCTAAAAAAGTAAATTATGATTAAAACAAGTAAGAAAGTTTCAGTCGGGTAAACCGACTAAGGTATACCCTCACATTGTGAGTAATGTAATATTGAATATTACACAAATTATTCTGTCAATTTTTGTGGGAAGTACCAAAAGGGGTTTAAGAAATACACCTATATTTCGCTGAACAGTAGATACTTTAAATACATTGCACTGTGCCGAATTGTAACCGTTTATATGGACTGGTATATTAACGTTGAGATATTAAATTGTGGTATAATTTGGCCATTTTGAGTGGGAGGTACAAAAAGGGGCGTGGTGATAACGCACATTTTTCACTGGACTATAGGCATTATAAAAGCATTACACTGTACAAAATTTCAAGTAATTGTATACACTGATATTAATGTTATAAACTGTTAACTTTTGGTGCAAAATGGTACCTTTGTGGGAGAGGTACCAAAAGGGGCTTGACAATAACGCCCATTTTTCAATGGACTGTAGGCACTTTAAAAACATTACGCTGTACAAAATTTCAAGTATTTCTAAACACTGGTATTAATGTTATAAGCTTTTAACTTTTAGTGCAAAATGGTGCATTTGTGTGGGAGGTACCAAAAGGGGCGTGGCAATTTCGCCCATTTTCCTCGAGGTGATAGCGACTAACAAAATAATACTATGTGTGGAACTTCAGAAGATTCGAATACGCATAATAGCAGTTATTAAAGAATCAATATTTCATGCATTTAGGCATTTATTCGTCAACGTCTGTTTTCTATTAATAAAACTAGACGCCGCACAAAATCTTCTGGCCGGTGGTGGCTACGATTTTGGAAATATTATCTTGTTTAAAACAACACAGATAACTCATGACAACGCATAGAGGAATTATTGTTCAAAACAACCAAGGAGGGCATACTTTTTATTAGAAGTTGCATTTGTGGATAATTTTTAAGAAGTTTTTTCGTCAATGCTCGGTCATAAAATCAGCTAGCATTCGTGTTTATTAACCCTACACCACACTGTGGTACAGGGTATTATGACTTTGTGCATTTGTTTGGAACACCTAAAACGAGAAGAGATAGACCCATTGTTTATTATACCGATCGACTCAGAATCACTTTCTGAGTCGATTTAGCCATGTCCGTCTGTCTGTCCGTCTGTCCATGTATTCTTGTAATCAAAGTGCAGGTCGTATTTATGGTCCGATTGTGATGAAATTTAGAATAGTACTCTTTTTTGGCCCAAGGACGATCCCTATTGAAATTGGTTAAAATCGGTTCAGATTTGGATATAGTCCCCATATATATGTTTCACCCGATTTGGCTTGTAAGCGCTGTAGGAACTGTATTTTAAATCAGATCAGTACGAAATTTAACAGGGAGAGTTTTCTTATTACATGAATAAACACTGCCAAATTCGGGGAAAATCGGTTCAGATTTAGATATAGCCACCATATATATGTTTCACCCGATTTAACATTTAAGCGCTGTAGAAATCGTGTTTTATATCCGATCAGTACGAAATTTAACAGAGAGAGTTCTCTTATTACATGAATAAACACTGCCAAATTCGGGGAAAATCGGTTCAGATTTAGATATAGCCACCGTATATAGTTTCACCCAATTTAACATTTAAGCGCTACAGAAATCGTGTTTTATATCCGATCCGTACGAAATTTAACAGAGAGAGTTTTCTTATTACATGTTTGAACACTGCCGAAATCGGGGAAAATCGGTTCAGATTTAGATATAGCCCCTATATACATGTTTCACCCGATTTAACATTTAAGCGCTGTAGAAATCATGTTTTATATCCAATCAGTACGAAATTTAACAGAGAGAGTTTTCTTATTACATGTATGAACACTGCCAAATTCGGGAAAAATCAGTTCAGATTTTAACATAGTCCCAATATATATGTTACTCCCGATTTGACATGTAAGCGCTGTAGAAACCGTGTTTTATATCCGATCAGTACGAAATTTGGCAGAGATAGTTTTCTTATTACATGAATAAACACTGCAAAATTCTTATCGCAATGCCCATTATCGTATTGGTAGGTCCCTAACAATGCAATAAGGGTCATTGCCATAATAATTTGGAATAATTGGTAAATGGGTAGAAACGTATTATCTAATTCTGAAACGATAATCGCTAAATTAAGCAATATTCGTTCCTAAAGTGAGAAACATCATTCTGGAAAATTTTAATGATCGGAAGTAAAATACAACTTCTATAGCGGTTTGATACCAAATCAGGAGGAACATATATATGGAGCTTTAATATAAATCTGAACCGATCTTCCCTGAATACTTACTTATGTAAAAAGACCTCCTTCTGTCGAATTTCGTACTGATCAGTTATAAAATACAGTCTCTACAGCGCTTACATGTCAAATCGGGGGTAACATATATATGGGAGCTATATCTAAATCTGAACCGATTTTCTCCGAATTTGGCAGTATTCCTTCATGTAATAAGAAACCTCTTTCTGCCGAATTTCGCACTGGTCGGATATAAAATACAGTTTTTACAGCGCTTACAGGTCAAATCGGGGGTAACATATATATTCAAAAATAGAAGAAATAGAACCATAGTTTATTATACCGATCTTCATAGAATCAATTTTTGAGTCGATTTAGCCATGTCCGTCTGTCTGTCCGTCTGTCCGCCTGTCTGTCCATGTATTCTTGTAATCAAAGTGCAGGTCGTATTTATGGTCCGATTGTGATGAAATTTAGCACAGTGCTCTTTTTTATCCCAAGGACGATCCCTATTGAAATTGGTCAAAATCGGTTCAGATTTAGATATAGGCCCCATATATATGTTACCCCCGATTTGACATGTAAGCGCTGTAGAAACTGTATTTTTTATCAGATCAGTGCGAAATTCGGCAGAGAGAGTTTTCTTGTTACGTGAATGAACACTGCCAAATTCGGAGAAAATCCGTTCAGATTTAGATATAGCCCCCATATATATGTTTCACCCGATTTTACATGTAAGCGCTGTAGAAACCGTATTTTATATCCGATCAGTACGAAATTCAACAGAGAGAGTTTTCTTATTACATGTATGAACACTGCTAAATTCGGGGAAAATCGGTTCCGAATTTAGCAGATCCGATCTGCACTAAATTCGGCAGAGAGAGTTTTCTTGTTACGTGAATGAACACTACCAAATTCGGAGAAAATCCGTTCAGATTTAGATATAGTCCCCATATATATGTTTTACCAGATTTGATATGTAAGCCCTGTAGAGACTGTGTTTTATTTCCGATCAGTACGAAATTCGACAGAAAGAGGTCTTTTTACATGAATGAGTATTCTGGGAAAATCGGTTCAGATTTGTATATAACCTCTATTTATACGTTCCTCCTGATTTGGTATCAAAGCGCTATAGAAGTTATACTTTACTTCCGATCATTAAATTTTTCCAGAAATTCAATTTAGCGATTATCGGCGTAAGAGCTATATTTACAACTTTGATGTGTTTGGCGACCCCCACTGAAATTTTCCGGCAAACATTTGCGTAGAATATTTTAGTCCTTAAGTGTCCTTGTTGAAAGGACTTTTTTACATTTTTTCGAAAAAAGGGCCAAATTGACCCATTAAGAAGGGAGCTAGAGGGTTAAGATCTTCCACAAAAATGATCCTCATGTAACTCTGACAATAAGAAATATCTATGACATTAACTTACATAATTTTTTTCATTTAGTATAATGCTACCTTCGACCAAAAAAAATAAAACTTTGACCCACTGTAAAAAAAAACTCAGATTAGCTGGACCATAAGTTTATTCTACAAAAATGTTCTACTCAACATGCCCTTTCAAAATTATAGTGTCGCTCTACTGCTCCAATATTTCTACAGATATCACGTCTTTAAATTTACATTATAGAATTTTTTGTATAAGTTGGCATGTAATTTTGTTAATTAAACGTAAAGAGCTATAATTACAACTTTGGTGTCATTGGCGACCCACACTCAAATTTTCAGGCAAAAATTTTCGTAGAATATTTTAATCCTTAAAAGTCCTTTTTGAAAGGACTTTTTTTAATTTTTTCGAAAAAAATGCCAAATTGACCCATTAAGAGGGTAGGTAGAGGGTTAAGATCTTCCACAAAAATGATCCTCACAAAATTCCACTATGTAACTCTGACAATGAGAAATCTCTCAGACATTAACTTACATAATTTTTTTCATTTAGTATAATGCTTCCTTCGACCAAAAAATGAAAACTTTGACTCACTGTAAAAAAAAACTCTGACCAGCTGGACTATAAGTTTATTCTACAAAAATGATCTACTCAACATGCCCTTTCAGAATTATAGGGTCGCTATTCTGTTCCAATCAAAAAGACTTAATTTGTTGGACAGTGTTATTTAATAACTTCTATACTACTTATTTGAATCCACCGAAATTCTACACATAGTATTATTTTGTTTGTCACTATTACCTCGATAAAAATGGCCGAAGATGCCACGCCCCTTTTGGTACCTCCCAATTTAGAGAGTCTGGTTTATTTCGAAAGACCAATGACTTCACATAACCCCATACGAAATAGTCTAATTGTGTTAAATCACAACTTCTTGGAGGCCATTCAAAATCACAATTTCTTGAAATAATCGAATCTCCAAACTTTTCTCTCAACAGTTCAAGTGTTTCATTTGCTGTGTGGCACGTAGCCACATTCGGTCAATGGCAAAAGATAGCTCTTAACGAGAGCTAAAATATTGCTCATGGATGTCAAGGTCGTAGGTAGACTGGAAAGAGTTTTTTTGGATTTAAAAAAAAATGGACTTAGCGCACGAAAAGTTGCAATTAGAGAACGATTATTTTGATAATAAAACTGAATAATGTGTAAACGTTGTTCTTGCGTATATCTCTCCATGATAAAATTGTAAACTCTACTGAATACAATGAAAAACAAATGACTGATAATGACATATTACAAATGGCTGAAACTTCACTTCAAAATCATATCATCCCTATTGGAAAACCCGCTATTATCAGTAGGCTTATAGCACAATAGGATTCAACTTGAGTGGGATCATTGCCTGGTTTCGGCATCATCACGATTTCTGACCTCTTCTTCTCTACACGCATAATAGCATTGAATAAAAACAACACCATTTTCAAGCCTGAAAACGGAAGCTCTTTTATTATTTTCGCTGTTATAACTTCTCCTTCTGGGCGATTTATTTAATTTAAGATCTTTGTCAGATTTCTTTACATTTTGTATAGTAGGTTTAATTAGGTGAGGAATTATTTCATATATTACCGGCGGATGACTACAGATGCACCAATGTTGGGTGTAAAAATGGATTCAAGGTAGTTTGCGAAAACATTTCCTTTCTCTTTAGTGCTTTTTGCCCAGTTCCAACAACCAGATACTGTAATCTGTTTTCTGGGTGGGATCCAAAGATTTCCAAGGTTTTTTTATTATATCACTTTCCTCAGCTGATTTTAGGGTTGATTTCAATCTCTTCTGACATTTTTGCAGTCCATACCTTAGGGCTGGGGAGCGATACTGTTAGCATTCTTTTCTAACGCTTCTTATATGATTAAATAATGCTTGAAGGTTTGTTGGTTTTGTTGAATTATATTTTTTGAATTCGATTTTTCGACTAGCCACTTTTAGAGCACTGTTTACTACATCAGTGAATTGATTTACCGCGGTTTCAATTTCATCCGTTGTTCGTAACGATACACCATAGGATAACTTATTTTAAAAGCTCTATATAGATGCATATGGTTCAAATCGGATCATCACAGCGAATTACATACTTACCCGCTTCCACTTAGGGACAATGAAGGACTTTATATATACTAGTACTACTCGTTGCTTTCAAATACAAATGTATCTGTTACGATATTTCGTATTTTTTGGAGATGCCCCCAATGCAACAATAACCAGGTTGACTGCTACTTACATAATAGTACTCTCATTTAGTTAAAGTAATTGAAGTATGGCCAAATTATATACCTACTTATTATAACTGAGGTACTAAGAAACTATTTTGAATATTAATGACACCATCATTAAATTTAAGTACATGGCCAATACGGTTTATGGTGTTGAGTTCTGCGGTTTTCATTTACTATGAATTGTGGTTCGTTTCTCCTAGTTATTTAAAACAGAGAAAGTTGTTTGTTCTTTCTTCCATTTACAATAACGCACAAGTTCCGCTTACTGAAATAGAGCATTATTAAAACAAAATTTACAACACAATTAACTACCGCAACGGAAATACAAAATTGTTTGAATTATAATAACAACGATCATGACTACAATAACCGCACTCGACCACAACAGCGGCAATAACAATAAACCGGTGCACAGTGTATCGAGACATATTATTTATTGAATATATATATATATATTCATTTTGTCACTCCGTTTGTAACACCTCTAAATATTGATCTGAGACCCCATAAAGTATATCTATTCTTAATCGTCGTAAAATTCTATGACGATTTAGCTATGTCCGTCTGTCCGTCCGTCTGTTGTAATCACGCTACAGTCCGTAATGATAGAGCTAGGTTGATCAGATTTGGTATAAATATTTTTCATAGTTGCAGGTTGTTTGGGATTGCAAATGGGCCATAACGGTCAATGTCTTGATATAGCTCCCCTATAGAGGTCGCTCCAAAGTACGGTTTTCGAGCCATAGATACCACATTTTTAAAGCAATTCAGCAGAAACTTTGCAGTTTGTATTATTCATCTCAATAAAATGTGCACAAATGAAATTTTATTTTGTTTAAGTCCTCATGTACGTGTAGCTCTCGAAAAGCTATTTTAAGCCATAAATACCACATTTTTCAGGTGGAGAGTTTGCGGCATAAAAATTGCAGCGTTCGTTTTTTTAATAATTTACTTAAACAAAAAGGATCGTTTCATGATTTGCTCCATATTCAAAGATTTTTCCAGTAATAAACTTGAATGCAATCCATGGTGGAGGGTATATAAGAGTCGACATGGCCGAACTTAACGCTTTTACTTGTTTATGAATGGATATGCTACTAAATGAACAATGGACATTTCAATAAAATAATATTGTCAATCTATCGACACTCGAAAGTGCACTCAAGTTAAAATATTACCTTTGATTACACTGTGCTAGTCCAAAAATGTAACAGAAAGGAGACCCTATGGATATACATACCTATTTCGGCGATGCTGAATCCAGTGGTATTAGCCGTTTTCCTACTTTAGCTCTTCTTTTCGCGATATTCGACTACAAAGTTTGTTGGGAAATCAGATAGGTTAGTTACCTCTTTGGTGATTTTGATGTGGAAGACTTCAGAATATACGCTTGAGTCCAAAGATCGAAATAAAGGGAACATTTGAAGAATTATTTCAATCCAAACAGTCGTCCACGCTTCTCATCCCTTAACCCTGAAAAATGGCAATCAAATCTTACCATATGTCAAAAGTTATACAAATTGTCGACATTTTGAGTTGGTGTCTTTGAGAAAAATATTTCTCGCGAAAAAATACTATGAGTCTTTTCTCAACTTTTTTATGAGAATTAAGTAGATTTCGAGTTATTACATAATTTGTGTATTTTTCTGCGTATAAAAGAAAATATTTGTTAATACAATTTTTTGACTACAATTTTTGTACATTATTTTATGGTTTGTGTCAATGGAATTACAAAGGTAACCAACAAAACCTGCTAAATTATGAAACCTGCTAATTTTTTTATAAATATATTGAAAGGAGACCCATAGTAATTTTTCGCGAGGAATATTTTTCTCAAAGACACCAACTAAAAATGTTGACAATTGTATTACTCTTGACATATGGTAAGATTTAATTGCCATTTTTCAGGGTTGAGGGGGTGAGAAGCGTGGACGACTGTTTTGAGAGAAATAATTCATTTCGTTATCAACTCACCCGCTTTTGGCATACTGCCAAACCGCCAGGCTCACGGCCAAAATAAAATATTAAATTAAATTAAAAATAAATAAATATTCTGTGTTTTTCTTTTTTTAAGTCCTGCCACCCTGGCGTGGACTTAAACAATGTATTCCGATGTTTACCATTTCAAAATCCTCACTAACGCAACTAATCTCTCTTATTTCCCAGTAAATTTGTGGTCGAATATCGCGAAAACAAGAGCTAACCCAGAAAAACTGCTAATACCACAGGATTCAGCATGGTCGAAATAGGTACATCCATAGGGTCTCCTTTCTGTTACATTTTCAAAGTGTCAATTTCGAGCACAGTGTTATTTAAATGTAAATTAAATATTTGAGTGAATTTTCTTAAAATCAAATATCGGAAAGATTGGAATCGTCCAATTAACTTTTACAACAGCTCTAGAAAAAATTGCGGTTTTTTACAGAGTTTGTTATAATTTTTGAATGATACGTTTCGGCAGATACGAGTCACCCAACTATTTAAATCTTAATTCCATGGCAATTTTTTTGTACATACCCTTCACCATAGAATCACGAATCACGCTGTTAGAATCACGAACGCTGATCACATGAGTCGTTTCGGTGGCATTGTGATCAAAGAACGAAGGTTTAAGAAAATCGTTTCATATTTAAATGGAGCACCCCATTTAAACATTTGCATATGAATGCTACAGAGACAACATTTTCAAACAGATTTTTGGGACTTGTAAAATATGTGGGATTACACAGGAATCGGATAAGTACAGGGTGGCGCAGAATGAGCTATATGGTTTAAATGGTTTATAATTTTTTTATTTCTGCGATTATTATAATTTTTTTTAAATACAGTATTTGGGGAATTTTTTGCAATTAGCTTTGAAAAATGATATCCTATAAGTAATGTCCATTTTCTGCTTCGAACATACGTGCTCTTTGTAGCATATTTTCCATAACTTTTCGCAAAATTTCGGAAAAATTCAATTATTTTTGTAAGTTGTTCGATTCATAATTAATTCCCCAAGTCTCCTTCACAAAATGCTGAAAAAAAACAGAGAAAGAATAATAATTAAAAAGGTTATAAATATAAAGAATTGAAACCATATAGCTCATTCTGCGCCACCCTGTACTGTAGAAGTTATTAGAGAATAAATATTTCACTAAATTTTAACTTTGTGAGGGAGGTACTGGAAGGATTGGATTGGAAGAATGTGCCATATTAGAACTTAGCCTGAGATAGAACAAAATAATTGAACATATTAAATTTGAAGTCAATCCGTTACTCAGTTATCGTTCGCTTCAGCCAGATGGGCGGATATTGCTCCAACGACTTAAAATGTTCTAAAATAAATTTTCGCGGATGAAAAGATGTTTTATTTTTGGCCCATAGCATATGATATATACCCACCTCCGTTCAGATTTACATATAGCTCCCATATATATGTACCTCCGATTTGACATGCTAGCGCTGTAGAAACTGTATTTTATATCAGACTAGCTTTAACCCGGTGCGCTTCGCAGCTCCCATATTTTATTTATTTTCTGTTTAGGATACTATAAAGTAGTTATACCTCTTTTTCGAATGACATGATTATTATATATGGTGCAAAATGAAGAAGATTTGTTTACCTTTATACTATAAAATACGAACCCTCGTTACATTTCTAGTTTGTGTTCCATGAGTTATCCTGACATCATGGTACAATATTTATCCCTTTCCATACTGCACCTCTGAACGTTGAAAAACTATTTTTTTGGATCATACGTTAGTAACTTCCCCTAGTTTAAGTAGCTACATTCACACCCTGGTACAATATAAAACCATGTTTGTACCACTGTGTCTACGAATTTAAAAAGCTAAAGTGAATCGCTCCATTGTGCCACATTTAACCCTTTTGTGTCATAATTAACCAATTTTGCACGATTGTACAATATTTAAAAATCATAATTGATATTTCAAGATCTAAATTCGCAACCTTAGGCGCATTTTTGTCCCCTATACGTGCCATTTATTTAACTTGTTTTTCCCCACGGTTTAAGTAGAATAACCTATTTGAAAAAAAAAACAATTTCTTAGCTTTGGTTTATGCTGTAAGAGCTACCTTCACACTCTGGGACCACATTCAAAACTTTATGCACCACTGTTCCATATTAAACACTTTATATTACACTATGGTTCTAAAGTACAAATTTTTATACATATCCACATTTAACCATTTTACCGTATTTAAAATTTTTTGCTTCACCGTTCCATATTTAACCCTTTTTGCTCCACCAAACCATATTTAACACATTTTCGCCCCTTTGTAACATAGTGGACAATTTGCAACAACTTCATCGTAATTTTAACCTTTTTGCACCACAGTGCTACTAAAAGCATACATTTTGAAAAAAAAACATTCTTATTTCATATTTAAGTTACTCTCTCGCCCTGCATCCATATTTTTGCCCACTGTACTAAATGTACGCTTTTTGACCCACTGTACCATATTTAACCCTTTTGGGTCCACTGAATTATATTTAACATTTGTGCCCCACTGTACCATAGTTAACACATTTTTGCCCGAATTTTCCATAGGGTACGCTTTTTGCTCCACTGTACCATACTTAACTCATTTTGTTCCACGTTACCATATTTTACTATTTGTGGCCACTGTAACCATTTTTGTCATACTGTACCATAACACATTTTTGTCCCACTGTTCCATCGTTAAAGCTTTTTGCCCCACTGTACCATATTTAACCCATTTTGTCCCACCTTACCATATTTATCTAATTGTGTTCCACTGTACCATAGTTAACCCTATTTGCCCCACTGTGTCATATTAAACACTTTGACTCACTGTGTAGTTAACCATTTTTGTCACACTGTGCCATATATAACCCTTTTTGCCCCACTGTATCATAGTAAATACACTTTTGCCCACTGTTCCATAGTTAACGCTTTTTGCCCCACTGTACCATTTTTAACCAATTTTGTCCCACTTTACTATATGTAACTATTTTTGACCCACAGTACCATAGTAAATCCTTTTCGCACAACTGTGCCCCATTCAACTCTTTATCTCACTGTAAAAAATTTTCGCCCCACTGTACCATATTTGTACCGCATTTAAAATTTATATCCACGCTAGCATACTTAACTCTTTTTCCCCGACTGTACCATATTTAATCATATTTTCTCTACTGTGCATTTTTTAACCGTTTTTGACCACTGTGCTCCTAAAAGTAAACAAGATTGTTCTATTTTTAACCCCTCTTGTTCCACTGTGCCTCTTAAAGCTTAAATTACTAAAAATCACTTCCGATCTCTAGTTTATGTTCCAAAAGTTACCCTGGAGCCATTGATCCATGTTTGACATTTTGAAGCCACTGTACCATATTTTACACTTTTTGCCCCACTGTGCCCCGAAAACTACGAATACGATAAAACTGACTATCCCGATCCGTTGTCCTAAAGACATCCCTCGCTTCAATTTTCACCATTCTAATTTTAGGCTTCAAATTTGGTGGTGGTACCATATTTATCCCTTTCTGTCCCACTGTGCCCCTAATTATACCCTCACTTTAGTGATACGAGGGTATATATCATTTGCTACGGAAAAAAGTGTAACACGTCGAAGGAGTGACCTAAGACCCCAAGTATGTTCGGAGGAAATCCGTTTTAGGTAATTTTAAGTCGAATGAGCAATGTCCGTCCGTCTGTCTGTCTGTCTGTCTGTCTGTGTGTCTGCTGGCTGGTGCGCACGATAACTCTCGAAAGGAGTAACCGATTGACCTCAAATTTTGTATGTGGTAATATTTTTTTCTATCTCCGGCTAAGTTCGAAGATGGGCCATATTGGTCCACTCCTTCTAGTACCTCCCCCACAAATGGTTAAAATGTTGTGAAATATTGATTCTTTAATAACTGCTATACTACTTATTCGAATCTTTTGAAATTCCACACATAGTATTAGCTTATTAGTCGCTATCAACTCGAGAAAAATGGGCGAAGTCGCCACGTCCCTTTTGGTACCTCCCACACAAAGGCACCATTTTGCACAAAAAGTCAACAGTTTATAACATTAATAACAGTGTATAAAAATACTTGAAATTGTGTACAGTATTATGCTTTTATATTGCCTACAGTCCAGGGAAAAATGGGTGTTGTTGCCACGCCCCTTTTGGTACCTCCCACACAAAGGTACCTTTTTGCACCAAAAGTTAACAGCTTATAACATTAAAACCAGTGTATAAAAATAATTGAAATTTTGTACAGTGTAATGTTTTTATAGTGCCTATAGCCCTGTGAAAAATGGGCGTTATCGCCTCACCCCTTTTTGTACCTCCCCCACAAAATGCCAAATCATACCACAATTTAATATCTCATAACGTTTTTACCAGTGCACATAAATGCTTATAATTCGGCACAGTGCAATGAATTTAAAGTATCTAATGTTCAGCGAAAAATAGGTGTATTTGATAAACCCCTTCTGGTACCTCCCACACAAATTGACAGAATAATTCGAGTAATATTCAATATTACATTACTCACAAAGTGAGGGTATACCTTAGTCGGTTTACCCGACTGAAACTTTCTTACTTGTTTTTTCAAAAAATCGCTCCTTGTTCTAGTTTACGTCCCAAGAGCTACTCTCACACCAAATTTCACAATTCTAAGTCTTGCCATTTGGATTTGGCTGTTGTTCAACATTTTTACCCCACTGTGTACGTAAATGTTCGAATTTCGAACAATCCTGTCAATTTCTGAGTCTACGTCGAAAGGGCTACCCTCGCACCAAATTTCACGATTCTAGCTCTTGCCATTTGGATTTGGCTGTTGTACCACATTTATGCCTTTTTGCCCCATTGCGCGGGTAAATGTTCAGATTTTAAAAAAATTCGGTCAATTCTGGGTCGACCTCTTAAGGGCTACCCTCACACCAAATTTCACGATTCAAGCTCTTTCCTTTTAGATTTGGAGGTGGTACCATATTTATCCCTTTTTGCCCCATTGTGCGGGTAATAGTACAAATTTCGAAAAATCCCGTCTTATTGCTCGCCTACATCCCAAGGGCTACCCTCCAACCAAATTTCATGATTCTAGCTTCAGCCGTTTGGTCTGGGCGATGATCATTCAGCCAGTCAGCCAGTACGTACGAAATCTTGCAGAGAGAGATCTTCTATTAAATGAATGAACACTACCAAATTCGGGGAAATCGGTTTAGATTTAGATATAGTCCCCATACATGTGTTGCACCCGATTTAACATGTAAGTGGCAGAGAGAGTTTAGTTATAACGCGAATGAACGCTACCAAATTCGGAGAAAATCCGTTCAGATTTAGATATAGCCCCTCATATATATGTTTCATCCGATTCGATATATAAGCGCTGTAGAACCCGTATTTTATATCCGATCCGTAAGAAATTCAACAGAGAGAGTTTTCTTATTACATGCATGAACACTGCCAAATTCTTATCGCAATGTACATTTTCGCATTGTTAGGTAGGTGTGGGGTATTATATAGTCGGCCCCGCCCGACTTTCTGTCTTTCCTTACTGGTTCTAACGAGGATCTAAACCTGGGCCTGACAACAAGCCCAGTGTTCCAACGACCTCTTCTAAGGCGGCAGCACTACCTGGTATTTCGGATTCCCAGACAAGTATAACCGTTGTTCAAAAAAGAAGTTCAATGATCGGTTTTTGGCCTCAGGATTCTTGAGAGACTTGAGAAAGCCGACCCTTCATCTGTTACCTACAAGCAGAGATAAGCTCTACTTTGACAATTTCCTGACAACAATGTGTTAAAAGTCTGCGCCCTCCAGAGGAACCGTCGGCTTCCGAAAGGACAAATGTGGTTAGTGGTAACGCTGGTCGACGGTCCTTCGCTAACATTGCTAAGGACAGTTTGGTAAGGGCGATCATCAACAGGGGAGAGGAAGACGGCAACATGAGTGAGACCGTACTGTGCTCCGATTTCTTCCACGTATAGGGCAACTGGAAGGTCGGTCGATTGGATGAGGTGGAATTGTCTCGAATGCACACAGTAAGTATACCGAATGCAGAGTGTCTATCCTATCTCGCCACGTCCGATAGCATAGTGTCATTTTGATTCAACGAAATCCGGCCTGAAGATCAATCGCCCTCTTCGAGTGTCAGATCTGCATCTTGCGGAAGCTTGTGATTCACACTTTCCCGATGTGTTAAAATGCGTGGAGAAACTCATGGTCCCAGAATAGGACAAATTTAGAAGAAAGTTCATCCTAAGCTTCAAGGCTACGGAGAATTTTACCCTTAACACCATATATTCAGGGAAAAAGAGCATTCAATGAAGCGATAGAAACCCCAACATATGATCCGGAAGTTGTTTTAATATGCATCCTAATTTGTCACCACTTCTACACCACTGCTTTTAAAGCACTGTTCAATTTGGTTTCTTGGTGTTATATTCATTTGTTGATATATGTCGTTCTAATTAATAACTTTGGGTACAGTGATAATTCTCTTCATTTAAAATAATACTAATGTTGCTTTAGCGACTTTTGCTTAAACGGTAAAACGCCGTTTTTATCCGTCATATGTGCCACACTGACTCAGTTCAGCTGAGCAACAATAGACGATTAAGTCATCATTGTGAATGGAAGATAATTGACTGTCATCTGTTTTATATTTTTCTTTGGTTGATTCAATGTATTTTAACCTCTCATCACTTCAGACACACCGAGTCACATATGATCCTTCGAGCGTCAACCTTGACCCGCGCCTAGTGTTTAATCGTGTTTAATTTAAAAAAAAATTGTAGGATTATTAGGGTCTGTTTTTTTAAATCCCGCCATCCTGGCGTATGTTCTATCTTTCCAAATTCCAAGACCGTTTTATCTTGTGGCCGTGCATGCCGCACTAGCTTTAATGTGTAGATCTATTGGCAATATGTACATCATCGTGTTAAGGGCTTCGGCAGGACAAATACGCATTGCTCCTGTCACCCTGATGCATGCAGATCTTTGTGTGCTATACCGGCAACCACACGAGTGTTACATATATGAGAATTGGTCTGATTATGCTTATTTACATCCATAGTACCATATTAGGCCTGAAGCGCCACAGGCTGCCAAACATATTGCGACTGGCGTAACATGCTACATTTGATTTCTGAATCCGGTGTTCCATATTACGTTTCCATGATAGTTTTAAGTCCAGGATTACGCTTAAGTACTTGGAATGATCCGGTAGTGGCATATCTTGACCGCGCAACCGTGTCTTCAAGGATCCATTTTTGGTTATTGTGGTAAAGACCACTATCTCAGTTTTTCCCGGATTCACTCCCAGACCACTACTTGTGGACCAGTTATCATGTGACTCCAGGGCTCCGTTCATGATGTCACTCAACACGGACGAAAATAAACCAGATTAAGGTGATAGCATATGCTCCCCATGTGGTCGAATTTGAATAGTATTTCATTGATGACAAGAAGCCATATCAAAGGCGAGTGTACCCCACCCTGTGGAGTGCCCGATTGACGCGCTTTGACAACTTGATGTTACCCATTGTAGCGTTTATGATTCTATCCTGCAGCATGGTGAATATCCAGTTCATAAGGAATGGTTCCACGCCAATGCAGCATGGTGACTATCCAGTTCACAAGGAATGTTTCCACGCCAATGTTACCTAGTGCATGTCCTATTGCCGAGGTATGTTCGTTATTGAAGACGCCTTCTATATCTAAGAATGCAGCTAAAGTGTATTGTTTTTGTTTAATGGATCTCTCGATTGTCGTGACAACTCCATGAAAGTTAGTGGATATATTGTTTGAACTATGCATCTATTCTCGAATATGCACATCGATAAGTCTTTCGAGTGTTTATAACAGAAATGATGATAGACTAATTGGTCTGAAATCCTTTGCTTTTTCGTGACTACACGCTGAAAAAAAATCGCTTCTGTAGTATATTGTCCCAAACATATTCGGCTTGAAACATATATATATTCAGGGTACACTCTAAACGTATAGTATTTGGTATATACAAAAATTATATATTTGGGAAGATGTCGTTCTAAACAAATCTTTGTTTACATCCCAATATGTTATTATTTGGGACTATTATTTCCGAAACAAATATTTATTTGCATTTATGTATTCGGAAAATACATAAATTGTGTTAAATTTTTCAGTAATTCAAAGTTAATTTTTTAGAAATGTTAAATGTTCGTAAAAAAAATTTTAAAAATTCGGAAAATACATAAATTGTGTTAAATTTTTCAGTAATTCAAAGTTAATTTTTTAGAAATGTTAAATGTTCGTAAAATAATAATAATTGAAATCGTATAATCTTGGATTAAAATAAATTACTTAGAGGTTTGACAACTAATGATGGCTTGGAATACTCAGAAAATTTAAATGATTGATTTAAAACGGAAGTTAATATGGTATCATAACTGGGAGGTCTAATTCGAAAACAGGTCTAATTCGAAAAAGTCAGTAAATGTTTTGAAAATTTTTTTAAATAAAATATATTTGGAAAAATTCCTAAACAATAATTTTATTTGTATTTAAACACATATTTTATTTGAGAAATTTAGATTACAAATAAATTTTGTTGTAATATATTAATATATGCGTTCCAAATACATTCTATTGATATTCAAATAAAATTAATTTGCTCAGAAATATATAATATTCAAAAATTTGTGTTCCAAATATATTCTCTTTCGATTCAAACATATCAAAAAAGGTGATTTTGCCCCGTGTACGTTTTCCTGCCTTGGATATGAATACAACCTTTACCAGTCTGCAACTCAGTTCTACGTAGTTGAGGGATAGGCACAGTCTAAAAATGTGTACTAGGCACGAGTTGCTTATGCACTCCGCACTTTGAAGCATTTTTGGTATTATGCCATCTGGCCCTGGGAACTTGTAAGGTGAGAAAATGTTACGTGACTTTACTAGGACTAATTATCTTATCAACATCAATATTATTTTCTTGTTGAGTTATTGGGTTTTGCTCTCGTACAGCCTGGGAAGTGCGTTTTCAGACGAATGTCGTCTCTCATAATATAAGAAGGATTCCAGTGACCTTTTGCCATTATTTTGCTCAGTCTGGCTGTTTCTTTCGTATTTTCTAGCGATCCACAGAAGTCTATCAATGATTGCTTCTGTGCTCTGGCTGTGGCTTTCTTGTACTCCTTTAGCTTCTCCTTATATGACTGCCAGGATCCGCTTTGGTAACTTGCATTGAAAGCTATCGGTGATTCTCTTCGTAGCTGTGATAGCTCAGACGTCCACCATGGCGGGTAGTTTTCTTTGAGCGTGTCTGCGGGCACGATACTTTGGTGGCTATGTCCATGGATTTTTCCAAGGTAGATACAGCTCTTTCTATATCTGTCATGTTGTTATATTGATGTGGCTTATAGCGAAGTTTGCTAATCATAACCCTATTGAACATGTCCCAATCAGTCCTTTTTGGATCTCGAAAGCGTTTGCCCTTTCTCTGATATTGAACAGTATCCAATTGTGGTCTGAGAAGGATTTTTATCAGATACCGTCCAGTTATCCACTTCTATTGTGCGTTTATCAGATATTAGAGTGAGATCGAGGACCTCTTTCCACCCCCTAGTACCTCTGTTGCATATACTAAGATTGTTAGTATTCACAGCCAAAGATGGTGATGTCGTGTGGGTGAATGGCTTTCATTGCGTTCCATACCTCGCTTAGTGGAGCATCACATGAATGAGCCATGTAGCAAGAGGCGACGAGGAACTGCTTGCCACTTTATAATTCAAATATTGTTACGGTGAAGTCTGCTATGCTAAATTGGCGACATAAAATACGTTTAAGTTGTTTTTTACGATTAGGAACGATCTTGGCTTACCGTTATCCTTGACGTATAATGTTTTATATCCGCTCGTTCTCATAAAGGTAGGGTTCCTGGATGATGCGTAGGTCTAGATCCTCCTCTGCTAGAAGAATCCGCAGGTTGTCTGAAGCCACCCGTTTTGGGTGAGGATGTGGAAGGTCCACCGAGCTGCATGTTGTCGAGCAGCTTATTGGCGTCGTCTACGACGTCTTCACCATCTGGACCGGGTGGGCGTAGTATTTTGATTTTGGCTTCCCTCCAGAGCTTCTACTCCGGATTCCGAAATTGCAAGAACCAAGCTCATGCTATTGTTGTTTGGCGGCTCTGTGGCGATTACGGACCAATCGTCCTATATGAGTTAAGCATCTTGGGTAGCCAAACTCTGGCTCGAGGTCTCATCGGGATATCCTGGACCGGAATCAGCCTCAGGCCGATGTCCTCCCGTGCATTACTAACATCAGCGATGCACTCTTCCAGGCATACCTTTGATAACTCGTCCATACATTTGACTATCCTGAAGCCTCGATGAATCTTACTAGAGTCATAATGGGGCACAGGGGAACCCTTGTTAGCGAGCACATGTTCCATAACAGTGTGTACAACTTAGATTAAACTATACCCCACTCCGAGGTTGTTACAGGACACAGATCTACCTTTTTGTCGTTAACAAGGGCAACCCGCAGGTTGTCCTTTACGACCTTGTTGGAGGGCCGTTTCGTGGTTCATGAGACTGACATTGTGGCATCATCGACCCTCTTGCGCTTAGCGGGCTAAGCATCCTCCGTCTGGGACCTTTCTCGCTTTGAGGTTGAAGGTTGACTACCTTCTTTATCTCCCATTCCTCAACAATTTGCGTGTATGTTCTCTTGTCCGCCTCATCGCGTTCGTGCACTGTGCCATTTGCTACATTCTTGGCAATCTTGTCGAGGATGAACTTGGCCTTCTGGTACAGTGACTATCTTTGTTGCCAGCCTGTCTATCGTGCGGGACGGACAGAACCGGAGATGTCTGTTGAAGTATAGCCTATTGGCGCTGTTACCAGTACCGACTACACTTGTATGGCTTACTACCAAGTTGTGACTGGAGACTAAGAGATCATCCTCTGATGAGTTGCCAGACTGCATCCGAGGTGTTATGTTTTGTGTGTTTTTTTGTTGTTTGTTTAAATTTGTATCCATTATTGTTCCCACGAGTGTGCCGTAAGCAGATGGACCATCGTACGCAGAGACGGCTTGAGCATACTAGGTTACGTGTAATATGCAACCGACACGTGCCCTGGAGTCGATCCGTGCTGGGGTACTAAGGGGTACGTAAGAAATATGATGGCTCTTGGACTACGTTTAGTGAGGAATCCATAGGAGTGATCATGGATACACATATCCCGGGCAACTCTGAAGAGGTATTGAATACTTCATATAGGAATTCCTTATAAGTCAACAGGACCAATGTCTCTCCGGTTGAGTCACAGGCAATGGCCAATCCAATTACTTCTGACTCTGAGAATTCTGCACATGGTGTGTCAATAAAGTGACCATCCATCCCGCTTATGGCGGGACCATCCCGCTTTTTGCATTCGGGCCCCGCCTAAATTTAAGCTACTCCCGCTTTTTCAACATTTTTGAATTGTGTTATTATAATGACTTTAAAACATTGAATGAAATCTATTTAGAATTAAAATTATAACTTTGCACTTATATGTAGGAACTCAACTATTTTATTGTGTCCTTCCATATGAATAAAGGAATCTCTTTCATTTATTTGTTTTTAATTGAAAATAAATAATTGTTTATGTTATATACGTTATTTTTGTACGAAATAAATATATTTTAGCTCTGTTTAAAGAACCAATTAATACTGACTTTAATCCAATAATTTAGAAATAGTCCCGCTTTTTGTTACAAAATCCCGCTTTTTTGCAAATGGATTTCCGCTTTTGAACCAAAGACTGCTGGTCACTTTATGTAGCAATAACATAAATCAAGAAACTGTAAGTACGGCCCTAGCATCCCTTGGGGTTGATTTCAGTATACGGTTCATTCATATCTTTTTCCAAGGGGATGTTCCGTCTCCTCTGCTATGGAATCCCTTCATGTAAAATTTTAAGCTTTCCCTGGAGAATAAGGCCAATATAAATGCCTAGACAATAGCTGTTAGAGGAATGTTTCATAATAATCTTAGAGACATCCTACAGCAGTCAATTCACACAACCGCAAAATAGACTTTCGAAAATGTTTTTGGTTTGAACCCAACCAAGACAGAACTAGTTATTTTCAGCAGGAGATATAGGGTACCAACTGTGGATCCTGTCTCCTTGAAATTCGTTTCTCTGAAAGCGCAAAATACCTAGGTGTTTGACTAGACAGGAAGTTGAACTTCAAACCCAATATTCTGAAAAGAGCAAAGAAAGCTGTGGTGGAGCTACATATCTGTAAAAGGGCAATAGGAAACGCAGGGGTCTGAACCCTCGTATAAATTATTGATTATATACGGCAGTAGTCAGACCAATAATGCTGTATGGCATTGTCGTCTGGGGGACAGCTCTGCAGAAATCCACTTTCCGCGCGATAGTAAACAAACTTCAGCGAATGGCTGCTTTGTGTCTCTGACTCTATCTGACTATTATATATAGTTAATAGATCAGAATGGAGTGATTGTATCCCAGGATATAGATTCGTGAACTTAGATACAGAGGGTTCCACAGTCAACAACCAAGTGGGCTTTGAGCTTTTCTGAGGAAACTGAGCTATCCATCCATTGCAAAAAGACAGCTTGATCAGTGTAGTTTTTACCGGACCGAAATCTTAGATTTTAGATGGGCAGAAGAATGTTTTAAAATTTATATTCCGATCAAGGTCGGCATCAATATTTTCTCGGGTAGTCAGGCTGTAATAAGTTCCCTGGAAATTGTTTTCTTGAATTCAAAAAGTGCCCTAGACTGCACAAATTACCGGCTGATGTGGCCCTGCTTAAACTCCAAACGCACCATAGCCCTGTTTGACTACATACATACACTACTTTTTGCAATTTACTTTCTGACCCACTTTGTGGAAGTAGAATTCCACCAAATTTTTATCAGGTATATTAGGTAGATTCTTATAATGCAATAAAAAAACAAGTAAGAAAGTTCAGTCGGGTAAACCGACTTATTAATCCCCTCACCTTGAGTCCAAAAAAATATTTGTAAATTTAATTTTTTTGCTTTAATTTAAATATTATCAATTTAAATTGAATTTAATAACTTTAAATTGCATTTAATAACTTTTTAAGTATGTACTGGTATTAAAGATAAAAGCTGTTTACAGTTGGTACAAAATGGTCCATTTGTGGGAGGTACCAAAAGGGGCGTGCTAATAACGGTCACTTTTCTCTGGACTCTAGATACTATAAAAGCAATACACCGTACACAATTTCAAGTATTTATATTCAATGGTGTTAAAGTTAAAAACTTTTGGTGGACTCTAGGTACTATAAAAACATTACACTGTACAAAATTTCAAGTATTTATATGCACTGGTATAAAAGTTATAAGCTGTTAACTGTGTAAAATGGTCCACCTGTATGTGAGGTACCAAAAGGGGCATGCCAATCACGGCCACTTTTCTCTAGAATCTAGGTACTATAAAAGGATTACACTATACGAAATTTCAAGAATATGTATGCACTGGTATTAAAGTTAAAAGCTGTTAACTTTTTGTACAAAAAGGTCCATTTGTGTGGGAGGTACCAAAAGAGGTGTGCCAATAACGCCCATTTTTCTATGGACTCTGGGTATTATAAAAGCATTACACTGTACACAATTTCAAGTATTTGTATGTACTGGTATTAAAGTTATGAGCTGGTAACTTTTGGTACAAAATGGTCCATATGTGTGGGAGGTACCAAAAGGGGCGTGTCAATAACGCCCACTTTTCTCTGGGTTCTAGGTACTATAAAAGCATTACACTGTACAAAATTTCAAGTATTTGTAAGAACTGGAATCAAAGTTATAAGCCGTTGACTTCTTGTGCAAAATGGTCCATTTGTGTGGGAGGTACAAAAAAGAGAGTGGCCACTTCGCCCATTTTTCTTGAGGTGTTAGCGACTACCAAACTAATACTATATGTGAAATTTCAGAAGATTCCAGTAAGTAAAGGGTGGTTAAATTTTAAGGGCCGATGTTGATTTTGAATAAAACACAAATTATTTAGGAAATTATTGTCATTTCTTTTTATTATGATAATATTGGTATGGTTCAATTATGTATGGAACAAAATATTGGCCAAATGGCCGCCGCGACCTCGGCGGCACACCTCCAAATTTTTTGGCACATGGTCCAAATTTTCGATGACGCTGAGGCATAATTGAGGTTCTATGCCGTTAATGTGCCGAATTGTCTCATCCTTTAGATCTTGAATTGTTGCTGGCTTATCGAAGTACACCTTTTCTTTCAAATAACCGCAAAGAAAGAAGTCCAACGGTGTCAAATCACATGATCTTGGCGGCCAATTGACATCGCCACGACGCACGATGGGAAAATATGATGAAATATGCGCGCATAGGACTTTGAAAACATCTTTCAAAAATCAATTTTTTGGGAGTGTTATTTTATTCTGGATAACATTTAATGAAAGTACCTTCAAATTTTATGAAAATATCTACAGGCGATTTCGAGTTATGACCATTCAAAGTTTGTCTATTTTACTAATAAATGCAAATAACATTGCGATGATAAATTGCATATACTAAAATGCTTGTAGAATTCACGTTTATTGGTGAAATGCGATAGGACTTGCAACATATAATAAAGTACTATTCATCTTAATTTTTGTGTATAAGACGTATTTTTAAAGCCTTCCAACGAAGAGATATTTCAAAGTAAATAAAACAGTTTTTTTTTGTTTTTCAAAAAAATTATCCACAGTAAATGGAATACAACTTTTTTGGATCACGTGGGATCACTACCATATAACATAGAGAAGAGAGGTGACTTAGGAATGAAACCAACGGTACCTAGTTTATCTGCGACTTTTTGCGATTATGGCAGATTTTTGTACTTTAAATATGTGCTTTTTTTTCTTTAAATATAGAAAATATGTGTGGGAGCTATATCAATCTATGAACCGAAACATATGGACCGATCTTCGTGGTTAAAAAAATAGCATATGCGAAATTTCGGCAAGATCGGATAATAATTACGAACGGTACTGAACGGACGAGGATAAATGGATTAACACGTTAACAGTTTTATCAAGTACGATTAAAAATTGAGATCTTATTAATATTATAAGGATTATAGTAATTTTTATATTTCACTTTTTCTACAAAACCTGTAAAAATATAGTTACAATAAAATATATACGCTTCCTCAGTTTGTGTGTATTAGGGTGGACAGATTATTTTTTGTTTTTAATTTAACTTTTCTTTTATTATCAGTCTACGACCCATTGTTTAAAGTGCATTATAGTAAAATTTCATTGTGCGACGTTAGGTAACACGGCCATTGAATTTGTTGCGCAAAAGAGCCATTGTTTCCTTAGCTGTGTGGCAAGTGGCACCGTTATGTTGAAACCACATATTGTCCACATCCATATCTTCCAATTCGAGCCATAAAAAGTTCGTTATCATCTCACGATAGCGAAAACCATTCACAGTAACTGCCTGACCGGCCTCATTTTGGAAAAAATACGGCCCGATGATGCCGCCAGCCCATAAACCGCACCACAGTCACTCTTTGTGGGTGCATTGGTTTTTCGACAATCACTCTTGGATTATCATTCGCCCAAATGCGGCAATTCTGCTTATTGACGAGTCCACTAAGGTGAAAATGTGCAATGAAGATGATTTTCTTCGAAAATTTATCATTCACTGTTGCCATTTCTTGCCACCATTCTGACCATTGACGACGTTTGGAATGGTCAAGAGGCTTTAGCTCTTGAGTCAATTGCACCTTGTAAGCGTGTAAATGCATGTCTTTATGCATAATGTTCATCAACGACGAACGTGGGAGGTGCAAATGTTGGGCACGCAGTTGAGCAGCAATATTTTCACATCTCCTACAGACCCGGTTTGCTCAAATTTTTGCACGATTTTTCCGATTGTGTGCACATTTGGACGATTGAATTGACCGAAAAAATCACGAAGTGCACGATATGCATTTTGATTTGAACGCCCATTTTCATAATAAGCCTGAATAACTTTAACGCGTTGCTCGATTGTGTCATGGTTCAAATTGAGTTAGTCTGAAATTGAGAAATATCAAATGAAATACAGAAAAAAGTTGACGTTTAGGTGTGGTTCACTATCAACATCGGCCCTTACAATTTAACCACCATTTAGTGTAGAAGGTATTAAAGAATCAATATTTCACTAAAAACTGTGCAATTTTTATACCCTACACCACACTGTGGTAAAGGGTATTATAAGTTTGTTTCACGGCAGATGTTTGTAACACCTGAAAATAACACAGCTAGACCCACCTTAAAGTATACCGATCGACTCAGAATCACTAGCTGAGTATGTATATATATACATATATTAACGATGTCTGTCCGTCCGTCCGTCCGTCCGTCTGTCCATGTAAAGTTGTTCGTCGACTACAGGTCGCAATTTCACTCCGATCGTTCTGAAATTTTGCAGTTTAGAGTATTTCGCGACTGTTAATATCGCTATTGAATTTGGTTGAAATCGGTTCAGATTTAGATATAGCTCCCATATATATCTTTCGTCCGATTTGGCCCTTTAGTCCTATAGAAGCTGTATTTTACATCCAATCGTTTTGAAATTTAGAATGGTAGAGTTTCTTGACCCATGAACCAACATTGCCGAATTTGAAGAAAGTCGGTTAAGATTTAGCTATAGCTCCCATATATATGTTTCGTCCGATTTGGCCCTTTAGTCCTATAGAAGCTGTATTTTAATTTAGAAATTTAGAATGGTAGAGTTTCTTGACCCATGAACCAACATTGTCGAATTTGAAGAAAGTTGGTTAAGATTTAGCTATAGCTCCCATATATATGTTTCGTCCGATTTGGCCCTTTAGTCCTATAGAAGCTGTATTTTACATCCGATCGTTTTGAAATTTAGAATGGTAGAGTTTCTTGATCCATGAACCAACATTACCGAATTTGAAGAAAATCGGTTAAGATTTAGCTATAGCTCCCATATATATGTTTCGTCCGATTTGGCCCTTTAGTCCTATATAAGCTGTATTTTACATCCGATCGTTTTGAAATTTAGAATGGTAGAGTTTCTTGATCCATGAACCAACATTGCCGAATTTGAAGAAAATCGGTTAAGATTTAGCTATAGCTCCCATATATATGTTTCCTCCGATTTTGCTCTTTAGTCCTGAAGAAGCTGTATTTTACATCCAATCATTTTGAAATTTAGAATGGTAGAGTTTCTTGATCCATGAACCAACACTACCGAATTTGAAGAAAATTGGTTAAGATTTAGCTATAGCTCCCATATATACGTTTCGTCCGATTTGGCCCTTTAGTCCTATAGAAGCTGTATTTTACATCCAATCGTTTTGAAATTTAGAATGGTAGAGTTTCTTGATCCATGAACCAACACTACCGAATTTGAAGAAAATCGGTTAAGATTTAGCTATAGCTCCCATATATATGTTTCGTCCGATTTGGCCCTTTAGTCCTATAAAAGCTGTATTTTACATCCAATCGTTTTGAAATTTAGAATGGTAGAGTTTCTTGATCCATGAACCAACACTACCGAATTTGAAGAAAATTGGTTAAGATTTAGCTATAGCTCCCATATAAACGTTTCGTCCGATATGGCCCTTTAGTTCTATAGAAGCTATATTTTACATCCAATCGTTTTGAAATTTAGAATGGTAGAGTTTCTTGATTCATGAACCAACATTGCCGAATTTGAAGAAAATCGGTAAAGATTTAGCTATAGCTCCCATATATATGTTTCATCCGATTTGGCTCTTTAGATCCAATCTTTTTAATACCCTACACCACACTGTGGTACAGGGTATTATTTAAGTATAAAATGTCTCAAAAGTCAATTTATGTAAACAATTTATATATGAATTACAAAATTTATATATCAGAGTTATTCAATATTACGAGAGTGGTGTAGGGTATTATATAGTCGGCACCGCCCGACTTTAGCCTTTCCTTACTGGTTTTTATTTTCGATCATTAGTACTCAGGCTATAAGCTTTTAAAGTTTTTTAAATTTCACAGGACTGTAGGCATTATAAAAGCATTACCCGGGGCCACTTCACCCATTTTTCTCAAGTTGATTGCGACAGATAAACTATTACAATGTGTGGAATTACATAGGATTCGGATAAAAAGTATAGAAGTTATTTGAGAATCAATATTTCACTAAATTTTAACCCTTTGTGAGGGAGGTACTAGAAGGAGTGGACCAATATGGCCCATCTTCGAAATTAGCCTGAGATAGAAAAAAATATTATCCCATACTAAATTTGAAGTCAATCTGTTACTCCTTCCTTATCGTGGGCTCCAACCAGCCAGACAGACGGACGGACATTGCTCAAATTGCTCAAAACGGATTTCCGCCGAACATACTTGGGGTCTTAAGTCACTCCTTTGATGTGTTACATTTTGGCCGTAGCAAACGATGTATACGCCCGTCACACTAAAGTGCGGGTATAATAATGGTGTATATGCGTGTACGCTATTGTTTTATTGAGGAGACAATATGTTACTATGAATTTGGTATTAAGACATTATGTTCTATGTGTTTTATATTCGAACATTATGAACTTAGTCAGGCAGGTGTTTTTTTATCCAAGAGTGAATACCGGTCTGTGCAATATAGTAGTTGTTTTTACATGCGTAGTTTGTTGATCCGTGAAAAAATAATGCGGTTTCAAGGTTATCGTTTCAAATCGAGATATTGATATATAAAGATGGCGTAGGGAATCATATAGTCGGCAGCCGACATCAATTTTTCCTAGCTTTTAGTTTTTATAAAATGTTCTGTTCTGTTTCTCTGGTCTTTCTACACTGTGCGATGTTTTTGGTTACTTGCACTAACAAAAGCCTGTATACAATAAATGCGACACGGCGAAAAACTGAAAGTAATAACAATGAGAAGAAGAACAACAACCAAATGAGCTCTTATAGAATGCAAGAAACCGATGACTATGGAATATAAGTAGGTCTTATGATTATTGTATTGGATAAATATATGCGCCTGATGGCTTCACCCCCTCCCTATCTCTACTCCCCCTCCCGCACTCTACTCACGGCGATTGTATGACATTATGACCTTACACTTAACAAATCCAAAGCCAACGGCATATGACAGGTGAAGGCGTAAAGGAAGTTCTGCCTGATGATGTATCGTTGATGATTCAAATTTGTTTTCCATAATGCGTTTTTTCGCTGTTCCTGTTGTACGAGTATGTACGAGAACGTCTGTTTGTCAGTGCTTATTGTGGTAGTAGCGGTAATTGTAATTTTTTTCGTTATATGGAGTTGTGTTGCTGAGGTGGGCTGTATTGCTGGTGGTTTTGTTGGCGGCGTTTGTGAGTAGGCTGAAGAAACGGAAACGGAAGTGCGCTAACAACCACCACAATCATGATTGCAAAGAGCTTTGTGCATACGAAGAGAGAGAACGCCTAAGTGTGTAATTATTTCCTTTCGTTTGTAATTTCTTACTCTTGTGCAGAATGCGGAACGTATTTGTTCGTTCGTTGATGACTTTCGACTTTTCTTATTTCGATTATGAATAGTACAAATTAATGAAGGTCTTTGTTGTTGCCTCAAATGGAAAACAATTAGAAATACATTATTTGGCTTTGTTGGGTATAGTATATGTACGTGATATATCATAAATAATATAAAAAATGCAAAAAAACACGTTGACCTCAAAGACATAATGACAAATTAGAAATTTTAACGGGGTAATTAATAAACACGAAAAAACTTTGCATAACTTCAAGCATTCAAGAGTTTCAGGGGTTTATACACTCTATAATATATTAATAGCTCTGAAAAGAAAAAATACAGACATAACACAATAAGCGTTAAAACTGAATACGTTAATTATGGAAGATGTTCCATTTTCCATAAAAACTACACTGAAAAAAAATTTGACATGAAATTAAAAACAAGTTTGCCCTTAAATCATAGATTTAATCTGTCTTTGTTTGAATAACAATTTTTTTAAATTTGAGAAAATTTACTTGATTTCAAAGAAATTTTTATTCGTTTAAAGTAAAATTCCTTACTTCTATAATAAGATGTCCATAACACTGTCATGTTGACCTTACCGTTACGTCATCAAATTAAAGAAATAATAATTGATTGTAGTACTACTGCCATTAACTCAAGTATAAATTTTAATAGTTTGTAAGATTTTTTAAAAGTTTGTAAGATTTTTTAATAGTTTGTAAGATTTTTCCCTTAAAATTGTAGAAATTCTCATGTCATGCTTATAAAGACAATATACCCTTAATTTTCAGTCCAGTTTTTTGGTATTTTTGAATTAACGATTAGTTATCTTTTAAATTAAGAGATCGTTTTTATCTGCAGGAGGACAATTTAGACTCTCTTTGGTCGCAAATTGAAAATAATAATGAGAGTTACAATGAAGTTTGTTTGAAATTTTTTGGAATCAGTTCATGTTAAGCTGTGGTAGATAAAGGTTCTGTGCGCTTGCGCGTGTTGATATTTTTAATTCTACATTAGTAGCAATAGTTTCGGCGGCTGTTTGTTGACAGCTACCGCAGCTCATACAAAGAGAACAGTTCGTTTAAGGAACATTTTTGCAAAATATTTAATTATCCATTAGAATAAATTCTCATATTCCCTCTAATATAAAGAAAACTAGACTAAACACAATGGCTACTGAATAAACTATTTATCGTTTTAAAAAATAATAATTTAATATAGAAAATAATAAAAATGATATATAGCCTCGGCACACTAAAGTGAGGGTATCATTACCATGAACGTTTAAACAAAAAAAAAAAACAAATAAAAAAAATTTACGAAACTTATTTTACACTTGTGGAAAGTACATAATGTGTTTGGTATAATTAAAGAATGTACTCAATCTAGTCATTTTATGTATTTAATGTAAACACTAGCGGTAATAGATTTAAAAATGTGAAGTCTTTCATCGAAGTATACGGCGTAATTCTTTCAAAGATGTTTGATGTCCAGATTTAAAGATGATTAATGACTTTAATTGTCGTACAAGATGTACTTATTTGAAAAGTCTTTGTCTTTGGAGCCAAATCAAAGAAAAAATCTTAAAGTTAAGAAAATTTCAATGATTTTCAGTACATTTTTCTTTCAGTGTAGCCAAAATTGCCTTACAAGTGTGTCGAATATAAAACTCGATTTGGGTAATTTTAGGTCATTTGAGCAATGTCCATCCGTCCATCCTTCCGTCCGTCTGTCTGCTGGATGGTGCGCACGATAACTCTGAAAAGGATTAACCGATTGACTTGAAATTTTGTATGTAGTAATATTATTGTCTATAGCAGGCTAATTTCGAAGATGTGCCATATGTGTCCACTCCTCACCCACAAAGGTTTAACAGTTAATGATATATTGATTCTTTAATAACTTATATACTGCTAATTCGAATCTTCTGAAATTCCAAACACAGTATTAGTTTATTAGCTGCTATCACCTCGAGAAAAATGGGCGAAGATGCAACGCCTCTTTTGGTACCTCCCTCTCAAATGGACCATTTCGCACCAGAAGTTAACTGCTTATATCTTTAATATCAGTGCATACAAATACTTGAAATGTTGTACAGTGAAATGCTTTTATGGCAACTAGAGTCCAGTGAAAAGTTGGCGTTATTGACACACTCCAGTTGATACCTCCCACACAAATGGACAATTTTACATCAAAACATAGCATCTTATTCTTATAACACCAGTGCATACAAATACTTGAAATTTTGAACGGTGTAATGCTTTTGTAGTTACTTGTCCTAGTCCAGTAAAAAATGGTCGTCATTGGCGGTCCCCTTTGGTACCTCTCACACAAATGGACTATTTTGCACCAAAACAGCTTATAACTTTAATACCAGTCCATATTTTAAAGTTATTATATGCTATTTAAATTGATGACAATTTAATTAAAACAAAAAATAAATCAATTTACGGATATTTTTGAGACTGAAGATCAGGGGATTCGTGAGTCTTTTCTTTCTTGTTTAAATCAGCATCCTCAATTTGGAAATAAATTTGCACATTGATATTCTGATAGATATTTTTCTTTTGACAAGTGCCAAGTAGAAAGTCCAATTACACTCGAGAAGCGTATAAAAATCCTCCACGAAAAAATGGATCTTCGAAGAACACATTTCGTAAAATTTTTGATTTTTTGGGCATTATTGACCAAAAAAGCTCACTCTGTGAGGATGCAATGGTTAACCGATGGCCACGTGCGGTTTGATTTGATAAGGTTGGAATGTATGCAGTACCAGACAAGTGACCACATGACCAGAAGAGCTTGCAGGTCGCAAAATTATGTTCCAAGCGTGTAAGGTTGTTCATAGTCTTGCAAGTTCATCTGCCTTGAAGTTCCCGCACCCATATCAGGAGAATATTGAACTGTTCAGCCATCTCGATATGAATCTTCGACACTCGAGGTCAGTTTTTCAATTCAGGAATATAGTTTCCAGGGACTTAATAACAGCCTGACTATCAGAGAAAATATTGATACCGGCTTTGATCAGAATATAAATTTTCAGCCATTCTGCAACCCCTTTAATAGCTAAGATTTCTGCTTGGCAAATACTACAGTGATCAGCCAGTCCTTTTGCAAGTGATACCCCAAGTTCCTCAGAAAACACACAAATCCCACTTGGTTATTGCTTTTGAAACCGTCTGTATAGAAGTTAACGAATCTTTTATGTCCTGGGATACGACCAGGCTATATTATATATCCTGCTGAAAATATCGCGTTACATTCGGTCTTAGTCGGGTTAGAACCAATACCATTATCGGAAGCCGTTATTGCAGCTGTTTGTAGCACATTTTGTAGGACGTCTCTAATGGTGATTTCGATTCTGAAACAAATGTTGCCCCGTCGACGCGGAATTCTGAAAAATATTCGCCCTCTTCAAGTGGTACTGGTGTAGTCTCTCAACATTTGGTACATAGATTTTGTAGAATAAATAGAATGCGAAAATTCAAATTCGCCACACCCACCGCCTGCTGCTCATACACTCCAAATCGAATTTTTTCTCATAAAAATTTACCTATCCAAGCAAAAGTCTAAAAATTTAGAAGATACACTTTCTAGAAAAAAGAAAATACGCATGCCAAGTTTCATCGAAATTCGCACGACCCCTGCCACCGCCCATACAATTCAAATCGATTTTATTCTCAAAAAAATTATTTTTTCATATCTACTAAACTATATATGCAATCCAAATAACATTTTAAATTAAAAAGAAGGTTCTATATTTCAATAAATTTTAATTTAAATTTTAACAGTTCCATAATTATATTATTTTTTTCTTTTACTTTTAATTGTAGTGTTATATGTAGTTTTAAGTGTAATTTTAAGATTATACTTAAGATTTGCTCTAAAAATAATGCGAGCAAGGTCGATATTGGTTTCGCTTCACATGTACACATACCCAAGTATCTGACATTTCTACCCACAAGGCAAGACACCGTATTTATTATTATAAAGCGTGATCCATTTCGAGGTTTCCTACTTTTTTAAAGAAAAAACACAGAAAATTCAAATTGAATAGGGAATATTTATTATCATTTGAAAGAACATCCTTTGGCATTTATTTTTTGAAGATTATGTCTATCAAATGTTGGCCGCGGCTATGTCTCAGATGGTCCATCCGTTGAGTCCAATTTTCGATGACTCGTTCGAGCATTTCGACTGGTAACTGGCGAATGACACGCATTATGTTTTGCTCCAAGGCCTAAATCGAAGCGGGTTTGTCCGCATAAACTTTAGACTTTACATATGCCCACAGGAAAAAGTCTAACGGTGTGATATCACACGATCTTGGTGGCCAATCGACCGGCCCAAAACGTGAAATGATCTGCTCCCCGAAGTGTTCTCTCAAAAATACCATTGACTGAAGTTATAGACCGATGATTCCACCGGCCCACAAACCACACCAAACCGTTGTTTTTTCTGGATGAAGTGGCAGCTCTTGAATCTCTTTAGGTTGCTCTTCGTCCAAAATGCGGCAATTTTGCTTGTTTACATACCCATTGAGCCAGATAAGGGCCTCATCGCTGAACAAAATTTGGCTCGAAAACGTCGGATCTTCTTGGAACTTTTCAAAAGCCCATAGAGCGTAGTGATGTCGCTTGGGCAGGTCGGGCGGCTTCAGTTCTTGCATAAGCTGTATTTTTTATGCTTTCAATTTAAGATCTCGACGTAAAATGCGCCAAGTCGTTCCATACGTCAGTCCGAGTTGCTGCGAACGGCGCCGAATCGACTCTCCACGGTCTTCGTGTACACTCTCAGCTACGGCCGCTATATTTTCTTCACTGCGTGCTGGACGTGGTCTATTCGGTCGAATATTATCCAATAATGAATGCTGGGTCTCAAGATGGGTGATGGTGTTGCGAATAGTACGCTCAGTAGGCCGATTATGTTGACCATAAGTTGAGCGAAGTGCACGAAACACATTCCTCACAGAACGTGAATTTTAGTTATAAAGTTAAACGATTTGTAAACGTTGTTCAGGCGTAAGTCTTTCCATGATGAAATGCCAAACAATACTTAACAAAAATACCATGACAGCATGACACGACTCACACGTGATCTGTCAAAAAAAGGCTATTGAAAAAAATGTAAATCATTACAGTCCTGAGAACGACATGCTGTGATAAAACATAAGGTACTAGTTTGTAATTTATAAATTATTTAAAAAAGGGCTCAATAAATATACGCTGAAAAAAACGCTTCTGTAGTATATTGTCCCAAACATATTCGGCTTGAAATATAAATATGTTTACTAAACATTGTTTAGGGTACACTCCAAATATATAATACTAGACACACACAAATATTATATGTTTGCGAAAATATTGTTCTAAACAAAAATACGTTTCCATTCTAATATTTTTTATGTGGAACCAGTATTTCCGAAACAAAGAATAATTTGAATTTAAGTATTTTGGCAATGCCTTAATTTAAAGTTTTCTGTTTGTTCGGCGATAATCCGTTTTGGGTCATTTTAAGTCATTTGAGCAATGTCCGTCCGTCCGTCTGTCTGGCTGGTGCGCACGATAACTCTCGAAAGGAGTAACCGATTGACTTCAAACTTGGTATGCGGTAATATTTTCCTCTATCTCCGGCTAAGTTCGAATATGAGTCATATTGGTCCACTCTTTCTAGTACCTCCCCCACAAAGGGTTAACTTTTAGTGAAATATTGATTCTCACCTTCTATACTATGTACTTATTTGAATCTTTTGAAATTTCTCACATTGTATTAGTTTGTTAGTCGCTAACACGTCAAGAAAAATGGGCAAAGGCCCACTAACTTTTTGGTACCTCCCACACAAATGGACCATTTTGCACCAAAACTTAACTGCTTATGGCTTTAATATCAGTTCATACAAATACTTGAAATTTTGTACAGTGTTGTGCTTTTATAGTACCTAGAGTCCAGAGAAAAATGGGCGTTATTGGCACGCCCCTTTTGTACCTCCCCCACACAAATGAACCATTTGGTACCAAAATTTAACAGATTTTAACTTTGATGTCAGTGAATACAAATACTTGAAATTTTGTACGGTGTAATGTTTTTATAGTACCTGGAGTGGCCATTATTGCAACCCTCCTTTTGGTACCTTCCACACAAATGGACCATTTTACACCAAAAGTTAACAGCTTATAACTTTAATACCAGGCATATAAATACTTGAAATTTAGTACAGTGTAATGCTTTTGTAGTACCTATAGCCCACAGAAAAGTCGACGTTATTGGCACGTCCCTTTTGGTACCTCCCACACAATGGACCATTTTGTACCAAAAATAAACAGATTTTAAACGCAAATATATTATGTTCTAATATATTAATATATGCTTTCCAAACAAAAATTCTTGATTTTCAAATGAAATTTATTTGTTTACAAATATAACTGGTGATCTAAGTAGAGATATTTTTTCAATATCCTTTTGTTGACATATCACGTGTGATTCGTGACATGCTGTCCTGTTTTTTTTATTAAGTATTGTTTGGCATTTCATCATGGAAAGACTTACGCCTGAACAACGTTTACAAATTATTCAGTTTTATTATCAAAATAATCGTTCGCCAATTGCGCTTAGTCCATTTTTTTAAATCCGAAAAAAACACTTTCCAGTCGACCCACGACCTTGACACCCATGAGCGATATTTTAGCTCTCGTTAAGAGCTATATTTTTGCCATTGACCGATTCCCGATCCGACGTACCGGAATCATCGGTCCATATTTCTTCAAAAATTATGCCGGTGAGAACGTAACCGTCAATGGCGACTGTTATCGTGCCATGATAACCGACTATTTGATGCCTGAAATTGAAGCTCGTGATCTCGGCGACATTTGGTTTCAACAAGACGGCGCCACTTCCCACACATAGCATCAATCAATGGATTTATTGAGAGAACGCAGATAATTTCACGTTTTGGCCACCAAGATCGTGAGGTATCACACCGTTAGACTTTTTCCTGTGGGGATATGTAAAGTCTAAAGTTTATGCGGACAAACCCGCTTCGATTCAGGCCTTGGAAGAAAACTTCACAGAAAATTGGACTCAACGGATGGACCATCTGAGACGTAGCCAAAATTTGATAGACATAATCTTCAAAAAATAAATGACAAAGAATGTTCTTTAAAATGATAACACTGTGCAACAGTGAAAAAAATACACGGATCTGATGGTATAGGTTCGATTCTACTACCAAATGGTAGTATAACCCTATACTCAGTTTTGCGAGATTGGTGACCAATTTTTTTTTATGGGCCTCGAAAGATTTGGAAAATCAGTGGACCCCTTGAAAAAAGGTGTCATCGGTTTTTGAGAAACAGCTACTTCAGACTTGGTGATAACGCTTAACTATATTTGGCAATAATGTAGCTAAGAACACGTTGAACAAAGTCTGTTAACATTTCATGCCAAAAAAAAATTGTTTTCCTGCACTTTTTTTCGATAAACGTAGGATTAAATTTATTTTTTTTTCACTTTTTTCGGCATAACTTTATGGGATCGCTGATTTTTTACTAACAATATTTGGCAATATTGTAGCCAAGGTAAATCTGAACAACTTTTGTGAACATATCATTACAATCTGAACGTGTCTAGGCACTCTAAAAAGCTCAACAAACCACATTGTACCCCAAAAATTTATGTATTTCACTGTTATGTAACAAAAATATATTTTTCTGGTATAGGGTATGTTCAGCAACTTTATAGAAAATATTAAGGCCAATATTTTTGTGGAACATTTTAACCCTCTAGCTCCCCCACATAACTGTAATTTTTGGCCCCATTTTAACAAATCTTAAAAAACACCCCTTAAAAGGGGTAAGGCGGGGATGAAATGTTCTACAAAAATGTTCGCCATAAAATTTTACTATATGTGTCAGAGCACACCAGAGCTCAAAACATAACACAAACACCAAAAAAGGTCAAATTCCTGATCATGCAGGAATGTTAGTCGTACGATCTAGTGGTTGAAGCAATGAAGATACCAGTAAATAACGTTGTTGACAGGAATTTGACCGTGTTTTGGGTTTTTGTGTTACAATTTGGGTTTTAGTGTGTTCTGACACATATAGTAAAATTTTATGGCGAACATTTTTGTAGAACATTTCATCCCCGCCTTCCCCCTTTTAAGGGGTGTTTTTTACGATTTGTTAAAATGGGGCCAAAAATTACAGTTATGTGGGGGCACTAGAGGGTTAAAATGTTCCACAAAAATATTGGCCTTAATATTTTCTATAAAGTTGCTGAACATACCCTATACCAGAAAAATATATTTTTGTTACATAACAGTGAAATACATAAATTTTTGGGGTACAATGTGGTTTTTTGAGCTTTTTAGAGTGCCTAGACACGTTCAGATTGTAATGATATGTTCACAAAAGTTGTTCAGATTTACCTTGGCTACAATATTGCCAAATATTGTTAGTAAAAAATCAGCGATCCATTAAAGTTATGCCGAAAAAAGTGAAAAAAAATAAATTTAATCCTTTGTTTTTCGAAAAAAAGTGCAGGAAAACAAAATTTTTTTGGCATGAAATGTTAACAGACTTTGTTCTACGTGTTCTTAGCTACATTATTGGCAAATATAGTTAAGCGCTATCACCAAGTCTGAAGTAGCTGTTGCTGAAAAACCGATGACACCTTTTTCAGGGGGTCCACTGATTTTCCGAATCTTTCGAGGCCCATAAAAAAAAATTGGTCACCAATCTCGCCAAACTGAGTATAGGGTTATACTACCATTTGGTAGTAGAATCGAAGCTATACAGTCAGGTTCGTGTATTTTTCAAAAAGTGTTCATTTGTTGCATAGTGTAATAAACATTTCCCATTCAATTTGAATTCGAACCTCGAAATATTTTCATTCAGTTCAAAAATTACGATTTTCCCCCGTGTAAACTTAACTTAACTTAAATTTTAACAGTTTCATTAGTTTTCCCTTTACAATATTTATTTATTATGATTTTTCTTATTTAAACACTTCTCATTTGAAAAGTAATTGTCGAAAAATTGCTTCTGCATCCAAAATACCTCTGTGCGTCATCGTTACACTCATCATCTCTAGAGAAAGAATACTTATTGTGCATAAAGAATGGATGACTTGCCAATTGTGTAGGCAGGTCATAAGACGAGCTGTAATGGACACCAGAGGAACTATTTTCCAAAAGACCACACTAATTCTGGGATACGTTGATGATATTGACTTAATTGGCGGAACAAATAACAGCTTTGCTGAGCTATTCCTTAGGGTCGCCGTTAAAACAAAATATGTTGGATTAATAGTAAATCAATGGACCAAATACATGCCCACAAGCTCCAACCAAACACGGTGGGAAAGGATTAGACAGCATGTGCCAGGCGGTATATATCGTCCCCTCAATAAAAAATAGTGTATAATTTTTTGTAGTTTCGAGAAAATCACATTTGAAGTTATTGTGAATTTAGACTTCTTGGAAGATAAATATGTATAGTTTAGAGGAGAATCGATGTTTTCTTGTCATTTGAATATGTAGTGAAGTAATCAGGCTACAGCCAGATGATATTCGATTAGTCTAAAAGTGCGTTAATTGCATATAAATGCGATCAAAGTACCATACTACATATGTACACTATTTTTTCTATTTAACTTTTGACCCACTTTGTGGAAGTAGAATTCCACCAAATTTTTACCAGCTATATAATCGATTACGTAGATTCTTATAATGCAATAAAAAAAAATAATGGTGTACATATATGCGTATACGCTATTGTTTTATTGAGGGGACGATATGAATTCAAAAGAGTCGCTTAATTTATATACATAAATCGGTGCTAACATAAACTTTTCAGATGATGATGTGCAAGCGGAAGTTCGTAGAAAAATTATAAATGTGAACCGCACTCTGTTCATGAACAAGCCCCAACTGTTCTGGAGACATACGAGTATAACATGAAAAACTAAAATAACCATCTACAAGACTTTAATACTTCCTGTCTTGCTATACGGATCAGAGACGTGGACACTATCTAAAAACACGGAAAATTCTGTAAACATTTTGGAAAGAAAAGTCGTAAAAATAATCAGATAGACATCTCTAGATCCCTCTAAGCCAGGGAGCAAACGACTTTTAAAACCAGTAAGAAAGTTCAGTCGGGTTTACCGACTTATGAATTCCCTCACCTTGAGTCCCAAAAAATATTAGTAAATTTATTTATTTTTTGTTTTAATTTAATTATTATCAACTTAAATTGCATTTAATAACATTAAAGTATATACTGGTATTACAGAAATATGCTGTTAACTTATGGTGCAAAATGGTCCATTTCTGTGGGAGGTACCAAAAGGGGCGTACCAATAACGCCCATTTTTCACTGGACTGTAGGTCCTATAAAAGCATTACACTGAACAAAATTTCAGGTATTTGTGTGACTAGTATTAAGTGCAAAATGGTCCATTTGTGTGGGAGGTACCAAAAGGGGCGTCCCAATAACGGTCACTTTTCTCTGGACTCTAGGTACTATAAAAGCATTACACTGTACAAAATTTCAAGCATTTATAAGTATGTGCACTGGTATTACAGTTATAAGCTGTTAACTTTTGCCACTTTGCCACTTTTCTCTATACTCTAGGTACTATAAAGGCTTTGCACTGTGCGAAATTTCAAGTATTTGTATGCACTGGTATTAAAGTTATAAGCTACTAACTTTTGGTACAAACATGTCCATTTATGTGGGAGGTACCAAAAGAGGTGTGCCAAGAACCCTCATTTTTCTCTGGACTCTTGGTACTATAAAATAATTACACTGTACAAAAGTTCAACTCTTTGTATGTACTGGTATTAAAGTTATAAGCTGCTAACGTTTGGTTCAAAATTGTCCATTTGTGTGGGAGGTACCAAAAGCAGCGGGGCAACTTCGCCCATTTTTCTCGAGGTAATAGTGACTAATAAACTAATACTATGTGTATAAGTTTAAGGGATTCACATAAGTAGTATGGAAGTTATTAAATAATCAGTATTTCACTAAATGTTAATCCTTTGTGGGGGAGGTACTAGAAGAAGGGGACCAATATGGGCCATCTTCGAACTTAGCCGGAGATAGAGAAAAATATTACTGCACACCCAATTTCAAGTCAATCGATTAATCCTTTCGAGAGTTATCGTGCGCACCCGTCAGCAGACAGACATACAGACCCACAGACAGACGGACGGACATTGCTCAAATGACTTAAAGTGGCCCAAAACGGACTTCCGCCGAAAATATGTGTTAAGGACACCATACGAGTATTTCACAAGAATATGTTATGCACAACCCTTTGACAAAAATGTTGTTGCATAGTGTAATTCTATGTTTTATAGAGTAGCACCACACTGTGGTACTGGGTATTATTGCTTGTGCATTTATTTGAAAAATGTTAACAAGTGGTGAAGGACCAACCAGCCATATTGAAAGTGGCACATATCGGTCCATTTTTGTTATAACTTCCCACAGAATGGTACTTTCTGATTTCAATTCTCAATACTGAACATGCAGATTGTGCTGAAATTTGGGAATTATGATTATTACACAGATATAGATTTTTCTGCTTAAAATTAGAGAAATCGGTCGATGCTTTTTATATGGCTTCAATATCGCGGTACCTTCGGATTTGACCGAATAACTTTCTAAATGACATATTATACGAAAGAACCAGTTCAATTTTGACATTTTGTATTTTGAATCATTCCTGTGAAAAATAGCCCAAATTGGTCAATGCTTTATACAGCTACTCACAATGTTACCTCTTTGATGTCCCTATATTCTTGAAGACACTTTTCATAAATAATATATCTAGAACTTTTGAAAAAAAATTTATTGTGGGGTAAGTATTACTAATTTTTACATTTATAACTGTATTTCCAAATCATACACTACTTTTGAATAGGCTAAGTTCAACAACTGAATGTGCCAAAAAAAAAACAAATCATGCAGTCGGCCCGAACCGACATTCATTCTATCTGACGAAAGTCTGACCTCACAAAAGTCTGATTTGACAAATGTCTGATCTGACAAATATCTGATTTCACCGTTCTTGGTATCTCTCACATAGTTTACCAGATTTCATAGTTTAGCTTTAGTCGGCTGAAATATTTTCACTGGTATTCAAAAGCTTTGTTCAAAATAATGGGGCTTATATCAAGCTATTTGTTTAGATTTCCCATGTTTATTTGATTTTCATTTGTTTTATAAACTGAGTACGTCTACGAATTCTTGAAAACCTCTCCATCTACTTCGATTTTGTCCTTTTTTATTACAACTTCTATTTGGGTTGTCATTATGTGTAGGTACTATCCTCATTCCTGGCTATCTGTTGTTTTTATTCAAATTTATTAAGCGAAAATTTCAAGAAAATTTATGTGTTTCCATATTTTGAAAAATGTTCGCTATTCCAGGCACGTTTTACTGGTGGCAATAAATAAATTGCTTGTCCTTCTACAACTTTTAACTAACACTCGACCTAAACACAATGACATCCCTATATCGAACTACCAAAGTACTAACGAAGCCAATAGACCCACAGCCATACGATGGCATAACGACAGTCAGATATATATTTATACTCGTATACGGAGAGAATGATGGTCAGAAGTGTAGACGGTCGGACGGACAGACGGATGGACGGACACCGATCCATCCAGTCATTCATCTATCCATCCATCGATAACGACAACAATGCCAGAACATCTGCATGTGTATGTCTGTCTGTTCATTGTTTGGTCGGTCGGTTGGTCCTATATTTGTTGTTGTTGCGTTTTTTTATAAAATTTCGCCTTTTTGTCGGGCTCTCGGTTGTATGCGGGGATTGTTAGAGTGTTGGATGTCAATTCAGAATTCACATTCTCGACATAGCATTTTGTGGCTTGTATTGGTGTGAGTGTGGCTTATGTCAATAATAAATCAAACTAACCTACTAGCAAAGAAGCACAAACATTAACCATACGGTTATGACGTAAGACCTACATTTTCTTAAATTTTAATAAAATTCTCATAATGACGTCGGGAGATTGTTGTCGTTACAATCACTAATAGACAAAAAAATTAGAAAAACAAGTAAGAAAGTTTCAGTCGGGTAAACCGACTAAGATATACCCTCACTTTGTGAGTAATGTAATATTGAATTTTCCACGAATTATTCTGTCAGTTTGCATGGGTGGTACCAGAACGAGTTTAACAAATACACCTATTTTTCGCTGAACAGTAGATACTTTAAGTACATTGCACTGTGCCGAGTTATAAGCGTTTATATGCACTGGTATATTAACGCTATGAGATATTAAATTGTTGTATTATTTGGCCATTTTGTGTGGGTGGTCCAAAAAGGGGCGTGGTGATAACGCCCATTTCTTACAGGGCTATAGGCACTATAAAATCATTACACTGTACAAAATTTCAAGTATTTTTATGCACTGGTATTAATGTTATAAGCTGTTAACTTTTGCTGCAAAATGGTACCTTTATGTGAGAGGTACCAAAAGGGATGTGGCAATATCGCTAATTTTTCACTGAAATGTAGGCTCTATAAAAGCATTACACTGTACAAAATTTGAAGTGTTTTTGTACACTGGTATTAATGTTATAGGCTGTTAACTTTTGGTGCAAAATGGTGCATTTGTGTGGGAGGTACCAAAAGGGGCGTGGCAACTTCGCCCATTTTTCTCGAGTTAATAGCGGCTAACAAACTAATACTATGTGTGCAATTTCAGAAGATTAGAATAAATAATATATCAGTCATTAAAGAATCAATATTTCACAACATTTTAACCATTTGTGGGGGAGGAGTGGACCAATATGACCCATCTTCGAACTTAGCCGGAAATAGAAAAAAATATTACCACATACCGAATTTGAAGTCAATCGGTTACTCCTTTCGAGAGTTATCGTGCGCACCAGCCAGCAGACACACAGACAGACAGACAGACAGACAGACAGACAGACAGACGGACGGACATTGCTCATTCGACTTAAAATGACCCAAAACGAATATCCGCCGAATATAGGGTCTTAGATCACTCCTTCGATGTGTTACACATTTGGCCGTAGCAAATGATATATACCCTCGTATCACTAAGGTGAGGGTATAAATATACCTTCATTAAAAAGACAATATGACCAATCATAAATTTCTAAATTTTTGCTAGATAGACAAAAAAACAGACTTTTCTGGATAGTGCCCAAACACAATGATGAATATTTTTTTGTTCCCATAGACGTGATTATTACATGGTTTTGTAAGCTATGTTTAAATGATAGTTTTGACTATGAAAAATAAACAACACTGTGTCACAAATTTTCAACGTGACCAAAGAAATCTGACACCCAATCTTTATCTAAAATTGTCCGCTGAGTCCGGATATAAAGTCAGTTTTCGAGTTTTGCCATTATTTGCGTTTAAAAAGTCAAAAAACTTTAATGAACTGAGCTTTTTATCCTTTTCCAATCTTAAAATATTTTCTCAATCGTTATTTTATTAAGTTGACCTTTTTTAGTGTTTTTTTTTTACAAAATGTTTCTAATATCTACAGCGTTTGTTTTTCGAATTCTGCGTATTTAGGGTTTTGACTTGATGAAAAGCGAAAAGTGAGTTAGCTCACTAAATTGAATGTTTCTAATATCTACAGCGTTTGTTTTTCGAATTCTGCGTATTTACTTTCTTAGGTTTTTGATTTGATAAAAAGCGAAAAGTGAGTTAACTCACTAAATCATCTATATCTTAGTCATTTTTGCACCAATCTGGATCTTGCTGGATGTCCGTAAACAAATGTCCTATATAATACAACATTAAAATTGTTAATTGTTTGGTTTAAAAAACAAGTAAGAATGTTTAGTCGGGTAAATCGACTTAAGAACCCCTCACCTACAGTTTCAAAATAATATTCGTAAATTTATTTATTTTTTTTGTTTTAATTAAATTATTATCAATTTAAATTGCATTTAATAAATTTAAAGTATGTACTGGTTATAAAGTTATAAGCTGTTTAGGTTAGGTTAGGTTGAAGAGGGGAGACGTTTAAACGTCTCATGTCCATGGACATACACTTAAGCCAGTGGTTCGGCCTGTTGTGCGCTCCTTATTTATGATCTTTTTATACCTCACGAGTTACAGAAAATCGGTACTAGACACGAATTTTCTCACTATCTTCCAGTCATATTCTCTGAGATGGGTCAAGTCTGGTAATATGTCGGACCCGAAATGTTGGGATCTTGCATGTGTGAAAGCCGGCCAGTGACACAGAAAATGTTCCATCGTTTTGATGTTTTCTCTGCATGCCCTGCATTCGTCGTTTCCTGCTAGTCCTATGCGATGAAGATGTGCTTGTATGCTTGAGTGTCCCGTTAGAACACTCATCATCTTACTAATATCGATCTTGTTTAGTTTCAGAAGACTTCTTGTTTTCTTTTCATTTGGGTCACCCCACAGTATCTTTGCAGTTGCTCCTACTGTTGCGCTATTCTACACAGTTTTGTGAGCCATCTCTGCCCAGTGCTTCAACTCATCCTTCGTGGCTTCGAAAGGTTTCCAATTTTCCAAGTTTATTACTCGAAGTTCTCTGCCCTTTGAAGCCAAGCTGTTTGCCCGCTCATTTCCAATCACTCCGTTGTGTCCTGGCTGAGTAATCATTTATCGTTCTTTTACAGTCCAACACAGTTCTGGATTTGACCCTTTCCGTGAAGATGTTGGCATATTTAGGCTTTGTCGTGTTACTGAGCCAGTTCACACACTCCGTGATTGCTCGAACTTCTGCTTGAAATACCGTGTTATGGTCAGGGAGGCGGAAGTGAAGTTCGACTTCTGGTTCATCAATAAAAAGTCCCAGACCCGTCCTTCCTCCTCGCTTGGACCCATCCGTGTAGCAGCTGGTTCCCACTGGCACATGGGCCAATGTTCCATTTTCCCAGGAGCGTCTGTCTGGCACAAACGTATCACAGGTAGCTGTAAGCCGCACTTCAGGAATGCGGTCCGAGACTTCTGGCGTTTGAATGTAACCAACTAGATATTCCAAAATCTTCTGATGGTATGACTTGTGGTCTCGATTTATCCATTCACCCATCACTTGTAGACGTCTTGCTGTGAGGGCTGGCTCATACTTTATATGGATGTCTATTGGTTGGATGTGCAGTATAGTCTCCAACGCTGTTGTTGGTGCAGTTCTAAATGCCCCGCTTATGCCTAGACAGCACATACGTTGAATTTTTTGCAAAAGTATTACGTTGCACTTCTTGTCCATTGATGTCCACCACACTGCCCAGGCGTAGGTGATTGTTGGTCTAATCACGCTCATGTAAAGCCAGTGAGTCATATTTGGACGTAGTCCCCATTTTAAACCTATAGCTCTTCTGCACAACGACCAACATCTGTGTGCCTTTGTAACTCTTTCTTCAAGATGATCTTTCCAGTACAGTTTCTGATCCAAGATTACTCCCAAGTATTTTACCTTTTTAGTTATAGCAAATGTCTTATTCAGGAATCGAGGCGGGGTAAAACGTGGGATCTTCGTTTTCCTTGTAAATAGACATATTTCTGTTTTGTCTGGTTTAACATTTAACATAATAACATTCCCAGTTATATGCTATGTTAAGTGCCTCTTCAGCTCTTCTGCATAATAGATTTGGATGAAAGACCCTTATAAGTATTACAACGTCGTCTGCATAACAGACTGGTTTAAGTCCTTCATTGGTGAGGGCTTTTAGGAGACTGTGTATCGTCGTAACCCATAGGAGAGCATTGGCGTAGCAATGGATTTCTGCTGGGGTGGGCTATAGCCCCAAGAAGAAAAGTTTGTTTTTATGCTTTAAAATTATTCACGGATGAAATTGTCAACGAAAAGTAAGAAAATAATTCATATTGAAATCAGATTTATTACAACCTTTCTATGATAAATTAATATTTTACATAAACACGAATTCGGTCTTTTAAAACAACAATTGTTTAAAAACAATTATTACTAATAATTTTAATTAATTAATTTAAGATGAATTAAATATTTTATAATTATCATAAAAAATCGTAGTATGGAATAAAATATAATAAGAATAAAAAATTAATTATTCTACTCTTAAAAAAAAAAGAATATCACTAACAATTTTACTAATTCGGTTTTGATATTTAAAATGGTCAAATTTCAAAATGGATCTTGGATCATTGTAGATCTTAGTCATGTTTTAATTCAACATTTTATGTATTTCTATCAACTATTTCTTTCACTGATTTGCTTATTGTCGTATGAGTCTTGAAGATATTTTTAGCACAATAGTTTCTACAATTAGCGATTCCTTACTGCTTTAGTTAGTGGAAAACCTAAATCTGTTCTCCAATATTAAAATGCTATCGTATCATCAGGCAAATCTACATATTGGCCTTTAACTAATGTTGAATTAACCGAAACAAATTTGGTAAGCGTTTTGTTGGCCGCTCAGCTGTTTTCGTGTAACAAGTTAATGTCAAACATGTTCAGTTTGCACTATAATATAACCATGAATCGACTTACAAACGAACAACGCTTGCAGATTATTTAAGTTTATTTCACTTTGGGGCGGTCAATTGGCCGCAATTACCCAATTTTAATTTGTATGCCTCGCAGAGATTTAAAACACATTACATTTGCACCATTATAAGACTTCCAATTATTGAAACATTTCCCATCTTATTTCAGTTTAAGTAAAGAATATCTGCTTACAGAACTATCTACGAAACCTAAGAATCGTTCTTCTACTTCCAAATTGATTGCAAACCTTTGAGTTTTTAGATTTATTACAGAATTTGCAAAAATTCATATTATTTCTGTTATTAGTAACTGTAAAATTGATAGATGATTGGAATTGATAAAATTAAAAAATTCAACTAAAATATCTGTGGGGTGGGCTAAAAAACTTCTGGGGTGATACTAGACCACCCCAGCCACCCCCTTCCTACGCTTATGTAGGAGAGACGATAAAATGCCCCCCTGAGGTATACCACGATTTACCTTGTCTCTAATTTTTACGTCATATGACCCACAAATAATCCACCTATTCCTTAGCATATTGTTGATCCAGTTTTTCAGCGCCCGGTCAACCTGAAACTCGTCTAAGGACTGGATAAGTGTATCGGTCTGTACATTGTTAAATGCGCCCTCAATGTCTATGCAAACAGCAAGTGTATACATTTCTTTACTGAAGGACTCTTCTATGTGGTGCACTACCTCATGCAGAGCTGTTTCCACTGATCTTCCTTTGACATAGGCGTGTTGTTTGAATTTTAGCCTGTCATCCGCTATTTTACCTTTGACCATGTTATCAACTATTCGCTCCATTGTTTTTAACAGGAAAGAAGTAAGGCTAATGGGTCGATAAGCCTTTGGGGTCGTATAACTCGCCTTGCCAGGTTTTGGTATGAAGACCACCCTTGATTCTTGCCAGTTTTCTGGGGTATACGAATGGGTTAGGCATGCAGTGAACACTCCAGCCAGATGAGTCGATACCAGATCCACCTCATTCTGCAGAAGTGCTGGAAATATTCCATCCGGTCCCGCAGCCTTAAAGGGAGAGAAACTTTGTATCGCTTCTTTAACCATACCATCTGTTATATCCGTAATAGGTACTTGATGCAATACATTTTCATTCTGTAACTGTTCCTCTGTTGGTCCAGCATTACCAGTCGGAAAATGAGTTTTCATCAAGAGCCTTACGGTATCCTCTATAGTTTCCATCCTTTTACCCGTTTCATCCACCAGTGTTTCGGTTTGGACACGAGTTTTTGAGAGGAACTTTTTCATTTTAGATATGCTGTTAACGCTGTCTACCTGTTCACAGAAAAGCCTCCAGGAGTTACGTTTCGCCGATCTAACGATTTTATTGTATTCTTTGAGTCTTCTGTGGTAGTCGTCCCAATATACTGATTGTTTTATACGTCGAGCTCTGTTGTAAAGTCTGCGGACATCTTTGCCAATCGAGCGAATTTGTCCTGTTATCCAGGGTTTCTCAAAGGCAGATTTCCTTTCTCGAAGTGGGCAACTATCTTCGAATGATTTTACAAGAGCCTCGGTAATCTTCTTAACATTGATATCAATGTCTTCTGCACATAGATAATCGCGTGTAGGCTGCCCCAATCGATTTCTAAGTGGATTTCCGAATGAGTTGCAGTGTTTCCTATGTTAATAGTTATGAGGTCATTTGTATTCAAAAATTCAATAAGGGCGTGTCCCCTTTTATTGGTGTTAATACTACCCCAAGCGATATGATGGGAGTTGGCGTCACATCCAGCTAATAACTCATTACTTGTGTGTTTGGATTCCCTCACCAGACGTTGTAATTCCGACAAGGTGGCAATGTCGGCGCATCGAATGGCAGATATATTGACGCCAGGTACATATTTCCATTACCTTGCCTCAGCACCGTTGCGTCCGATGTTGACAATTCTGGAGAGAAAATAAAACTTAAGTTTTTATGGCACAGAATACAAGTCCTTGGACGAGTACCTGTGTTAGCGTAGAAAAGGTTATAGTTCACATGGTTTAATCCAGTAACCTTGTTGCTAGTTGTCCATGGTTCCTGGATCAATGCAATATGAACCCTGCCTTTATTTATGATGTCCATAAGAGCGTTGGATGCTGTCTCGCTCCGGTGGAGGTTTATCTGGATGACCTCAATCATTGTCCTTCAAGTAAATGTTTCTTGTGGGAGTCTATCCTATCTGGTGACACCCCCTCATTATTTGGTAGTGGGTCATTCTCCTCCTTTCGTTCACTACCTATTACACCATCTTCCAGTCTACAATTTTGGGAGGCGGTGTTATTTTTTGTCGCTCCCTCATTGTTTTGAATCGTTTTGTGGCTCTTTTTATTTTGATCACCACCTTTGCTGGGAACTTCCTGCAAAAGTGGCGGTACTATTGGTGAACTGGTGGTGATATTGACTACTTCCACATCAGTTTTTGGCAGTGTCTCACTTGTCTGCATCCGTCCAATACCAGTGTTTGCCTCTTCAGACAGTATATTTGGACTCGATTCATCTGTCCTGCCAATCGGGACTTTTCCAATTTTGAAAAAGACTGTCCAGATCAAGAAGTACGCCATGCCCTTTGCCATGACAAGATTGTTCTTGTTTTCTGGGTATATGCCCAACACGAGGAGAGTACCCTCGGTATCATCCTTCCTATAGAAGACTACCCACTTTCTCACGGAAAGTATTGAATTCTGTTTGCCAATGATGTCGAATATGTACTCTGATGAGAACTTACTGGGACATCCCTTAACATATAGGGTCGTTTTTATGAGTTCAGGAATGTCGCTTTTCCTTACCAATTTTAGCTTTGCGCCGTCCCAAGGTGAGGGGAAGCTATCCACAAGTTTTCGGAGGACACCAGCGCAGCGTTGTGATACTTAGCATCAAAACACCCCTCTCAAACTTGCAACTCATTACTTCGATTGGTGGTTCATCCTTAGATTCGAGGACGTATTCCGCTACCCTCGTATAGACCAAATCTTCGAAGTTACTCTTTTGGTCTTCGGGGATTCTGCCAGATGCACTACTGCTATCAATTATGGCGTAGCATAGATCGTCTCGAAAATGTTGTTTAGCTATATTAGAATAAGACCCTTCTTTATGGCCAATTGATTTTTCCGTGTCTGTAGAGTCTTTTTGGTTAAAACCTCATCCTTAACGGATGATTTGGTTGACTTGACCTGCGTTACTGGGTCAACTTTACCGCCCACAATCGAAGGACCCAGACTAGAGACCTCCTTTTGTGTGGTTACGTTAGGCTTATCCGAATTACTGGAAGACGGCGAGCCCTTTTTCTTCTTAGTCACTTTCACAGCGCTATGTTCTTCGGGAGACCTGACTCTTTTAGCGGCCTCCATGTCTGTATTGGAGGTAGAATTGTCAGGTTCATCCCGTAATAGGTTCTGTCGGTTCAACTTATTCAGTTTCCTTCTTTGTGCCCCTGGCAGTCTCTTTGAGTTAGCAACAATAGTGATATTGTTTTCATTTGATGATTCAGAGTCAGAGTCCCCAGGCTGGGGTTGCTTAAAGCCCCGGCTGGGTTCTGCTTCATCTGTCTTATCATTTGTTTTGCCTGCGGCTGGATGTGCTCTTGTTTCATTTTCGACTACGGGATCCAAGGCACCAAAGCTCGTAGAAGTTGCTTGCTCACGATTGTTCGATAACGACGACACATGACTCGTGAGTGAATCAACGCTTGTCGCCGGCACTGGGTTTCCCCCCCTCCCTGCGTCGTAATCTCCTTCGTCTTTTTTGGTTTAATCATAAATTGGTTGGGGGAGACACCCCCATAGCCAGTATTAGCCCGTAATAGGTACGTCGGTATAGGCCTTCCAGACTGAGCTCAGAAATTTCTGTCCAGAGACCGATGAATCCAATTCAACCTACGCTTTATAAACAACAAACCTCCTGGTTGTGTAGTAGGTAGGTGAATAGGTATTGCGTAATAGGTTAAAAACTATCCGCTCTGCGATAACACGTCGGTTCGCTACGACAGGCGGCGACTGACTGTTTACTTCTGGTACAAAATGGTCCATTTTAGTGGGAGGTACCAAAAGCGGCGTGCCAATAGCGCCCAGATTTCTCTGGTCTCTAGGTACTCTAAAAGCATTACACTGTAGAAAATTTCAAGTATTTATAAGCTTGATATTTGTGTTGGAGGTAGCAAAAGGAGCGTGCCAACAAGGGTCATTTTTCTCCGGACTCAAGGTACTATTAAAGCATTACAGTGAACAAAATTTATAGCATTTGTATGTACTGGTATTAAAGTTTTAAGCAGTTCACTTTTAATGGAAATATTCCATTTGTATGAAGGTACCAAAAGGGGTGTTGCAAATTCGCCCATTTTTCTTGAGGTGTTAGCAACTAAAAAACTAATACTAAGTGTGAAATTTCAGAACATTCGAGTTAGTTGTATAGAAGGTATTAAAGAATCACTATTTCACTAAAAGTTAACCCTTTGTGGGGGAGGTACTAGAAGAAGTAGACCAGTATGGCCCATCTTCGAACTTAGCCGAAGATAGAGAAAAATATTACCGCATACCAAATTTGAAGTCAATCGGTTACTCCTTTCGAGAGTTATCGTGCGCAGACAGACACACAGATAGACAGACGGACGGACATTGCTCAAATGACTTAAAATGGCCCTAAACGGATTTCCGCCGTATATACTTAGGGTCTTAGGTCATTCCTTTGATGTGTTACATTTTTGGCTTGTAGCAAATGATATATACTTACTCTCCTCTCTAAGGTTCGATTGAACGGTGTATGAGTGTGATAGAACGTGGCATAGGTTCGATCGAACGTAGTTGAAAACGGTGTGCGAAAGAACGGTGGATGGGTTCAATCGACCCAGCCACTAGTGTCCTTGCTAGTGTACTTACGCTTGGTCGCTTGTTTCACATATCCTTGACGTGTCCTTGCTAGCGTACTTACTCAGGTCGATAGTTTCGCGTATCATTGACGTGTCCTTGCTAGTGTACTTACGCAGGTCGCTAGTCTCGCGTATCCTTGACGTGTCCTCGCTGGCGTACTTACACAGGTCGCTAGTTTCGCGAATCCTTGCTAGAGTACTTACGCTGGACGCTGGTTTCGCGTGTCCTTGTTCTTGTATCCATGACGTGTCCTTGCTAGCGTACTTACGCAGTTTGCTAGTCTCGCGTATCCTTAACGTGTCCTCGCTAGCGTACATACGCAGGTCGCTAGATTCGCCTATCCTTGACGTGTTCTTGCTAGCGTACATACGCAGGTCGCTCGATTCGCCTATCCTTGACGTGTCCTTGCTAGCGTACTTACGCAAGTCGCTAGTTTCGCGTGTCCTGGCTAGCGTACTTACTCAGGATGCTGGTTTCGCGTGTCCTTGCCAGCGTACTCACACAGGTCGTCACCTTTACGTATCCTTGACGTGTCCTTGCTTGCTCAACCTGTCCACAACACATATCGATGGCTTATATCCATATGTGGCTACATAAATTAAAAACCCCAATTTTTCAGGAGAGCAAAAAAACTGTTTTATTGTCACACTATTTGAGCTTCAGCGAATTTTTGCTACTATGTGCTACAAACAAAAAAATTGAATATAATCCATTATACGCGAAGAAATATAGTGTTTTCTACGTTTTCTACGTTATACACTTCACATTATTTTATAAATATTGCATTTCGCGATTTTCTGCAATGTTTTTGCAAATTTTTTAATGTAGTTTGAACATAGCGTTTTCTGCGATATCCATATCAAGGTAAATAGTTTAGACGTTTTGTAGATACCACACATAACTAGTTTTTCTCATACGTGCATTACAAAATGGATCCAATGTTATGTTTTGAAAAAAACTCGCAATTCATAATAAAATAAATACTCTAAGTATTTTTCGTATTAAATATTTTGAAAATTAATTAATTTTTTCGATTTATAGGGCATTTCTGGTAATTTATATATTTCAGGATTCTGCAGTCAAAAGCATAAATTTTCGCAAAAAGGTTTATGAGTGTTACACGGGCTACCAAAATACATCAAATTTGAAATTTTCTTCCGCGGTTTTCTCTCATTGTATGTATTGTGCAAAAATTTTGAATACCGAATTGTAACAACACAAAAATTTTGTTTGTATCCTAGACCTAAAAATTATTTTTTTTGTATAAATTGTGGCATACTGTTACATAAAATCAAAACCAAAAACTTTTTTATAGATAAATTTTTTTTTTAAAAATTTTTTATTAAAAATGCTATTATCGTCGAAGGTACCCTTAGTATTTGCACTATAATTTTTGGAGTATATAAGGTCAATTATACGTTAAATTGAAGCTATTAATGTGGGCTACCAATCATTAAACAAATTCGAAAAAGTTGATTTAAAAAAAAAAAACAGTAAGGAAAGGCAGAAAGTCGGACGGGGCCGACTATATAATACCCTACACCTCCCTAACAATGCGGGTCATTGCCATAATAATTTGGAATAATTGGTAAATGGGTAGAAACATATTATCTAATTCTGAAACGATAATCGCTAAATTAAGCAATATTCGTTCCTAAATTGAGAAACATCTTTCTGGAAAATTTTAATGATCGGAAGTAAAATACAACTTCTATAGCGGTTTGATACCAAATCAGGAGGAACAATCAATATAAATCTGAACCGATCTTCCCTGAATACTCATTCATGTAAAAAGACCTCCCTCTGTCGAATTTCGTACTGATCACATATAAAATACAATCTCTACAGCGCCTACATGTCAAATCGGGGGTAACGTATATATGGCGGCCATATCTAAATCTGAACCGATTTCTTCCAAATTTCACAGTGTTCATTCATATAATAAGAAACCTCTTTCTGCCGAATTTCATACTGATCGGATATAAAATAACATTTTTACAGCGCTTACAAATCAAATCGGGGGTAACGTATATATGGGGGCTATATCTAAATCTGAACCGATTTTCTCCGAATTAAGCAGTATTCCTTCATGTAATAAGAAACCTCTTTCTGCCAAATTTTGCACTGATCGGATATAAAATACAGTTTTTACAGCGCTTACATGTCAAATCGGGGGTAACATATATATGGGGGCTATATCTGAATCTGAACCGATTTTCTCCGAATTTAGCAGTATTCCTTCATGTAATAAGAAACCTCTCTTTGCCGAATTTCGCACTGATCGGATATAAAATAAAATTTTTACAGCGCTTATATGTTAAAGCGGGGGTAATGTATATATGGGGGATATATCTAAATCTGAACCGATTTCTTCCAAATTTAAAACCTTTTCCTGCCGAATTTCATACTGATCGGATATAAAATAATGTTTTTACAGCGCTTACATGTCAAATCGGGGTAACATATATATGGGGGCTATATCTAAATCTGAACCGATTTTAACCAAATTCAATAGGGATCGTCCTTGGGCCAAAAAAAAGATATGTGTAAAGTTTCGTCGAGATCGGACCATAATTGCGACCTGTACTTTGATTACAAGAATACATGCACAGACGGACAGACAGACAGACAGACGGACATAGCTAAATCGACTCAGAAAGTGATTCTAAGTCGATCGGTATAATAAACGATGGGTCTATTTCTTCTCCTTTTGGGTGTTACAAACAAATGCACAAAGTTATAATACCCTGTACCACAGTGTGGTGTAGGGTATAATAAAAAATCCTGGGGCGAAAACAACATAAAAAAATTCGAAAAAATAATGACTATTTGAAAAAAATATATGGATAAATGTAGAAATTATAGCCTTTTTGGTAGAGGTAAGAGAATTTCAAAAATTTTTTTTTTAAATTTCAGTTTGAATAGCGATTTTATTTGTTTCTTTTATTTATATTATGTACATTTTTTAGTTTATTTACATGTACAAGTTTCATTAGAAGTAATTGTGAGTTCTTTGTTGACGTTTGTAGATTTCGGAATCGGTTTCTCTAATGAGGAACCAAATATAATCTCCCATCATTCTTTCATCCCAGTGCCCTTGGTAACGCCGCTCGATGGACTTCAATTCTTGGTGAAACCTTTCGACATGTTCGTCACTTACGTCGCCAAGATTCTCGGGGAAAAAGTTTAACTGAGAATGCAAGAAATTAATTTTGAGGGACATATTTACCCCTGTTAGAATACATAAAGCGAAAACTAAGTTAGAAAAATACATACATATGTGTTATATACATAAATATAGAAAAATATATCTCTAACCATTGTTTCATATTGGGGGCTTTTATTGGATCCAAAAACTAAAATAATTTGAAACTACAAGCTTAAACGACCTCCATGCTGCAATTTCATCCGACGTCAAATATGATTCGAAATTCACATCTTTCATCAGTTTCCTTATTTTAGGCCCACCAAAAACTCCTTCTTCGTTTTTTTTAAAAGAAAGACTTTTAAATATGAGAGTGAATTGCCATCTTTCTTTAAGGCTTTTACAAAATTTTTAAAGAGCCCCAGCTTAACACGCAGTGGTGGCAAAATATCGGCTATCCCAGAGGCATAACATACCAACTACTTTTAAATCGCAACAAATTTTACAGTTGGTCATATATTATATATTTTATCAATTTAGCTATTGCTTCGTATGATTCCTTAGTGTTGACAGCATGAGCAATGGGAATCGACGGTTTCTGATTTCCGTTGTGTAAAAGTACTGCTTTTCTTTACTGCTGTCAACAAGTAACCGCCATTCCTTTGAATTGTATGTTTGATTAAGTTACTCGAACAATCCGGGAATGTCCTTGCTAAAGCATCTGTTATCCACAGTTGTATAAAATTGTTTGTAAGGTATATCACGGACCCTATAATATGATATGTTAACATCTGGGGCCAAAATATTGTACTGTTTGATCCCAGATGCAAGTAGTTCTGCCTTATCTTTGGTCAGTTCCAAATCTCTCACTATATCAATGAGTTGAAACTGAGTTAAAAGCGATGACTTCTGACTCAAACTTGATTCGCTCAGAGTTGAGTACTCAGTTGAACTTGATGATGTTTCCGTTATTAGGCTGTTAGCTATACTTGGACACTTCCTACTCCAATCTATTAACTTAGACAAAAATAGCAGTCCGTATCGTGAATGAAAGGTTGTCTCCAAATCATTGGCATTCCAAATTGCACGTGAAGTCTAAATTAAAACGTTTTATTCCACAAAACGGTGTAATACATTAATTGTAAAGTACTTACCGCATGCTTCCACTACTCCATCGAGTAAGATTTACATGGCACGAATTACACAAAATATTAGGTGTCCACGGTTCGTTCATATTTTTAACTCGTATACCAAAATATTACAAATATATTTCTTCTATTATTTTACTAAACGCACGTCGATTTTTTTAATGACATATTTTCCGCAGATGTAGCAGAAATTGTCGGGATCATTTACACATTGAAAAGTTCTTTGCCTTTTACTCATACTTCGAAATATAACTTTGTAATATTTTTCAGAAAATCGACTTATCTCTTTAAGGCGCTGAATTAGACTAATTTATTAATAAGAAATTTCATTCATAAATTTCCTTTTAACAAGTAAGAAAGTTTCAGTCGGGTAAACCGACTAAGGTATACCCTCACTTTGTGAGTAATGTAATATTGAATATTACACGAATTATTCTGTCAATTTGTGTCACTTTGTGAGTAATGTAATATAGAATATTACACGAATTATTCTGTCAATTTGTGTGGGAGCTACCAGAAGGGGTTTAACAAATACACCTATTTTTCGCTGAACAGTAGATACTTTAAATTCATTGCACTGCGCCGAATTATAAGCGTTTATGTGCACTGGTATAAAAGTTATGAGATATTAAATTGTGGTATGATTTGGCCATTTTGTGTGGGAGGTAAAAAAAGGGGCGTGGCGATAACGCCCATTTTTCACAGGACTATAGGCACTATAAAAACATTACACTGTACCAAATTTCAAGTATTATTATACACTTGTATTAATATTATAAGCTGTTAACTTTTGGTGCAAAATGGTACCTTTGTATTTGAGGTACCAAAAGGGGCGTGGCAACAACGCCCATTTTTCTCTGGACTGTAGGCAATATAAAAGCATAACACTGTGCAAAATTTCAAGTATTTTTATACACCGTTATTAATGTTATAAGCTGTTAATTTTTGGTGCAAAACGGTGCATTTGTGTGGGAGGTACCTAAAGGGACGTGGCAACTTCGCCCATTTTTCTCGAGTTGATAGCGACTAATAAACTAATACTATGTGTGGATTTTCAGAAGATTAGAATAAGTAGTATAGTAGTTATTAAAGAATCAATATTTCACAACATTGTAACCCTTTGTGGGGGAGGTACTAGAAGGAATGGACCAACATGGCCCATCTTCGAACTTAGCCGGATATAGAAAAAAATATTACCACGTACAAAATTTGAAGTCAATCGGTTACTCCTTTCGAGAGTTATCGTGCGCACCAGCCAGCAGACAGACAGACACACAGACAGACAGACAGACAGACAGACAGACAGACAGACAGACAGACAGATAGACAGACAGACAGACAGACAGACAGACAGATAGACAGACAGACAGACAGACAGACAGACAGATAGACAGACAGATAGACAGACAGACAGACGGACGGACATTGCTCATTCGTCTTAAAATGACCCAAAACGAATATCCGCCGAACATACTTAGGGTCTTAAATCACTCCTTCGATGTGTTACACTTTTTTCCGTAGCAAATGATATATACCCTCGTCACACTAAAGTGAGGGTATAAAAAATGTGATAAAATATTTTTTTTTGTTGCATAGTGTAATCAGCGGGTCAAAATCTACAGGAAAAGTTCATGCTACATCGAACAATTATTGAATTTGGCGGCTTTAAAATTGTTCGCAATTTGGATATATGCTGATATAGCCTGATTATAACCTCACTTTAGTGTGACGAGGGTATATATCATTTGCTACGGAAAAAAGTGTAACACATCGAAGGAGTGATCTAAGACCCTAAGTATGTTCGGAGGAAATCCGTTTTGGGTCATTTTAAGTCGAATGAGCAATGTCCGTCCGTCTGTCTGTCTGTCTGTCTGTCTGTGTGTCTGCTGGCTGGTGCGCACGATAACTCTCGAAAGGAGTAACCGATTGACTTCAAATTTGGTATGTGGTAATATTTTGATCTATCTCCGTATGAGTTCGAAGATGGGCCATATTGGTCCACTCCTTCTGGTACCTCCCACACAAAGGGTTAAAATTTAGTGAAATATTGATTCTTTATTAACTTCTATACTACTTATTCGAATCTTTTGAAATTCTGCGCATAATATTAGTATATTAGTCGCTATTAACTCGAGAAAAATGGGTGAAGTTGGCATGTCCCTTTTGGTACCTCCCACACAAATGGACCATTTTGCATCAAAATTTAACTGCTTATAACTTTAATACAAGTGCATAAAAATGCTTGAAATTTTCTACAGTATAATGTTTTTGTAGCGCCTATAGTCCGGTAAAAAATGGGCATTATTGTACAGCCCCTTTTGGTACCTCCCACACAAATGGACCGTTTCGTACCAAAAGTAAACGGCTTGTAACTTTAATACCAGTGCATACAAATACTTGAAATTTTGCACAGTGTAATGCTGTTATAGTGCCGATAGTCCTGTAAAAAGTGGGCGTTATCACCCCGCCCCTTTTTGTACCTCCCACACAAAATGACCAAATCATACCAAAATTACTTAGCTCGTAACTTTAATGTACCAGTGCACATAAACGCTTATAGTTCAGCACAATGCAATGTATTTAAGAATGTACTGTTTACCGAAAAATATGTGTATTTGGAAAACCCCTTCTGGTACCTCCCACACAAATTGACAGATTTATTGGTGTAATGTTATATATTACATTACTCACAAAGTGAGGGTATACCTTAGTCGGTTTACCCGACTGAAACTTTCTTAGTTGTTTTTCTTCGTAAAAATACATAAAAAAACATAGCAAAAAAGAAAGGCGTTAAAAAGGCGAATTAGGAATTTGGATTTAAAATGTACACCGTGGGTCGATCATTTGAAGCAGAAGCATTGGCATCATAATCTCATTTTCAAAATTTAGGATATAGGCCAGCGATATCCTTTTTCCCAATCGAGAGCCTAGGCACCAGGGTTCGTCTACCAGCCCAAATAGTCAACCACCTCCGTCAACACCAATAGTGGAGCTGATACTGGCTACCCAGAGTACTTAGCCAGGTCTGCGTAACGACGAGTCCAGTCCTGTCAGAATCAGTGAGTACTTCTCCAGGATCTTGTGGTTCTATGCGATACAAATCGGTATATATTCTGCTCTGATATTAAGAAAATACTGGGTGGGGAAAAATGATAAATTCATCTTTTAAATATAGAGAACCGTATGCGATAACTCGTAGATGTGAAAAGCTTTTGCGGACAATGCGAGGTAGAATGCAGAAACAGACGATAAAAAACACAAAAGTTACTGGTATTTAAGTTTTGTCACAATCTCTTGTTTTGTAAAGAAATTGCGGAATTATTTCCCTTTTTATACCCTCCACCATAGGATAGGGGGTATATTCATATTGTCACTCCGTCTGTAACACCTCCGTTTGATCTGAGACCCCATAAAGTATATATATTCTTAATCGTCGTAAAATTCTAAGACGATTTAGCCATGTCCGACTGTCCGTCCGTCTGTTGTAATCACGCTACAGTCCCTAATAATAGAGCTAGGTTTATCAAATTTGGTATAAATATTTCTTATAGTTGCAGATTGTTTGGGATTGGGTCATATCGGCCAACGTTTTGATATAGCTCCCCTATAGAGGTCGCTCCCAAATATACATACTTAAGCCATAAACACCACATTTTCGAAGCGTTTTAACTGAATCTTTGCAGTATGTATTTAATGAAGACAAGAATTCATCGCATTAAACATAATTTAAATTAGTTTATATTATATAGTTTATAGTTTATTATACCGATCGACTTGAAATCACTTCCTGAGTCGATTTAACCATGTCCGTCCGTCCGTCTGTAGATATATCGTTGCAATCAAAGTGCAGGTCGTGTTTATTGTCCGATTGTGATGAAATTTAGCGCAGTGCTCTTTTTCGGCCCTAGAACGATCCCTATTGAAATCAGTCAAAATAGGTTAAGATTTAGATATAGCCTCTATATTTATGTTACACCCGATTTGACATGTAAGCGCTGTAGAAACTGTACTTTGTATCAGATCATTACGAAATTTGGCAGAGAGAGTTCTCTTATTACATGAATGAACTCTGCCAAATTCTAATCGCAATTAGGGTAGGGTATTATTTAGTCCGCCCGCCCGACGTTCTGCCTTTCCTTACTGGTTTTTTTTTTTAATAATTTGTTTAAACAAAAAGGATCGTTTCATGATTTGCTCCATATCCAAAGATTTTTCCAGTAATAGAATTGAATGCTATCCATGGTGGAGGCTACATAAGATTCGGCATGGCCGAACTTAACGCTTTCACTTTTTTCCACTGGGGGTTGACGGCCGGTTTACCCAACTAAACTTACTAGTTTTTGATTTTGCTTCTTTAGATATTTTGTTAATAATGAAAAAACTTGAACTTTTGAATTTATTTATTTAGGTTCTTTTCGATAACCCAATGACAGTTGAAACAAAGTATACACAAGGAGGACATCAGAAAGAAGTGGAAAAATAGCAACAACAAATCACAGACATTCTCCAATAAAAAGAGAAAAAAATTAAAATGGAAAATGGGCTCATGTTGGCCATATTAATGCTTTTCATTGTTCAAATTTATTGAAAATTTCACCACATGGCCATTTATTTCATTTATGTAGATTCAATGCCGACATACACTTATGCATACATACAGCCATTTCCATCAGTCTCATGAATATATGTATGTAAGTGTGTTTTTGTGTGTGTGACACATCACTACATATTGGTGCATAAATTCTATTTGTGGCATTGTTGACTGACTGTCAGTACTTAAATTAACACTAAACAAAATGTGCCAATATAATCGAGGCTGAATTTTGATAAGTGTGTATTTCACAGGAATTGAAAAAGATTGAAGCTATACTTCATGGAATGCGATTTTTTGCCAAAAGATACGCTTAATTTAAGAACGATGACAATGCAAAATAGTCTTAGAATTCTGACAGTACCATCTGATAAGTTAAATAATTACTAAACATAAACTATGCTTGGAAAAAAATATATTCATATCCAACATTTGAAATTTGAGTTATCAAGTGCAACAGCCAGGCCAAAAGAGGTTTCCGTCAAACGTACTCTGGACCTTATTTTCTCAATGTGTTTTTTAAAATCATTTATTCCATTAAACATAGAAGCAGTGATCTAAGACAAATACTTGAAATTGTGTGCAGTGTAATTCTTTCACATTTCATACACCACATTTCGCTCTTCTGTTGTCAATAGTTTACTCTAGTTCAACCTCGCTCATTGATATTGAATATCCTAACTTAAAATGCATACTTAGCATCACCAAATTCATTCTTCCATGGTCAATTATTTTGAAGAAATCGATATTTGAGTTAAAGTTAAAAATTCTCTTCGAAGCTTCGTCGGTTCTGACTTCCTTAACTTTTAAAGGGTTTCCAAGATATTAACTCTTTAAATATTTGTAAGCCTTATTTGTACACGCCCATTAAATCTGATCCAGCCCATTTTCACTAAAGTTCATTCGTGTGTCTAGCTTCCCCTGCGTGCTGCTGGGTATATTACACAGTATAACTCATGATTGATAATACTTAATATCTCTTTTGTGTCTGATGCAAAGTTGTAGATATTGAATAGGAGAAAAAAATGCGGAACAAGCCTAACCGAAAAATGCATCCAGTGCCTTAAAAATCGCAAAAATGCCCATTTCCCCCATTTTCACCTTTTTTGCTCAATTTCGATGCTTAGTTTTAGGTAATTCACGTCCATTTTATCTCCGCCCACTATTTCGTTATTTTACAAACCATCTGCCAGATTTTATAAAAATAGAAACATTTCTAATATCAATCCGATGGTTTTTGCGAAATTGTCAACGTTTTTATACTCCTATATATAGATAAATGTTGGAGATACATCTAAGGATCAACACATGCATTTTCATCATATGTATGTATATTTCTTTATTGTTAAACCGATTTATTATGCATGTCCATTTGTTCTCTTCTAAATGTACTTCGATGCTTAGTTTTAGGTAATTCACGTCCATTTTATCTCCGCCCACTATTTCGTTATTTTACAAACCATCTGCCAGATTTTATAAAAATAGAAACATTTCTAATATCAATCCGATGGTTTTTGCGAAATTGTCAACGTTTTTATACTCCTATATATAGATAAATGTTGGAGATACATCTAAGGATCAACACATGCATTTTCATCATATGTATGTATATTTCTTTATTGTTAAACCGATTTATTATGCATGTCCATTTGTTCTCTTCTAAATGTATGGCATGAAATGACAAGACTAGATGTGACTGCAGACAATGCAGTCAGCAAACTATACATACGCACACAAGCACCCACACACACACACACACACACACATAAATACGGACTTAACTTCCTGGCCGAGGACATTAAACATTTCAGACAACAAATTTTTACTCCCTGCCATGGCAAACAGGAAAATCTCATTAAAAACTGATATCTTCAGTGGAAATCATGTTTTCTGTTTATGGGAAAATTTTTATTGTAAACACTAAAACTGCATACGAATGCTTCACGTAAACGAATGAAGGATAGAATAACGCCCCCACACATCCACATCCGTGTCCGTATCCCTTCCCCCATTCGGCGAATTCATTCATACCACCAACTCCTTTAGATAGATGAGACTGTTTTCACCGTTCATTCATTCGTACGGTGTATCCTGGGTACGGGAATAATGTCATAAACATGTTCACGTAGAAATTTAAGAAATGCAACACGTAACATTACTACCAATCCATGTACGAGTACGTCTCGTCCCGTCCTTTCGTATTCGTATATATGCGTTTGCGTTCGCAACCTTTTTTCTTGTTTTTTGCAGATTTAAGTTTCATGTGACAACCTGCAAAGAGTACTTCGTTCTTAGGGGTATATTAAATTGGGACGAAATCGAAATGGATTTGCAAAATGTTGGGGAGTATATTGAAAACTTTTACTAATAGGTCAAAAATGTATTAATCGATTCTTCTCCCAAAATAACATCATTTATTGATAAAATTGGGGAGTGGAGACTTTTACAGATGTGTACTTCGGTACGGAAAGCTTTCTCATTGCTATTCACTTGGGAATAGCCAAGGGTGATTCATTAGCTGAATTTCCCAAGCAGCTCACTACTTCCGGTCTCAGACCAATTATTCCCTGGAAATATTATATTAACATCCCTTTGATTAATAGCTAAATTGAGAAGGCGATAGTATTCCCCTGCCTAGAGGGTAAGATGGCAAACCCATCACTAGGATCGAATGCTGTGGTCTAATCAGCCACACATCTTAAATCTACCAGATTACAGAGACGTTAACAAATTAAAATATGTACCAACAATTCCCCTATGATGACGACATTTGGCTTTAAACAACGGTTTATGATTGGAAATTGGAATGTAAGAACTCTCTCAGAAACATCGAGACTCGAGCAAGTTCGCAAAGAAATGACCTCATATAAATCAGACATCTTAGGCTTATGCGAAGTCAGATGGCTCAACAGCGGGATGGAGAATATGACATCTGGTTACTCGTTTATATTTTCCAGTTATGCTATACACCGAGTAAACGGAGTGGGAATATTGCTATATCCTATGGCAAGAAAAGCACTGTTGGAGTACAACCCCATCTCAGATCGTATAATGACAGCGAGATTCAGCTGCAGATTCCGGAAAATAACCATCATTCAATGTTATGCCCCAACTGAGGTCAATGATGATAAATGTAAGGATGATTTTTATAGTCACCTAGAATTCCTATGTAATTCTTCCTGGCTGGTGATATAAAAATATTGTTAGGCGATTTCAATGCCAAAGTTGGCCGTGACAACTCAAATCTACAAGCAGTAATGGGAGAAAATGAACTTGGCAACACACGCAATAATAACGGCGATAGGTTTGTTAATTTCTGTACAACACGCTGAAAAAATTGGCTTCTGTAGTATATTGTCCCAAACATATTCAGCTTGAAACATACATATGTTTAGGCTACACTCTAAACATATAGTATTTGGTACATACAAAAATTATATATTTGGGAAGATGTCCTTCTAAACAAATCTTTGTTTGCATCCCAATAGGTTATTATTTGGGACTATTATTTCCGAAACAAATATTTATTTGCATTTAAGCATTTGAAAAATACATAAATTGTATTAAATTTTTCAGTAATTCAAAGTTAATTTTTTAGAAATGTGAAATGTTCGTAAAATAATAATAATTGAAATCGTATAGTCTTGGATCAAAATAAATTACCTAAGGATTGACAACTAATGATGGCTTGGAATACTCAGAAAATTTGAATGATTAATTTAAAACGGAAGTTAATATGGTATCATAACTGGGAGGTACAATTCGAAAACAAGGAAAAATTAAAACTGAAATTCGAAAAAGTCAGTAAATGTTTTGAATTTTTTTTTAAATAAAATATATTTGGAGAAATTCCTAAACAATAATTTTATTGGTATTTAAACACATATTTTATTTGAGAAATTTAGTTTGCAAATAAATTTTGTTGTAATATATTAATATATGCGTTCCAAATATATTTTATTGATTTTCAAATACAATTTATTTGCTCAGAAATATATAATATTTCAAAATTTGTGTTCCAAATATATTTTCTTTCGATTCAAACATATCAAAAAAGGCGATTTTGCCCCGTGAAGGAACCGCCTATTTATAGGTGGTACTAGAAACGTACACAAGTATACATGGAACTCTCCTGATGGAAACTCACACTACCAAATTGACCATGTAATCGTGAGCAAACTTTTCTTAGGCTCCCTGCTGAATGTTAAAGCCAGGCGTGGTGCGGACATTGAGAGCGATCATAATCTTCTCGTCGCTACTTTTCGAATGGACCAGCAGCAGCATAGAGATGTATAACACTGATCGTCTGAAGGATCCTTCAGTATGTTATCAGGACGAGTATAACGAAACATGCACATGCACACCTATCCATTAATAATTATAACAACTGGTCAAACATTACAACAGTCTGCAACATCTCTGCAAAATCAACAATCGGCTTAAAGAAAAATAAAATAAAACCATGGATAACTCCCCAAACTTGGACGGAAATCCAAAATCGGAAGAATCTGCGTAACGATCTTATACGTACAAAGGGACCCACGCTGAATGTGCAAATAAAAAGCGAATACAAACGATCGTCCCGAAGGTTGCAGTATATAGTGCGTTCCGATAGAGAATAATATCCTAATGATATAGCGAGTCAGGCAGAATATGCTTCTAATACTAGGAACTTACGAGGCGCGTATTCAGCAATCAAACAGTTGAGTGGAAATAACATCAGGGGTACTGCTATTTTAAAAAGTGATGACGGATCAGACTTAACAACGACTGATAACCAACATGAAAGATGGCTGAAATTCTTCTCCTCGCAATCCACCACCGGAAATGATGAAGGAACCTTCTCCGGCAACACCGGGATGTACTAAAGGAGTGGGCCAGCACAGTCCATCTTTGGCCTTAGCCTGAAATAGGAAAACATATTGACACGTACCAAATTTGAAGTCAGACAGATGGATAGGCTGACGGACATTGCACAAATGATTTAAAATGGCCCAAAACGGGTTTCCGCCAAATATTCTTGGGGTCTCTTAAGTCAATCCATCGATTTGTTACACTTTTGGCCCGCAGCATCTGGTATATACTCTTGTTCACAATAGTGGGGGTGTAAAGAGCGGATTATGTTGAAATTCTCTTATTTCTACCAAAAGTGCTATAACACTTGCAACAAATGAACACTTTGTTTGTTTCTACTACAAAGGGTAGTATAACTCTGTTTGGCGAAATTGGTGACCAATGTCATTTTATGGGCCTTCAAAGTTTCTGAAAATCAGTGGGCCCCTCGAAAAAGGCGTCATCCGCTTTTGTCCAACAACTAATTCAGTCTTGGTGATACCGCTTAACTGTATTTGGCAATAACGTAGCTAAGAATATGCTGAACAAAGGTGATTAACATTTTATGCGAAAAAAAGTTTGATACCGGTACTTTTTTTAGGAAAAGTGAAGGAAAATATTCTTTTTTTGCGGTTTTTTCAGCATAACTTGTAGCCAACGTAAACCTGAACAGCTGTTGTGAACATATCAATACCATCTGAACGTGTCTAGGCACCCTAAAAGACCACGTCGTACTTCAAAAATTTTAGTACTATATATACTGAATACTGAAAGTATTATGTAAAAAAAAATATTTTTTGGTGTAGGGTATGTTCAGCAACTTTATAGAAAATATTAAGGCCAATATTTTTTTGGAACATATTAACCCTTTAGCTCCCTCACATAACTGTAATTTTTGGCCCTATTTCAACAAATCGTAAAAAACACCCCTTAAAATGTGAGGGGCGGGGATGAAATGTTCTACAAAAATATTGGCCATAAAATATTACTACACGGAGGAAAATCGTCATTTTTGATATGTTTGAAACGAAAGAAAATATACTTGGAAACGATTTTTTTAAATATTATATATTTGTTAACAAATAAATTTTATTTGAATATCAAGAAATTTTGTTTGGAACGCATATATTAATATATGAGAACATAATTTATTTGCAAACTGAATTTCACAAATAAAATATGTGTTTACACACAAACAAAGTTATTGTTTAAGAAGATTTCCAAATATGTTTTATTTAAAAAGATTTTTAAAACATTACTGACTTATTCGAATTTTAGTTAGCTTTTCCTAGTTTTCGTGTTAAACTTTATAGCTAAAAATGTCCTTATTTATATATATATTATATTCATCAATTTTTGTCAATCCATCAATGTCGTTTATATTTACGAAAGATTGTTCGATTTAAGTTTTGATTAAATTTTACAAACATATAAAATTTATAAAAAAATTGCTCTTTGAAAATCTGAAAAACAGAAAACTTGTCTTTAAGTTAAGGCATTTAATACATTACCAAAATAAATAATTACAAATGAATCCTTGTTTCGGAAATACTAGTTCCAAATAAAAAATATTTGAATGGGAGCATATTTTTGTTTAGAACAATATCCCCACAAACATATAATATTTGTGTGTGTAAAATATTATATATTTGGAGTGTACCCTAAACATATGTTTATTTCAAGCCGAATATGTTTGGGACAATATACTACAGAAGCGATTTTTTTCAGCGTGTATATATGTCAGAACACACCAAAGCTCAAAACTTAACACATGACTTAAAATATCCCCAAATGGATTTCCGCCAAATATTCTTGGAGCCTCTTAGCTCACTCCATATGTAACACTTTTGACCTGCAGCATCTGATTGCACCCTTGTTCACAATATTGGGGTTATAAAGGCCGGATTATGTTGAAATTTTCTTATGTCTACCAAGGTGCTATAATTTGCACATTTTTCCATCGATTTTCTTTGAATATGCATTGTTTTCTTCGTTATAATGTTAGCTTTAAAAAATGGCGATATTTTTTTATTTTTTATGGTTTTTTTCGTGACAACATAAAACTTTTTTTTGAAAAAAAATTAAACTTTTTCTAATTATTTTAACGGCAGTAACTAAACTGCTGTTTCCACGTGAAAATGTCGTTATCAAAATTTGTAGTCCTCATAAATTCAAAGCGTATCGATATTAGTTTTACCTCAGTAAAGCTAAAGTAAATTTGATATCGATCAAACAAACAATACGATAATTGTAGAAAAATATGGATTATGCAGTTTTACCAATACGGTAAAATTACATTCATACGCTACCTGTCCATTAGTCTGCATTGTGTTGCCAATGTGATTTATTTTAGGAATTTTAGTTTTAAATTCTACTTAAAAGAAACTCCCTTTGGGGTGTATTAATTTAGGTGAAAATCGAAACGGATTTGAAAAATTTTGGGGACAATTCTATTAATTTCATATCACGTTTGACCGACATCTCGGTAACTTAGTCATCCCTCAGATATATCTTGAACTAGACGAGCTTCGAGCTTCTTCGAAAATACTAAAAGTTTGCATTTGGCACAAGAAATCGATTTGTTTGATATTTTTTTATATCCTCACTTTAGTGAACATCATTTGTTAAGGACAAAAAGTTCTTTTTAGGACATTTTAGGTCATTCGAGTTATGTGCCTCTATCTGTCTGTAAGGCTAGTGCGCACGATGTCTGTAATGAAGATTATGATGTGGATCACATTAATATGTGCTGTAAAACAATATTGAACAAGCCGTGGTTTACGTTAGGAAGACAGCTGGAGTTACCAGCTCACATAGACCAATTGAGGTCCTTAGTATTACTATAGGCTTACATGCCACTCATCGAAACATGCCACTCATCGAAACATGCCACTCCGATAATACTAATATCGGAAATGGGAAGATCTGTTTGATTTCCAAAAAAAGCCGACCCCAGTATATCCAGATGCGAGACATAGGAGTCAGGGGTTTAAAGTGCGTACCCGCCGCAATGGCCTTACCGCACTGTGCTCTTAACACGGGGTGAACACAATTCGTCTACCAACGCCCCCACAAGTTCCAATGAGTACCAATGAGTACCTATTCGACTTCATGTTTTTGGCCTGTCATCCCCTTTGATTAAGGGCGGAGTCTACCTAAAACACCTTCCATTCTATGGGTCATGGCACCCGGTTGAGAATGCAACTCCACATCGAGCTTACGCTCTCTCCGCGAATTGGGTCTTAACCACAAGGGGCCACACCAACAGCCAGGCTGGAACCAAAGTTCCAGGGGCTCTTGGCTACCATGGTACCGGATTATAGTCTCTGGTCAGACTTTGTAGCCGAACCTACTACCAGTTGGTCCTGGTAGTGGTTTTGGTAGTAGTACTACCAGTTGGTCATCCTCACGGATGACTCATCAGTCACTATTGTGACGCCGCTCCAGACAATCACACACGAACATAAAACAACAATATACACGAACACCATCACGGGTGAACGACAACGAAAACAACCATACAAGAAGGTAACAATAACTACCATTCTCACCATAGCATTATCAGGAACATCGAGAACATCGGCAGGCATCAGCAACATCAGCATCTGGCCGCATATGGAGGAATCTGTGCCGCACTTCACGATCTGCAAACGGTAACAGCCGACTAGGCAGGCTATGCCGACAGTAGTGTAATCGGTCACCTCCACTAGACGTCTCTGACTCGTCTCCTATTAAACACAATACGAGCAAAAATGCCCATTGCCCTTAACATCCGATCGTCCTCTACAATCTTACTGAAATCCCACACTCTGGAAGTGGAAGATTCACATACTACCTATATCCCTAACATCATCGTAGTGCGAGCATTCCGCAAGTATATGCCGCCGGTCCTCAGGTCCCCTACCACAACCACAGTCCGGACTATCGGACAGACTTCTCGCATGCAAAAATTCATTGAGAGAGCCGAGACTCAGACCGAAGTCAAAGTCTGGTCGCTCCATAGCAAACGTCGCGCCACGTATAAAAACGTACGTCACCCGCCCCTTATAGCTTTCTGTCCATCTTGTTCACCACCTAGACACAAGGCACTCATCCAAGAGTTGCTTGTTCCTCCTAACATCCCCTTCTATCAACTGATCAGCAGAAAACCAATCAAAACTTGGAAGTGGCAGGCCCCTCTTTATCTGGAATGTGATACCGCTACGCATTACCTCCAGATGAAGTGGAGGTGCACCCAGCAACACTTACAATGCGTCTGTGGACACCGTACGACATACTGGCATTCAAGCCAACATTGCTACCCTCTGACACGATAAGACCTTTCGGCAGGCATGAGCAGTCACGACTGTCTCGCACCATGCAAATGAACCATATGTTACGCCTGTAACAAATAGTCCATGATATATGTGCTGTAAGCACCATCATGGGGCCTTCTGAGGCCCCAGTCTCCCTTAGCATACATTTGACTCTCCCCACAATCTCGGTCAACTAGGCTTGAACTACACTTAAATGAGTAAGGAAGATCATCCTCTCTCCCATGGTAATACCCAAATATTTCACTTCACTCCTATACCTGATGATATCACCGCCAGAACGAATGAGTGGAGGACGCCCCGCAAATAATTTGCCCTTGAGCAACATTGTGGAGGACTTCTCCACCGACACCTCGACGCCAACACGTGCACTCCACTCACCGACCGTATGCATGGCCTCCGCATCTTTTTTTCTCCAGCTCAGCACGAGATCAAGATGATGAGGTCATCGGCATAGGAACACAGCTTGTAAGAGGCGACAAGTGACTGTAACAAGGGATCCATCATGCGGTTCCACATAAATGGACCACAGATCGAACCCTGGGGACAGCCACGTGCCACATCATTCCAAACTGTGCCGTTGGCACCCACCATACAAACTTTTCTACCCTCAAAATAGCTTTGCCAAAGACTTAGAACACAGCATTCAATCTGGACTAACCCCTGGAGCACGCTGTCCCAAAGAAGATTGTCGAATGCACCTCGGAAGTAAACAAATATACCTAGTACGTACCTGGTTGTCGACTCTCTAAAGCTACGACTTACATCCCGGTAGACCGGTTAAACTAAAATCCAAACTGCAGTCGCTCAGAGAACTCTCATCGAAGTAAATCATGGATAATGAATAGTAGAAGTTATAGGCCATTTTGTAGAAGTAAGAGAATTTCAAAAAAATCCTGTTTTCATAACGCTACTAATGTGAACGAGGGTATATATAAGTTGCTGCGGACCAAACACATCGTGTAACACATCAAAGGATTGACCTCAGAAACACCACGACTATTTGGCGGAAATCCGTTTTGGGCCTTTTTATGCCATTTGAGCAATGTCCGTCCGCCTGTGCGTCTGACTGGTGCGCACGAACGCTTTCGAAAGAAGTAACCGACTGACTTCAAATTTGGTACGTATTAATATTTTTTCTATCTCAGGTTAAGATCAAAGATGGACTATGTTGGTTCACTCTCTCGAGTACCTCCACCACGAAGGCTCAAGATTTGGTGAAATATTTATTATCGCATAACTTCTATACCACTACCATAATCTCTCACAATTCCGCGAACAGTATTAGTTTCTTGGTCGCTATCATCTTGAGAAAAATGGGTGTTATTACCACTCCCGTTTTGGTAACTCCCATAAAAATGAAAAATTTTCCACAGTTAACGGTTTATAACTTCAATTCCTGAACATACAAACCCTTGACATTTTTTACAGTGTAATAGTTTTATAGTACCCATAGCTTAGGGTAGGTTGAAGAGGGGGTACGTCTAAACGTCTCATGTCCATGGACATACACTTAAGTCATTGGTTCGGCCTGTTGCACGCTCCTTATTTATGATGTTTTTATACCTCACGAGTAACAGTAAATCGGTACTAGACACGCATTTTCTCAGTATCTTCCAGTCATATCCTCTGAGATGAGTCGAGTCTGGCAATATGTCGGACGACCCCAAATATCGGGATCTTGCATTAATAAAGACTACTAAATTTGTATATGTGATAAGATTGCGATTTGTCTTCTGCGGGCTGTATTCTACACCAAATAGATGTACAATTTGGCAAAGGGAAGTCTTTTCAGCCTTTAATATGGACTACTAAATTTAGTGAAAATAGGTTAAGATTTGGAGCTAAGTACTTTATTAACTGAAACGAAACCAATTATCCGAAAATATTATCCCAATTGCGCATTGCTGGGGAGGTGTAGGCTGTTATATAGTCGGCGCGCCCGACTTTCCGTCTCTGCTGACTGATTTACTTTTCTACAAGCTTTTCATGAAATATATAGGGTTTTCCAATAAGGGTGATATGATTTCTTTGTTGTTTTTCAAATCGATACAATTAAGTTCTAAATAAAACGTCATTCAAATGGCCTCCACGACTTCTTCTGCAGGAACGAATTCGATGAACCCAATTTTCGAGCACTTTTTCCACTAAATCAAGTCGTATGTCATGAATGGCACGTTTAATATTGACGTGTAACGCTTGAAGAGAGTCTGGTTTATTTCGAAAGACCAATGACTTCAAATAACCTCACAAGAAATAGTCTAATGGTGTTAAATCACAACTTATTGGAGGCCATTCAATATCACAATTACTTGAAATGTTCGAATCTCCAAACTTTTCTCGCAACAATTAAATTGTTTCATTTGCTGTGTGACACGTATAGCCACAATTGGTCAATGACAAAAAGATAGCTCTTAACGAGAGCTAAAATATTGCTCATCGGTGTCAAGATCGAAGGTCGACTGGAAGGAGTTTTTTTTTGGATTTTTTTTAAAAAAAATGGACTTAGCACCATTTGCAAATGTGAACGGAAAGTTTATTTTTGTTCTAGCTCCTTAACGGTACGTCGAATCTGGAATCGGTCAATGGCAAAAAGATAGCTCTTAACGAGGGCTTAGATATTGCTCATGGGTATCAAGGTCGTAGGTCGACTGGAAAGGAAAAAAATGGACTTAGCGCACGAAAAGTTGCAATTGAAGAACGATTATTCTGATAATAAAACTGAATAATTTGTAAACGTTGTTCGTGCGTATATCTCTCCATTATGAAATTGTAAACACTATTCAATACAATGGAAAACAAATGACAGATCATGATATATTACAAATGGCCGAAACGTCACCTCAAAATCATATCATCCCTATTGGAAAACCCTATATTATACGGCAGTGTGCATAAATATTTTTATTCCTTTCGCTTCCAGTGCTATCCCATCTACTGTACACCTAAGTATGCAGTCACATGCTGTAAATGCAACTATTGCTATGGTGGATTCACTGGACAAGAGCGTTGTTGGACAACGCAACGCTAAATGAACACAAGAAGACTTGAAAGAATTGAAAACACTGACCATACAAACGACCGACGAAGCGACCAACCGACCAAAACAACCAGTTGAAACATTTATTCGTGATGTATGTTTAGAACCGGAAATAATACAAGTTGTGTAAGCCATATATCTGTAAGACATGACATCCAAGTCATGGCACTACACTCACGTATATGCACACATATACAGACACGCGCATAGAGATACGACAAATACATACACGTGCCCATCTAAATGTGTTTATGTATTTCGTTATGGTTCTAAGGATACTCAGGTAGTACTGCTGGAAGACTATAAATGTCATCGTAAGTGTAAGTTAATAGTTTGCAGGAACAGATCAATTATTAACAAGTTTTGAAATGTGAGTTGGGCGTGATCAAGATTGAGGTCTCGTCTTCATTGTGAAGAATGAAGAACAGAAGAATCTTCTGTTTACCACCTCCTCCCCACTACCTGATATTAGTTTTGTGTAAGATGACGACAATGAGATGAAGAACAAAATGCTTGACAAATCGTTGCCTCTATATTGCTATAGGTCTTCTATCATGCACAGCATTACGAAGAGCAAAATGGAAAACATTGTGTATTTTTTGCTGATATTAAATCATTTTTAAAAACCATATACATATGCAAGTTTTCGGAAAATGGATGCAAACAAATGGATGGATCTTCGGCCATTTTTCTCGAGGTAATAGTGAGAAATAAACTAATACTATGTGTAGAATTTCAGAGGATTCAAATAAGTAGTATAGAATTTGTTAAATAATCAATATTTCACTAAAAGTTAGCCCTTTGTGTGGGAGGAACTAGAAGGAGTTGACCAATATGGCCCATATGGCCCAATATGGCTCTTGGGGTCTTAGGTCACTCCTTCGATGTGTTACACTTTTGGCTCGTAGCAAATTATATATACCCTCCTTTCTAATGTGAGGGGATACAAATGCTTTGATACATCTCCCATATACTAAAGGTCCGTACAGAATAGACTTCTTGACTCATGTTAAAATTTAAGCTTTTATACTTGGTACTGCACTACAAAATCTGCAGTTTTCGAAGATATAAGATTATTAGAAGATACGGGATTAGAAGATACTGAGAAAATTCGTGTCTGATTTTCTATAACTCTGGAGGGTTAGGCTAGGTTAGGGTGGCAGCCTGTAGGGGCTGCTACGAATTATAATTGTCGTAAATAAGTTTCCGAATTTGAGTCTTTCGATTTTAATAATTTTCAAACAACTGAAATTTTATTTTATTGACATAAACAATATTGACAAAAACCAAAGCACACTTAAACTGATTTTATAAATAATAGAACAAGTAACATATACTGAAGTGGGAACGTAGTACCCACATTACTCCCCCGTCAATGGACGCTAAAAGCGTTCAGGTATTCTCACGATTCTTCCACAACGTGTTCTCTTGCTCAAAGAACTTTTTGAATGTTTTGGATCCGCAGTGATAAAAACATTTTCATCATTCAGGATAAACGCTGGTTTGAGTCTATCTATTGAAATCTTCACTGAGTCGCCATTAACCATAACAGTATAAACCTTTTTACGTCTGTCAAGTACTAAGAATGGACCTTTATATCGCGGTTGTAATGGTTTCTTGTATCCATCCTGTCTGATCCAAACGTGAGTGCAACTTGACAGTTGCCTATTTATAAAGAATGTAGGTTTAGAATGATGACTGGTTTCAGCTGGCTTCAAATTATTTATCGTATTCTTGATAATATGAAGTTGTGTTGTTGGATCAGAAGTTACATTAGTCTTAAAAAAATCTCCAGGCAGATTGATTGCCTCGCCATAGAGCATTTCTGCGGGACTTGCGCCGATATCTTCTTTATTAACAGATCTGATCCCCAAGAGAACTGTGTTAAGGGTCTTAGTCCATTGAACATTATCAGCGCAAATCAAGCCGGACTTCAAAACACGGTGAAACCTTTCCACAAGACCGTTAGATTGAGGATGAAACGCCGTTGTAAAGTTATGGGCAATGCCTAAATGGTGAGTTATTTCTTTGAACATATGCGACGTGAATTGACTGCCGCGGTCTGTGGTAAGAGAATTTGGCACACCATATCGACAAAACCAATTGTTATAAAATGCATTGAATACTGTTTCGGTTCGTATATCTTGTAATGGTATAGCTTCTGGCCATCGACTGAAACGATCTACGCAAGTAAGTATGTATGAAAAACCTTCGGATGGCGGTAAAGGTCCAACAATGTCCAAGTGTACAACTGCGAAGCGTGACGTAGTGGCCGGAAACTGACCGAATTCACTTTTGGTATGCCTGTTAACTTTTGAACGTTGACATTCTAGGCATGCCCGAGCCCAGTCATTGACGTCCTTATTCATGGATGGCCAGAAAAATTTTTTGGATATTAATTTACGAGATGCACGAATACCCGGGTGCGAGAGACTGTGCAGATTGTGAAAAACTTGTTTACGGAAATCCTGTGGAAGATATGGGCGGGAAATACCAGTTGAAACTTCGCACCATATTTTGATATCTGTATTTGGAATGTTCACTGCAATGAAATTATCTTTTTTTTTAAGTTTAATTTTTAGGAATTCTTGATCTTCTTCCTGCGCTTTTGAAATCTTATCGTAGTTAAGAACATTAATCTTTATGGCATCAATACGTGAAAAAGCATCTGCAGTAATATTTTGAGATCCAGATATATGTCTGATATCGGTAGAAAATTGTGCGATGAAATCCAAGTGGTTGCGTTGTCGGGGAGATGCCTTTTCTAATTTTTGTTTGAAGGCAAAAGTTAGTGGGCGGTGATCAGTAAATATAACAAATTTTCTTGCTTCCAAGTAATACCGAAAATGATGAATACTTTTGTATACAGCCAACAATTCTCGGTCGTATGTGCTATATTTAGTTTGAGTTGGGGTTAATTTCTTGGAGAAGAATCCGAGAGGTTGCCAAAACCCGTTTACGTATTGCTCAAGTACAGCGCCTAATGCAAAGTTTGATGCATCAACCTTCAATACAAGTGAAGCATTTGGGACTGGGTGTGTGAGAAATGATGCATCTGAAAGTTCTTTTTTGCAATTTTCAAATGCTTTAGTTATGTTTTCAGTCCAATCAATCTTGCGGGTATCGTTCTTCTTTACTTCGCCTTTCAATATATCATTAAGAACAGCTTGCGACATTGCACCTCGTGGAAGAAACTTGCGATAAAAGTTAAGCATCGCCAAGAAACGTCGGAGATCTTTTATGGTTTTAGGCGGTGGAAATGATTGGATGACATCAACCTTTTCAGGTAGAGGCTTAATTCCATTTGGAGTAATCTGATGCCCAAGAAAATCGATCTGAGATACTCCAAAGGTGCATTTTGCGGGATTGATAAAAATTCCATATTTCTTGAATCGTTCGAACAATATCTTAAGATGTTGATAATGTTCCTCTTCTGAACGCGAAAAAACACACACATCATCAATATATACGAACACGAAATCGAGGCCCCTACATACTCCATCTATAAAACGCTGGAAAGTTTGGGCAGCGTTGCATAATCCAAATGGCATTCTCAAAAATTCGAATAAGCCAAATGGAGTTATCACTGCTGTCTTGGGAATATCGTCTGGATGTACTGGAATTTGATAAAATGCTTTCATAAGATCTAATTTTGAAAATATGACGGATCCATGTACGTTCATTTGAAAATCTGTTAAATATGGCACGGGATACTTATCTGCTACGGTGATACTATTGAGGGCCCTATAGTCGCCACATGTTCTCCATTCCCCGTTCGGTTTTTTGACCATATGCAAAGGATTTGCCCAGTTGCTACTTGATGGTCGTATTATCCCTTTATTTATCATGTATTGAAATTCCTCTTTTGCTGCTTTTAATTTTACTGGGTCCAACCGTCTACTTTTACATGACACTGGTGGTCCACGGGTGACAATGTGATGATAAATGCCATGATCGGAAGAAAAATTATCGTTATGCATAATGATATCAGGATACATCTTAAGTAAACGATGAAAATCTGTGTCTCCAGAAACCATTTTAATACCCGTGGTATCTATATTGCATAATGTTCTACTTACAGCGAGTTGTGTATTACCATCAACCAATTTTCGAGTGTTGAGGTCGGGTAAAAGATGGTAATGGCGTAGGAAATCTGCGCCAATTATCGGGCGTGAAACATCTGCTAAGACAAACTTCCAAGGAAATGATCTACGTAAACCCAAATTTAGAGATAGGAGAATAGTGCCATATGTTTTGATTTCAGTTCCATTTGCAGCATAAAGATATAACTTTTGAGGGTTACTCCGAGTTTTACAGGGATAAACTGAAATTTCTGCTCCAGTATCAACTAAAAATTGTATTTTGGTATTTGTGTCGGTAATAAATAATCGGCCTGTCAATCCCCCATCAAAATTGTTTGCCGAAATTGATTTTGATGGAGTAATTAGTTTTTTCTCTCGTTGAAATTGCATGGAGGAATGCATTTACGGGCATTCTCGCCAAAACGAAAATGATACCAACACTTACGCTGATTGCTTATACTTCCTCTTGATTGTGAACGGAATTTTTTATTGGATCGTCTGCTACTTCTTGAACGCGATTCCAATGCGTCAATTCTTTCGATGAGAGAGTCAAGTTTTTCATCGTGAACTTCAGAGACAAAAAGGGATGTGGAACTTGAAAATGTGCCCAGGATTCTATCAGCCTGCGTCGCTAATTTATTGAGGTCTTGTGAATCGCAGACCGCGAGTATGCACCGAACTTTCTCTGGTAATCGGTCAAGGAATAGGGATTTTAGAACTTCATCACTAATCTTACCGGCTGCTAGGCATTTCATACGTTGTAAGTAGTGTGATGGCTTCTGGTCACCCAATTCCAAACCGTTTAGAAGACACTTTATTTTATTTTCAGAAGATTCCTCAAAAGAATCTGTGATTCGCTTCTTCATTGCTGCGTACTTATCGGTCAGTGAAGTATTTAGGATGATATCTTTTACTAAAAACAAAATTGAGGGTTCCAGATTTGCCACGAGGTACTCATATTTGGTTGAGTCTTGAGTAATACCATGAAGACGGAAAGTGGCCTCAACTTGAATAAACCATACCTCTGGTTCATCCTTCCAAAATGATGGAAGTTTTGCAATCCGAGCAGATTCAATTGACACCGCTTGATTGTTGTTAGATGTTGCGGAATTTGTTTGTGTTGCTTGCATATTGAGATTGTTTGGATTTCGACGTTCGAGGTCACCAATTTGTAGGGGCTGCTACGAATTATAATTGTCGTAAATAAGTTTCCGAATTTGAGTCTTTCGATTTTAATAATTTTCAAACAACTGAAATTTTATTTTATTGTCATAAACAATATTGACAAAAACCAAAGCACACTTAAACTGATTTTATAAATAATAGAACAAGTAACATATACTGAAGTGGGAACGTAGTACCCACAAGCCGGTTTTACCAGCTCTCACAGACCAATAGAGGTCCCTGGTCATACCACTGGCCCTGCTGCCCCTAATCGGAGCCAACCTGTTTGATACACAATTATCAATGAATGGCCCGCCAATATATGCAAATTCTTTGAGAATTTGTAACGTCGTCCCATTCACAGAGTGTTCATCGGCTTTGCAGTTTCCCGGAATATTCATATGCACAGGTACCCATATGAGGTACATATATGATAAACTGTTCAGTCATCTCGTTGAGAGATCTGCGGCAGTCGAGGGCTATTTGTGAATTTAGGGACGTAGCCTCCAGAGATTTAACGGCGGTCTGGTTGTTACGATTAGTCACTTGGCGACTTCCCTTATTTCCACTGCAAGTATCTGGCAGGCTGTGGTAGACTAAGTTCTCTACAATGCAAACGAAAGCCAACCTTTTCGTCAAACTTCGAGCCAGCTGTATGGAAGTGCTGATAGTTTATATATATTTGTATTTTAGTGGCAAAATTCCTTTCGAAGGTGTACACCGTTCATATATGCTCGTAATCCACTCGGTCGATTACAATAGCACTACATTTTATTATCCTCATGTGACCATAGTTCTTATACCTGTACATTTATAGATGGTTTAATCTTATGGGTCGATTATAGATTGCAACCCGACTTCAGTTGAGTTGTCTACTGGCAACGCAACTGAAATAAAAATTGGTATTATGTATTGAAAATTTTTTCAATTGCCGTCGATAATAGTGTTTGACACTTCGTTAAATAAAACCAGTAAGGAAAGACAGAAAGTCGGGCGGGGCCGACTATATAATACCCTACACCTACCTACCAATGCGAAAATGGGGATTGCGATTAGAATTTGGCAGTGTTCATACATGTAATAAGCAAACTCTCTCTGCCGATTTTCGTACTGATCGGATATAAACCACGGTTTCTACAGTGCTTACATGTCAAATCGGGTGTAACATATATATTGGGACTATGTTTAAACCTGAACCGATTTGCCCCGAATTTGGCAGTGTTTTTTCATGTAATAAGAGAACTTTCTCTGCCGAATTTCGTACAGGTCGGATGTAAAATACGGTTTCTACAGCGCTTTCATGTCAAATCGGGTGAAACATATATATGGGGACTATATCTAAATCTGAACCGATTTTCCCCGAATTCGGCAGTATTTATTCATGTAATAAGATAACTCTCTCTGCCAAATTTCGTACTGATCTGATTTAAAATACAGCTCCTACAGTGCTTACATGTCAAATCGGGTGAAACATATATATGGGGGCTATATAAAGCTCTCTCTGCCGAATTTCATAAAGATCGGATGTAAAATGTGGTTTCTACAGCGCTTACATGTCAAATCGGGTGAAACATATATATGGGGACTATATCCAAGTCTGAACCGATTTTAACCAATTTCAATAGGGATCGTCCTTGGGCCAAAAAAGAGCACTATGCTAAATTTGATCACAATCGGACCATAAATACGACCTGCACTTTGATTACAAGAATACATGGACAGACAGACGGACATGGCTAAATCGACTCAGAAAGAGATTCTGAGTCGATCGGTATAATAAACAATGGGTCTATCTCTTCTCCTTTTAGGTGTTACAAACAAATGCACAAAGTCATAATACCCTGTACCACAGTGTGGTGTAGGGTATAAATATTGTAAACAAACAAACAATTCAACAAAAAAAGTAAATTTCAACTACAACCAGTAAGGAAAGACGGAAAGTCGGGCGGGGCCGACTATATAATACCATACACCTACCTACCAATCCGAAAATGGGCATTGCGATAAGAATTTGGCAGTGTTCATACATGTAATAAGCAAACTCTCTCTGCCGATTTTCGTACTGATCGGATATAAAACACGGTTTCTACAGCGCTTACATGTCAAATCGGGAGTAACATATATATTGGGACTATGTTAAAATCTGAACCGATTTTTCCCGAATTTGGCAGTGTTCATACATGTAATAAGAAAACTCTCTATGTTAAATTTCGTACGGATCGGATATAAAACACGATTTCTACAGCGCTTAAATGTTAAATCGGGTGAAACATATATATGGTGGCTATATCTAAATCTGAACCGATTTTCCCCGAATTTGGCAGTGTTTATTCATGTAAGAAGATAACTCTCTCTGTTAAATTTCGTACTGATCGGATATAAAACACGATTTCCACAGCGCTTAAATGTTAAATCGGGTGAAACATATATATGGTGGCTATATCTAAATCGGAACCGATTTTCCACGAATTTGGCAGTGTTTATTCATGTAATAAGAGAACTCTCTCTGCCAAATTTCGTACTGATCTGATTTAAAATACAGTTCCTACAGCGCTTACATGCCAAATCGGGTGAAACATATATATGGGGGCTATATCTAAATCTGAGCGGATTTTCTCCGAATTTGGTAGTGTTCATTCACGTAATAATAAAACTCTCTCTGCCGAATTTCATAAAGATCGGATGTAAAATGTGGTTTCTACGGCGCTTGCATGTCAAATCGGGTGAAACATATATATGGGGAATATATCCAAAACTAAACCGATTTTAACCAATTTCAATAGGGATCGTCCTTGGGCCAAAAAAGAGCACTATGCTAAATTTCATCACAATCGGACCATAAATACGACCTGCACTTTGATTACAAGAATACATGGACAGACGGACGGACAGACAGACGGACAGACAGACAGACGGACATGGCTAAATCGACTCAGAAAGTGATTCTGAGTCGATCGGTATAATAAACAATGGGTCTATCTCTTCTCCTTTTAGGTGTTACAAACAAATGCACAAAGTCATAATACCTTGTACCACAGTGTGGTGTAGGGTATAAATATTGTAAACAAACAAACAATTCAACAAAAAAAGTAAATTTCAACTACAACCAGTAAGGAAAGACGGAAAGTCGGGCGGGGCCGACTATATAATACCATACACCTACCTACCAATCCGAAAATGGGCATTGCGATAAGAATTTGGCAGTGTTCATACATGTAATAAGCAAACTCTCTCTGCCGATTTTCGTACTGATCGGATATAAAACACGGTTTCTACAGCGCTTACATGTCAAATCGGGTGTAACATATATATTGGGACTATGTTAAAATCTGAACCGATTTTTCCCGAATTTGCCAGTGTTCATACATGTAATAAGAAAACTCTCTATGTTAAATTTCGTACGGATCGGATATAAAACACGATTTCTACAGCGCTTAAATGTTAAATCGGGTGAAACATATATATGGTGGCTATATCTAAATCTGAACCGATTTTTCCCGAATTTGGCAGTGTTTATTCATGTAATAAGATAACTCTCTCTGTTAAATTTCGTACTGATCGGATATAAAACACGATTTCTACAGCGCTTAAATGTTAAATCGGGTGAAACATATATATGGTGGCTATATCTAAATCTGAACCGATTTCCCCCGAATTTGGCAGTGTTTATTCATGTAATAAGATAACTCTCTCTGTTAAATTTCGTACTGATCGGATATAAAACACGATTTCTACAGCGCTTAAATGTTAAATCGGGTGAAACATATATATGGTGGCTATATCTAAATCGGAACCGATTTTCCACGAATTTGGCAGTGTTTATTCATGTAATAAGAGAACTCTCTCTGCCAAATTTCGTACTGATCTGATTTAAAATACAGTTCCTACAGCGCTTACATGCCAAATCGGGTGAAACATATATATGGGGGCTATATCTAAATCTGATCGGATTTTCTCCGAATTTGGTAGTGTTCATTCACGTAATAATAAAACTCTCTCGGCCGAATTTCATAAAGATCGGATGTAAAATGTGGTTTCTACGGCGCTTGCATGTCAAATCGGGTGAAACATATATATGGGGAATATATCCAAAACTGTACCGATTTTAACCAATTTCAATAGGGATCGTCCTTGGGCCAAAAAAGAGCACTATGCTAAATTTCATCACAATCGGACCATAAATACGACCTGCACTTTGATTACAAGAATACATGGACAGACGGACGGACAGACAGACGGACATGGCTAAATCGACTCAGAAAGTGATTCTGAGTCGATCGGTATAATAAACAATGGGTCTATCTCTTCTCCTTTTAGGTGTTACAAACAAATGCACAAAGTCATAATACCCTGTACCACAGTGTGGTGTAGGGTATAAAAAGTGTGATTATTTATTGATGATGAAATCCAATGTCTACAGCGACAAAAAAGTTGAATACTGGATATACAGCCAAATCAATATGCAATATGTCTGTTCCCGCCTGCGCCAATGGGAATAAAGATGGCTCAGCACCTGTGATGTTAAGGTTTCCTTTAAAATAAATCTGCACTCTTTGTCATTCACGTAGATGATTCACCGAAGCAGAAGCCTAATCAAACGCTTCAAACGATGTTCTACCATATTTCATGAGAGTGCAAATCCAGAGACACCGTTGACATATACAGAGGACCTTCTATTTCGAAGGCGCTCCACATTGGAAGAAATCCAAAAAAAGAAATAATTCTGCCGTTTCTTAACCAGACAACCGATTGCGAGCAAACTTGGCATGTTTGTAGAAGAGGTATTAGAGAAGATAAGATTTGAGTTTTGGCCCCCTGGGGTATACAGGGGCAGAGCTGCAGGGCCTCAAAGTAGGCTACCTCGGTTGAACAAAATGTTTAAGCGCGTGTAACTTTCGTCTTTTCCGTCCGATTCATAAAGTCTTTGTGTGTATTCTAATAACCGAGGTCTACAAAAGGCTTTTGCACCTAATAGTTATCTTGTATACCTTCCGAGATATCTGTATTTGAAAATTGAATTTTTAATTTTTTCCCCGACCCTGTGCTAGTATTTTGTAAATATCGAAGCAGAATATGCATCAATTTTATCCACTTAAGAATATCTAGATTGGCAATAAAATTTCCTATATGATGAAAACAAATTGGTTTGATATAGATTGACAATAAAATTTCCTATATGATGAAAAAAAATTGGTTTGATATTCCAAATAGGACAAAAGTTATGGCCACTTGAAGTAATATTTAAAAAAAAAATTCGATTTTTTGTAATTTTTTATAGTAAGTATATGTCGTATTTTTGTGCTTTAGAAGAAGTTAGTTAAAACATGTATAACATGTTTACTATCATCTTAAAGGAAACTTTCCAAGGTATGCTCTCAAACATACGTTTTCGCTTCGTCTTTATGTATAAGTCCTCGTAAGATTTGTGAGGAGCACCGACTGAAGATGTACACACTGAAAATTCTGTATCATTGTCGAGCCAATCAGAATATTAAGAAAGAAATTTCAGGTCTTATTTTGAAGATGGCCATTTCACATCAAACAGTTTAACAAATTTTTGAAGTTTGCACATTTCTGTTTTCTTTATTTTGCTATTGTATGCTGTTTCGATAAATGTCACTAATTTACTGACTTTTTCCTCAAAAGGATCTGATGGTATTTTAATCAAAATACTGTACACGCCATGTTTGACTGCTCAATTCTTAATGATGTGGTATCTCGAAGGTTTTATTATAAATTATAAATAATAATATTACCTGATTTTTTGACATTCCGATTTCTACGTGTTACCGGGCATCTTTGGAAATGCCAAGAAATCAAAAATTTTGTATCATATAAATAATTTTGTTAACATCTGTTATGAGGTAAAAAATTTGGGATTTCCTTAGAATGAGGAACAATAACGCAATATTGAATGAGCATTTTTTAGTTTCTATGTATTAATTTAACAACTAAAAAATATGTATATTCGAAAATGTTCTACAAGTAGTTTCCTTCTTGATGAATATTTGGTATACTTTTCAAATAATTTGCTCTAGAATTTCAAAGTACATTTTCCGACCGAACTTCAAATGGCCATAACTTTTGTCTGAGTTGGTGTATCTTGGCGAAATTTTTTGCATTATTTAGAAAATATTCTTGTTAATTCGCAAATGTTGAAACGATTCGGCGTATATTTGGATCTAACATTAACAAAATGCTATGAGAGGATCGGGGAAATAGTCAAAAAAAAACATTTCAAATGCAGATAGAAATGTAATAGCGCCATAAAATATTTAAAAATCAACATATTTCAATGAAATATTATGTAGTTTGTAGGTCTTGACTTCACAAATCAAGAGTAATTCGCAAATCATTATATTTCCAAAAGTCAATCCCACAATTCCCAAAATAATTTTAAAAATCCCAAAAAATGGGATTTTTGGTTCTTCCCCTATATCTACTATACTAAAAGCCGGGTTTCAGATTCCCTTTGCAGTTCAACTTACACCACCTTACCACATATAAATATGCCAAACGTTTTGACATTTTAGCTTTGCGATTGGAGAAAATGTGGCTAACTTTTGAAATTTGTGTAAAAAATGGTGTAAATTGGAGAAGCTTGGTAACAATACCAGTAAATATTTTTGATCCGTTCTTTTTTGAGAGTATACCTTGGAAAGTTTCCTTTAAGATGAGTAAATATGTTATAAATTTTTTAGCCAACTTCTTCAAAAACTCAAAAATGCGACATATACTTTTTTCCTAAAAAAATTACAAAAAATCGATTTTTTTTTGAAAATATAACTTCAAGTGGCCATAACTTTTGTCCTATTGGGTATATCGATTCATCATATAGGGTATATTTTTTTCATCATATAGGAAATTTTATTGTCAATCTAGATATGCTTAAGTGGATAAAATGCATATTCTGCTTCGATATTTACAAAATACTAGCACAGGGTCGGGGGAAAATTAAAAATTCAATTTTCAAATACAGATATCTCGGTAACTATACAAGATAACTGTTAGGTGCAAAAAGCCTTTTGTAGACCTCGGTTATTAGAATACACACAAAAGATTTTATGAATCAGAAGGAAAATACGAAAGTTACACGCGCTTAAACATTTTGTTCAACCGAGGTAGCCAACTTTGAGGCCCTGCAGCTCCGCCCCTGTATACCACAGGGGGCTAAACTTCTCTAATACCTCTTCTACAAACACGCAATCGGTTGTCTGGTTAAGAAACGGCAGAATTATTTCCCTTTTTTTTTTGGATTCCTCCCACTGTGCGCTCTCTTGCCATTTTTCTGATGGCGGGGAGCCGTGAGATTGGTGACAAGAGTTTTGCCGTCTAGTGCTGCGGAGCATGAGGAGAGCGGGAGATAGAAGAGCAAGTAGGGAACGAAATGCGTATTCGATTGGGCACCGCCACCACAGGCATCTTCGTGGAAACTACGTTCCCAGGCGAAATGTAAGAGTAGTAGCTTCAGATCGTGCATGACGGTCATAAAGGCCGAGAAGGCCGCCTTGGAGACTTCCGGACCCCAGAGTGGCATTGACGCATTGTATTGGCATTCTGCAAACTCGCTCTCTCCAATTCATCACGGCCACAATTCATTTGTAGTGACTTGGGTTTCATCAAAATGCCTACACCGCGAGCTAGATTTGTGTTAGCTTCCATTTCCTCTATTAACATCACAAATTGTTGTTTTGTGGTGATTTTAACAATCATAAAAACTACAAACACGCGTAAAAATATGTAATGTTGAAAATAGTATAAAAAAATATTTCTGCTAATTACATTCACGTTTTGTTTCTTTAAAAACCAAAATACACAGCAACCACAGTTAAATGGTTGCCGAAAAGTCTCCCATTTAACAACGGAAGTTGTCGGTAGTTGTCATCCGTAATATAATTTTGGCAACTGGCAACGCAATTTAACGTTGGTTACAATCCATAATCGACCCATTAATGTTGCTCTTATTTAAACTTTTCAGTTGATGGAGTCCACTTATGTTTATGGATGCAGTTCTCTGAAACTTTATTAATTGACCGGTGTTGGATCGCTTTTTAGTTGCAATGCAGTAGTATTGGGCGAACTACTAATATCCATGGATATCCACGATTTTAGGAGAGAGGACCCAACGTTCACTTACAGCTTTCCTGCAGGAATATAAAGCGACGTTGGCCCGTTCCAATACATTGAGATTGAAGGACAATTTCCCGTCTATAACACTATGCAACAAAAATAGATGTGACTCTGCTTCCGGATATATTTTTGAATTTGATCTATACACTGGAAGAGAAGAGTATGTATGGAACTGAATATGGACTTGGGGAATCAGTCGTGCTTCAGTTGACAGAAAAACTCACAGGTTTGGGCTCCAAGGTCTACACTGATAACTTCATCAACTCGCCTTTGTTACAATATGAGTTGAAAAAACGTCAAATAAAGTCCTGTGGAATAGTAAGAAGCAACCGAAAAAATATTCCAAAAAATTTGCCTCTCGATAAGAATATGAAGCGAGGAGACATTTACACATCAAGCTTTGAGGGCATATCCTTTGTGAAGTGGATGGACAACAGAGCTGTGACTCTTCTCACAAATTTTCTTTCGCCAATGGAGACAGACACCGTCAGACGTCGCATAGCTGGTAGTGCTGAGAAAATCAACGTAAAATGCCCGAAAGCTATTATGCATTACAACAAAAATATGGGTGGAGTAGATTTAATGGATCAGCGCAAGTCATTTTATGAACTAGACCACAAATCAAAAAAAATATTACCTCCGGTTATTTTTTGACTTACTTGATATAAGCGTAAACAATTCCTACGTTATTTACACCGAATGTAAAGCAAAAAATCTTGTTGAAGGGACTCAACTTAACTCCCTTGAGTTTAGACGATTGGTGGCCAGAAATTTAGTCGCTGGCTATTCTTCGCGTCAGAGAGAATTTCCAATATTCCAGTCATCAAAAATCACTGTCAGCAAGAGACCAGCTTCTTCGCACTCTATGCTCAAAGCCAAAGTAAGAAAGAGATGTCTTCAATGCGCAAAAATTAATGTCAGACGTCGCATAGCTGGTAGTGCTGAGAAAATCAACGTAAAATGCCCGAAAGCTATTATGCATTACAACAAAAATATGGGTGGAGTAGATTTAATGGATCAGCGCAAGTCATTTTATGAACTAGACCACAAATCGAAAAAAATATTACCTCCGGTTATTTTTTGACTTACTTGATATAAGCGTAAACAATTCCTACGTTATTTACACCGAATGTAAAGCAAAAAATCTTGTTGAAGGGACTCAACTTAACTCCCTTGAGTTTAGACGATTGGTGGCCAGAAATTTAGTCGCTGGCTATTCTTCGCGTCAGAGAGAATTTCCAATATTCCAGTCATCAAAAATCACTGTCAGCAAGAGACCAGCTTCTTCGCACTCTATGCTCAAAGCCAAAGTAAGAAAGAGATGTCTTCAATGCGCAAAAATTAATGTAGAAAATCGCACTTATAACTATTGTTATGAATGCAATGTGCATCTATGTTTTACTGCTAACCGTAATTGTTTCGCAGAACATCAAAATAACCATAATTTATCGCAAAATTAAACATGAATTTTTATTAAAAGCGTATTATAACATTAAAAATGTAACTTTTATTGAAAAACCTATATATAATAAAAAAGACATTTTGGCTCCCTTAAGGACCACATGGACACATGTGTCCCATAACAAAACTCGTATATCATATTGCCTAAATCGTTCCGAGCTAAAATCCGCATATCGGCCCTACATTTAATATAAATCCCCATACGAATGTCCCTTCCGATTTAACTTCTTAAAGAATCAATTTGAACAAACGATTGTGCTGAAATTAGTGACTACATTTTTATTTGGCTGCATTTAATTAGTGACTACATTTTAATTTCATTGTAAAAATTGGGTCACATGGGTCCCAGATGAATTTTAGTTCTCGTCAGTGTAAATGCTTCTTTTTTTAACCGATGTGTCTGGAATTAAAAAGTATTACTCCACCTCACCTGAAATAATTACTATAAATAATAGCATGATATAACCCCTACATATTTCTCTGTGCATTGCTTGGCAAATAACGGTGGAGGGTATTAAACAGTCGACCCCGTTCAACGGCTGGACTGACATTGGTAGACGCATGAAGTGATTTCATATGACTGTTATAATAAATTATGCGTCTATATTTTCTTTGAATATTGCTAACCTAAAGGAATATGCTTCACTGTTGTACACTTTCTTATTATAATTTTTAAGACTCAGACATTTGGAAATCTTCTCACATAAATAATTTTATTATTTACTCTGTGATGTATAACACAATTGCTCCCCATAAGAATTTGTTGCCTCCAGAACTGCCGTAGCATATACGGTTCCTCATAAATTTGTCAAAATTCTTATAGTTGATATCGATTTGCATAATTTTGTTTTGAATACATAAACATTTGCAGCAACAATCATAAATGTGAAAAAGTTACATTGCGAATTAGGCACCATAAAAAGAATTCTCACATAAAAGATCACATCACCCAATGGTATTAGTCTTTGAAAAATATGTTTCATACTGTCAAGGATTCTTACAATATCGAAGGAATACGATACACGGAGGAGGATACTCTTTCCGCTACTGCTGCTGCGGTGTTGGAGGCAACTCGTTGTCATCGCCCTTGTCCTCCTTCCTAGGCATTGTCATTGGCGTTGCCTTAAAAGCGTCAGGATCGTAAAAATGAAATAAAATTATTGGTGTATTAAATATAAAGGTTAGTGAATAACAATCAGCAACAAAATACACATTGTTCATGTTGGCCTCCATCCGCACCAACACTTCATAGCCGTCGCCATCACCCTTCCCTTCCACTCTTCGATGTGGACACCAGCATGCGTTCTTTTCACGTGAACGAGCATCTCCACCAGGACGGGTACATGGGCCAAGTATGGCATGTGTGTATGTACGTACATGTGTGTAGACATGTATGAGCACGCACATTGTGATAAAAATTTTATGTCTTTTTATTGCCGGTTTGTTGTTGCTACTTCTGCTGTTTATGTTGCTACTGGCCTCAGACACTTCAGTTTGTTGTGCAATTCATCCAGCGTACAGTGATGATAATTAATATAGCATTGACACAATAAATTGTAATGCATGTAGTTATTATTACGCCTTTCCGTCCGTTTTGACTTTTTCGACTGCTGATGCTATATTTTGTCTTGTACACAGAAAGAACGTTAAAAAAATACTTGAATCAAGTACGGATTTGTAAGCCCTGAATTCTTAATTTTAGCGCTCATGAAGCCTGATTAGGCTTAATTTTAAGCCGAAATATTCTTATTTTAAACGTAAATCAGATTTAAGAATTTTGATTTGAATGCAAAACGGGCTTCAATGAAGAAAAATTTGATTAAATTAAGCCTGCCTAATACTTGTTTCAAGCCCGATAATAACACAGTGCAACAACCAAAATGGGAATGGGATGAAACCAATTGCAAATGAAAGTTTACATTATCCATAACAAAACATTTAATGGTTTTTTTCAGTTCAGTGCTAGATTTTTTTTACACGCATTTGAAGTTGGTCATTTTGAACCGTTTGAATCTCGCACTGACCTGAAAAAAACCCTTGAAGGTTTTGTTATGGATAATGTCAACTTTCATTTGCAATTGGTCTCATCCTATTCCCATTCGGAAAGTTCGATATTGTATCAGAGTGTAATTGATTTAAGCATACTTGATTTATAGTGCTTTCGTTCGTTTTATGCCTATCTATATACTATTTTGCCTCGATATTGCAATGAATGCAAATATTTTTTAAAATGGTATGTCAAAATACAATTGCTTGTCGGCAAAAGTAAAAGCTGTAATTATTCGATTTAAATGCCAAACATATACATAAGGAATAGCATTAACGAAACTAACAAGAATTATTTAAAACTTCTGCCATCTCAAATCAAAAAAATTTCGCCAAGTAATGTATTTACAAACACAGCTTGGACAAGAAACCAATTGGACATCATTGCACACAAATGTTTATAAAGGGTTTTCCAACAAGAGGTGTTATTTTGAATCACCCGGTATTTCGGTAGCTGTCACCTTTGAAGCTTTTGTTCTTTGTCATTTGAAAAGTAGAAACTACGCCATTACTATAAATGGAACGATACACGACTCAACAACGCATTGAAATTAAAATTCGAAAATCATCGAAAAATAATCTTGACTGATGAGGCCCATTTCCACCTTGGTGGCTACGTCAACAAGCAAAATTGTCGCATCTGGGGCTCGGGAAACCCAAGTGTTATTGTTGAGAAACCTCTCCATTCTCAACGTGTGACTGTTTGGTGCGGTTTATGGTCCGGCGGGGACATAAACCGCACCAAAGCAACGAAACCATTGCTCTGTTACGGGAAAAGTTTCCGGATGGTGTTATCTCTCGAGGAGGTGATCACAATTGGCCACTGAGATCTTGTGATTTAACACCTTGCGACTTCTTCCTTTTGGGGCCACGTGAAAGATAAGGTCTACGCCAACAGCCCAGCGTCGATTCAAGACCTCAAAGATAGAATTCGCGAGGCTATCGATAACATAGGGCAGCCACTTTGCGATTTGGTTATGGAAAATTTCATGAAAAGGATATAGTCCTGTAAGCGTGGCCGTGGTGGCCATTTGGCTGATGTTGTTTTTCATTATTAACGGCATACCTTCCTCTTTATTATGAAATAAACACCCGATCATTTACCTCAAAAAATGGCATTTTTCTCTGAATACCAAAATAACACCACTTGTTGGAAAGCCCTTTACATATACATCTCGTCGATTTAAATGCGTGTGTGTTTGATGTTGAGTCAGCCAAACTGAGCCACGTAAATGAGAGTGGTTCACATGGATGGTAATGTCAGTACTTTAGAACTTCTTTCAGTACTTTTCCACTTTCAAAAGTACCGAAGTACCCCACGGTAATTTCAGTACCATTTTCTTCTATATATTCTTCAGAAGTTAATCAAGTATATGTATGTCCTTGTAAAACTCTTATTCTGAATTTCATAAGAATCTAGCTACATTTCATTTCCTAAAACACAATCAACATTTTTTATCAAAGTAAATTTTTGTGCAGTTTAAACAAGTAAAAGCTGCGTTAAGTTCGGCCATGCCGAATCTTTATAGCGCAACCATGTGAATGGTTTCGAGTAAATAGACTTAATAAACTCATATTATCAAATCTAAGCTAGATTCGTTGAAATTTGTGGAAACATGGGCATATGACGACCGTTGTTCATGTGAATGGTTCTGGTTACAAATACAACCAAAATACTTTAGCCCGATCAGTTGGAATATGCGGTTTCTCTCGCTAAATAGTCAAATCCGACCGATGTTATACCTAGCGGTTATTTCAATGGACCGATACAGATAATTTTTAATCCCAATTTACCTGGAGCTATAAGAAGTACCGGTACCAAATTGCAGACATCTACCTCAATTACTGTAGATTGTAGCCTCAATTACCTCAACCTCAATTACAGACGAACATGGTTAAATCGTCTTTTTAGAGTCCCTGATCAATATTTGGGGGTACACTGGGCAAAATCGCCTTTTTGATATGTTTGAATAAAAAGAAAATATATTTGGAACACAAATTTTTAAATGCGAGTATTATAAATTTTTGAGCAAACAAATTTTATTTGAAAATCAATAAAATTTATTTGGAACCCATATGTTTACAAGTAAAGACGGATTAAGTCCGGCCATGCCGCATCGTATATACGAGTACCCTCCACCATGGATCGTATGTGAATGGCTTCGGGTACAAATAAACTCATTGTATCAAATTTCAGCTCATCTTGTTGAAATTTGGTTTTGTTCTTGCGTTAATAAATCAAATCTAGAAGGTACTTTGTATGGGGGCTATGTCAAAACATGGACCAACGACTACCATTGTTCGTATGAAGGATTCCATGTATAAATAAACCCTAGTTACAAATGTTCAACCCGACCCGTTTGGAATTTGTGGTCTCTCTGGCGTTATGAAGTCAAATCAAGACTTGTATTAGGGCTATATCGAAACTTGGACCTATAAATACCTTTGTTCGTGTGAAATTTCCCGGATAGAAATAAAACCTATGTACCAATTTTCAGCCCGATCAGTTGACATTTGCTGTCTCCATGACGATAAGAATTCAAATCGGGGAGATGCTATATATGGGGTCTATATAAAAAAATGAACCGATATTGCCCATTTTCAATCCCAAGTTACCTGAAGTTATAAGAAGTATCTATACCAAATTTCGGTCATCTAGCTCAATTATTGTAGACTGTAGCGTGACTACAACAGACGGACATGTCAACATCGTCTTTGAATATTACGACGATTAAGAATATATATACTTTTTGAGGTCTCAGATCAATATCTATAGGTGTTACAAAACGGAGTGACAAAATGAATATACCCCCATCCTATGGTGGAGGGTATAATAAATTACAACATAATATATTTGCAAACTAATTTTCTCACATAAAATATGTGTTTGAATACAAATAAAATTATTATTTAGGAATTTCTCCAAATATATTTCATTTAAAAAGATTTTCAAAATTTTGCTGACTTTTCGAACTTCAGTTTAAATTTTTCGAATTGATTTCGAATTTCGTCCGTCCGTCTGTCTGCTTGCTGGCGCGCAATATAACTTTCGAAGGAGTAAACGATTGACTTCAAATTTGGTATGGGATAATTGTTTTTTCTATCTCCGACTAAGCTCGCAGTTGGGCCACTCCTTCTAGTACCGCCCCACAAAGAGTTAAAATTTAGTGAAATATTGATTCTCTAATAACTTCTATACTTCTTATTCGAATCTTCTGAAATTCCACTCATACTATCAGTTTATTAGTTACTATCACCTCGAGAAAATTGGGCGAAGTTGCCACACCACTGTTGATACCTCCTATACAAAGGTACCATTTTGCACCAAAAGTTGACAGCTTATAAAATGAATACCAGTGCATAAAAATACTTGAAATTTTATCCAGTGTAAAGCTTTTATGGTACTTACCGTCCGTTGAAAAATGGGCGTTATTGTCACGCCCTCTTTGGTACCTCCTACACAAAGGTACCATTTTACACTATTTTAACAGCTTACAACATTAATACCAGTGTATAAAAATACTTGAAATTTTGTACAGTGTAATAATTGTATAGTGCCTACAGCCCAGTGAAAAATAGGCGTTCTTGCCACGCCGCTTTTGGTAACTCCCACACAAAGGAACCATTGTGTGCAAAAAGTTAACAGCTTATAGCGTGAGTACCAATGCACGAAAATACTAGTAACGCTTTTAAAGTACCTATACTCCTGTGAAGAATGGGTCTTATCACCACGCCCCTTTTTGTACCTCCCACACAAAATGGCTGAATCATACCAAAATTGAATAGCTCATAACGTTAATAGACCAAACCACATAAACGCATATTATTCGACACACTGCAATGTATTTAAAGTGTCTACTGTTTAGCGAAAAATAGGTGTATTTGTTAAACCTGTCCTGGTACCTCGCACAAAAATTGACAAAATAATTCGTGTAAGAATATTACATTATATGGCATTATTACTCACAAAGTGAGGGTATACCTTACTCGGTTTACCCGACTAAAACTTTTATACTTGTCTCTGAATACTTAAATGCAAATAAATCTTTATTTCGGAAACAATATCCGCAAATAAAAATATATTAGGATGGAAACAAATGTTCGTCTAGACCAACATCATATAATATTTGTGCGTACCAAATATAATACATGTAGAGTGTACCCTAAACAGATATATGTTTCAATCCGAATATGTTTGTGACAATAACTACAGGATTTTTTTTTCAGCGTATATTACTATCATTGACAAAAGAAATATCATCATCCTATGGTGGAGGGTATAACAATTATACAGAGTGTTTGTTACTCGTGTGGTTTTCAATCTAGCAATATTTTTTTCTAGTTGGTCTATTTGACAGCTGTCACTTGATTTATGCTCAGTTTGGTTTGTCATTCATAATGAATAGACTTACTCCGAAACAACGTTTGCAAATCGTGCAAATTTATTAGCAAAATAATGGTTCGGTTCGCGCGACGCATCTCGCGCTGCGTCCAATATTCGGTCGAAGCTCACTTTTGGATGAATGAATACGTTAATAAACAAAATTGTCGCATTTGTAGTAATGACACTCCACAAGTCATTGGTCCATATTTCTTCAAAAATGAAGGCGGCCATATTGTTACAGTCAATGTGAAACGCTATAGAGCCATGACTTTTCGTGCCTAAATTGGAGGATGTTGATGTGGACGACCTTTGGTTGCAACAAGACTGCGCTACATGCCATAAGCCAAGGAACCAATAAAATTATTGAAGGAAACTTTAGGTGAGCGCATTATCTCGCGTCGTGGGCCTGTTGCGTAGCATTCAAGATCGTGCGATTTAACACAGCTGGTCTATTTTTTGTGGGGTTATGTGAAGTCGCTTGTCTTCGAAGATAAGCCCGACACGATTGACGACTTGGAAGAGAATATTCGGCGCGTTATTGCTGACATACAGGCCCAAATGCTGCAAAAGTGGTGGAAATTGGGCCTCTCGGCTGGAGTTTTTTCGAGCCAGCCGCGGCGGTCACTTGCCCGAAATCATTTTTAAAACATAATGGCAAACTGTTATCTTTATGACAAAGCTAAATTCTCGGCCATAACAATAAATTATATGCGTTTTTTTGTTCTTGAAACCCACACGTCTAAAAAAAACGCTTTACATCGAAGTTGTGAATTAGGTTTGGGAGTTAATCTTGTTATATATTTTTCATTGATGAATTTTCTAAAAATTGGTTTATTTAAAAAATGTTCGTTAAATCAAAAGAAAATGCATTTTAAATATGTTATTATCATTTGTGCGAACCGCTATATATTTAAGGGTTTTTTTCAGAATAGAATAGCATTTGACAATTTCATAATTCTATTATATGATATTAGGGAGTTGCTATGAGTAGAATGCCTATTTAAAGACGCCTTATTATTATAGTTTTTATAGTTATGAAGCAAAGTCATTTAATATATCGATAAAAATTTCCCATGAAAAAGTCAACAATTTAATTATATTTGCATTAAAATAATTTTATTAAATATAAACCAGTAAGGAAAGGCTAAAGTCGGGCGGTGCCGACTATATAATACCCTACACCACTCTCGTAATATTGAATAACTCTGATATATAAATTTTGTAATTCATGTATAAATTGTTTACATAAATTTACTTTTGGGACATTTTATACTTAAATAATACCATAATGTACCACAGTGTGGTGTAGGGTATAAAAACGATTGGATATAAAGAGCCAAATCGGATGAAACATATATATGGGATCTATAGCTAAATCTTTACCGATTTTCTTCAAATTCGGCAATGTTGGTTCATGAATCAAGAAACTCTACCATTCTAAATTTCAAAACGATTGGATGTAAAATATAGCTTCTATAGAACTAAAGGGCCAAATCGGACGAAACATATATATTGGAGCTATAGCTAAATCTTAACCGATTTTCTTCAAAATCGGTAGTGTTGGTTCATGGATCAAGAAACTCTACCATTCTAAATTTCAAAACGATTGGATGTAAAATACAGCTTCTATAGGACTAAAGGACCAAATCGGACGAAAGATATATATGGGAGCTATATCTAAATCTGAACCGATTTCAACCAAATTCAAAATCGATTTTAACAGCCGCAAAATACTCTAAACTGCAAAATTTCATAACGATCGGAGTGAAATTGCGACCTGTAGTCGACGAACAACTTTAAATAGTCCCTATATGGGTGGTTTCGAGATTACGGGCCAATTTCGACATGATTATACCCTACACCACACTGTGGTACAGGGTATTATAAGTTTGTTTCACGGCAGATGTTTGTAACACCTGAAAATAGCACAGCTAGACCCACCTTAAAGTATACCGATCGACTCAGAATCAGTAGCTGAGTCGATTTAACGATGTCCGTCCGTCTGTCCATGTAAAGTTGTTCGTCGACTACAGGTCGCAATTTCACTCCGATCGTTCTGAAATTTTGCAGTTTAGAGTATTTCGGGGCTGTTAAGATCGCTATTGAATTTGGTTGAAATCGGTTCAGATTTAGATATAGCTCCCATATATATCTTTCGTTCGATTTGGCCCTTTAGTCCTATAGAAGCTGTATTTTACATCCAATCGTTTTGAAATTTAGAATGGTAGCGTTTCTTGATCCATGAACCAACATTGCCGAATTTGAAGAAAATCGGTTAAGATTTAGCTATAGCTCCCATATATATGTTTCGTCCGATTTGGCCCTTTAGTCCTATAAAAGCTGTATTTTACTTCCGATCGTTTTGAAATTTAGAATGGTAGAGTTTCTTGATCCATGAACCAACATTGCCGAATTTGAAGAAAATCGGTTAAGATTTTGCTATAGCTCCCATATATATGTTTCGTCCGATTTGGCCCTTTAGTCCTATAAAAGCTGTATTTTACATCCAATCATTTTGAAATTTAGAATGGTAGAGTTTCTTGATCCATGAACCAACATTGCCGAATTTGAAGAAAATCGGTTAAGATTTAGCTATAGTTCCCATATATATGTTTCGTCCGATTTAGTCCTATAAAAGCTGTATTTTACATCCAATCGTTTTGAAATTTAGAATGGTAGAGTTTCTTGATCCATGAACCAACACTACCGAATTTGAAGAAAATCGGTTAAGATTTAGCTGTAGCTCCCATATATTTGTTTCGTCCGATTTGGCTCTTTAGATCCAATCGTTTTTATACGCTACATTTTTATACCACACTGTGGTACAGGGTATTATTTAAGTATAAAATGTCCCAAAAGTAAATTTATGTAAACAATTTATACATGAATTACAAAATGTATATATCAGAGTTATTCAATATTACGAGAGTGGTGTAGGGTATTATATAGTCGGCACCGCCCGACTTTAGCTTTTCCTTACTGGTTTTTAGAATTGAAGTTTTTTGCAGAATTCAATACTTCATATATATACCTATATAAGCTTTGTTTCTTTAACTACTACAAGTTACTAGTTTTACCTCTTTTACCAATCTTACTCCAAAAAGCGTTCCTTTACTCAAAAAATTAGTAAAAATGGTATACAAATTTAAGAGAGAACTTTCAAAATGTCATTCTCTTTTACTACTTTTTTAATAGTTTTTACTCGACAACTTTTTTCGAGTAAAAGTAGTAGCATTCGAAATACATTGAAAGTAATATAACAGAAATTTGAAATAGAAGAAATTTGTCTGTGCTTGCTATTTTTATCAGATTTCCGTTCCCGCACTTTTTTAAAACATGTTTACTCAGAGAGAATTAAAAAAAAAATAAATATATAAAAAAGTAAAGGAACAAATCTAATATCAATTTAATAATAGCTACTCTATTATCAAAGGTGTACGTAATTGTTTTAATTTTTAACCGAATTATATATAAGGTGAGTCGTCCACCGTGGTTGATACATAGCTTTCTGGAAGTGCGGAGGTTTCCACGCCCATTATTTCGGGTGACTCTAACTCTAACAGAAGATCTGTAACGTACTACTCTGAGGACGAAAGCTCTACTTCTGACACAGAGGGGCTAAAGGGGAGTCTCCGGACTCTTTGACGCATCTGGCGGTGATACGTTTCTCGATGATACGGACGAAGAGTTCGATAACACCCTTGTCGGGGTGGATGTTAATCTGTGAATTACCAATGATGGTAAGAATTTTACAGATTAACCTCCATCACGCTAAAGCAGCCTCAGCGGCTCTATTGCTGCGCCTTTCCACAGGTGCAGTAGGCATCGTCCTGATACAGGAGCCCTACGCAGTGGGAGGAAGGGTGTGCGGTATCAGGACACCCAACTTTAAACTACAAGTGGCCAACTGTGAAGGCACTCCAAGAACCTGCATTTTGGCCAGGAAAGATCTAAGTATCATTCTGCTGGCTAATTTAAGTGGTAAAAACCAAACATCTGCTAGTCTGGAGATCGGTAATCGCATATATTGGGTGGTCTCCAGTTACTTGCCTTATGAAGCTGTAGTACCGACTGCTCTATTCAGGGAAGTAGTAGAAGAAGCGACGTCTGACGAGGTCGAGCTGATTGTTGGCGCAGACACGAACGCTATCATACTATCTGGGGTAATATAAACAATAGGTGTGATTCGCTTTTTGACTTTATTCTAACTACCAACCTAAGTATTTGTAACATAGGTAATAAACCGACCTTTACAATTAAAGATAGACAAGAAGTACTGGACGTAACGTTTGCTACTGACCGGCTGTCAGACAAAATTATTGGGTGGAATGTACTGGACGACCACTCATTCTCAGATCACCATTATATTAAGTTCAAACTCGCTGAAAAAGCGCCTGAACCTGCTGTCCACAGAAATTTGAGAAAGACAAAGTGGCACCTGTATGAAAATAATTTCAAGAAAGTCCTCAACTCCAAACTTCTGTACGAACCGAATGACAAAGCCGGTCTGGATAATCTGGTCGAGCATATCACCACATCATTCAATAGTTCCCTTGAAGAAGCCTGTCCAAAACAAGGTACAAGGGTAAAACTAAACCCCAATGGTGGACTCCTGGGCTAATGGCTATGAAAAAGACCTGCAACAAGCTATTCAGCAAGGCTAAATCTACTGGGGTCGCTAATGTTTGGGATGCCTATTAAGAGCAACTCAAGATCTATAAGAAGGAGCTTAGAAAGGCGCCGATGCGCTCTTGGTATACCTTCTGTGGCGAAGTGGATAAGGTGTCCGACGCCGCAAGGCTGAGGAAAATACTATCAGATAATACTATCAAATAATTGGACCAAAAACAGCGAGCCGTCGCTCAATGTACTGCTCGAGACACATTTCCCGGGGAACTCTCTAACAGAACCAGAGGATCAGCAGGACCAACAAGAGTGCGAGTAGACTGCGACCGTCGCTAGCTTGTTGACTGAGAGATCCAGAATGCATCACTCCAGCAGAAATGCAGAAAATGTTGAAGTACATTATCCCCTGGCTGGAGAAAATTTATGTAGGCTGTATCAGGCTTTCATACATCCCGAATCGATGGAGGGTTACCAAAGTGGTATTCATACCTAAAGGGGGAAGATATCACACACTAGGCCAAAAGACTTCAGACCACTGCATCTAAAAGTTAACTCTAGACTGCTTGTGGCTGCAAGCTCGTGGCATATGCGCACGACGTTGCAATCGCAGTGAGTGGCAAATTCGAAAACGCCCTCCGAGACATTCTACAGGTGGCTCTGAACAAATTGGCTAAATGGGCCAATTTGTGGAATAATTCTAGATAGAAAACTATTTTTTAGACTTAACGTGTTGGAACGTGTAAGGAAGGCCAACGTCGCCTTATATTCCTGCAAAAAGGCTGTAGGGTCGCGGCGGGGCCTCTCTCCTAAATTCGTCCACTGGATATATGTAGTTCGTCCTATACTGCTATACGACATTGTGGTATGGTGGACGGCTGCCTGAGCATTAGCGGAGCCTTAAGGACTACAGCGACCGAGTCTCTACAAGCCCTACTCCATATACTGCCGATTAATATTGTGGCGAGAGAAGTTGCCACCAAAGCGGCAATAAGATTAAACTGCCTATCAATGTGGAGGTACAAAAACTACGGTCACATGAGGATATCAAAATGTAGTGCTATGGTAAACGACCGAGTGGACTATATACCAACGGTGTACACCTTCTAGAGAAATTACATCACTATTATTCCCGCCAGAGATGAAAGGGCTGGAAGAATACCAGGTAATAGAAACCATCTGCACTTTTACACGGAAGGTTCGAAGCTTGATGAAAAGGTTGGCTTCGGAGTACACTGTTCAGAGCTTAGGTTGGATATAGCTCACAGACTACCAAATACCTGCAGTGTCTATCAAGCCGAAATAATGGCAATATGGGAAGTAGCTGAGTCGCAACATAGTAACCAACACTGGCGTTGTAATTTACTCGGACAGCCAGGCTGCCATCAATTCTCTGGAGGCAACATCCCTAAATTCAGAAACAGCCCTCGACTGCCGCAGGTCTCTTAACGAGATGGCTGAGCAGTTTAATATACACCTCATATGGGTGGCTGGGTATAGGGATATCCCGGGGAACTGCAAAGCCGATGAACTTGCTAGGAAAGGGACGACATTACAAATTCTCGGAGAATTTGCATATATTGGTGCAATCAGGCAGTCCAACGAAAGATGGACAGAAATCGGCATCTGCAGGGTAGCTAGACAAATCTGGCCAAGGTATGACCTGAGAAGATCAAAATATCTCCTCGCACTAGAGAGGCAAAGATTGTCTACGTTAGTATCAGTTCTGACGGGACACTGCTTGATCGGCGAACACGCCAAAAGATTGGGTTTTGACTCTAATGACTTCTGCAGAAGCTGTGGCGATGGGGAAGAAGTGGAGAACATTGAACTTGCTATGCGACTGCCCCGCTCTGAGTAAACGACGACTGGACATACTGGGGTCGGCTTTTCTAGGCAGACTAACTGATCTTTCCAGTACCGATATTCGTACTATCGACAAATGTGTATAACAAACAGGTTGGTTTCGATGAGGGGCATTTCAGCCCGTGGTAACACTAGGGACCTAAACTGGTCTACATATGTGAGCTTGTATAAAAAATACGGCTGCCACTCTAACCTAAACCTACCAGCTTATAACTTTAATACCGGTGCATACAAATACTTGAAATATCGTACAGTGTAACGCTTTAATAGTGCCTGGAGTCTAGAGAAAAGTGGCCGTTATTGGCACGCCCCTTTTGGTACCTCCCACACAAATGGACCATTTTGCACCAAAAGTTATGGCTTTAATCACTTCATATAAATTCTTGAAATTTTGTACAATGTAATGCATTTTTGGGGACTCATGGTGAGGGGGTTCATAAGTCGGTTTACCCGACTGAACTTTCTTACTTCTTTAAATATATATTTGCAATTTTTGTCAAAAATGTTTAGAAAATTAAGTGAAAGTAGAGTTATACCATTTGTTCACAAAAAATTAATTTTTCATATAAAAATCATTTTTCATAAGAAATTAATTTTTCAAAAAAATTATTTTGTGACCGCAAAGGACCTATAAAGCTTTGTAATGAAGTAAATACCAAAGTGGAATATATTTTATTTTTCCCAATTTAAGTACACAAAGATAGCATATTATCTGGTAATGTCGAAATCACCCATACATATGTATGTACCGTCGATTTAGCTTATATAATTTATAGGAGTTAGAGTTTTCTTCATGAAATTTAGGGAAGAGTATTATATTTAGCCAGAAAACATTTATGTAGAATAAAAAGAATATCCGTTGAGATTTAGATTAGGAATATAGGCATAAAATCGCTATAGAAGCCGTATATCATATTGGATAATTATGGTACCCGTTCATAAGAAATCGGTTTTAAAAAATTCATTCGGGTGCCACATATACATATCATCTGATTTTACAAGTGTTACTTATGAAACTTATAAGTTAATCATTTCAGATTTAGATCAACTAACAGGTGGCGCAAAAGTAACCTTTCGATGTTTTTTGGCTGTAATTTAAAAGTAATTAAAAAATTTAAAAAAGTCAACAATATTCCGCGTTCTGGAGCAGTGTAGCGTAACATTGTTTATTAACGCATGTGTTTACTACACAAATGTCAAAACAGAACTGACATTAGGTAGAACAAAAAAAATATCCGTTGAGATTTAGATTAGGAATATAGGCATAAAATCGCTATAGAAGCCGTGTATCATATTGGATAATTATGGTACCCGTTCATAAGAAATCGGTTTTAAAAAATTCATTCAGATGCCACATATACATATCATCTGATTTTACAAGTGTTACTTATGAAACTTATAAGGTAATCATTTCAGATTTAGAGCAACTAACAGGTGGCTCAAAAGTAACCTTTCGATGTTTTTTGGCTGTAATTTAAAAGTAATTAAAAAATTTAAAAAAGTCAACAATATTCCGCGTTCTGGAGCAGTGTAGCGTAACATTGTTTAATAACGCATGTGTTTACTACACAAATGTCAAAACAGAACTGACAATTTATAGCATTTTCTGATAGGAAGATTACTTTTGCGCCACCTGTTATATAGTTATATGCTTATGCTTATGCTGCCCAAACAAGGTGGTGCAGGTGTTTTTGTGTTATGTTATCGGTAGAATTCCCCATTTGAGCTCTACAGTCATAGACATTTCAAATAGTATATTCAAACTTGTAGCGTATGATCGACGTGAAATATTATACTATTCATACGTTCAGGTGGTAACCGATGAATACAACTCATCGGTTACCACCTGTACGTATGATTATTGTGCTATGAGATTTTATATCGATCATACGCTATCAGTTCATAGACGGCATTGTGTTTGCAATTGTGATTCGTTTTAGGATATTTAATTGAAATGTTTCGTAAAACAAAGCCCTTTCATATTAATTTTATTTAATTTTTAGAAATACTAGAAACATGAAATACTTCAAACGGGATTGTTGAAAAATTTGGTATTTTGTTAAAATACCAAAATTTTAATGAGTTAAACGAATTTCGTAAATTATTTGGGCTTGCTGTCATGCTCAAGTTAAACATATTGTACACTGTTAGAACGTCAATTTCAGTTTTTATAGAATTATATTAGAATATATTGCAAAAACCTGAAAATTGATCTGAGACCATATAAATATATGAAGTCTTCAATAATAAACATGACCCAAATTTGGTAGAAACTTTTCTTATAGATTTGAGTCATTTGGCAGTATAAATGGTCCTTATGCGTACATATTTCCATGCTGTCCCCATAGAAGTGTACTAACCTATATCATTTATTTAGGCCACAAAAGCCACTTCAACTGATTGGTATACGATTTGACAATATGCGTCTAATTGTTCCTAGCTCCTTGCATACACTAAGTGGCATAGAAGGTCCACGATTTGATATAGCCCCCATAATAAGGCTCAAGAAGATTTTAGTTTTTGACGCCTTAAAAACTTGCCTATTGGGGTCAAAAACGTGACCTTCATAGGGGGTTTATTATTATTAAAACATGGACCGACATACTCTTTTTCCACTAGAGACTTAAGCTTAAATTTCGCATGATGGGTTAAAAACGCATCCCCTAGAACGTCAAGAAGTCTAATCGGAAGGGACCTTTTTACGGGGCAATAGCAAAACATCGATCGATGTTCTCCATTTTCACTAGGGAAGATTAAGTGCACTATATATAGCGTGATCCATTTCGAGGTTCCCTACATTTTTAAAGAAAAAACACAGAAAATTCAAATTGAATGGGGAATGTTTATTATCATTTGAAATAACATTCTTTGGCATTTATTTTTTTAAGATTATGTCTATCAAATGTTGGCCGGGGCTACGTCTCAGATGGTACATTCGTTGAGTCCAATTTTCGATGACTCGTTCGAGCATTTCGACTGGTAACTTTACATATACCCACAGGAAAAAGTCTCTCTCTCTCACGATCTTGGTGGCCAATCGACCGGCCCAAAACGTGAAATTATCTGCTCACAGAAGTGTTCTCTCAATAAATTCATTGATTGATGCGATGTGTGGGAATTGGCGCCGTCTTGTTGAAACCAAATGTCGCCGAGACCACGAGCTTCAATTTCAGTTGGTTATCATGGCACGATAACGGTCGCCATTGACTGTTACGTTCTCACCGGCATCATTTTTGAAGAAATATGGATCGATGATTCCGGTACGTCGGATCGGGAATCGGACAATGGCAAAAAGATAGCTCTTAACGAGAGCTAAAATATTGCTCATGGGTGTCAAGGTCATGGATCGACTGGAAAGTGTCTTTTTTTTATTTAAAAAGAAATTGACTTAGCACAATTGGCGAACGATTATTTTGATAATAAAACTGAATAATTTGTAAACGTTGTTCAGACGTAAGTCTTTCCATGATGAAATGCGAAACAATACTTAACAAAAATAATATGACAGCATGACACGACTCACACGTCATCTGTCAATTATGTTACTTGCTTGCTTTTATTCGGTCTGCTAATCTTTGTGATTCTAACTAGGATACTCTCCCGGCTTAAAAGACCATTTTGAAAATTTCGATTTAATTTTAATTTTATTAGATTTATTAAATGTTTTGTTCAGCTTTTTCGATCAACTCTTCCTTTCGAAAGAGAGGTTTTTGTGGTGTATTGGAAAAGATAAGACACTGCGCTTTGAAAGCCATGTAAACACATACCCTTATACGTATTTCAATCCTGTGTGGGGATATCATGTATAACATGACACAGTGTGAGCTTGTAGTTGTGGCGATCATCACTTGTATACGAGTATATACCAATATGTATTGAATATGTCTATAAATTTTGCAACTAAAATTAAAAAGTCACATTTCAACCCCATTTGGAAGACAGTAGTTTCGAACACTGCTAGTTTGCATATAATCGATTCACACATAGCACACAAGTATCTGTACTTTGTCTGCTCTGCAGTATGGAAAGGTTAAAGTCAGACGGAGCCCAACCTCTGGGTGTGCTATCTGCTTTAGACACCAGTGTAAATTTTGACTTATTCCATGTCAGATGGTTTCTCGGTTGGTTTTTGGTGCCCTTTTCCCCAGCGAATTGTGTGTACATTAACCCACCAATGCATTATTGCGACAAAGTGTATACAATACACTTTAAAGACGTACGGTTTTATTACGGATATCATAAATTGATGTGCGCGGGTAAGCGTAAGCTCAGTGGTAAATACGCCATCAACACATTGTACAATCGCCCACATACTCACATTTCACCTCCCCGCAAACATACACACACAGTTACATGTGCAAGGTTGATCATGGATGTGTGTGGGTGTTAGAGTGTCCATGGAGATGTGACTTTGAGCAATTTTGTTGTGCAGCATTAAATAAATCCTATTCTATAAAATAATAAAAGTTCCTCTTTTTCTCATCCTTCTTCTCAAGGCTCTTTGTGGAGTATTATTTCACACATTGTTGCTGTTCGGACAGATGAGTGAACGAATGTGATGTGTTCTATGGAATGTATGTTAGAGTTGGTGCCAGTGGCAATGTGGCATGCGTTGAATTTTGTTGGTCGTTGTTTTTTATTTTTTTTTTCATTGTCTAGTGAATAAATGCCGCCAGCATATAAAACGGCAGACACATACACAGCTAAGATACCAATACAATAAATCCAACCTTACGCACAAATACATGTGTCCCTATACAGCTCATGACTGATGTATTTGGAACGGCATTATAAGATATTGAAAGTTTTTGACATAATCTAATTACTTAAGACCCATCACAGATGAATGGAAAAATTATAGATAATTGTTCATTATTTTATTATAAAAATTTACTTTAGTTGATTATGAACCAGCAAGGAAAGACAGAGGTCGGCCGGAGCCCACTTTATGATACCATACACCTCCCCAATAATGCGGAAAGTGGCATAGCGATAATAGTTTGGAATAATTGCTTTTGCTTCAGTTAAGAAAATACTTAATCATCAAGGCTTATTCCAAGGGGGAGTTGAAAATGTTGAGCATAACTAGATCTGAAGGATAAATTTAAAAGGTGCAGTATTTTTTCATAGATCAAAAATCGAAAGGAACAAATAGATGAGGCTATACATATTCTAATCAGATTTTCATCAATTTGGATCAAAACCTCATTTCTGCGAAATTATACAGGGTTTTCCAACAAGAGGTGTTATTTTGAATCACCCGGTATTTCGGTAGCTGTCACCTTTGAAGCTTTTATTCTCTGACATTTGACAAGTAGAAACTACGCCATTACTAAAAATGGAACGATACACGATAATCGAACGATACAAAACGATCAAAAAACGATACAAAATCATCTTGACTGATGAGGCCCATTTCCACCTCGGTGGCTACGTCAACAAGCAAAATTGTCGCATCTGGGGCTCGGAAAACCCAAAAGTTATTGTTGAGAAGCCTCTCCATCCTCAACGTGTGACTGTTTGGTGCGGTTTATGGTCCGGCGGGGTCATTGGACCTTACTTTTTCGAAAATGAGGTTGGATCAACAGTTACGGTGAATGGATTGCGCTATCGAGAGATGATTAATGATTTTTTATGTTCGGAGTTGGATGGTATTGATCTGGACTAGGGATGTAACGAAAGTGGCTTTAGCGAAAGCGAATGCGAAAGCGAATATTGAAATATATTTCTTGCGAATGCGAATGCGAAAGCGAATAGTGAAATATGCATTTTTGCGAAAGCGAATGCGAATGCGAATAATAGTTTGAGCCTTTAGTACCAACAAATTTAAGGAACTGAATTGATACTTTTCCAGGATATTCAAGTATTAAGACTGTTTTCCATAGATTTACCTCCTGTTACTACAAGCACACACATGTCTTCAAGTTGTGTGAAGGGAATAAGGAGATTTAACACTTTAATAAATGGAAGCGAATACTGAAATATATTTTTGCGAAAGCGAATAATCCAAAGATGGTTTTTGCGAATGCGAAAGCGAATTTTAAAATGATGCGAATCGTTACATCCCTAATCTGGACAACGTTTACTTGCAACAAGACGGCGCTACGTTCCACACAAGCAACGAAACCATTACTTTGTTACGGGAAAAGTTTCCGGACCGTGTTATCTCTCGAAGAGGTGATCACAATTGGCCACCGAGATCTTGTGATTTAACACCTTGCGACTTCTTCCTTTGGGACCATGTGAAAGATATGGTCTACGCCAGCAGCCCAGCGTCGATTCAAGACCTCAAAGATAGAATTCGTGAGGATATCGAGGACATAGGGCACCCACTTTGCGATTTGGTTACGGAAAATTTTATGAAAAAGATGTGGTCCTGTAAGCGTGGTCGTGGTGGCCATTTGTGGTGGTTGTTTTTCATTATTAACGGCATACCTTCCTCTTTATTATGAAATAAACATCCGATCATTTATCTCAAAAAATGTCATTTTTCTTTGAATACCAAAATAACACCTCTTGTTGGAAAACCCTTTATGAAGATCGAACGTAAAATACAGTTTCCAAAGAGATTACAATCTAAATCGACAGGAACATATACTCGTAAATCTGAACCGATTTTCCTCAAATTTATCAGTATTCGTTCATCATTTAAGAAACTTCTCTCTGCCGAATTTGGTAAAGATCGAATATAAAAGACAACTTCGAAAGCGCCTTGATGCCACATCGGTAGGTATATATATATATATAGGGACTATACGAGTATCTAAATCTGAACCGATTTTCACCAATTGCAATAGGGTTCGCCTTTAGACCAAACAAGATATACGTGACAAATTTAACAGTTGCGATCTGCACCCTGACTACATTGACATACGGACGGACTTAGCTAAATCGACGCAGAAAGTGATTAAAGGCGATCGGTATAATAAACGATGGGTCTATCGCATCTTGGGTGTTACAAATATGCATAAAGTTATAATACCCTGTACCACAGGGTGGTGTAGAGTATAAAAACAAAAACTGGAAAGGGGCAAAAGTGGGCGTGACATTATTTAAAATTCGAACATCTCATAACGCGTTTATCGTAGAAAAAAGACATTTTGAATACACGTCAGTTAAGATATTATCTAAAACTTCAACGAAAATGGGCGGGATCGAAGTAGTGGGCGTGGCAAAAGTGGGCATTGCATTAGTTGAGAATGCATAATCTCAGAAACTAATAATTTGGATAGAATAAGTGGACATGGTAATATTTAATCTATATATGGGTAGTTCTTTTTCAAGTGTCACAGGTCAAAAATTAGATCTTTATAAAATTCTCAGAATGTGGAATTTATCAATGCCCTAGTATGTGGGAGTAATAAATGACCCAAAATGTTAATGAAAATTGGAAACTTTGGTTCAAAAGTTACTTTATAATAACTGAAAATATTCACAAAGAAAAATATTTGAAAAAAAAGCAAAAAACCAAATATAGTTGAAAACGCTTACAAATATTTTTCTTTGTAATTTGGTGAAGATTTTCAGTTATTATAATGTAACTTCTGAACCCACTCCAAAATTTACACAATCGGTAGAGTACATATGGACCAATTTTTATAAAAAAATTAAGGAATAACCAGTAAGGAAAGACAGAAAGTCGGGCTGGGCCGACTAAATAATACCCTACACCTCCCTGACAATTCGAAAATGGGCATTGTGATAAGAAATACATGTAATAAGAAAACTCTCTCTGCGAATTTCGTTAGATCGGATGCAAAATACGATTTCTACAGCGTTAACATGTCAAATAGGGTGAAACATATATATGGGGACTATATCTAAATCTAAACCGATTTTCCACGAATTTGGTAGTGTTCATTCATGTAATGAGAGAACTATCGCTGCCAAATTTCGCACTGATCTGACATAAAATACAGTTTCTACAGCACTTACATGTAAAATCGGGAGTAACATATATATGGAGGCTATATCTAAATATGAACAGATTATGACCACTTTCAATATGGCCTCCTTGGGCCAAAAAAAAGCACTGTGCTAAATTTCATAACAATCAGACCATAAATACGACCAGCACTTTGATTACAAGAATACATGGACAAACAGAAAGACGGGCATGGTTAAATCGACTCAAAAAGTGATTCTACACTGATAGAAAAAGCTTCGTCAGGACGACGAATTTGTACATCTTCACGATTATTTTTTCGTCAAAAGTCAGCTTACGAACGGAATAATCTTCTTGATGAATTTGTTCGTCACCATGACGAATCTCTGTTTCCAAAAACATTCTTCCTCAGGATGATCACATTTCATTCCTACGATGAATCGAGTTCATTGCCACGACGAATCCCATTCATCACCACGATGAACACCACTCATCCCTACGATGAATTGAGTTCATCACCACGACGAACTCCATTCATCGCCTCGACGAATTCATGCCCCCGACTATTTATGTCTAACACATTTCAATAAATATTCTTATGGTTTTAGACCAATAAAAACGATATGGAAAATAAAACTAATTGACTGCTTTGCCAGGTTCAGTTGTGATTATTCGGTTCGAAAAGCAGTTCTTATCAGGAAAGGCTTAAAGCAAAAGAACGATAAGGATTCCTTACTTCTGGTATTTTAAATCAAAAATTATTTCATCAAGTAATGTATTTGCCAACAGACGAACTCCATTCATCACCACGACGAATCCCATTCATCAAATTAAACTTTTACAACACATTATTTAACTAAGGTAATCACAACGGTACTATTAAGCACCAACTATAAATTGATTGCTTCGATTTATCATATTTTTAGCAAAATGGTCACATAAATCTTTTCATCGTGGGAATGAAACCTTATCGTTCCCTCGACGAATTTCGAAATCACCAAAAACATGGATTGATGATCGTGTTTGTTCTATTGACCTACAGAAACATCGCATGTACGAAAGTTTTCGTCACCAGTACGAGGATATATTGACGAAACTGATTCGTCATGGTTACGAACGGTTTTTTCTATCAGTGTATGTCGATCGGTATAATAAACTATGGTTCTATTTCTTCTCGTTTTGGAAATTCCAAACAAATGCACAAAGTCATAGTACCCTGTACCACAGTGTGGTGTAAGGTATACTAAATAGATCGATTCTGAGATATCGCAAATTACACAGTGCGACAGTCCAAAAACCAAAAACCGCGATACTATTTATCTTGTGGGTCTTGGCGAGTAGAACAACATTTGTTCTACGAAATTTGCTGGACACCCCCAAAATCCGGATTTACGGGTAAAAAACCGATTTCCAATCTCTAAAAGAATTTAGAAAGAAGAGAATTAGACCTTTCGAACGATGTATATTTTGTTTGTTTGAAGCTGTAGGAATATAGGTTTATTTTCCCTACAAACGCATTTTTTTCATTTTTGTCCGTCATTTTCTAGTTTAGACAATGTCTTTACCAATTATATTGTGAGATAACCGTACTATTAATTGATTTACATATATACAGGGTCTCCCATATTCGACGGACCCATCTGGCAACGCCATAACTTTTGACAGAGATGTCAGATCGCTTAATGACATACCGCGTTTGAAGCGTCAGTCCAAGCAGATTTTTACCATGGAACAATACACGCCACGCGAGCGCTCTGAAATAGTTGAAATTTACATTCAACAGAAAAAGTCAAGTCAACGTGCTTTTAAAATATTAAAAAATATGAGAAGTGCGCCTTCTAAGAACACCATTAAGCGTTTATACGAAAAATTTTCGACTGGTGAGGCTCTTTCTAATCCGAAGAGGCCAAATAAAAGTCGACCAAGGCGATCGGCCGAGAATATCGCTGCCGTACGAGCCAGTGTTGAGAGGTCCCCAAGAACATCCCAAAAACGCCGTTCTCAGCAGTTGGGCATGGCTCGGTCCACTTTACAACGGATTATTCGCGTTGATTTGCATTTGTTCCCGTACAAAATTCAATTGACGCAAAGATTGTTGCCTGCGGACAAGCCTCGTCGATTGGAATGGGCCCAACGAGTCCGTGGGTCCGTCGAATATGGGCAACCCTGTAGTATATTTTATAAGGAAAAAAATGCAACCAGTCTCTTTAAAATCCGTTTGCAATTGACGGAGTTATTAAAGTTTCATTAAAACTAAATCGGTAATGTCAATAATGTCTGCTTGAGCGTTTAATATATCTAACTCGTCATCATCGTCAAAACTAGTATTTATGTACACATTTAGTTTTAATGAAACTTTAATAACTCCGTCAATTGCAAACGGATTTTTAAGGGAATGGTTGCATTTTTTTTCTTATAAAATATACTATATATGTAAACTAAATAATCATGCGGTTATCTCACAATATAATTGGTAAAAACATTGTCTAAACTAGAAAATGGCGGACAAAAATGAAAAAATGTGTTTGTAGGACAAATAAACCTATATTCCTACAGTTTTAAACAAAAAAACTATACATTGTTGGAAAGGTATAATTCTCTTCTTTCTAAATTCTTTTAGAGATTGGAAATCGGTTAATAATTAACAAAGTTATAGGCGTTCAAGTTTGAAAAGGCAAGAATGTCGGTTTTTTACCCGTAAATCCGGATTTTGGGGGTGTCCGGGGAATTCCAAAAAAAGATTCGTGTTTTACTCGACTAGACCTACAGGAAAAATAGTATCGCGTCATTTGCTTCTCAACTTGAATTTATTTTGTCGCACTGTGTTATATTTATCCCCTCTCCTTAGAGAGAAGGGCTGATGCGCACGATTACTCTCGAAAGGAGTAACCGATTGACTTCAAATTTGGTATGTGATAATATATTCTTCTATCTCCGGCTAATTTCGAAGATGGGCCATATTGGTCCACTTCTTCTAGTACCTTCCCCACAAAGGGTTAACATTTAGTGAAGTATTGATTATTTAATAACTTCTATACTACTTATTTGAATCCTCTGAAATTCTACACATAGTATTAGTTTATTAGTCACTAGTACCTCGAGAAAATTGGGCAATATTGTCACGCTCCTTTTCGTACCTCCCACAAAAATGGACCATTTTTTACCAAAAGTTACCAGCTTACAACATAAATACCAGTGCATACAAATACTTGAAATTTCCCACAGTACAATGCTTTTACAGTACGTAGAGTCCAGAGAAAAATGGGCATTATTGGCACGCTCCTTTTGGTACCTCCCACACAAATGGACCTTTTTGAACCAAAAGTTAACAGCTTTTAACCTTAATACCAGTAAATACTTTAAAGTTATTAAATACAATTTAAATTGATAATAATTTAATTAAAACAACAAATAAATAGATATACTAATATTTTGAACTCAAGGTGAGGGGATTTATAAGTCGGTTTACCCGACTGAAATTTCTTACTTGTTTTATTTCCATTACAGAAGAAAAAAATCAATTTTTCTGAACGTTGGCCTTACACCTACACCACACTGTGGCACAGGGTATTATAAGTTTGTTTCACGGCAGATGTTTGTAACACCTGAAAATAACACAGCTAGACCCACCTTAAAGTATACCGATCGACTAAGAATCACTAGCTGAGTCGATTTAACCATGTCTGTCCGTCCGTCTGTCCATGTAAAGTTGTTCGTCGACTACAGGTCGCAATTTCACTCCGATCGTTCTGAAATTTTGCAGTTTAGAGTATTTCGCTGCTATTGAATTTTTTTGAAATCGGTTCAGATTTAGATATAGCTCCCATATATATCTTTCGTCCGATTTGGCCCTTTAGTCCTATAGAAGCTGTATTTTACATCCAATCGTTTTGAAATTTAGAATGGTAGAGTTTCTCGATCCATGAACCAACATTGCCGAATTTGAAGAAAATCGGTTAAGATTTAGCTATAGCTCCCATATACATATATGTTTCGTCCGATTTTGCTCTTTAGTCCTGTAGAAGCTGTATTTTACATCCAATCATTTTGAAATTTAGAATGGTAGAGTTTCTTGATCCATGAACCAACACTACCGAATTTGAAGAAAATCGGCTAAGATTAAGCTATAGCTCCCATATATATGTTTCGTCCGATTTGGCCCTTTAGTTCTATAGAAGCTGTATTTTACATCCAATCGTTTTGAAATTTAGAATGGTAGTGTTTCTTGATCCATGAACAACATTGTCAAATTTGAAGAAAATCGGCAGAAAATTACAAAATTGATATTTCAGAGTTATTCAATATTACGAGAGTCATGTAGGGTATTATATAGTCGGCCCCGCCCGACTTTAACCTTTCCTTACGAAATCATTCACACGCTATCCATGGTGAAAGGTACGAGGTATGTTCAAAAAATATCGCAAATTTTGTATTTTTTCAAAAAGTATTTTTTTATTCATGAATATCGATTTTGTCCCTTCAAAGTAATTCCCCTCGAATATAATACACTTCTGCCAACGTTTTTTCCAATCCTCGAAGCACTTCAAATAACCATTTTTTGTGATCTTTTTCGGCTCCTCCGCGCACAAGCAACGATGAGTGAGCAGGGGCGTTATCATGGTGCAAAAGCCAGTTTTTGTTCTTCCACAAATCCGGGCGTTTTTGGCGGATTGCTTCGCGCAATTTGCGCATAACTTGTAGGTAATATTCTTCATTGACCGTACTACCCTGTGGCAAGAACTCATAATGCACCACGCCCCTGCAATCAAAGAAAACTGCGAGCAATACCTTTACGTTCGACCGAACTTGGCGCGCTTTTTTCGGTCTTGGTTCATGCGGCAGCTTCCATTGGGATGATTGAGCTTTAGTTTCCACGTCGTAACCATAAACCCATGATTCGTCAACAGTTATGACCCTCTGGAGCAAATTTGGGCCGTCATGGACCGAGTTCTCCTGAGCAATGTTAACGCGATGCTGTTTTTGGTCCAAATTGAGCAATTTTGGCACGAATTTAGCGGCGACCCGACTCATGCCCAAATCATTGGTTAAAATCGAATGGCACAAGCCAATCGATATGTTTAGATCCTCAGCAACTTCTCTAATGGTAATTCGTCGATTGGCCAATATTATTTTATTCACTTTATCAATGTTTTCGTCTGTTGTTGAGGTGCTCGGGCGTCCGGCACTATGTTCGTCCTTCGCATCTTCTCGGCCCTCTAAGAATATTTTGTACCTTTGTTGCTGTGGTCCAAGGTAGCTTCACCATATGCCACAGTCAACTATCGGAATGCGTCAGCGCACTTTATTTTGTTTTTCACACAAAATTTGATGCAGATTCTTCGATCCATTTTCTGAAATAGATAAACATCGAAGACAAGTTAAAACACATCCAAGCACAACAGCTGTCAAAAATTAACTAAACATTCAAAATGGCCGACCTTGACCTTGTCAGCATAAGTAAGGGACATGAGTACCAACATAACGCTACAAAAATATCAAAAATCAAATACACGTAGCCCGCGGAAATTAAAAATTCACGATATTTTTCATACATACTACGTATATAAGATTTGACATTGCCGAACGTAACTTCGTCTTTACTTGTATATAAAGGGTTTTCAAATAAGAGTGATATGATTTCTTTTAAAAAAAACAACTTATTGTTAAGGAAATTCAAAAGTTTTTTATTTAATGTGAGATACAATTATGTTCTAAATAAAGCGTCATACAAATGGCCTCCATGACTTCTTCTGCAGGCACGAATTCGACTTGTAAAGCTTGAAGAGAGTCTGGTTTATTTCGAAAGACCAATGACTTCAAATAACCCCACAAGAAAAAGTCTAATGGTGTTAAATCACAACTTCTTGGAGGCCATTCAATATCACAAGTTCTGGAAATAATCGAATCTACAAAGATTTCTCGCACCAATTTAATTTTTTTATTTGCTGTGTGGCTGGAAAGTGTTTTTTTGGATATAATAAAATAATTGGCTTGGTGAAGTCTCGCTAAAATATTGCTCATGGGTGTCAAGGTAGGTCGACTGGAAAGTGTTTTTTTTTTTGGATTTTAAAAAAATTTACTTAGCATCATTTTCAAATGTGAACGGAAAGTTTATTTTTTACACTAGCTCCTTAACGGTACGTCGGATACCGTTCGGATACGTTCGGTCAATGGCAAGAATATAGCCCTTAACGAGAGCTAAAATATTGCTCATGGGTGTCAAGGTCCTCGGTCGACTGGAAAGTGTTTTTTTTTTGATATAATAAAATAACTGGCTTGGTGAAGTCTCGTTTCCACATCGTGTTGCCAACCGAAGCCTCGGAACCGAAACTACAGTACATATACGATCATTTGGACACCCAGGCAGACCCTGGCAGACCCACACTACTACAAGCCTGTTGATGTTGAGGTCTTACTCGCCAACGAGTAGACTTCATCGGCAATGCCAATAGCTCAGAGCACAATATTCGGTTGGACCATCTCTGGAGCCTGTTCATTTCGAAGTTGCAATTTTGCAGGGTGGCCGGCATGTTGAACTCTGTTTCAACAACTACTTTTAAGTTCTATAAATGAATGAATTTTTGAATTACTGTTACATTAAGTTTTATTTCACTAAATGCACTGAACTGTTAAATCCATAAGAATTCCCCCACTATATTGTTCCATTTCGAATTTCGATTAGATGGCAACTCTTTATCCATTCCCTGTCATGAAGGCAAAGCTTTTACTCAAATGGATAAAGAGCTGCCAATCTTTTCTCTCAGTTCCAATGGTTTTTAGCTAAATTACCAAAATCTATAATCCCTTTCTCTTCGCTCGGTGCAGCCATTTTCACTTTTGCAGCGACATCAAGAGCGGTAAGCAACACCAAACTGTTACCCTATACAATAGATTTTCTTTGTTGTTCCTCTACATTTACATGTTACATTCCTGGGAGTTTCTGCCAACATTAAAACCTCCTTTATAAATCAAAAAAAATGTTTCTGACATCAGAAATATATGTATGAAACCCTTTTTAAAAAAGAAATATCTGGAGAACCATTTCACCAATCGCCTTGAAATTCGGTATGGGAGTATTTCGGAAAGGTGCAATATGAGCGGTTTAATGAAAAATTGGGGATAACACATTAATTGTCGAAGTAACACAATGACGCCTCTATCTTTGAATAAAAACATGTGAAGAATCATTCCACGAATCGACATTTGAACGTGTCAGTGATGTAAAATATTCGTCTAGATATGTACGTACATATATGGGTAAATCCGAAAAACTGTATACCAAAAATTTAAAAAACAAGTAAGAAAGTTCAGTCTTGTAAACCGACTAAAGAATATCCTCACCTTGAGTCTCAAAAAAATGTTAGTAAATTAATTTTTTTTTTGTTTTTTTTTTAATATTACCAATTTAAATTGCTGTCTACTTTTGGTACAAAATGGTCCATTTATGTGAGAGGAACCAAAAGGGGCCGGCCAATAACGGTCATTTTTCTCTAGACTCTAGATACTATAATAAAGGTGAACCCAAAACTGGGGGCTTCTTTCGTTACAAAAATTTACTGGGAAATTAAGACCCAATCAAAAATACATGAAATGAAAATACACTAAAAAAACTAAAAGTTGTTTCTTTGTAAAATAGATAGTACATAACAATGTGCGACTGCGAACTAAATTTTTTAAAAAAAACTCATTCTTTTGTTTTCACTTTCCTCCTATATGAACCAAAGTTGGCTAAACGGATTGAAACTTTTACGCGTAGATGATCTCGATTCTAAATACATAGACGATAATGAGCCACAACAATCAGTCAAATATGAAATTAGTCCCCAAAAAAGTTGTTGTTATGACACATACTTTTTGGGACCCATATTCATACAAATATCGGGGTGTATTTTCATGGTGCTCGTCTTCATTCCGCTGAAAAATTTATTAGCCTTCTAATTTATATAAAACGTTATTTTTCTTGGTGTCGAAATTCTTATTCATATCGCATGTATCTATTTCACTAAAATAAGATTTGAGGTCAAATAGTTGTGTCGGTTATCTATAAATTTTATGAAAAAGGAAATTATAGCTATGAAAGAGGATATAAGCTAGATCGATGGAAGATAGATGGCGACTATATCTAATTCCGAACCGATTTTCGCAAAATTCAACAGGGACCGTGCAAAAGAAAGATATGTGCAAAATTTCCTTGAGATCGGAATTATATTGCGACCTGTACATTGATTACAAGAACATGTGAAAAGACAGACGGACAATGTAAAATCAACTCAGAAAGCGAATATGCATCGACCGGTATTGTAAACTATGGATTTAACTTTTATTATTTCATGTGTTATAAACGAAAGCACATTATCATAGCACCCTGTAACGTAGTGGATATACAATGTGAACAAAATTTCAAATGAAAAAAACATGTCAACAATTTTGTGAAATTTTTTCTATTTTGATTTTTCAATGAATTTTCTTATTAAAAAAAATCTCCAAAAAATCGAATACAAAAAATTATTTAATTAAATTCTTGGGTTTTTAAAGACACTGAATTAAGTTTTAAATGTGCAGCAACAGTTTTGTGTCCAAATTCAATTTTAGTCCAGTTCCAGTGAATTAAACCTTCAACACCGGCAGAAGGTCTGCTATGTTAGAGGCAATAATTAAGTTAGCTAATATCTATACGTTCATTTCAAAGTATGCTAAGTGGATTTAGAATGCTGTTTGCGACATTGAGTTTTTAAATATTCCAATTTATATAAAGTCAAAATTTAGTGTTTATCCGTCAACACATTCAAAAGTTCTGTGCAAAGCAAAAAAGTTCATTTGATTCGAGCCCGGCAAAATTCGGTAATACAAAATACCAAGTTCATCAATACAAAGCAGATGAACTTGCAATACCAGAAACATGTTACCTCAAGCACCATGCATGCTCTTGTTGAGATATAGTGGTCTTATGATAACATACGGCAGATACTCCCTAGGCGGGACTATGTTTATTCCAAGCAAATGTGTCCTCATTATCAATATCGAAACCGGACGACTAAATTTTCATGTCTGTCATCACTAGACCTCGGATTTTTTCCATATTTTAATTTTCTATCCGATTGGAACCAAACTTTGCATTTAGACGTTTTTATCACGAACTGCTGTTTTATATATTTAATGCAGGATTTTAAGAGGGAGGACCCTACGTGCCCAGTTTCTAAGATTATACATATAGATGAGGAATAATAGAGAGGCTTAATTCCGTCTGTTTTGGTTTGTTTGGGCATATCTAGCCAATTTGTTCAGAACCACATGTAGAATGTCTCTGAGGCCGTTGGAGAATTTTCCAGTTACTGTGATTGTAACGTCGTCCACATATTGTACGACCTTACAGCCACAATGTTCTAGATCTAATCCGATTCCATTCTCCGCTAAATGTTAAACATGTGGAGACAGTTCTCCGCTTTGTGGGGTCCCTCCTGTTACAAACCGTTAGAGTTCCCTGGAGCAAACGTTGAATTAGTCTAATCAATATATAGTTTACACTTTGACGCAACAGCACCGTAATTAGTGCATCTGAGTGAATGTTTTTAAAAGCCCCTTCTTTGTATCAACAAAAGCCACTCTAATGAATTCCTTGAAATGCAGGGAATTCGTCAGTGCCTAAGCAGTTCATACAGGGCCAATCTAAGAGAACAGTAGGAACGAGGATAGACTAACTGTGTGAAGGGGAAGATACGCTTAGGGGAAGAATACTTCTTTGGTATTCCTCCGTCTATAGGGGATATGCGAGATCTTAATGCAGCCCTTATATAGCTTCTCCTAAAAGCCCTCACCAATGAAGGACTTAAACCAGTCTGTTATGCAGACGACGTTGTAATACTTCTAAGGGGCCTGCATCCAAATCTGTTATGCAGAAGAGCTGAGGAGGCACCTAACATAGCATATAACTGGGCAACCAAGGGAATTAAATGTTAACCCAGACAAAACAGAAATATGTCTATTTACAAGGAAAACGAAGATCCCAGGTTTTACCCGGCCTCGATTCCTGAATAAGACAGTTGCTATAACTAAAAAGGTAAAATACTTGGGAGTAATCTTGGATCAGAAAGTGTACTGGAAAGATCATCTTGAAGAAAGAGTTACAAAGGCGCACTGATGTTGGTCGTTGTGCAGAAGAGCTATGGGTTCAAAATAGGGACTACGTCCAAATATGATTCACTGGCTTTACATGAGCGTGATTAGACCAATAATCACCTACGCCTGTGTAGTGTGGTGGACATCAATAGACAAGAAGTGCAACGTAATACCTTTGCAAAAAATTCAACGTATATCCTGTCTAGGCATAAGCGGGGCATTTACAACTGCGCCAACAAAAGCGTTGGAGACTATACTGCACATCCAACCAATAGACATCCGTATAAAGTATGAGGCAGCCCTCACAACAAGACGTCTACAAGTGATGGGTGAATGGATAAATCGAGACCACAAGTCGTACCATCAGAAAATTTTGGAATCTCTAGTTGGTCACATTCAAATGCCAGAAATCTCCGACCGCATTCCTGAAGTGCAGCTTACAGCTACCTGTGATTCATTTGTGCCAGACAGACGCTCCTGGGAAAATGGAACTTTGGCCCATGTGCCAGTGGGAACCAGCTGCTACACGGATTTTATTACTTTTTATTGATGAACCAGAATTCGAACTTCACTTCCACCTCCCTGACCATAACACGGTATGCCAAGCAGAAGTTCGAGCAATCACGGAGTGTGTGAACTGGTTCAGTAACACCACAAAGCCTAAATATGCCAACATCTTCACAGATAGCCAAATGGCGATTAAAGGAAAGGGTCAAACCCAGAACTTTGTTGGACTGTAAAAGCACGGTAAATGATTACTCAGTCGTATTTGCTGGGTACCGGGACACAACGGAATGATTGGAAATGAACGGGCAAACAGCTTGGCTTCAAAGGGCAGAAAACTTCAAGTAATAAACATGGATAATTGGAAACCGTTCGAACCCATGAAAAATGAGTTGAAGCACTGGGCAGTGATGGCTCACAAAACTGTGTGGAATAGAGCAACAGTAGGAGCAACTGCAAAGATACTGTGGGGTGACCCAAATGAAAAGAAAACAAGAAGTTTTCTGAAACTAAACAAAATCGATATTAGTAAGATGATGAGTGTTCTAACGCGACACTCAAGCTTACAAGCACATCTTCATCGCATAGGACTATCAGGAAACGATAAATGCAGGGCATGCAGGGAAAACATCGAAACGATTTATGTGTCACTGCCCGGCTTTCACACATGCAAGATCCCAACATTTCGGGTCCGACATATTACCAGACTTGACTCATCTCAGAGGATATGACTGGAAGATACTGAGAAAATTCGTGTCTAGTACCAATTTTCTGTAACTCGTGAGGTACAAATAGATCATAAATAAGGAGCGCACAACAGGCCGCACCGCTAGCTTAAGTGAATGTCCATGAACATGAGACGTTTAAACGTCTCCTCTCTTTAACCTAACCTAACCTAACCTAACCTATATATCTTCTCCAACCAGGGCATGATGTACTTCAACATTTTTGGCATTTCTATTGGACAGCTGTCATATGGACCTGACAATTTGTACGGCTCAAAGCTGTAGTACGCCCAGCTTAACCGGGATTTATCGATAAAAAATTTAGCGACGTTTCCTTTCTTTGTATTGCTTTCTTGTCCTGCTGTACCTCGAGTTTTTTTCGGGATTTGACGACAATTTATCTTAAATTTTTAATTTAATCATCCTTTAAACAAAAATATGTTTCCAGCGCTGACCTATTTCACTGACTAGTGGCTGTAAAAGTATAAATATTTACCAGAGTAATAAAGGTTTAAACAATAAAAAATAACGAAGAAACAACAACACCAGTAATGGCAAAAATATCAGAAGGAATGGAATAAAACATCCTTCCGCTGTAAAACAATCATTCACGAGAACACGCGCTCACACACCCAATACATAGAAGGACAATGTTGTTTATGCGTTTCCATTGCATCAATTTCATTTAGCCAGAAAATCGCAAAACAAAATATTAAATATCTTAATAATCGTTTAATATTTATTCTGATATTTGCCAGACGACAACAGCATCTGCCAACTTAATTCGTAGCAAAACATCATGTGGGTGATAAAAACTTTTATTGTTTAGTTATGGTAAGAAACGTGTATGGCATTGAATTAAATAAATTGGGCACATGATGAAAAATAATTAATTAGAATATTGAAATTATTCTTTAGGTTTATGGAACCAAATATAGATAGGCTTCCAAGAAAACCCTCGCTTTATTTGTAACGTGTGTTTTTAGGGATGTGGAACTTTAACAAAATAATAATTGCGTAATTTCAAACTGAAAACTGGCATTATTAGAGTGAGGAATGTATTAGTATTTAAATACAACTTGGACCACAGTTCTATGCGATGCACAGTGAATCCATTTGTACGGGAGAGAGCGACAAAAATAGTAAAAGAAGAGATATCGACCTGAACTTTTCGTCATATGTTCTCGTGTTCTAATATATTGTATTTTACAGAAATAGGCGTGGTTACATAACGGTAACGCCCACTTTGCGTACATTTCCCCATGTATTTGAAATAAACGTATATAATTTTGACTTATATTTAGTTGTTAGTAAACAAAATAAAAATAACACTTTCCAACAGCATTTTTGGAAGAGAATAGCGACCGTATGATTCTGAAAGGGCATGTTGAGTAGATCATTTTTCTAGAATAAACTTATGGGTCCAGGTCCAGCTGGTCTGAGTTTTTTTTACAGTGGGTCAAAGTTTTAATTTTTTTGTCGAAGGGAGCATTATACTAAATGAAAAAAATTAAAGTTAATGTCTGGGAGGTTTCTTATTGTCAATGTTGCACAGTAGATTTTTATGAGGATCATTTTTGTGGAAGATCTTAACCCTCTAGCTCCCCTCTTAAGGGGTCAATTTCGCCCTTTTTTCGAAAAAATTTAAAAAAGTAATTTCAAAAAGGACATTTGGATTAAAATATTCTACGACAATTTTTGCCAGAAAATTTCAGTGGGGGTCGCCAAGGACACTCTTTATAGCTCTTTATGTTTAATTAGCAAAATTGCATGCCAACTTATACACAAAAATATTATAATGTAAATTTAAAGCCGTGATATCTGTGAAATTATTGGAGTAGATCATTGTAGATCATTTTTGTAGAATAAACTTTTGGTCCAGCTGGTATAAGTTTTTTTTTTTACAGTGGGCCAAAGTTTTCATTTATTGGTCGAAGGTAGCATGATACTAAATGAATACATAATTCATATTAAGCCATCGATATATTAAATTAGTGTAAAAAAGCGCAAGACATTCGTTACTATTTACTTCCAATATATTTTGATCTGGTTGTGAACATGCAGTGCATTTTCAGCAACTACAGATTCATCCGTTTCCGTCAATTTTGCTAATCTGCGCTGCTTTTTTCCCTTCGATGAATCCGCAAAATACACTTTAGGACGCCCGCGTTTTTTAGTAGCATTTGATTTTTGCACAGCATGCGGTAAAGGAAATAATGTTAGTTTTAAAGCAACTCTTTCTTTCGAGGAAAGATATAATGTCTCCAAAAGACCACAATTTACTTACAAATAATTAATGAATTAATTTGAACAGCTCCGAAAACAAATCTTCTCCACCTAAATCTGCGAAAAGGAACGGAATATTTTAAAGCTATTAATTTATTTTAAAAGAAGATTAATGTAGCTTTCTATCGAGTATTTACACAATAAATTATCTCTATTGTTTTTTTTTCTAATTGGCTTATGTGCCGGTCGTACGATTTTTCCATCTGTTTTAACCGTTAAATTAATCGTCAATCGAACTTTTTTTTGGTCTGATTGCATTTTTTTCTTCTTAATTGATTGTAATAGAGAAATTTTGTAGAAAGAGTGCAACCATAACATATGTTTTTATATGTAAAATAATTAAATATAAAAATGTCTGTAAAAGTAGCTTGAAATGGTAAAAATAAAATTTTTCAGTTTTAATCAAATTTTCTCATGAAAACAACTGAGATATGCTATGAAACCATTATATTTCAAAAATTTAGACATTTTGTATTAATTTTTTTATAATTATTCACAATAAAATACGATGAATACCAACATTTTATTTTTCGGCCCTGGTTGACCATTCGGCGGAAATGCCCATATGCGTTCTTGATATTCAAATAAAATGTATTTTTTCACAAATATATAATATTTAACAATTTTGTTGCCAAATGTATTTCCTTTCCTACTTCAATATTTGATAGAACTTTTTCGAACACATCTTGAATTTGAGGCACATATTCAGTCTTTATGGAACAGATTTCGAAAATATACAAGCGTGATTATACGCATTCACAATTGAAATGAAAATAAATATATGGAAAATCACACTCAAAAATAATGAATAATAAGATATGTCATCCCGGAGCGAGTAAGTTGTCAGTTACGAACGAATAAAAATTTCAACGAGTAAGACTTCAAAGAGTGAGGTTTTCCGCGGATTTCGGACCGATTTTCCCGAATTTTTTGTAATTGTCACAATTAAAAAATTAATATCAATCGATTAGTGCAAAAAAAGTTGAAATTACCTTCGCGGAAAAGTGTTTTTTCGCGTGTGACATTTCATTCCTATTCGTCCGTAACTGATAGATTTTGACGTTTCTGGCTGATGGCACATCTGTATAATTTAAGGTCTGTGATCACACTAGACAACAACAAAAAACGTTTTTTGTCAAATCACAATAACAATGTTTGCACATGTTTATACCTTTATATACTGGAAAAACATACATTATGTTTTATAACAATTTGATAGGTTTGGAGTTACGAATAGCATTCAAGTGAGGCAAATACTGGCAGTTGAAATAAAAATATTTGTAATCTTGAGACTTTTACCTATATTTGCATATTTATTTGATTCAGGGAATCGAGGGGAATAGCTACTAAAACTCCACGTAAATCTAACAAAGATTAACAAAATCATACATACCATTCCCTTCAATCTCCATTATTCACAAATTTATTTTTGCACTCTTGTTATTTGTAATTTGTAATGCTAACATTTCACCTTTTTCGCCTTCTTTCAACTGAATATTTACTTCAATGAAAACTTGCAATTCTATTGCCTTTATTGAAGAAGTACCGTAAGATATCACAAAAAATTGTTTGGAAGACAGAAGTTTGATGGGATTAACGACTATTTACATTGTCATTACTGCAAAATACTAACATACATTGTTCTATTTTTGTCGTATGGGCGGAACCAATGTGCGATGGTAACGTATGAAGCCAATGCTTCTCGTTTTCCAAAATGCCTTTACCTTTATTTTTAATGGATTTAATTTTTAATGTAGTCTATAAGATTGTATCATAATAAGGCTATATTTAAATTTGTCTTTTCTGTGCATAAATAATGCTCGTTCTATTCTCCACCAAAATAAATACTAACTCTACAACATTACCTTGTGCAATGAACCATCGAGCAACACATTTAGGTGAACACCCATTTTGCCAACACTGCTGACTCGAGATGCGAGCGCCCGGAATAACTGCATCCACAGATGGCTGTTGCATTTGTTCCAACTCCTGTGGCAGTTGGTGCCAGTTTAAATGTAAATGGGGAAACACGGCCATAATTATTGTGCACCAGTGTGTAAAATGAAATTGTCACAATTACATTCATAGTAGGAGTACAACATAAAACCACTCAAACTGGACCCTAATGCACGACGCTGTGCGTTCGTATGATTGGGACTTAATACTTGCATATGTTGTACATCGGACGGGGGTATATGTACCAGTGAAAATATTTACTAAACGTTGTGTATGCTCAAATTGTTGGACATCAGCATAATCATTGATCACATTAATAAAGTACAGCATGCAATCTATTTAACTCTTCTGATTGTGAGGATTCCTTCGAATAATGCTGTCGTAATTCTGAAGCTGTCGTTTCTCTAATGGAAATTTTGTAACAATTAAATTGGTGTTTATGTGCGGGCTCAGATTTCGTAAAATTATTTTTGTTAGGGAAACCTTAAGGAGCAACCGGAAATTTTCATATATATCAAACATTTCTATATCGGATTAAGTTCGGCTATGCCGAATCTTATGTACCATCCACCATGGATCGCATGAGAATGGTTACGGGTTCTAATCATTGGCGTAGCAATGGATTTCTGCTGGGGTGGGCTATAGCCCCAAGAAGAAAAGTTGTTTTTATGCTTTTAAATTATTCACGGATGAAATTGTCAACGAAAAGTAAGAAATTAATTCATATTGAAATCAGATTTATTACAACCTTCCTATGATAAATTCATATTTTACATAAACATGAATTCGGGTTTTTAAAACAACAATTGTTTAAAAACAATTAATACTAATAATTTTATTAATTAATTAACGAGGAATTAAATATTTTATAATGAACATAAAAAATAGTAGTATGAAATAAAATACAATAAGAATAAAAAAATAATTATTCTACTCTTTAAAAAAAAGAATATGACTAACAATTTTACTATTTCGTCTTTGATATTTAAAATTGTCAAATTTTAAAATGGATCTTGGATCATTGTAGATCTTAGTCATGTTTTAATTCGACGCGCCATCGCATCGATGTCCTTCACAGCCAGAAAAGTGTGGTGTGGCCTTATTGAAACTTACAAACTTTTAAAGAATTTGGATAAATAATAGTCAATAAATAGTCAAGATCGAGGTCATAATTTAATTGTTATTAAAACATTTTATTTATTTCCAATATTTCGCAATTGCTTTAAATTGCTTCATCAGGGAAAACTACAATCATATATAAAACAGAAAAATATATAAAAGAATATACTTGTAAATATCACAGTTAACTTATTCTAGATTAAAAATTTTTATATATTATTGCAGTGCGGAAATATTGGAAATTAAATAAAATGTTTTAATAACAATTAAATTATGACCTCGAGTCTGACTATTTAATGGCTATTAATTAATATCAAAAGGTCCAATAAAAACAAATTCTAATATTTGGATAAATATTTATAAAGATTTTGTTTTGTATTCGATCTTTTTTTGAATCAACATATTATGTATTTCTATCAACTATTTCTTTCTCTGATTGGCTTATTGTCGTATGAGTCTTGAATATATTTTAGCACAATAGTTTCTACAATTAGCGATTCCTTATCAAGTTGCAGGTTACTTCTATAATCCGCATAGATCGTGCAATTTAACGCCTTTAGATTATTTGTGTTGGGCTACGTTAAGGCTCATGTCTGTAGGGACAAATCCGCAACGGTTGACGCACTGGAAGCCAATATTGAAGAATTTATTCGTGATATACCGGCCGATGTGTTGGAAAGAGTATGCCAAAATTGGACCCAGCGTATGAACCATTTGAGGCGCAGCCGCGGTCAACATTTACATGAAATCATCTTTAAACATTGGATTATATAGACCGTTCTCGATTCAAACAAAAATTTCATACATTTCTCTAAATTTTATGTGTTTTCTTTTAATCAAATCCGAAAGCTCTTAACAAATCTCTCGATAGTTGCCGTAACCGTTCAGTATGCCTCTCCGAGCCTTGCATTTGTTGTTTGAAAATATTTCCTTAAATTATTCATGTTTTGTAGAGCAGTGTTAAATACATGAAGATTCGTAACGGATTCAATTTCCATCCTGATAAGTTGACATTTGTGGTCTCTATGACGTTAACCCATTTTCTACCACTACCCAATTCCGTTGAGATAACTTCACGAAATTTGGAATGTAGGTTATTGAGGCAATCCTGATTAATAATTCGAAAGAATAACGTGCCTAGGTTTTATAGATTGCGAGATATAGGGTGTTGCGAAAACGCATCAATGGTCGATTAAGTACATGTTCATGAGAAATAAAAAAACTGGTAAAAACATGTTTTTTTTTTCTTTTATTTACTTTTTAAGTTATTATTTATAACTTAGATAAATCTGGTTTAGTGCTTTACACTTGGGGTGAAGAGCTGCGTTACATTTTTTGCACTGGTACACTGTTTGTGAGTGGCATTTCACACATCTTTTCCGTGTGGCATTTGGAGGTTTCCATATGAGGTGGTCTGGTACACTCAATCTTGGCATTTTATTTGGTGTTTCTCGAAAGGATTCATCTTCAGATGTTGAATATTCTTTTTTCTCCTCGTATAACAATAAACCCCTAGCTATCTGACTTCTGAATTCCAGCTGTGGCATAGATCTGGAATTTTCAGATTTTGCAACTAGGCAATGAATCTTCCACGCGTTAACAATTGTTGAATTAATACAATTAATCCATACTGGCCACCACCATTTTTTGCCTCGCATAGCGATGCGATAGTTGGCGACTCCATTATCATGTAAATCGATACCGCCCATATGCTGGTTGTACTGGGTAATCAATTTTGGCTGTGGAATGGAAATCCTTTTTTTTCTCCTTTGATGAATATCGGGAAACTGTCGATTCTGGCTCTGCACCAACAAAATTTGAAGTAATGGTCACTTCATTATTGTCATGCCAACGAGCAACAAACAGTTTGTTTTTAGTGTCAAAAATATAGTCATATTCGTGTTTTAGCAGTTTTGACGTATTTTTTTTAGAGCCCTTGGCAGCAGCTAAATGCAGGTCCGCTCCTTTCAAATCTATTTGATCTTGCTGTCCCGATAGCTCGAAATCTCTTTTAGTTTAGCAAACAAAATAAATAATATGACGAAAAGAAGTTGTCAACATGAACGGCATGGTGATCTGGCTCAGGAACAGATCGCAACAATTCTAAGATGACTGAAGCTCCCAGTCCGACTTGTTTGTTGTAGGGTGTTGCCATATCAGCATATGGAATAGATTCACATAGGTAACCGATATCGGAGCACATGCACCACAATTTGAACCCAAATCGAATGGGTTTACCTCTTATGAACATCTTGCAATTATGCCTTCCGGGACCATTTCCTAGTCTATTGATAGATTAGTACAGAATATTCCGAACTGTTTATATTTCACATTCAGCAAAGTAATCATGGGTCGAACTTTTGCAAGACGATCAGTTGTGTCAACACTAGTATTATCAGCCAAATGCAAGTTTTTCTTGATGGTTGTGAATTTGTTGCGTGACATAGCTTGCTGAACGATAGGTACTCCAAAATCTGGTTTGGATGACCAGTACATTCCCACCTGTGGAATTGTGTGGTATCCTGACAGAATTAGAATTCCAATGAAACGACAAATTTGTTGCTTGGTCACTTCCACCAAGTTATTTTTTTGAGAAGCGTATGTATTGGTGTTGTGAACTACCAATTCCATTACTTCCTCATCAAAATATTGAAAGAATAAATCTAAGGGAGACTTCCCACCTGGAATATGCAAATAACGTTTTGAAACATCTTTTTTCATTACATTGAACTATAAACGAATTTGTAAGGGCCTCACGCCATTTTCATCAGGTGCATCAAATTTGAAATCAATACGTTTGGTTTTTTTCCATTAGGGTTCTCCAAAACTCTTCAGAGTCGAATATTGATTTTCTTCAGCTGATAACTCAGGTTCCGCTGAACCTGTGGGCGGCGCCGCGAAGTCATCGTTGATGGATTCATACTGAACCTCGATTTCTCCAGCAATTTCCAAATTTGGTTCATTGTCCGCAAAAAGATCGTTATCGTCAATACATTTTTCATCACTTATATTATCGACTTTAGCTGGAGGAACATAAACGACACGTGTATTTTCGTTAAAAATAATTTCATTTTCTTCCTCTGAAGATCTTTTGGGACAAAAACTGTCTTCTGGCCATATGCACGATTGGAAATAAATTTTCCACAGTTTTATTAATATTTTATTATATTTATTATTATCGATATTATGAAAAATCTTTATCACGAGATTACTCCAACACAATTTTCGACAGAACACGTGCACTACTAACAGCAAATTGATCATTGATTGATGGCAACGCATGTTTAACGAGTAACATATAATTGACCACTGATGCGTTTTCGCATCACCAGTTTTCACGAGCCCGGTATTCATTTATTAGTTAACTCTATTGCTCGAGCTCATTATTATAGTTTTGTATGATCTTTCGACTAGACATTTTGAAGTATTGAAACTGTTTTTGTAAATATTCTTTTTTTCAGCAACCATTTGAAAAAAGTTATATTTTTAGACTACGTTTGCAGCTGCGGTAGCAATTTTTACAGTTATGCAGATTTTTTTTTTGTTGGACCTGTTTTAAATGCTAAGGTTCTAAATAAGGTATATATACTTTCAAAACATAGAATAAGTGTATATTCATTTAATTGGGATATGGGTAAAGTTACTGATGCGAAAACGCAACGGTGGTAGAAAATGGGTTAAGAAGTCAAATCGGGGAGAAGCTATATATATGTCAATCCCAACATTCCTGCAGACATAAGAAGTATATGTACCAAATTTCAGTCACCCAGCTCAAGTATTATAGATTGTAGCGTGATTACAACAGATGGACGGACAGACGCACATGGCTAAATTGTCTTAGAATTTTACGACGATTAGTAACATATATACTTTATGGCGTCTACGATCCCTAGTCCCTCCTGAAAAACTACCTTTTTGCACTTCGCATATTTAAGAATGGAGATATGTATATGAATAACGTTTTTATACCCTCCATCATGATGTGGGGTATATTCATTTTGTCACTTCGTTAGTAACACCTCTAAATATTGATCTGAGACCCCACAAATAATATATATTCTTAATCGTCGCAAAATTCTATGACGATTTAGCCATGTGCGTCTGTCCGTCCGTCCGTCCGTTGTAATCACGCTACAGTCCGTAATTATACCCTACACAACACTGTGGTACAGGGTATTATAAGTTTGTTTCACGGCAGATGTTTGCAACACCTGAAAACAACACAGCTAGACCCACCTTAAAGTATACCGATCGACTCAGAATCACCAGCTGAGTCGATTTAAGCATGTCTGTCCGTCCGTCCGTCCGTCTGTCCATGTAAAGTTGTTCGTCGTTTACAGGTCGCAATTTCACTCCGATCGTTCTGAAATTTTGCAGTTTTAAGTATTTCGCAGCTGTTAAGATCGCTATTGAATTAGGTTGAAATAGGTTCAGATTTAGATATAGCTCCTATATATATATTTCGTCCGATTTGGCCCTTTAGTCCTATAGAAGCTGTATTTTACATCCAATCCTTTTGAAATTTAGAATGGTAGAGTTTCTTGATCCATGAACCAACATTGTTGAATTTGAAGAAAATCGGTAAAGATTAAGCTATAGCTCCCATATATATGTTTCATCCGATTTGAATCGTTTTTATACCCTACACCACACTGTGGTACAGGGTATTATTTAAGTATAAAATGTCCCAAAAGTAAATTTATGTAAACAATTTATACATGAATTACAAAATTTATATATCAGAGTTATTCAATATTTCGAGAGTTGTGTAGGGTATTATATAGTCGGCCCCGCCCGACTTTAGCCTTTCCTTACTGGTAATAGAGCTAGGTTTGGTAGAAATATCTCTTATAGTTGCAGGTTGTTTGGGATTGCAAATGGGCCATATCGGTTAATGGTTTAATATGCCCTCCCCTATAGAGGTCGCTCCAAAATATGGTCTTTGAGCCATAGATATCACATTTTTAAAGCTATTTAGCAGAAACTTTGCAATTTGTATTCTATTTTGACAAGAATTCATCACAGCAAAAATTTTACAAATAGGTTCATATTTAGTTATAGTATCCCTACAGAGGTCGCTCCAAAATATACGTATTTAAGCCATAAATACCACATTTTCGAAGCGTTTTAATTGAATCTTTGCAGTTTGTATTTAATTAAGACAAGAATTCATCGCAGTAAACATTTTTAAATCTGTTCATATATTTTTGTCCACCTGTAGATGTCGCAAATGGACCATTTTGCACCAAAAGTTAACTGCTTATAGCTTTCATATCTCTTCATGCAACAACTTGATATTTTGTACAGTGTAATAATTTTATGGTACCCAGAGTCCAGTTTATTTAGCACCAAAAGTTAATAGCTTATATATTGAACACCAGTGCATACAAATAATTAAAATTTTGTAAAGTGTAATGTTTTTATAGTACCTATAGTCTGTTAAAAAATGGGCGTTATTATCACGCCCTTTGGTGCCTCCCACACAAACGTACCATTTTGTACAAAAGTTATCCGCTTATATCGTGAATGTCAATACATATATGTATATACTTAGATTTTTGCACAGTTTATAGTTTTTAAAATTCCTACAGTCCTGTTAAAAATGGGAGTTATTACCACACATACAGAAAGAGCCAAGACATACAAAAATTAAAAAGCTCATAATATTAGTACATTAGTGCACTGATACCAGTGCAATGTAAATATGCACTGGTATCAGTGCACAATTACATTGCTCATAAAGTGAGGGTATACCTTAGTCGGTTTACTCGACTGAAATTACTTACTTGTTTTCTTTAACTTTTAATAAATTAATTTCTTCAATACAAAATTAATTCATCGTATTCTACAATTCTAAGAGGACTTTTGTTGTTGTTAATAACAACTTTGTTTGTGTATCAGCCGATATTTACTAGTGGTTTATAGAGAAAAATATTTTATGGCAGATAGAAAATTGCTAAACATTTGAGATGATTTGAAACTACATCAGCGCAGTGTGCTGGGAATAATGGCAACTTCATTCCGGATCAAGGGGAAAATAGACTTTCTACATTGTCGCATAAGTGTCAATTTAATATGTGTCCTTTTTCTTTTTTTTCTGCTAGAGGGAAGCTCGATGTGTGGATGTAAACTTTTGTGTGGTTGCTGTGGGCCGACGTTGGATTATAATGGCAACTAGCTATGAATTTGTAGCCTTATGGCGTATTGTGTACACCTACTTGGAAAATTACATTGCGAATGACTGACCGACCGAATGACCGGGCGACTATCCTTCTCCGTGCACTACACCTATACGCTCATCCACAATTCCTCAAACTACACCATGATGCTGACCCTGGTGCTGGTAAAACTCATTCATATGTGAGCAACGTAGACCATATTTCCTGCCAGAAATGATATGCAGTAAATATAATTGGAAAATATTGCATTGTGCGACGACGATAGTGATGGGCTGCTGTTGGAAATGCTTGTATAGTATTTCGCCCTTTTCATTCTCTATTTTTATAGGTTTTTAGACCCTACACCATGCTGTGGTATTAGGGGGTTTGTGAATTTATTTGTAGCACTTAACAGGAGAAGAGATAGGGCCATCACTTATTATAGCTATAGACTCAGAATCACTTTATGAGTCGTTTTAGTGATGTCCATCCGACCGAGCGTGAGTACTTGTCTCTCCGACCGACCATGAGGACTTGTCTTCATCGTACAGCACGCAAATATGAACCGATATTTTCGAAATTAAACTTGTACTCAGCTTGATTTATAATTTTGTTTTTACTTTAAAAAGGTCCTCAATTCTAAAAATCTGTACGTAATGAATGACAAAGCAGGTCTGGATAATCTGGTCAAGCACATCACCTGTCCAAAACCAAAGTACAAGGGTAGGACTAAATCACAATGCTTATCAGCCCAAATACGGAAATTTCGTTTATTAACGTATTAACCAAATTTTTACGACAAAACACCGGACTTTCATTTGGATCAATTTTGAACAATTCGGAGACGCTGTTGTGGTGTGAGTCTTTCCATGATGACTTGCCAAACGATTCTGAACAAAAATTGCAAAGCAGTTTGATATAAGTTAAACGTAATCGGTAAAAAAGGGATATTGAAAATCAAACCTCACGATGAATCACCCTATATTTATACCCGACACTAAACTGTGGTAGAGGGTATTATGACATTGTGCACTTGTTTGAACGCCTAAAAAAAGCAGTAATGGATCCATAGATTATTACCCGCAACGGCAAAGAATCACTCTTTGGGAGGATTTAGCCATTTCCGCCTGTCCATATATTCTTGTGGTTAAATTGTACGTCTCAAATATGAATCGATCTTTACGAAAATAGGTACAGAGGCATCCCTTCGAAAATGGGGCATATCGTTATATGTGTTGATATTGCCCACAAATAAAAGTCACCACCGGTGTCATTTCTTGATACGCCTGTCCATTTATAAATTACTAGCATTTTAATACCCAGCTTTGCCCGGGTTGTTTTTTAATACTGTGTTCCAAACTTCGTAAGCTTGAAGATATTTTGATGAAAACTCCGATTAAAAGACATCATAAAAACTGTACAATTATGAAGCTGGTTAAAATTCTAGTGTAAAAATCTGCTCTGACTACCACAAAAATTAACATTGTAAAATGTTTTTCTTATTAAAAGTTAGTTATACATGTATATTTTCTGTAGGACTAAAATCTGACTTGATAAATTGTTGAAATTTTCAATTAAAACCAAAATTTTCAAAGTGTAGCAATTTTAAATTTTCTAATTACCCCCTCACCTTAGAGAGTAAGGTATATATCGTTTGCTACGAGCCAAAAGTGTAGCACATCGAGGGAGTGACCACAAGACCCCTAGTATGTTTGGCGGAAATTCGATTAGGGACATTTTAAGTAATTTGAGCAATGTCCGTCCGTCCGCCTGTCTGCTGACAGGTGTGCACGATAACTGTCGAAAGGATTAACCGATTGACTTCAAATTTGGTATGCTGTAATAGTTTTCTCTATCTCCGGCCAAGTTCGAAGATGGGCCATATTGGTCTACTCCTTCTGGTACCTCCCCCACAAAGGGTTAACTTTTAGTGAAATATTGATTACACAGGGCAGGGCGGGGATGAAATGTTCTACAACAATGTTGGTCTAAACTTAACCCAAAATCGAAAAATCCGTAAAATTCCAGCCAAAAACGATCTTTACTGGTATCGTTATTGCTTCGACTAATAGGTCGTATGACTTACATTGCTGCACGAACAGGCCTTTTGAAATGTTTCTGGTGTTTGTGTTAAGTTCTGGGCTTTGGTGTGTTCTGACACATATAGTAACATTTATGGCCCAAACTTTTGTACAACACTTCATCCCCGCTCTCCCCATTTTTAGGGGTGTTTTTTTATGATTCTTAAAATAGGACCAAATATTACAGTTATGTGGGGAGCTAGAGTGTTAATTAAGGATGTAACGAAAGTGACTTTAGCGAAAGCGAATATTGAAATATATTTCTTGCGAATGCGAATAGTGAAATATGCATTTTTGCGAAAGCGAATGTGAATAATAGTTTGACCCTTTAATAACAACAAATTTAAGGAACTGAATTGATACTTCTCCAGGATATGCAAGTATTAAGAATATTTTCCATAGATTTACCTCCTGTTACCACAAGGACAAACATATTTCTTCAACTGTTTTGAAGATAAGTGGTAGAGGTTTTAATTGGTATTAACATCTTCAAATTGTGTGAAGGAAATAAGGAGATTTAACACTTTTAACAAATGGAAGCGAATACTGAAATATATTTTTGCGAATAATCCAAAGATTGTTTTTGCGACTGCGAACGCGAATGTTAAAATGATGCGAATGCGAATATTCGTTACATCCCTGGTGTTAAAATATTCCACCAAAAAATTGGCCTTACTATTTTTTACAAACTTGCTGAACATACGATACACCGAAAAAAATATTATTGTTTTAGAGTTACAAAATAGTGAAATAATAACATTTTTGATGTACAATGTGGTCTTTTTGAGCTGTTTAGGGTGCCTAGATATGTTCAGATTATATTGATATGTTCACAGAAGTTGTTCAGCTTTACCGTGGCTGCAATTTTATCAAATATTGTTATTGAAAAGTTAGGAGTCCCTGTAAGTTATACTGAAAAAAAATGAAAAATATTTTTTTGCCTTTCCTCTTTGAAAAAAGGTGCGAAACATTTTTTTCCCCGTAAACTGTTAACAAACTTTTTTCAGCATATTCTACATTTTTGTCAATTATAGTTAAGCGGTATCACCAAATGTGAATTAGTTGTTGGACAAAAGCTGATGACACGTTTTTCGAGGGCCCACTAAATTTCAGAAACTTTTGAGGCCCATAAAAACGAATTGGTCACCAATTTCGCCAAACGGAGTATAGGGTTATTCTACCCGCGTAAAATTATCCATTTGTTGCATAGTGTTATTAAAAACCTTCTATACTACTTACTCGAATCTTCTGAAATTCCAAACATAGTATTAGCTTAATATCAGTTCATACAAATACTTGAAATTTTGTACTTGAAAATTTTAGAGTACCTAGAGACCAGAGGAAAGTGGGCGTTATTGGCACGCCCCTTTTGGTACCTCCCACACAAATGGGCCCAGTTGCACAAAAAGTTAACTACTAATAGCTTTAATACCAGTGCATACAAATACTTAACATTTTGTACAGTACATAACATTAGTATTTAAGTACCTTGAGTCCCGAGAAAAGCGGTCTTTATTGGCATGCCCCTTTTGGTACCACCAACACAAATGGACTATTTTGTACCAAAAGTTTACAGCTTATAACATTAATACCAGTACATACTTTAGAATTATTAAATGCAATTTAAATTCATAATAATTTAATTAAAACAAAAAATAAATAAACTTGCTAATATTTTTTGGGAACTGAAGGTGAGAGGATTTTTAAGTCGGTTTACCGGACTGAACTTTCTTACTTGTTTTAATATAATTTCAGTGGCCGTGAAGTCACATATTATATTTGATCACATCGGCGCCGAATACTTTTGCCGGTTTGACCACAGGCCGATCATAAAATTATTGATTTGTGCTTCATCATGACATATGCAGGGCTGGACTTATTTTCTTAAAAGTTGGCGGGCAGATACGCCAATATTTTAAATGTAGCATACTTTGGTTTTGGATTTTCGACCACTTTATGGCAATTTGTACCCGTATAGAAAAGATGGTTTTAAAGGGTTTTCCAACAAGAGGTGTTACTTCGGTATTCAAAGAAAAATTAAATTTTTTGAGATAAATGATCGGATGTTTATTTCATAATAAAGAGGAAGGTATGCCCTTAATAATGAAAAACAACATCAGCCAAATGGCCACCACTACCACGCTTACAGGACCATATCCTTTTCATGAAATTTTCTATAACCAAATCGCAAAGTGGCTGCCTATTCCTCGATAGCCTCACGAATTCTATCTTTGAGGTTTGAATAGACGCTGGGCTGTTGGCGTAGACCTTATCTTTCACGTGGCCCCAAAGGAAGAAGTCGCAAGGTGTTAAATCACAAGATCTCGGTGGCCAATTGTGATCACATCTTCACCTAACACGGTCCGGAAACTTTTCCCGTAACAGAGCAATGGTTTCGTTGCTTGTGTGGCACGTAGCGCCGTCTTGTTGAAAGTAAACGTTGTCCAGATCAATACCATCCAACTCCGACCATAAAAAATCATTAATCATCTCTCGATAGCGCAATCCATTCACCGTAACTGTTGATCCAACCTCATTTTCGAAAAATTAAGGTCCAATGGCCCCGCCGGACCATAAACCGCACCAAACAGTCACACGTTGAGGATGGAGAGGCTTCTCAACTATAACTTTTGGGTTTTCCGAGCCCCAGATGCGACGAGGTGGAAATGGGCCTCATCAGTCAAGATGATTTTTCGATGATTTTTCGAATTTTAATAATTTTAGTGCGTTGTTGAATCGTGTATCGTTCCATTTGTACTAATGGCGTAGTTTCTACTTGTCAAATGTCAAAGAATAAAAGCATCAAAAGTGACAGCTACCAAAATACCGGGTGATTCAAAATAACACCTCTTGTTGGAAAACCCTGTATATGGGCTACTTTAGACAATCATTTATATGTATGGACCATATTCAGTTCTGGTGTTATTGAAACTTTAGTATTACTTTTGTTGTTAAATCAAAAATCAGGACACAAAAACTACAAAAAAATGGCTATAGTAAAAGATATGTATAACTATTTAAAATCTTTGGTTCACAAATAGCTTTGTCTCTTTGATCATACGCCGATTATACAAAATCGGTTATAATATTTACGATCAGTCTACTCCAAAGATTAATTTATATGTAAGTATCATTCTCAAGAGAAATATCCATCACAATAGTCGTGTAGGGTATCATACAGTCGGAGCGGCCCGTCGTAGTACTTTCCTTACCATTTAGGTATGCAAAATGTTCATCACTGTAGCGATGTAGGTATTCACATAGTCGGCCCGGCCAGATTTTAAACTTTCCTTGCTTGATAGCTTTACAGTTGACTGGTGGGGCATCGTTTCAGCCATCACTGCCATCCTGGATGACCGACTGCATCGTTGGCTGGGGGTGTGCATTGCATGACGTTTTGCATTTGTTAAACCCGCTGGAGGAGACACACTTCGCTTTTTGCCTGTATCCCAGCCGTTTTTATTCGAAAATTTGCGGACATAAAATGCAATCCAATTTGTAATGAGGTTAACATAAATTTAACTTGCGGCCAAATAATGTACTCAGAAGTTGTCTGCCTCTGCCTTGGCACACTCCTTTTGCCATGGCGATTTTATTGGTGTATTTCGTCGTCCTTTTTTGCAGTTGTTACCCACGAATGAACACATTATAATTTCAGTTAAAACTGAACGTTACAAAATTGTATTTTAATGAGTTTCATTTCTTTCGAATGTTTTTTCGCTGCAGTTTTAAAATGGCAATCCATTAATTGGCTGCAATAAACGCCCACTTGTAAACGGTAATCTTTTTTTATTGAAATGTTTAAATTAGTAAGAATTTAGTAACTGCTGGCATATGTAGAATGTAGATTTTGGGAATTTGTTGTCTCTCTGGACCAAAATCTAAAAACGAGCGACACCGGAAATATTTTACACTACATAAATCTGTGGTTTTCTGGAATAATGGTTTTCTGGTTTTATAGTGTCTGTTATGACGGGTTGTTGTCTTATCTGTCGGCACGTAAAGTGACAGAAGGTCTTTGAGAAATGACTTTCGCAGAAACCGCGGTGACGAAAAGGTAGAGTAAATGATTCAACACCTTCTGTTGGTGTCCCCTGTTCTCTCTGGAAGACGTATTTTGAGGCAACATAAAACCAATAAAGAAACACAGAAAGTCGGGCGGGGCTACATAATACCCAACACCTCCCTGACAATGTGAAAATGGGCATCGCGATAATAATTTAGAATAATTGGTTTCGTTTCAGCTAACAATGTACTTAGATCCACCTCCTCATCAAGGCTTATTCCAAGAAGGAGTTTAACATGTTGATCATAATAACCTAGATCTGAAACGATAATCTTAAAACGCAAAGTAGTATGGGTCAAAAAAAAGTTGAAGCGGACACCCCCTACGTTTAAAGACTATTCAAAGACAATTTCAGAACAACAAAAATTTTTTTGGTCCGTGCACCCTACTTACGGCCCAAATAGGTTTTATTTGCAGTGCTGTTATTTGTTACCCTATCGAAACAAACAGCACACCCTTGTTCATGTTTTGTCAATGGCTCCATTTTGCCATTTGATCACTTTTGACTCCGAAGTCAATTCCTGTATTTCGTTTCCTGTAACCATATGATGGACATTTCTCATTACGACCATAAAGACTCATTAAAACCATGAAACGTTTGCCTTAACACCATTTATTTTTATTCATAAACAAATAAGTTATGAAGGTTTCAAAAAAAAGTAGGTCACCCTACTCCATTCAATTCATTAATTAATTTTTTGTGATGTCAATTGGCGTCATATTGAAACGAAACGCATACAGTTGTTAATGGTTTGTCAATGGCTCCATTTTGCTCTTGCTCAGTATAAATAAATAAAATAATTTGAAGGAAATTGGTCCAGATTTAGATATAGTCCCCACTAAAAGGGTGGTTAAATTGTAAGGGTCGATGTTGAATGTGAACCACACCTAAACGTCAAGTTTTTTTCTGCATTTCATTTGACATTTCTCAATTTCAGACTAACTCAATTTGAACCATGGACAGATACACAATCGAGCAACGCGTTAAAGTTTTTTAAGCCTTTTACGAAAATGAGCGTTCAAATCAAAATGCATTTCGTGCACTTCGTGATGTTTTTTTGATCAGCATAATCGACCAAATGTGTCCACAATCGGGAGAATTGTGCGCAAATTTCAGCAAACCGGATCTGTAGGAGATGTGAAAATGTGCATGCTCGCCCAGTTCGTTTGGTGCGGCTTATAGGCTGGCGACGTCATCGGGCCAGTGTTCAGAGAAAAACAGTACGTTATAGGAACGGTTCCTTCAGAGAACACTAACGTTATTTATTTTTTGAGTGTTACTGTTCGCGAACGGTACCACTATGATAACGTACCGTTATTAGAACACGACGAACGGTATCACTACGATAACGTACGGTTCATAGAAGAGTATTACTACTTCGTAGTGATGCTGTTCTTTTGAACAGAACACTAACAGTATCACTACGTTTAGCGTTCCGTTCTTTTTTCTATTCGACACCACATGTCGCAAATATGAAGCAATCTTAATGAAAATTGGTACAGAGTTATTTCTTAACCCAGGGACGATCCCTATTTACGTTATAGAGGATGCATTTTTTATCCGATTTTTAAATATGTATGCTTTCTATTGCATATAATCATGTCTAGTGAAAATGGAGCATATCGATACATACTTTGATATAGCCCCCATACGAGGGTCCTTTTCGATAAGACATATTTACACTCTATAGAGCTCATTTTTTAACCGATCATGCTGAAATTTAAATATTTGTACTTTCTATTACATTCAAGCGTGATCACAATGTAATACAAAGTACAAATATATAAACTTCAGCATGATCGGTTTAAAAATGCGTAAATATGTCTTATCCAAAGTACCTTCGTATGGGGGCACCGTCAAAGTATGGACCGATATACATACCTCATTTTCACTAGACATGATTAAATGTGTTTGTTGCATTTAGCATTTGCTTTTGCACACATATTTAAATTTCGACATGATCGGATAAAAATGCGCTCTTTGTGTGGGAGCTATATCAAAATATCGACCGATATGCCTAATTTTCACTAGGCAAGATTGAATGTAATAGACAGTACAAATATTCAAATTTCGGCATGATCGGTTAAAAAATGCGCTCTCTAGAGCGTAAATATGTCTTATCGAAAGGGACCCTCGTATGGGGGCTATATCAAAGTATGTACCGATGTGCCCCATTTTCACTAGACATGATTATATGCAATAGGAAGCACACGTACGAGTATTTAAATCTCGGCATGATCGGATAAAAAATTCGTCCTTTATAACGTAAATATGACTTGTCGAAAGGGAGCTTTGTATTGGGGCTGTATCAAAAAATGGACCGATATGCATCATTTTCACTAGGCTTGGTTGAATGCAGTAGAATGAACATATATTCAAATTTCGCATGATCGGCTAAAAAATGCGCTCTCTAGAGCGTGAATATATCGTATCGACAGGGACCTTCGTATGGGGGCTATATTAAAGTATGGACCGTTATGTTTAATTTTCACTAGGCACGATTGAATGTAATACACAGTACAAATATTTAAATTTCAGCATGGTCGGTTAAAAAATGCGCTCTCTAGTGCCTAAATATGTCTTATCGAAAAGGGACCTTCGTATGGGGGCTATATGAAAGTATGGACCGATATGCCCCATTTTAAATAGGGATCGTCCCTGGGTTAAGAAATAACTCTGTACCAATTGTCATTAAGATTGCTTCATATTTGCGACCTGTGGTGTCGAATATAAAAAAGAACGGAACGCTAAACGTAGTGATACTGTTAGTGTTCTGTTCAAAAGATACTCTTCTATGAACCGTACCTTATCGTAGTGATACCGTTCGTCGTGTTCTAAGAACGGTACGTTATCGTAGGGGTACCGTTCGCGAACAGTAACACTAAAAAAATGTTTAGTGTATTCTGTTCTCTTGTAAGGGTTGGGATACTGTTCCGTTCGCGACGAAGGAACGGTACAGAACACTAAGGAACCGTTCCTTAGTGTTTATTTCCGAACTCTGCATCGGGCCATACTTCTTCGAAGTGAGGCCGTTCAGGCAGTTACTGTGAATGGTGTTCACTATCGTGAGATGATAACGAGCTTTTTATGGCCCGATTTGGAAGATATGGATGTGGACAATATGTGGTTTTAACAGGACGGTGCCATTTGCCACACAGCTACCGAAGCAATGGCTATTTTGCGCAACAAATTCAATGGCCGTGTTATCTCACGTCGTGACGATGTCAATTGGCCGCCAAGATCATGTGATTTTACACCGTTGGACTTCTTTCTTTGGGGTTATTTGAAAGAAAAGGTGTACGTCGATAAACCAGCAACAATCAAGAGCTAAATGATTAGATAATTAGGCACATTAACGGCATAGAACATCAATTATGCCTCAGCGTCATCGAAAATTTGGACGATCGGATGAGGTCGCGGCGGCCATTTAGCCGATATTTTGTTCCATATATAATTGAACCATACCAATATTATCATAATAAAAATAAATGACAATAATTTCCTAAATATTTTGTTTTTTTATTCAAAATCAACATCGGCCCATAAAATTCAACCACCCTATACATGTAAAAATAAGTCGAAGGGAGGCCAAATTATAAGCAGTTACTAGTTTTTAATTTAGCTTACCCGTCAGGTTATTTGGTAATGGGAAATTTTGCTGGGATGTAACAGGGTGACATGACGATGTAACGGGTGTGACTCAGTACCAATCTGGAGGAGTAATAAGTAGAGCGAACTATTGTCCAGGATTTATTAGCCAACATGCATCTATTAAACTAGTTTTTTTCTGCGAAAAACAGACAATTGTATCAATGTTTTTGACAATTCTACTTTTTCATTTTCTACAAAGAATTAATTTCCAAATTAGAATACGCTGTGCGTGCCGCTGGAATATTATAAGCAGAACTCCTTTCAAAATAATGTTAAGGTCGGTTATTCCTGATCTTTTTAGTTTTCCACCTATTTTCTAAAATATATAGCGTGATCAATTTCGAGGTTCCCTACTTTTTTAAAGAAAAAAAAATACAGAAAATTCAAATTGAATGCGGAATGTTTACTATCATTTGAGAGAACATTCTGTGGCATTTATTTGTTGAAGATTATGTCTATCAAATGTTGGCCGCTGCTACGTCTCAGATGGTCCATCCGTTGAGTCCAATTTTCGTTGACTCGTTCGAGCATTTCGACTGGTAACTGGCGAATGACACGCGTAATGTTTTGCTCCAAACCCTGAATCGAAGCGGGTTTGTCCGCATTGACTTTAGACTTTACATATCCCCACAGGAAAAAGTCTAACGGTGTGATATCACAAGATCTTGGTGGCCAATCGACCAGCCCAAAACGTGAAATTATCTGCTCACCGAAGTGTTCTCTCAATAATTCCATTGATTGATGGGATGTGTGGGAAGTGGCGCCGTCTTGTTGAAACCAAATGTCGCCGAGATCACGAGCTTCAATTTAAGGCATCAAATAGACTGTGGCACGATAACGGTAGCTATTGACGGTTACGTTCTCCCCGCGTCATTTTTAAAGAAATATGGACCGATGATTCCACCGGCCCACAAACCACACCAAACCGTTGTGTTTTCTGGATGAAGTGGCAGCTCTTGAATCTCTCTTGCTCTTCGTCCCAAATGCGGCAATTTTGCTTGTTTACATACCCATTGAGCCAGAAATGGGCCTCATCGCTGAACAAAATTTTGCTCGAAAACGTTCAAGAGCCCATAGAGCGAAGCGATGTCGCTTGGGAAGGTCGGGCGGCTTCAGTTCCTGCCCAAGCTGTATTTTGTATGCTTTCAATTTAAGATCTCGACGTAAAATGCGCCAAGTCGTTCCATACGTCAGTCCGAGTTGCTGCAAACGGCGCCGAATCGACTCTCCAAGGTCTTCGTGTAAACTCTCAGCTACGGCCGCTACATTTTCTTCACTGCGTGCTGGACGTGGTCTATTCGGTCGAATATTATCCAATAATGAATGCTGGGTCTCAAGATGGGTGATGGTTTTGCGAATAGTACGCTCAGTAGGCCGATTATGTTGACCATAAGTTGAGCGAAGTGCACGAAACACATTCCTCACAGAACGTAAATTTTCGTAATAAAGTTGAAGTGCCAAACAATACTTAACAAAAATAACATGACAGCATGATACGACTCACACGTGATCTGTCAAAAAAAGGCTATTGAAAAAGTATCTCTACTTGGAGCACCCGTTATTAATATTCGTTAACTCCATTTGAGAAATGCACTTATTCCTTTTATTCCAGAACCAATCAAAACCTTGTAACAATGAATAGGCTGATTTAAAATGTCCTTATGGACCTTCATCGTTCTCTTAATGATTGCCTCCATACCATCTATTTATTTTTTCAATTTATACCGAAATTTTTGTTTTCTATTATTTAATTTCATACTTGAAACAATATTTTTAAATCGATCGGGTGTGACAAATCTTTGCATGCAAATTCTAGCGTAAATATTTCAATGATACAGAAACATTTTGATTTACTTTATACTTTATAACCTTACTTACACAAAAGATGATATATGCATATCTACAAAAAAGTTATTAAATTTAACTTTTTGTATATTTTCCGTATCGGATGAGACAAACAAAACACTCCAAGATACAAAACCGTTTGCAGGCAGTGAATATTTTCTAAATGTTACGAGTTTTAAAATTCAGAAAATAAAAAAATATGTCCGAAAAATTGTTCATTTCAATGCAACAGTAAAAGTAGTGCATCCAACAATTTTATAATAACCTGTAGAAACCCATTGATAGGAAAAAAATGATTCCTAAATTTCATCAACTCTTCATGAATTTCTAAAATGCAATTGTTCGTGATGTCCCTTATGAAAAACTGATTTATTTATTTATGTGGGATGGGGTCGGCTTACGCTTCCCTAAGGAAAAATGTTTTAAATAAAATATATTTGGATAAATTCCTAAACAATAAATTTATTTGTATTTAATCACATATTTTATTTGAAAATGTTGTTGCAAAGTCATCTACAGCAAAACATTTGTGTGAATTCTTTACATTGTAAAGACTCACAAGAGTGGATGTTTGTGCATGTACGAGGGAGGATGATTAATGATTGTCTTCTTTGAGATATGCGCTTTTAGCAAGCAGTTCTCGTTCAATGCTACTTGAGTTGTGCGTATATATTTTAATGATCGACTGAAGTAAGCGTTGTAATAAGTACATTGACAGTGGGAGTTTGGTAGATCCCCCAACCGACCTGTCTATCCAACCATTACAACCACTTATAATACATGTCACTATACTTCTTCTTTAATTTTTAACAAAGTTGTTTTCATCTACTGAAAAACAAAATGTGTTTGCAAATATATTTTGTTGTAATATATTAATATATGCGTCCTAAATATATTTTATTGATTTTCAAATAAAACATAAAAGAAATAAATCCTTTTGGACCAAATTTATTGTATATATTTATTGACATATATTGCTTTTGGCCTTCACACATGCCTTAAGTCGCACTGACCAATCCTCAATAACCTCGTCCCTTTGCGAAAGTGGCCACAGCAGGAATCAAAGCAATCTTAAGAGATTCGTGGTTGTGGTATCTTTTGTGGGAGACCTTGTCCTCTAAAACTATCCATAACACAGTACAACACAAAAAAAAAATAACAGGATTCTGTCAATGGATTATGGTAGAGGAGACCAAAAAAATATATACGTATATCGGCGTTTTGAAAGATCACATCGGAATTTTATTTTAGGGGGGGGTTAAAGTTTTCCCCCCTTTGCTAGTTCGTGCAGAATATCGGTATATAAAACTATGTGTTCTGTTCATCTGAGGTGTAGGGTATCTTCACCAACTTTGTAGCTAATGTTAAGGCCTATATTTCTGTGGAATATTTTAACCCTCTAGCTTCCCCCCATAACGGTGATTTTTGCCTATATTTTAACAAATCGTAAAAATCTCCCCTAAAAATGGGTGGGGCGTGGTTGATATGTTCTACAAAAATGATGGCCATAAAGTTTTACTATATATGTCAGAACACACCAAAGCCCAAAACTTAACACAAACACCAAAAAGCCGGCCAAATTCAAGATTTCCTGTTAAGGGTTAATTTACTATATAGTGTTAGTACCAAAAAGGTCTTTAAAAATTGGATTTTTCGGGGTTGATGTGAGAGATGCAAAAAAATTAATGATTGTATTTTACAATTAAATAATATTTATTTTATATTAAATTATATTTCAGAACTATAAACAAAAAATCTATTAATAACGCATATACAAGGAGAAATACTTATTAAATACATAAGTTCATTTATTTTTAATTCACTTTTTTCACTCTTGGCAATTCGACGCCATTATCAAACAATGTCCAACATAAATCTGCTATAAGTGACAAAATGCTCTTGCCTTTATAGCGTTTTTCAATAGGAAGACATATCTGATGGAACCGTTCGCCATGCTCATCAGTTTCAGTTGAAAACTGAAAATCTAAATATAAATATATATGTATAATCAAATATAAATCAAAACTTGTATTACCTTTAGACCACAGCATCAAACCGATATAGCAATTTCGGCATATATGTTTTGGCACCCATGGCTCATCTGGAAAAACTTCCAGTTCAAAATAAACTTAATATATATCCTCCACTTTGCTCGTAAAAAATGAAACCCTATGTTCCATAAGGGTATGCTTGCCACAGACGTTGCAAAACCAGTCAAGTTTTCCCAAACAGTCAGTCATTATTATTCTTACAAATTCCCTTGTAGACTATTGTAAGAAAATAAAAAATTAACTGGTTGACCCACGATGTCAAACGTTAACGTTCATAAGTAACGTGCCACTCAAAAGTTCCGTTATGGTAATTTTGAGTGACAAAAATATAATGACAGAAATAATGAAGAAGAACAAAAGTACTCTTGGTAGTTGTTGAATAACATCCTTCTCTTCAGAGCTGGGAGAACCTACATATGCGAGGAATAACAAATTAACCCTTAACAGGCTATCTTAAATTTGGGCGTTTTTTTAGAGTTTGTGTTGTTTTGGGCTTTGGTGTGTTCTGACACTTATAGTAAAATTCTATGGCCGACATTTTTGTAGAATATTTCAACCCCGCTCCACCCATTTTTAGGGGAGATTTTTACGATTTGTTAAAATATAGGCAAAAATCACCGTTATGGGTTTCTTGCTAATTTTTGGCCTATTTTTTTACCTCTTGTTCACAGAAATGCAAGTCAGTGACCCCATCGTAAGAGACATCCATCAAAGCATGATTGAATCTGTATGATGGACCGTCGAATAACTTGAGATGCTTCCTTAGACGACATATTATTAAAATTCACTACAAAAATGGTAAAAATGTTGCAGTAACAGTTCGCGAAACTAAAGCATTTTTGGGTCCTTGTCGGACCGCAATACAGAAATTGGTGGAAAATTCGAGCTGCTGGATCACGTTAGTGATGTGAAGAATAAAACCCGTGCACGTCGCTCAAGACCAACTGAGACTATTGCTGCTGTAGCCCAAAGTGTTGAAGAAAACCCAGGTTTGTCCATTCCTCGTCGTTCTTTGGAATTGGGCATTTCACAAACTTCATTACACCGTATCTTGCATAAAGACTTGGGTCTTAAGGCTTATATAGTTCAGTTAACACAAGAACTCAAGCCGTCGATCATCAACAACGTCGTGTCTTTGCTGATTGGGTCCTTGAAATGCATGAAAATTATCCGGAATTCCATCGAAAAATCATCTTGACTGATGAGGCCCATTTCCACCTCGGTGGCTGCGTCAACAAGTAAAATTATCGCATCTGGGGCTCGGAAAACCCAAGAGTTATTGTTGAGAAACCTCTCCATCCTCAACGTGTGACTGTTTGGTGCGGTTTATGGTCCGGCGGGGTCATTGGACCTCACTTTTTCGAAAATGAGGTTGGATCAACAGTTACGGTGAATGGATTGCGCTATAGCGAGATGATTAATGATTTTTTATGGTCGGAGTTGGATGGTATTGATCTGGACAACGTTAACTTTCAACGTCCAGATCGGCGCTACGTGCCACACAAGCAACGAGCAAAGAGATGATCACAATTGGCCACCGAGATCTTGTGATTTAACACCATGCGACTTCTTCCTTTGGGGCCACGTGAAAGATAAGATCTACAACAACAGCCCAGCGTCGATTCAAGACCTCAAAGATATAGTTCGTGAGGCTATCGAGGACATAGGGCAGCCACTTTGCGATTTGGTTATGGAAAATTACATGAAAAGGATATGGTCCTGTAAGCGTGGTCGTGGTGGCTATTTGCCTGATTTTGTTTTTCATTATTAACGGCATACCTTCCTCTTTATTATGAAACAAACGTCAGATCATTTGTCTCAAAAAATGGCATTTTGCTTTGAATACCATAATAAAACCTCTTGTTAGAAAACCCTTTATATCGATATCTAAGTCGACTTAGCATGTTTTTAGAGAAATTTCATTTTTAATTTTGAAATATTCCAAATTATAATTAGTAAGTTGTTCAAGTTGTTCACAAAACAGTAAAGGTCATTCGATTTGCATTATAAATGCATTTCACACACATTTAATAAATACATCAAACTTTGATCGTCTTTCCTGAAAAACTACCTTTTTGCACTTAGCATAGTTTAGAATGGAGGTATCGATAGGTATGTAGGGAATTCCATGTCAAGTGAGTCAACTTTGAAATCGATGTCTTGTAATCGGGATGAAACTTGCACCAAGTTTATTCATATTGGGTAGTAGTTGTGAAACGACAACATCCTCCAACACTTAAATACCTCATGTAGAATATATATCTCTCAATTTTTCATATATTCTTTAAGAAAAATACATTTTCCAACCGGAAATTATTCCAGATTGCACTAATAAATACATACTGCACCTATCAGATAGTGATAGGTGCAGTAAGTCCTCCGCCCGACTTTTGCACTTCCAGAAGTTTTATTCCATAAGATGGTTTCTCATATCCATCAGTTTTTTAATATACATCGCATTTGATGGTCCGTCGTGATTTAATTTTTTAAAGTCTGGATGGTGCATGTTTCGCATCTGCCCTATAAATTTAAATGTAGGGTATTGCATAGACGGTCACGTCCAACTTTAGTCTTTACATTGGGTACATGTGGTAGCAGTTGTGGAACAAATTGTTATAAATATATTGCATTTAAGAGGTTTCCATTTACTAATGCTTAGAAGAACACAAAATTTAAGAACATAAAAAATGTATTAGTCATTGTCCTACAGTTTTGTTGTTTTTTTGTGGTCGCTTAGTGGGGCTCAGGGGGATTTCAGCCCTGTACGACTAAATGATACAGTATTTTATGAATGTAATTAATTAACCTATAAATATTATGTTTGTGGTTGACATAAAGTAAAATGTGTTGGAAATTTGTGTGTGTTTATGTGGAGAGCGGAAGATATTACCCCGACTCCTAAATGACAAACCAATCATTCATGTCCTGTTTTCTGACACAGTGGGACGTCTACTCAATTTCATGTTTGACTGCCAAAAGAGAACTCTAAGTAAAACAAATTGTTTTTATTATTCCTCCCATTGGATTTCAAACATTTTTGTTTTGTTTTTTTCTCCGGCCGCTCAATAGATGTTGTTCGTCCTGTAGCTTTGAAACCACAAAACTTGTCAAAAAAAAACGTTAATGAAATCATTTTATTATAACTTCCAAAAAGTCATTCATTTTGACATTCTTTTGTGTTGTTTCGGTGTTCTACAAAAAGATAAATAGGTTTGAAGGTGTTTCCTCGATAGTTGTTGCTGTTGTTGTGACAGCAAAGATAAAGATAGGAAAAAGTCATTTGCATTTAAATTGAACATGGAAAATGTCATTTACATCACTCACTATCTGCGTCATCATAATTATCTCTAGACAAGATAATGAAATAACAAATTAAATCTTATATTATTTATTTCCTTCTCTATTGCCGATGAACAATATTTGGAAACGCATTAGGGTTTTGCAGGCATTTGAGAAAATTGTTGGATTTGAAATATATATGTGATATAGGTCTGTATCAACAATATTACCAATATTTTGTAAATTAATCTAATCATTCGATTAATTCGATTATAATTTACCCTCCTATGTCCAAATTCAACTCCCCTAACCTACAAATCGGCATCGCAAAATATCTTCAGTCATTCTTAAATTCTACTAAATTTAGTGCAAGTCAGTTCAGATTTACATATAGCCCCCATATATATGTTCCTTCCAATTTAGCATCTAGGAGCTATTTTTTACACCCGATTAAGTTAAAAAATTGCAGTCTCTTCAGCCATTAATAAATACTCCTAAATCTAGTGGAAATCGGTTTCGATTTTGGCATAGGCCCCATATATCGATACCTCCATTCTAAAACATGCTAAGTCGACTTAGCATGTTTTTATGTAGATTCCAGTTATAAATTCTAAATACTCGAAATTATATTCAGTCAAAATATGGTGCTAATCCGTCAATCCAATCAAAAGTTATTCACAAAACCGTACAGGTCATTCGAAAATTCATCCAATTTTGTTCGCCTCTCTTGAAAAACTACCTTTTTGCAATTAGCATAGTTTAGAATGGAGGTATCGATATGTATACTCGTATGGTCCTCCGATTTGACATCAATGCCCTATAGAAACTATATTTTACAGTCCGTCGTTACGAAAATTGGAAGAGGTAAGTCACTTTTTCTAGGAATAAACGCTAAAATTTTAAAGAAGTCGGATCAGATTTAGATGTAATACATATGTTCATTTCGATAATGCATGTAAAGGTTAGAAAAGCCAAATTTACCAAACGAATTTTCTGCAATTTTAATAAAAGTGGTTTCTTGATCCACTGGCTGATTGTACAAGTTTCAAGGTAATCGTTTCAATTTAGATCAGTATATGGTGCATATTCTGCTATATTTGTATACCCTCCACCATAGGATGGGGGATATATTCATTTTGTCACTCCGATTGTAACACCTTTAAATATTGATCTGAGACCCCATAAAGTATATATATTCTTAATCGTCGGAAAATTCTAAGACGATTTAGGCATGTCCGTCCGTCTGTTGTAATCACGCTACAGTCCATAATAATAGAGCTAGGTTGATCAAATTTGGCAGAAATATTTCTTATAGGTTATTTGGGATTGCAAATGGCCATATCGGTCAATGTTTTGATATAGCTCCCCTATAGAGGTCGCTCCAAAATACGGGTTTTGTGCCATAGACACCACATTTTTAAAGCAATTTAGCAGAAACTTTGCAGTTTGCATTCTATTTTGAATTCATCACAGCAAAAATTTTACAAATCGGTTCACATTTTGTTATAGTCACCCTATACAGGACGCTCCAAAATATACGTATTTAAGCCATAAATATCATATTTTCTAAGCATTTTAACCGAATCTTTCCAGTTTGTATTTAATTAAGACAATAATTCATCGCAGTAAACATTTTTTAAATCGGTTCATATTTTGTTATAGTCCACCTATAGATGTCGCTCCCAAAAATGCTAATATAAGCTCATTTTCTAAGAAATTTAGCAGAAACTTTGCTCTTTGTATTCTATTTTGGGAAGAATTAATCTCAATAAAATGTATACAAATCATGTTTTATATTGTTGTTGTCCCCGTGTAGATCTAGTTCTCAAATATGCTAATTTAAGCTATAATTACCACATTTCTCACAGTTCGTTTTTATACCCAACACCACATTGTGGTCCAGGGTATTATGAGTTTGTACATTTGTTAAGATTTAGCTATAGCTCCCATATATATGTTTCATCCGATTTGGCTCTTTAGAGCCAATCGTTTTTATACCCTACACCACACTGTGGTACAGGGTATTATTTAAGTATAAAATGTCCCAAAATAAATTTATGTAAACAATTTATACATGAATTACAAAATTTATATATCAGAGTTATTCAATATTACGAGAGTGGTGTAGGGTATTATATAGTCGGCCCCGCCCGACTTTAGCCTTTCCTTACTGGTTTTTAAATAATTTGCTTATACTAAAAGGATCGTTTCATAATTTGCTCCATATCCAAAGATATTTCCAGTAATAGAATTGAATGCAATCCATGGTGGAGGGTATATAAGATTCGGCATGATCAACGTCTTCAATTTCTTATTGGAATAAGCATAGATGGTGGCGCTAATTATTTTCTTAACTGAATCGCAACAATCTTTTCGTATTGCCAGAGAGGTGTAGGGAATTATAAAATGGGTGATCCATATTAAACGCAATATGTAAATTGTAAATAAAACAAAAAGTTTTCAGAGAATTATCCTAATATTATTTGTTATGATAGAATGATCGACAATTATATATGAAACAAAATATCGACCAAATGCTCGCCACGTGTGACTCAAAATTAGCATCGTGGATTATGATTGCACCATGGAAAAGCTACATAACATTTTCTGGTGTAGTATAAAGTCCTAAACACGAACAAATATTAAAAAAATTTTATGGTATTTTTTTTAAATTTCCAATTTTCTTTTTAGCTGCCTTTAATATTTGGATCATATGTTTTCAAGTATTGGCTCGGGAAAGCCGGGATACACATTAGATTAAAGGAAATTAGGAGTAATATTGCTACCAAATTCTACCAAAGGGGCTATAATTTCTACATTTATCCATAGACACTATTTACTTCGTTCGGATTCTAGCTTTCAAACAATGGAGTACTTCAATATTCAAGAGACAAAACTAGAGTTGACATCCCAATAAAACAAAGCGTTGCCAACAAATCCAACAGTGGCAACGTAAATAATACGGTATAAATAAACGGTCGAATCAAATAAATGGACGCAATCTCCAATACCTCAATTTACACAAAAGTGAAGTTTTTTGGTCTCGGTTACAACAAATTTCTTTTTTGTTGCATAGTGTATTCGGTCCCGACTGAATTCCTGCCTTTCCTTACTAGGTTTAAAATGTGATATTTTTATCATAATACATCATATAAAATGATTTATATTTTTTTAAAATCAATTATACACTTTGTTAACGCGTTTAAAAAAAAATGAAGAATAAAATGGTTAAAAATTCTGTAATTTAGCACATCACTGAAACCATCTGTAAGTTATGAGAAAAATATGGTCATGTATCCCTATATAATCTAAACGGACCCTAAAGATGATATTCCGCTCTGTTCTTTTTCAAAAAACAGTATTAAATAAAAAAGTCCATAATTTTTCTTTATAATCTATGAATAATATTGAAAACTCAGCTAGAGAAACCGATACCGAAATTTAAAACGTCAACAAAGACCTCACAATTACTTCCAATGAAACTTGTACATGTAAACAAACTCAAATGTGCATAATATAAATAAAAGTAATAAATAAAATCGCTATTTAAACAGAAATTAAAAAAAAAAGATTTTTTGAAATTCTCTTACCTCTACCAAAAGGGCTATAATTTCTACATTTATCCATAGATTTTTTTCAACAAGGCATTATTTTCTCCCCTAGGATGCAAACTTTTAAAAAATAAAATAAAATTTTATGTTTTTAGGTTTTTTTTTTGTCCCATGATTTTTTTTTTTTCGAAAAAAAATCAGCTTTTTGCTATTTGTTTAATGACTGTTACTAAACCACTGTTGAAGTGAAAGAGATATTTCCAACATTGGTAGCCCACGTTAATAGCTTCAATTTAACGTATAATTCGACCTGATCGGGCATATACTCCAAAAATTATAGTGCAAATACTAAGGGTGCCTTCGACGATAATTGATTTTATATAACAGTATGCAACAATCTATACAAAAAAATTATTTTTAGGTCTAGGACACAAAAAAAAATTTTTTGTTGCATAGTGTAACCGTAGAGTAATCTGTATAAAATTCTAAGAAAAAAATTACAAGCAGATCATACACCTAAAATCAATTCTGTTCCTCTGAATTTTGAAACCAAGCTTTTTCCTTTATCATGGAGGTTAATCGTTTCGTGTAAAATTTTAAGGAAGAAGGATTTTGAAAACATGTCTACGAACGAGTTGTTTCGGAAGTATCCCTCATTTTTGCACGCTTACCCCGTAATAATCTCCATTCAAAACAATAATGTAACTAAACTCATAGAAATATTGGAAATTGTTGAGTTGTATTTTTTATGAAATGTTTCTCAGTAAAATTTACAATGTTATATCGGCTTGAAGTCAGCCGATTTCAAGATATCGCGGTTGATGTTGCATAGCTCATCACATTTCACTGACAACAACCATCTTCAACAACCAATCACAAAAAGTGGCTGTGGGGTAACACAGTTTACGTTTTATATTGGGTACCTTTATACTTTACAAGGTCGGAGCTATAGGACCTGAAAGTAAAACACTTCGCTTCAGGGAAAATTAAATTTGCAATGGTTTGTGGCATTACAAAGGAGTTAAAAAAATATATCCGTTTGCAAAGAACGTGGCATACTTCAGAAAGTGGTACTAGAGAAATTAAAGCTTGAAATTATGACTATCGTGGAAAAATTCCATTTTCAGATGTAGTTATCTCGGGAACTGTATCAGATAACTCTTAGGAGGAAACAGCTTTTTTTTTTGTTGAACCGGTTGGTAGAACGTCGTTGAAACTGAAAATAAAATAAAAGCGACACTCTTCAAAAATTTAGTATACACGAAGTGGCTCATTTTTTGGCATCACGTGTGAGTCGTGGTCATGCTGTCATGTTTTTTTTTTTGTTAAGTATTGTTTGGCATTTCATCATGGAAAGACTTACGCCTGAGCAACGTTTACAAATCGTTCAACTTTATTACGAAAATTCACGTTCTGTAAGGAAAGTGTTTCGTGCACTTCGCTCAACTTATGGTCAACATAATCGGCCTACTGAACGTACTATTCGCAACACCATCACCCATCTTGAGACCCAGCATTCATTATTGAATAATATTCGACCGAATAGACCACGTCCAGCATGCAGTGAAGAAAATGTAGCGGCCGTAGCTGAGAGTGTACACGAAGACGGTGGAGAGTCGATTCGGCGCCGTTCGCAGCAACTCGGACTGTCGTATGGAACGACTTGGCGCATTTTACGTCGCGATATTAAATTGAAAGCATACAAAATACAGCTTGTGCAAGAACTGAAGCCGCCCGACCTTCCCAAGCGACATCGCTTCGCTCTATGGGCTATTGAATAGTTCCAAGAAGATCCGACGTTTTCGAGCCAAATTTTGTTCAGCGATGAGGCCCATTTCTGGCTCAATGGGTATGTAAATAAGCAAAATTGTCGCATTTGGGACGAAGAGCAATCCGAAGAGACTCAAGAGCTGCCACTTCATTCAGAAAAAAATAACGGTTTGGTGTGGTTTGTGGGCCGGTTGAATCATCGGTTCATATTTCTTCAAAAATGATGCCGGTGAGAACGTAACCGTCAACGGCGACCGTTATCGTGCCATGATAACCGACTATTTGATGCCTGAAATTGAAGCTCGTGATCTCGGCGACACTTGGTTTCAACAAGACGGCGCCACTTCCCACACATCCCATCAATCAATGGAATTATTGAGAGAACACATCGGTGAGCAGATAATTTCACGTTTTGGGCCGAACGATTGGCCACCGAGATCGTGTGATATCGCACCGTTAGACTTTTTCGTGTGGGGATATGTAAAGTCTAAAGTTTATGCGGACAAACCCGCTTCGATTCAGGCCTTGGAGCAAAACATCACGCGTGTCGTTCGCCAGTTACCAGTCGAAATGCTCGAACGAGTCATCGAAAATTGGACTCAACGGATGAACCATCTGAGACGTAACCGCGGCCAACATTTGATAGACATAATCTTCAAAAAATTAATGTCAAAGAATGTTCTTTCAAATGATAATAAACATTCCCCATTTAATTTGAATTTTCTGTGTTTTTTCCTTTAAAAAAGTGGAGAACCTCGAAATGGATCACGCTATACTATGTTAGGTTGAAGAGAGGAGACGCTATACTATAGATGGCCCCAATTTAGAACTTGAGGTCTCTGATACCATGCAAACATGCATGTTTTATCGCTATCGAATCAGTTCAAGAAACGGCGAAATTATTTACTTTTTTCGAATTCCTCCCACTCTGCACCGATGGAGGGTGCAAAGAATATTTTTTTCGTCAGTATTTAAGATTAACAAAAATATTACAGTGAAACCTCGGTATAACGAATGCTCATATCAACGAATATCCAAAATGTAAAGAATGGCAAAATTTTAACAAAAATTTATCACTTTTCAAAACTTGACTATTCCACTTTTTGTGTTTTTGCACAATGTGCGAAAATACTATGGACGAATTTTTGGAGCATTTTTAAACACAATAATAATAGTCCTACAGATTTCGCACAATTTTATTTTCGCTGAGCTTCGAATTCAATGCTACTAAACAAAAAAATAATAAAAAAGCAGTTCTGTTAAAATGTTCTGTCAAGTTTTGAAAAGTACCTTCTAAATTGTACGCCGACTATGGTTAGCTTAGGTTGAAGAGAGGAGTCGTTTCAACATCTCAACAAAATACGCTTAAGCCTGTGTGGTTGCTACTTATTTATGATCTTTTTAATACCTAAGGGTTACAGAAAATCGGTAGTAGACAGGAATTTTCTTAGTTTTTTCCAGATATATCCTCTGAGATGAGTCAAGTCTGATAGTGTGTCGGATCCAAAATATCGGGATCGTGCATGTGTGAAAGCCGAGCAGTGGCACAGAAAATGTTCCATCAATACGCAGTTGACCATGAGCTGAGTCAACATTTGTCGTTCTTCTACAGTCTAACACAGTTCTGGATTTGAACCTCTCCGACGTTATTGCCTTGAAATGACATTTGGCTATCTGTGAAGATGTTGGCATACTTAGGTTTTGTGGTACTACTGAGTCAGTTCAAACACTCAGTGATTGCTCGAACGCTTGAAATACCATGTTATGGTCTGGAAGGCTGGCTCTCACTAGCACATGAGCCAGTATTGCGTTCTCCCAGGAGCATCTGTCTGACACAAATCACATCAAGTCGTACTTCTGGAATGCAGTCGGAGATTTCTTGTGTTTGAACGTGACCAATGAGAGATTCTAAAATCTTCTGATAGTACGACTTGTGTTTTCGATTTATCCATTCCCCTTTTAATTGTAGACATCTTGTTGCGAGGGCTGCTTCATACTTTATACGGATGTTTATTGGTTGGATGTGTAGTATAGTCTCCAACGCTCGTGTTGATGTTGTCCTGCTTATGCCTTAGACGGTACATTAGTTACATTTTTTGCAAATGCCAGAATACCCTGTACCACACTGTGGTACAGGAATTTTACGACGATTAAGAATATATGTATATACTTTATTGGGTCTCATATCAATATTTAGAGGTGTTACAAACGGAGTTACAAAATGAAATGACACCCCTTCCTATGGTGGAGGGTATATAAATTATAGGAATGACACTTTTAATTCTTCAATTTAGAATGCTTAGTTTGCCCCAATCTATTTTCCAATTTATATTTTCCAACTCAATTAAATATTTTTTTTTCGTTGTATGAGTTTTTTCCGATTTATTGAATGAGTCTGACAATATATATTCGTAAATAATTAGTATATTACAACCTTGTAAAGCATTATTAATTTTTAACCAACATGTCTATTGTGGTACTAAAAATAAGCTTTTGTGATTTAATAATTTATTATGGACTTGTAAATATCGTAAAAATAGAACACACATTTGCATACTTGTACACAATTCTTGGAAAGCACTTTACCATCTTCGCCCACTTGAATTTTGCATTCCGTTACTCATGTGTGGAAATTAAGACATATGTTAACAGTAATACTCAAGTGATTATATTATAAATAATGTGTACAATGCCTAAGAAATCTCAGTTACACACCGGTCCTTAAGGATATAATAACGCATTAAGGATTTCACTACCGGGAAGTATATTTTCTAAGTAAAATGAAACTCTTGGGTCTCTTAATATTTCTGGCTATTGCCTATGAAATCCATTCGGCTGCAACTCGTTTCTGTGGTGAAAATTTGGCTCAAGTTCTGAACGCAATGTGTTTATGTGGTTTCAATACAAAGGAAGTCGCTAAAAGGAATAGTAACAAACAATGTAAGTGAAATTCTGCTATTAAACATGATTTGATTTAAATCATAAATTTTTTTGACTTAACAGTACAACATAAGCTGATCGATTTAAATGGCTTTAACGATATCGATGATGATACACCCTTTAGTTCAGATTCCCTTCTAAACGATTTGCTATTCAGTGAAGCACTTAACACTCTGGCCAAGACCCGCAGACATCGTCAGTTGCCTGGCGTGTATGACGAATGTTGCCGTAAAGGATGCACTTTAGATGAACTGATGGGCTATTGTCGACCTTGTGAAGAAAAACCCGTTAAGGACAACCCTTAAAGGGTATTATGATTTCAATATTTCTGGATTTAAAATGACAATTCACTAAATGTATAATAAAAAATATTAAACGATGTTCTTCTATAACTCTATGCAACAAAGTCATTGTCGAAGGGCTGCGCATAACATTTTCTTGTGTAATATGGAGTCCTAAATACGAGAAAAATATTAAAAAAATATTTTATGGATAACCGATTGGCCCAAGTTTAGTGTGTATTATTTTTTTTTCTGTCTCAGGCTAAGATTAAAGACGGACCATTTTGAACCACTCCCTCGAGTACCGCCCCGACAAAGCGTAAACATTTTCTGAAATATTATTTCTTTAATAACTTCTATACAACTAATCAGAATCTTTCACAATTCCACACATAGTATAGGGATTTCCATTAAGAACATGACATTAACTTTTCCAGAGCCCAATCGGAGAAGCTTCGTCGTTTCAAATGATCAAGTGGCTTTAGTTTTTGAGTCAGTTTGATCTTATAAAGATGAAGGCCAAGATATTTCGAAAAACATGCCACAGTGTGGTTTGAGAGATGCCCAATTCCTGAGAACGACGTGGAATCGACTGATTTGGCTTATTTTGAACGGATACACATACGGATGCGATATTTTCGTTGCTTCGAGTGGTACGGCGTCTCTTTTTTGCGCCGGAACATCCTAAAGTGAAATTTGGATTAAATTTATCCTCTATAGCACGCACAGCCCGTCCAGTGGGACGATTATTGCGGCCGAAAATTGGAGTAAGCGCTCTTTAAGTTGCGACCACCGAAATGTTTTTTGATTTCCAAACGTTGCACGTAATTGAACTTTACCATGATGAATATGTTGACTTCAACTAACGTTTTGACACTGAAATATCCTTAAAAATGTTCGAAGGTGCCTCGACATAAATTCTTCGCTCTTTCCTAAGAGTTATGTTTGAAGTTCAACTTCCTGTCTGGTAAAATACCAAAGGATTTTAAGTATTTGACTTTCTGAGAATGTAATTTCAATACCCCCCCAAGAAGACAGGTGTAAGTTGTGGTACCTTATTTCTACTGGTGAAAATAACTATTTCCGTCTTGGTCGGTTAACACCAATACCATTATCGGAAGTCCATCTTGCTGTAGCACGAAGGGCCTGCTGTAGGATGTCTCTAAGAGTAGTCTCAAACATCTCTCTAACAGATATTTCCACGTCACACGATGGCAAAATATGTTGAAATATGCGCGTATAGGACTATGAAGACTTGTGGAAAGCATTTAATAAAACACCTTAACATTTTATGAAAATATCTCTAGGCGATTTCGATTTGTATTAGAATAACGTTCAGAGTTGATTTCGCTATGTGCGTCTATCTGTCCGTCCCTGTATGTACATATTCTTGCAATAAAAGTACAGGTTGCAATTATGGTCCGATCTCAACTAAACTTTACACATATATTTCAGATTCAATTATAGCTCCCATATATATGTAACTCCGATTTGGAATATATGTACTGTATAAGAAACATTTTTCAACCGATTTGTCAGAGGGAAGTCTCTTGATACACTTAGAGACAATATTAAATTTGGGGAAAATCGGTTCCCCCACTTTGACATGTAATCGCTGTAAAAACTGTATTTTGTATCCAAATTTGGGAAAAATCGGTTAAGTTTTAGATATAGCCCTCATATATATGTTACCCCCGATTTGACATGTAAGCACTGTAGAAACTGTATTGTTTATTCGATCAGTACGAAATTCGGCTGAAGAGGTTTCTTATTACATGAATGAACACTGCCAAATTTGGGAAAAATCGGTCCAGATTTAGATATAGCTCTCATATATATGTTACCCTTGATTTGACAGGTACGCGCTGTAGAAACGTATTGTATATCCGACCTGTACGAAATTCGGCAGAAAGAGGTTTCTTATTACACGAATGCACATTAACATATTTGGGACAAATCGGTTCAGATGTAGATATAGTCCTCATATATATGTTACCCCCGGTTTGACATGTAAGTGCTGTAGAAAGTGAATTGTAACGGGTGATCCACGTAGAGATACTTTTATCAATAGCCTTTTTTGACAGATCACGTGTGAGTCGTGTCATGCTGTCATGTTATTTTTGTTAAGTATTGTTTGGCATTTCACCATGGAAAGACTTACGCCTGAACAACGTTTACAAATCGTCTAACTTTATTACGAAAATCCACGTTCTGTGAGGAATGTGTTTCGTGCACTTCGCTCAACTTATGGTCAACATAATCGGGCGTACTATTCGCAACACCGCCACTTCATCCAGAAAAAACAACAACAACCATATTTCATCAAAAATGATGCCGGTGAGAACGTAACCGTCAATGGCGACCGTTATCGTGCCATGATAAAGTTTATGCGGACAAACCCGCTTCGATTCAGGCCTTGGAGCAAACCATCACGCGTGTCATTCGCCAGTTACTAGTCGAAATGCTCGAACGAGTCATCGAAAATTGGACTCAACGGATGGACCATCTGAGACGTAGCTGCGGCCAAGATTTGATAGACATAATCTTCAAAAAATAAATGCCAAAGAATGTTCTTTCAAATGATAATAAACATTCCCCATTCAATTTGAATTTGAACCTCGAAATGGATCACGCTATATATCCGATCTGTACGAATTTTGGCAAAAAAAAATTTCTTATTACATGAATTCACACTGCCAATTTAGGGACAAATCGGTTCAGATTTAGATATAGCCCTCATATATATAGAGACTGAATTGTATATCCGTATTGTGTGTTTTGTTCTTTAAAAAAGTAGGGAACCTCGAAGTGGATCACGCTATATATCCGATCTGTACGAATTTTGGCATGAATGCACATTGCCAAATTTAGGATATAATCGGTTCATATTTAGATATAGCCCCCATACCTATGTTCCTCCGGATTTGGTGTCAAAGCGCTATAGAATTTGTACTTTGCTTCCGATCACAAAATTTGACAGAATGAAGTTTCTTAATTTAGGAACGAATACTGCTTAATTTGGGGATAATCGGGTCAGACTTAGAGTCCCCATATAAATAAATAGTTCCCATATAAATAGTAAATATAGTTCCCATATTATATGTATGTATGTTCCTGCCTAGTTAGTATTTAAGCGCTACTGAAAATGCATTGTACATCCGATCTTTATATAATTTGGCAGAAATGAGGTTTTTGATACAAGTTAATGAAAACCTATTTAGATTATGTATAGTCCTGTCTTCCGATTCTTGATCTATAAAAGAATACTGCACTTTTTAAGATTATCGTTTCTTATATTTTTAATTATGATCAACATCTTCAACTCTTCTTGATGAGGATGTGGATCTAAGTACTTCGTTAACTGAAACGAAACCAATTATTTCAAACTATTATAGCAATGCTCTTTTCGCATAGTTAGGGAGGTGTAGGATATTATATTGTCGGAGCCGCCCGACTTTCTGTCTTTCGTTACTGGGTTTTTATTAATAAATGCAAATAACATTGCAATGTATGTACAAAAATTTAGTGTTATCGGTTGTGTCGTACCACCATCTAATAAAAAATATATAATTGCATATATTCCGCTATCTAGTAATTAGTTTTATGGATGTGAAAATAGGACCGTTTGACCAAAATGTCAGCTTTTGATCAAATGAAATCTCCCATATGCTTATCAAATACATTCTGTTGATTTTCAAATTTATTTTTAAGAAAGTATAAATATAATGTTTGTTCCCAAATATATTTTCTTTCAAAACAAATATATGGAAATCTATGATTTTCCCCATGCACTTTAGAATAAATCTCGTCTACTCATAACTGCTCTATTATATACATTCGACTAGCTTACCCGGTGCGCTTCGCAGCCCCCATCTTTTATCTATTTTCTGTTTAGGGTACTGTAAAATATCTATACCTCTTTCTTTCAAAATGACATGATTATTTCATATGGTGCAAAATGAAGATGATTTGATTACTTTTATATATAAAATACGAACCCTCGTTTCATTTCTAGTGTGTGTTCCAAGAGTTACCCTGACATCATGGTACAATATTTATCCCTTTTCCCACTGCACCTCTGAACGTTGAAAATCTATTATTTTTTTGTTCATACGTTAGCAACTTTCCCCTAGTTTTTATTGCAATAACTACCAATTTTGCACGATTGTACAATATTTTAAAATGATAATTGATATTTGATACGCTTAGGGCCTATTTCAACATTTTTGTACCCTATCTGTGCTATTTATTAAACTTGTTTTCCCTCACGGTTTAAGTAGAAGAACCAATTTGGAAAAACAATTTCTTAGCTTTGGCCTATGCTGTAAGATCTACCTTTGCACTCAGGGACCACATTCAACACCTTTTGTACCACTGTTCCATATTAAACACTTTTTATTACTCTGTGCTTCTAAAGTACCAATTTTTATACATATCTGGGTCTATTTTGTTCCCTTTTTTCCCCACTTATCACATTTAACCATTTTACCGTATTTAATTGCTTCACCGTACCATACTTAACCCTTTTTGCTCCACTAAACCATATTTAACAAATTTTTTCCCCTCTGTAACATGTTGAACAATTTTTGCTTGCCCCAACTGCATCATAATGTTAACCTTTTTGCACCACAGTGCTACATTTTTGCAGTGCATCATAATATTAACCTTTTTGCCCCACAGTGCTACTAAAAGCATACATTTAGAAAAAAAGAACATTATTATTTCATATTTAACTTACCCTCTCTTCCTGCATCCATATTTTTACCCACTGTACTAAATGTACGTTTTTTGACCCACTGTGCTATATTAACCTTTTGGGTCCACTGAATCAAATTTAACACCTTTTTGTCCTACTATATTTCGTCCACTACATTTAACCATTTTTGCCCCACTGTACCATAGTTAACACATTTCTGCCCCACTGTACAATTTTTAACCCATTTTGTTCCACGTTACCATAATTTACTATTTGTGCCCACTGTAACCATTTTTGTCATACTGTACCATAATTAACCATTTGTGTCCCACTGTACCATTCTAACACATTTTTCCCCACTGTTTAATAGTTAAAGCTTTTTGCCCCACTGTACCATATTTAACCCATTTTGTCCCACGTTACCATATTCAACTAATTGTGCCCCACTGTACTATAGTTAACCCTTTTTGCCCATTGTGTCATATTAAACCCTTTGTTTCACTGTAACATGTTTAACAGTTTTTGCCCCACAGTACTATGGTAACCTCTTTGCCCTCTTTGCCCTCTTTGCTCCACTGTACAACATTTAACACAGTTATGCCCCACTGTACTGTATAGTTCACCATTTTTGTCACACTGTACCATATTTAACCCTTTTTGACCCACTGTATCATAGTAAATAAATTTTTGCCCCATTGTTCCATAGTTTACGCTTTTTGCCCCACTGTACCATTTTTAACCCATTTTGTTACACGTTACCCTATTTTACTTTTTGTGCCCACTGTAACCATTTTTGTCATACTGTAACATATTTAACCATTTGTGTCCCACTGTACCATAGCTAACACATTTTTCCCACTGTTCCATTGTTAATGCTTTTTGCCCCACTGTACCATATTTAACCCATTTTGTCCCACGTTGCCATGTACCATAGTTAATCCTTTTTGCCCCACTGTGTCATATTAAACGCTTTGTCTCACTGTACCGTATTTAACAGTTTTTGCCCCACTTTACCATATTTAACCCTCTGTGCTCCACTGTACAATATTTAACATAGTTATGCCCCACTGTACTGTATAGTTACCCATTTTTGTCCCACTGTACCATATTTAACCCTTTTTGCCCCACTGTATCATAGTAAATACATTTTTGCCCCAGTGTTCAATAGTTAACGCTTTTTGCCCCACTGTACCATTTGTAACCCATTTGTCCCACTTTACCATATACATATAACTATTTTCACCCCACTGTACCATAGTTAACCCTTTTTGCACAACTGTGCCCCATTCAACTCTTTATCTCACTGTACAAAATGTTTACCCACTGTACCATATTTAACAAATTTTTGTCTCAATGCACCGTACTCGTATTTAAACCCTTTTCCCCGACTGTAACATATTTAATCATATTTTCTCCACTCCACTATTTAACCGTTTTTGACCACAGTGCTCCTAAAACCATATACACTCTTCATATCTCATGTTTAAGTACCAATTTTGGCAGATTGTTATTTTTTTCCCCATGCTCCATAATTAACCCGTCGTGTCCCACTGTGCCTCTTAAAGTTAGAATTACTAAAAATCACTTCCAATCTCTATTTTATGTTCCAAAAGTTACCCTGGAACCATTGATCCATGTTTGACATTTTTAAGCCACTGTACTATATTTTACACTTTTTGCCCCACTGTGCCCCGAAAACTACGAATACAAAAAAAACCTAATACCCCGATCAGTTGTCATAAAGACAACCCTCGCTTCAATTTTCACCATTCTAATATTAGTCTTTAAATTTGGCGGTGGTACCATATTTATACCTTTCCGTACCACTGTGCCTCTAAATTTAAAAAAAAAATCACTCCTTGTTCTTGTTTACGTCCCAATAGCTACTCTCACACCAAATTTCACGATTCTAGGTCTTGCCATTTGGATTTGGCTGTTGTACCACATTTTTCCCTTTTTACCCCACTGTGTACGTAAATGTTCCAATTTCGAAAAATCCTGCCAATTTCAGAGTCTACCTCATAATAGCTACCCTCACACCAAATTTCACGATTCTAGCTCTTGCCATTTGAATATGGCTGTTGTACTACATTTATCCCATTTTTCCCTTTTTACCCCACTGTGTTCGTAAATGTTCGAATTACGAAAAATCCTGCCAATTTCAGAGTCTACCTCATAAGGGCAACCATCACAAAATATTTCACGGTCCTAGCTCTTGCCATTTGGATTTGGCTGATGTACCACATTTATCACTTTTTACCCCACTGTGTGCGTAAATGTTAGAATTTCGAAAAATCCTGCTAATTTCTGAGCCTACCCCTTAAGGGCTACCCTCGTACCAAATTTCAAGATTCTAGCTCATTTCGTTTAGATTTGGCGGTGGTACCATATTTATCCCTTTTTGCCCCATTGTGCGGCTAATAGTACGAATTTCGAAAAATCCCGCCTTATTGCTCGTCTACGTCCCAAGGACTACCCTCCCACCAAATTTCATGATTCTAGCTTCAGCCGTTTGGCCTGGGCGATGATCAGTCAGTCAATCAGTCAGTCAGTCAGCCAGTCACGCAACAATTTTATATATGGGGCAAAATTCCTCAAGTGTCCCAGGTAAAAAATAAAAGTTGTCCGATTTGCCTGAAATTTTACTCGTTTATTGTCCAAGCATAGAAACTCGGAGAATGCTAATATTGGGTCAAACGATCAGCGATTGACCAAGTTATTGGACATTCAATTCGGAAAAAAACACTATTTTTTGTCAAAATTTAAATTTTCAAACGCGTTTTTCACATACAAATGAAGATTTTAGAGCAATGCGTCAAATGACATTCTAGAGGTATATTTCATGGACTCTCTTGCAGATAAACTACTAATTACGTAATGTTGTATTTTGGACCAATTCTTTTGCATTAACAAAAATATTTCGCAATATCAAAAATATATCACGAAATTTTTTTTCTGCAATATTTTTAAAAGAATCTTTGACATGTTTGCTAGCTCATATCAAATTTTTGGAATGTACTTTTTCCGCAACAAAAAGATATGATTTTTTTTGCAAATTTAGTTCGAAAAAATAACAAAATTCTAAAAAATCAGAAAATTATTTACAAATATTTCTATAAACTTTGGGACTGTACGGCATACCAGACCTCGTCAAACCAAGTTTTAATTGAAAATACATACGTATACGAGTATAAAGAAAACTATTTAAATTTTTCAATACATCTTCGAACAACAATGGAGTCCAGCAGACTTAATCCATATTTAACGCGATGCATTTGGGATTAAAAGTCATAACCCTAAAACCGTACTCAAAATATCCGAAAACCTGTGGAGCAATTTTAATTTGCCAAAGGAAGCGAAAATTTGCATAAAATGTTCGATTCAACTTTCAAAATCCAAAAAGCAATTTGAATATCTGAATTGTGAAGATCGTGAAAGTGGCGTTGAGTGGACTGGATGTAAAAAGTATCGTAATCCAGCCAGCGAATAGGATGGCGATTCAATTTTGTCAGAGCTGGATGAAAAAGAAAAAATCAATTACTAACCCTTTCCCCACCAACTTGGGGATACGACCATGTTATGAAGGAATTCGGCGCTTCTGAACGGGAAGTAAGAACTTCAAAGAAATTGTGTTCTGAACAAGGAATTTTAGCAATCCCAAAGCCGAAATGCGATAGAAAATTACTTTATAAAACTGAAGAGTTAGTTAAACATTTTTTCGAATTGGATGAAAACAGCCGTTTAATGCTATCTAAAAATCGAAATTCTACTTGATCTTTAAATTTATTTGTAATATTTTTATATTTATAAATACATATGTATATGTATACGTTTAATTTCGTATATAAACGAAATTTATTAATTGAATGGTAAAATTATTTGAAATACGAAGTAGCTTCAATCCAATTGCAAAGGCACTAGCTAAACATTTAATCAAACCGGATGATCATTGAGTGTTCACTACATGTAAGTACATGGATCGTGAAGTATTGACACTTTGGAGATGTATCAATGTGATTTACATACTGTGCATTATTGATTTTAACAAACTTTGTTAGCATCGACTGCAATTTTTCGAACTAATTTTTTTAAAAAAATCATATCTTTTTGTTGTGGAAAAAGTACATTCCACAAATTTGATATGAACTAACAAACATGTCAAAGATTCTTTCAAAAATATTGCAGAAAAAAAATTTCGTGATATATTTTTGATATTGCGAAATATTTTTTTTAATGCAAAAGAATTGGTCCAAAATGCAACTTTACGAAATTAGTTGTTTATCTGCAAGAGAGTCCATGAAATATCCCTCCAGAGTGTCATTTGACGCACTGCTCTAAAATCTTTATTTGTATGTGAAAAACGCGTTTGAAAATTTCTATTTTGACAAAAAATATTGCTTTTTTCCGAATTGAATGTCCAATAACTTGGTCAATCGCTGTTCGATTGACCCAATATTAGCATTCTCCGAGTTTCTATGCTTGAACAATAAACGAGTAAAAATTCAGACAAATCGGACAACTTTTATTTTTTACCTGGGACATTTGAGGAATTTTGCCCCATATATAGATTATTGAAAAACATTGTTTTACATTTAGTAGACATTTTGTGAATTGGTATATTATTATAAATGGCGAAACACTAAAACCATTAAATGCAAATATTTTGAAGCATTTTTCTTAACCGAAATTCTTTTTCTTAAAGACAAATTTAATGGGTCACCTTGACCCATACTGAATATGAAAATATTTACATGTTTTCTACAGAAGTTATGGTGAAGTTGTGTTAGAATTCATATCTTAATTTGGGTGTGGGTTTCTAGAAGGAACTTGATAAATACGCATATACTGCGCTGAAGAGTAAATACTTCAAATGCATTGCACTGTACTGAATTATATACATATGTATATGTGCACTGGTATTCTTCGTCCTAAGAAAGAAAGTCACATATCCATTTAGTAGTTTTGAGACATTTTTTTATTTTTGGGTTTTTTAAATTAAATATTTTTGAATAATTTCAAAAATAATGCAAAATTTGTCAATTTTTTTACAGTAACAAACAGCGACAATTTTGATGATAAAGTAGAGAAAATTGACTTTTTTGCCTAGGCATAAAAAAAACCTAACAAAAACCACATTGTACAAATATGTACAGGATTCCCTTGCTTTTATTCACAATTAAGACCAGTAAGGAAGACAGAATGTCAGGATGGGTCGACTATATAATACACTACGCCTACCTAACAATACAAAAAGTAGAATTGCGATAATAATTTGAAATAATTGTTTTCGTTTCAGTGAACAAAGTACTTAGCTCCACCTCCTCAGCATGGTTTATTCCAAGGAGGAGTTGAAAATGTTGATAGTAATAAACTAGATCCGAAACGATTTTTTTTAAATGCGTAGTATTCTCTCATAGATCAAAAATCGGATGGAACAAATATATGGGACTTTTCGTCAACTTGGATGAAAAATCTCAAGTCTAGAGGGAAGATATATATGGGGGCTATATCTAAACTCAACCCATTTCCCCCAAATTTAGCAGTATTCCTTCCAAATAAATAAACTTTTTTCTGCTGAATTTTGTAATGATCGGATTTAAAATAAGACTTCTATAGCGCTTTGATACCACATCGGGGTAACATATATATGGGAACTATATCTAAATCGTACTGATCGGATATAAAATATATGTATGGAGTCTATATCTAAATCTGATCAAGTATTCCTCAAATTTAGTATGGTCTCCGTGTGTCTCTTCTCTCTGTCATCAATTTTAATACAGATCGGATAAAAGATTTTGCTTGTACTGTGCATTTATGCCAAATCGGAGCTACATATCTCTAATAATGCGCAAAGGGGCATAGCGAATATAATATGAAATAATTAGTTTCGTTTCACTTAAAAAATTACTTATCTCTACCATCTCTTTAAGAATTATTCCAAGTTGGTTCAATATCGATGGCTTATATCCAAAAGCTGCTATATTGAATAACCCAAAAAACTATTGAATTTTATTATATTCCGATAATTTTAATATGATATGAATTCGAAGGTATATATGATATGCGCTCGTATAAATAATATATATCGAGTCTTAACCCCCAAAAAGACGTAAGCGCCAATCACAAAAACTTAGAGGAGAAGGTTTCTTTTACGATCCAAATGTAATACATATATCTGTTTATATTACTGTGAAATTCAGTATAACGGTATATTTTACTGCTATACATTTCTGAAACATGACGCCATTTGTCATAAGTAAACGATTTCCCTCAACAAGTTGAAATAAATCATGGTGGCACTTAGGACTTTTGACTGTTAAGGCACGAAAGCTATTGCGAAATAATAAAATTCAACAGTTTTTTTGCTCTTCATAGATCGAGATGCAAAACCTTATTTCTGCCAAATTATATGAAGATCGGACGTAAACTACAGTTTCACTAGAGCTCAAATACTAAATCTAAATCTGAACCGATTTGAATTTCGAAAATTAAGCAGTATTCATTCCTAAATTAAAAAACTTCTTTCTGCCAATTTTATAATGATCGGAAGTAAAGAACAACGTTCTAAAGCGCTTCGATACCAAATAAGGAGGAATATACAAAGGGGCGTGGTCACTACACTACACTGGTACAGGGTATTATAACTTTGTGCATTTGTTTGTAACACCATAAAGGTGAAGAAATAGTTTATTATTATAGAATCACGCTCTGAGTTGATTTAGCTATGTCCGTCTGTCTATGCATGGATTCATGTAATCAAAGTACAGGTCGCAATTATGGGCGATCAGTATGAAATTCGGCAGAAAGAGGATATAGATTGCATGAATAAACACTGCCAAATTTTGGGAAAATCGAATTAGATTTTAATACATTCCCCATATACGAGTATATGATACATCTGATTTGACATGTTAGCACTAAAGAATATGGGTTAGACATCTAACATTCTTTTTGAGGGAACATATAGTATTCATAGTTTTAATTCGTAGGAACAAAATCTAATTAACCAGTACACGGGGGAAAATCGTCATTTTTGATATGTTTGAATTGAAAGAAAATATACATGGAAACGTTTTTTTTTTAAATTTTATATATTTGTTAACAAATAAATTTTATTTGAAAATCAAGAAATTTTGTTTGGAACGCATATATTAATATATTAGAATATAATTTATTTGCAAACTGACTTTCACAAATTAAATATGTGTTTACACACAAACAACGTTATTGTTTAAGAAATTTTCCAAATATATATTTTTTTAAACTTTGCTGACTTATTCCAATTTTAGTTAGTTTTTTTCCAATTCATCACTTTCTGTAAACACAAATTTTAAAAACATATTAAATGTATAAAAAAATCTGAAAACCAGAAAACTTGTCTTTAAATTAGGCATTAATACATTTCCAAAATACATAAATACAAATTAAACTTTGTTTCGGAATTACTAGTTCTAAATAAAAAATATATTAGAATGCGATCATCTTTTTGTCAAATAATATATATTCGGAGTGTACCCTAAACATATGTATATTTCAAGCCGAATATGTTTGGGACAATACACTACAGAAGCGATTTTTTTTTCAGCGTGTAAGTATGTATACTTTGTTCTACCTCCTACACGCAGCGTACCTCAAGGGTTAAAAAGTTTGCCTAGCTTGACGCCAACAAGTGTTAATGAGGTTTTGTTCGGGATCATCGCCTCTACTCAACTGCGAAGAAATCAAAATCGGATCTGCTCGCTTGGTGAGACATCCCACAATCAGTAAAAAAGATTTTAGTTACAATGAACTAAACAAAAACCAGTAAGGAAAGACTAAAAGTCGGGCAGGGCCGACTATATGATACCCTAAACATCTCTAACAATGCGAAAAGGGGCATTGCGATAATAATTTGAAATAATTTGTTTCGTTTAACTTAACAAAGTACTTAACTCCACCTCCTCATCAAGGCTTATTCCAAGGAGGAGTTGAAGATGTTGATCATAAAAAACTAGATTTGAAACTATAACCTTAACATGAGCAGTATTCTTTCATAGATTAATCAATCTGACGGGCGAAAATCGTCATTTTTGATATGTTTGAATTGTAAGAAAATATATTTGGAAACAAAATTTTTAAATATTATATATTTGTGAACAAATACATTTTATGTGAAAATCAAGAAATTTTATTTGGGCCGCATATATTAATGTACAAGTATTAGAACAAAATATATTTGCGAACTGGCTTCAACAAATAAAATATGTGTTTACACACAAACAAAGTTATTGCTTAAGAAGTTTTCCAAAAAAATTTTATTTAAAAATTATTGAATTTAAGTTAGTTTTTCGAGATTTCCTAGGTTTAGATATACTGCACTAATTTTAATGTATAACAGCCGTATTCATAAAAGCTTAAAGCAGCTTTACAAACCTTTGTTAAGGAAATTTGTTAAAACTGTATTCATAAACCATTATTAGTCTAAAACACCTTTTGTAAACCATTGTTAAATGCGTGAATTTTAATATTGGTTCGATCCTACTTTAAGCGTTTGTTAAAGTGACATTTGCTTTTTCTTCGTGTGCATTTGCAAAACATTTTTATGGAATTTTTCAGTTAAGAGAAAAAAAATATAAGACTGATTTTGAACATATTTTCTAAAACTGGTTTAGCTTAAAATAAGAAAAAAAGAAGAAAATACGTAACTGTGCCTTCTAAAACGTGTTTATGTCAAAACGAAATGTGCTATTAAATGAGAGGTATATCAAAACGTGGATCGAATTGTCAGATTTTTCCAGGAAGAGTTAAAGGCATTGTGCAACATAAGCTGCTCCTTATCCCAAAAATTTCGTAAGGATTGTTTCCTTTTTCGAGCAGTACTTTGATTCCCACAGACGGACGGACATGGCTACATCGACTCAGGGAATGATTCTGCGTCCATCGGTATATAAAATGAATTTTTGCAATCTTCTTTTTCCCCATATTGTAAATCGGTATAATAAATGAATGTTCGCATCCGCTTTTCTTATATTGCTTCAGAAAAGACCAAAACTTATATTGTTGTAAAACCACAACACAAGAAATGCAAAGAAATCAAAATTCACTAGTGATATGTAGACAATCAACATGTGTTAAATATTATTCGTTATTTGAATACGTTTTTGAATTCGTCATTTATTTGATGTGCATTCGTCATTTATTTGCACTTTAGTTGTTTTTTAATTTAGTGGACAAGTGAGCATACATTTTTGTTAATTAATACAGTTGTTTTTAAAATAAACAATAAAATAATTTATATATTCGACTACTCTTATAATTGATAATCGTATAAATACATCATTAAGAGTGAAAATGGTGTGTGAAAAAGATGGCGTTGCCAGCATTACATTGACGAAGTCATTAAAATGTTTATTAGTTAAAATGCTGTTTATGACGACGATTTTTTAATAATCTTTTATTAGGCCAAAAGTGTTTGTTAACTAATGTGCACTTTAAATCATAATTAGGATTTTTTTATGAATACGGCTGTAAATATTTGTCAATCCTTCAATACAATTTATAGTTACGAAAGATTATACGATTTAAAATTTAAGGAGGGTAGTTTGGAAAACTGAAAACTTGATACATTGCCAAAATACCTAAATACAATTTATTCTTTGTTTCGGAAATATTAGTTCCAAATAAAAACAAGTAAGGAAAGGCACAAAGTCGGGCGGGGCCGACTATATAATACCCTACACCTCTCTAACAATGCCAAAAGGTCATTGCGATAATAATTTGTAATAATTGGTGAATGGGTAGGAACATATTATCTAATTCTGAACCGATAATCTCTAAATTAAGCAATATTCGTACCTAAATTGATAAACATCTTTCTGGGAAAATTTTAATGGTCGGAAGTAAGGTACAATTTCTATAGCGCTTTGAAACCAAATCAGGAGGAAAATATACATATATGGAGGTTATATATAAATCTGAACCTATTTTCCCTGAATACTCATTCACGTAAAAAAGACCTCTTTCTGTCGAATTTCGTACTGATCGGATATAAAATACAGTCTAAGTGCTTACATAGCAAATCGGGGGTAACATATATATGGGGGCTATATCTAAATCTGAACCGATTTTCTCCGAATTTGGCAGTATTCCTTCATGTAGAAAGAAACCTCTTTTTGCCGAATTTCGCACTGATCGGATATAAAATAACATTTTACAGCGCTTACATGTCAAATCGGGGGTAACGTATATACCCCCTCTTATATATAATAAGAAACCTCTTTCTGCCAAATTTCATACTGATCGGATATAAAATAACATATTTACAGCGCTTACATGTCAAATCGGGGGTAACTTATATATTGGGGCTATATCTAAATCTGAACCGATTTCCTCCAAATTTAACATTGTTCATTTATATAATAAGAAACCTCTTTCTGCCGAATTTCATACTGATCGGATATAAAATACGGTTTCTACAGCGCTTACATGTAAAATCGGGTGAAACATATATATGGGGGCTATATCGAAATCTGAACGGATTTTGTCCGAATTTGGTAGTGTTCATTCACGTAACAAGAAAACTCTCTCTGCCGAATTTCGTACAGATCGGATATAAATTACGGTTTCTATAGCGCTAACATGTCAAATCGTGTGAAACATATATATGGGGACTATATCTAAATCTGAACCGATTTTCTCCGAATTTACCAGTGTTCATTCATGTAATAAGGGAACTCTGTCTGCCAAATTTCGTACTGATCTGATATAAAATACAGTTTCTACAGCGCTTACATGTCAAATCGGGGGTAACATATATATGGGGGCTATATCTAAATCTGAACCGATTTTGACCAATTTCAATAGGGATCGTCCTTGGGCCAAAAAAGAGCACTGTGCTAAATTTCATCACAATCGGACCATAAATATGACCTGCACTTTGATTACAAGAATACATGGACGGACAGACGGACAGACATACAGACAGACAGACGGACAGACAGACAGACGGACATGACTAAATCGACTCAAAAATTGATTCTATGACGATCGGTATAATAAACTATGGTTCTATTTCTCCTCTTTTGGGCGTTACAAACAAATGCACAAAGTACCCTGTACCACAGTGTGGTGTAGGGTATAAATATTAGGATGAGATCATAGTTTTGTTTAGAACAATATCCTCCCAAACATATAATATTTGTGTGTGTAAAATATTATTTATTTAGAGCTTATCCTTAACATATGTATTAGGCCGGGTCGATTTGTGGGGAGGCAAAAAAAGTCGTCATTGCTCAGTGAAAATCGTATTCTAGGGATCAAAATAAGAAACTTTGCCGAAGGAACCATACCTCTAAAAGGAATTCTGATGTCCCGGAATTTGGGTCGAACTTTTGGGTAGGGGCAAATTTTGAAAAATCCCACTTTGACCCATTTAGAGTGTTCCAATCGAGTCCAAATGTATGACCGACCCCCACTAACTTTGGAGGCCCGACCCACCCATGCCAGTGGCACACCCCCTGGAACCCCCTGGGGGTTCCATACATTTGGACTCGATTGGAGCACTCTAAATGTGTCAAAGTGGGATTTTTTCCGGGACATCAGAATTCGTTTTAGAGGTATGGTTCCTTCGGCAAAGTTTCTTATTTTGATCCCTAGAATACGATTTTCACTGAGCACTTCACTGAGTGGGGGTCGGTCATACATTTGGACTCGATTGGAGCACTCTAAATGGGTCAAAATGGGATTTTTTCCGGGACATCAGAATTCGTTTTAGAGGTATGGTTCCTTCGGCAAAGTTTCTTATTTTGATCCCTAGAAAACGATTTTCACTGAGCAATGGGCGATTTTTAAATCGACCCGCCCTAATATGTATATTTCAAGCATAATATGTTTGGGACAATATACTAAAGAAACGATTTTTTTCAGCGTGTACATAAACTAACCAGATTTTCCTCAACTGCAATCAAACGCTTAATTTCTGCCAAATAATATACAGGTCGGACGTAAAATACAGTTTTAATAGCGCTTAAATACTAACTAGGGAATAACATTTGTATGTGGCTATATCTAAATCTGAACTGGTTATCCCCAAATTTAAAGGTATTCGTTCCGAAATTAAGAAACTTCTTTCTGTAAAATTGTTTAATGATCGAAAGTAAAGTACAACTTCTATAGAGCTTTGATACCAAATCGGTAGTAATATATATATAAGAGCTATATCTAAATCTGAACCGGCTTTCCTCAAATTTGGCAGTGTTAATTTTCTGTAATAAGAAACATCTTTCTGCCGAGTTTCCCACTTATCGCATATAAAATACAGTATCTACAGCGCTTACATGTCAAATCGGGAGTAACATATATATGGGGGCGATATCTAAATCTGAACCGATTTCCCCCAAATTATTCAGTATTTATTTATGTAATAAGAAACCTCTTTCTGCCGAATTTCGCACTTATCTGATATAAAATACAGGTTCTACAGCGCTTACAGGTCAAATCTGGGGTAACATATATATGGGGGCTATATCTAAATCTGAACCGATTTTCCCCAAATTTAGTATTGTCCCTAAGTGTATGAAGGGACTTTTTTCTGTCAATTTTTTTAAAGATCGGTTAAAAAATGTTGCTTATACAGTATATACATGCCAAATCGGAGGAATATATAGATGGTAGCTATATGTAAATCTGAACCGATTTTAATCAAATTCAATAGGGATCGTCCCTGGGCCAAAAGAAATTTATGTGCTAAGTTTCGTTGAGATTGGACCATAATTGCGACCTGTACTGTGATTGCAAGAATACAGACAGACGGACTGACGGACATAGCTAAATCAACTCAGAAAGTGATTCTAAGTCGATCGGTATAATAAACGATGGGTCTATTTCTTCACCTTTTGTGTGTTACAAACAAAGCCATAGTGTTATTATACCCTATACCACAGTGTGGTGTAGGGTATAAATAACGGAAATTTAGAACTTCTTGTCTTTGTTTTTGTTTTATTCGATCTGCTTTCATAGTACATATTTTGTTTTTGTACTCAGGCTCAAGATCGTTATTGTTGTTTTCAGTATATGAAAACAACTTTATTAAAAATTAAAGAAGAAGCAAGTGACATGTATTGGGGGCGGTTGTAATGGTTGGATAGACAGATCTGTTTCGGGAGCCACCAAACTCCCATTATCAATATCCTTATTACAACGATTACTTCAGTCGAAATTATTAAATATATACGCACAGCCAAGTATCATTAATCGAGAACTGTTTGCTAAAAGCGCATATCTTCAAAAAAAGACAATTCAGTAATCATCGTCCCTCGTACATGCACCAACTTCCACTCTCGTGAGTCTTTACAATGTAAAGAATTCACACGAATGTTTTGCTGTAGTTGACTATGCAACAACAACGTATTTGGTCGTGCCCTACCAGTTCTTCTTGTCTTTGTTTTTGTTTTTTTGTTTTATTCGATCTGCTTTCATAGTACATATTTTGTTTTTGTACTCAGGCTCAAGATCGTTATTGTTGTTTTCAGTATATGAAAACAACTTTATTAAAAATTAAAGAAGAAGCAAGTGACATGTATTGGGGGCGGTTGTAATGGTTGGATAGACAGATCTGTTTCGGGAGCCACCAAACTCCCATTATCAATATCCTTATTACAACGATTACTTCAGTCGAAATTATTAAATATATACGCACAGCCAAGTATCATTAATCGAGAACTGTTTGCTAAAAGCGCATATCTTCAAAAAAAGACAATTCAGTAATCATCGTCCCTCGTACATGCACCAACTTCCACTCTCGTGAGTCTTTACAATGTAAAGAATTCACACGAATGTTTTGCTGTAGTTGACTATGCAACAACAACGTATTTGGTCGTGCCCTACCAGTTCTTCTTGTCTTTGTTTTTGTTTTTTTGTTTTATTCGATCTGCTTTCATAGTACATATTTTGTTTTTGTACTCAGGCTCAAGATCGTTATTGTTGTTTTCAGTATATGAAAACAACTTTATTAAAAATTAAAGAAGAAGCAAGTGACATGTATTGGGGGCGGTTGTAATGGTTGGATAGACAGATCTGTTTCGGGAGCCACCAAACTCCCATTATCAATATCCTTATTACAACGATTACTTCAGTCGAAATTATTAAATATATACGCACAGCCAAGTATCATTAATCGAGAACTGTTTGCTAAAAGCGCATATCTTCAAAAAAAGACAATTCAGTAATCATCGTCCCTCGTACATGCACCAACTTCCACTCTCGTGAGTCTTTACAATGTAAAGAATTCACACGAATGTTTTGCTGTAGTTGACTATGCAACAACAACGTATTTGGTCGTGCCCTACCAGTTCTTCTTGTCTTTGTTTTTGTTTTTTTGTTTTATTCGATCTGCTTTCATAGTACATATTTTGTTTTTGTACTCAGGCTCAAGATCGTTATTGTTGTTTTCAGTATATGAAAACAACTTTATTAAAAATTAAAGAAGAAGCAAGTGACATGTATTGGGGGCGGTTGTAATGGTTGGATAGACAGATCTGTTTCGGGAGCCACCAAACTCCCATTATCAATATCCTTATTACAACGATTACTTCAGTCGAAATTATTAAATATATACGCACAGCCAAGTATCATTAATCGAGAACTGTTTGCTAAAAGCGCATATCTTCAAAAAAAGACAATTCAGTAATCATCGTCCCTCGTACATGCACCAACTTCCACTCTCGTGAGTCTTTACAATGTAAAGAATTCACACGAATGTTTTGCTGTAGTTGACTATGCAACAACAACGTATTTGGTCGTGCCCTACCAGTTCTTCTTGTCTTTGTTTTTGTTTTTTTGTTTTATTCGATCTGCTTTCATAGTACATATTTTGTTTTTGTACTCAGGCTCAAGATCGTTATTGTTGTTTTCAGTATATGAAAACAACTTTATTAAAAATTAAAGAAGAAGCAAGTGACATGTATTGGGGGCGGTTGTAATGGTTGGATAGACAGATCTGTTTCGGGAGCCACCAAACTCCCATTATCAATATCCTTATTACAACGATTACTTCAGTCGAAATTATTAAATATATACGCACAGCCAAGTATCATTAATCGAGAACTGTTTGCTAAAAGCGCATATCTTCAAAAAAAGACAATTCAGTAATCATCGTCCCTCGTACATGCACCAACTTCCACTCTCGTGAGTCTTTACAATGTAAAGAATTCACACGAATGTTTTGCTGTAGTTGACTATGCAACAACAACGTATTTGGTCGTGCCCTACCAGTTCTTCTTGTCTTTGTTTTTGTTTTTTTGTTTTATTCGATCTGCTTTCATAGTACATATTTTGTTTTTGTACTCAGGCTCAAGATCGTTATTGTTGTTTTCAGTATATGAAAACAACTTTATTAAAAATTAAAGAAGAAGCAAGTGACATGTATTGGGGGCGGTTGTAATGGTTGGATAGACAGATCTGTTTCGGGAGCCACCAAACTCCCATTATCAATATCCTTATTACAACGATTACTTCAGTCGAAATTATTAAATATATACGCACAGCCAAGTATCATTAATCGAGAACTGTTTGCTAAAAGCGCATATCTTCAAAAAAAGACAATTCAGTAATCATCGTCCCTCGTACATGCACCAACTTCCACTCTCGTGAGTCTTTACAATGTAAACCCAATACATGTCAATGTAAACCCAACCGCCCCCAATACATGTCACTTGCTTCTTCTTTAATTTTTAATAAAGTTGTTTTCATATACTGAAAACAACAATAACGATCTTGAGCCTGAGTACAAAAACAAAATATGTACTATGAAAGCAGATCGAATAAAACAAAAAAACAAAAACAAAGACAAGAAGAACTGGTAGGGCACGACCAAATACGTTGTTGTTGCATAGTCAACTACAGCAAAACATTCGTGTGAATTATTTACATTGTAAAGACTCACGAGAGTGGAAGTTGGTGCATGTACGAGGGACGATGATTACTGAATTGTCTTTTTTTGAAGATATGCGCTTTTAGCAAACAGTTCTCGATTAATGATACTTGGCTGTGCGTATATATTTAATAATTTCGACTGAAGTAATCGTTGTAATAAGGATATTGATAATGGGAGTTTGGTGGCTCCCGAAACAGATCTGTCTATCCAACCATTACAACCGCCCCCAATACATGTCACTTGCTTCTTCTTTAATTTTTAATAAAGTTGTTTTCATATACTGAAAACAACAATAACGATCTTGAGCCTGAGTACAAAAACAAAATATGTACTATGAAAGCAGATCGAATAAAACAAAAAAACAAAAACAAAGACAAGAAGAACTGGTAGGGCACGACCAAATACGTTGTTGTTGCATAGTCAACTACAGCAAAACATTCGTGTGAATTCTTTACATTGTAAAGACTCACGAGAGTGGAAGTTGGTGCATGTACGAGGGACGATGATTACTGAATTGTCTTTTTTTGAAGATATGCGCTTTTAGCAAACAGTTCTCGATTAATGATACTTGGCTGTGCGTATATATTTAATAATTTCGACTGAAGTAATCGTTGTAATAAGGATATTGATAATGGGAGTTTGGTGGCTCCCGAAACAGATCTGTCTATCCAACCATTACAACCGCCCCCAATACATGTCACTTGCTTCTTCTTTAATTTTTAATAAAGTTGTTTTCATATACTGAAAACAACAATAACGATCTTGAGCCTGGGTACAAAAACAAAATATGTACTATGAAAGCAGATCGAATAAAACAAAAAAACAAAAACAAAGACAAGAAGAACTGGTAGGGCACGACCAAATACATTGTTGTTGCATAGTCAACTACAGCAAAACATTCGTGTGAATTCTTTACATTGTAAAGACTCACGAGAGTGAAAGTTGGTGCATGTACGAGGGACGATGATTACTGAATTGTCTTTTTTTGAAGATATGCGCTTTTAGCAAACAGTTCTCGATTAATGATACTTGGCTGTGCGTATATATTTAATAATTTCGACTGAAGTAATCGTTGTAATAAGGATATTGATAATGGGAGTTTGGTGGCTCCCGAAACAGATCTGTCTATCCAACCATTACAACCGCCCCCAATACATGTCACTTGCTTCTTCTTTAATTTTTAATAAAGTTGTTTTCATATACTGAAAACAACAATAACGATCTTGAGCCTGAGTACAAAAACAAAATATGTACTATGAAAGCAGATCGAATAAAACAAAAAAACAAAAACAAAGACAAGAAGAACTGGTAGGGCACGACCAAATACGTTGTTGTTGCATAGTCAACTACAGCAAAACATTCGTGTGAATTCTTTACATTGTAAAGACTCACGAGAGTGGAAGTTGGTGCATGTACGAGGGACGATGATTACTGAATTGTCTTTTTTTGAAGATATGCGCTTTTAGCAAACAGTTCTCGATTAATGATACTTGGCTGTGCGTATATATTTAATAATTTCGACTGAAGTAATCGTTGTAATAAGGATATTGATAATGGGAGTTTGGTGGCTCCCGAAACAGATCTGTCTATCCAACCATTACAACCGCCCCCAATACATGTCACTTGCTTCTTCTTTAATTTTTAATAAAGTTGTTTTCATATACTGAAAACAACAATAACGATCTTGAGCCTGAGTACAAAAACAAAATATGTACTAGGAAATTTAGAACTATAACACATTTTCCAATAAATATGGCAAATTTTAAGTCGTTTTACAATTAACGCGATATTTGCTTTAATATCATATTGTGATTTTTTTTTGCAATCTGTAAAAATGACCAAGATTTTCAAATTATTAAAATGTAATTTTTCAAAGCCTCCCATTGATAAAACGAAAAACCAAATACAAAAATGTTTCTTGATTTACTAGTGCATTAGCAATCTAGCAATAATTACTCATATTAATAAATACTAAATTATAACCAATATATAGTTTTAGAGCATGTTCTTATATATTTATTATTTAAGCAGTATAGTTGTTATGTATTAAGTTAAATGCAGAAAGATTGAAGTCAACAAATCCAAATATTTTAATTAACGACAGTAACTGATCAGCTCATCAATTGTACAGCCTTTGCGACAACATTCATCATATACGCCGGGCAAATGACGTTGTCTTCGGGTCTTGGCCAGAGTGTTGAGTCCTTCACTGAATAGCATATCATTGAGCAAGGAATCTGATTCAAATGGTGTCTCATCTCCAATATCGTTTAAACCATTGAAGGCTATCAACCCATGGTGAACTGCTTAATCGAAATTTTTGTGATTACAAAAATCAAGCTTAATAGTGGAATTTTACTTACTTGGTTTATTGCTAGACCTTTTGCTGAGTTCCATTCCATTGTAGCCATTTATACATAAAGCGTCCAGAACTTGAACCAAATTTTCACCACAGAATCGAGTTGCAGCCGAATGGATTTCATAGGCAACAGCCAGAAATACCAAAAATCCCAAGAGTTTCATATCGGTTAGAAAAATTGTTTTCAGGAAGTTGAGTAAATAATACGTTGTTATGTCCTTGGCGGTTTACGGGCAACTGTAATTTCTAAGGAATAGTACACATTTTTATAGCCAATATAATCCTTGAAATTCCAATAAACACACACGTTAATTTTCATGCATGAGTGAAGGCGCACATATGTAGTCTAGGAGTGAAGACATCATCAGGATTATGCAAAATAAAATGCAAATGAGACCTTCTATTTTTACAAATAAACATAATAACAATGCGCAACAATGTTTTGAAAAATGTATGGAGGTGTGAGTAGTTCTGTTCATAGTTCGCATACATACTACTCATAGGGGGGTACAAGAAACTCCTCCTAGCCCCGGAAGTGATGATTTGAAGTGGCATCATAAGAGGAGTACATTTTTCGAAAATTTTCCACTAGTCGTGTTTGAGGTGACATATTCCTAAAATAACTAATGGTAATCTTATATTGGTGTAATCACCAAGGTTTGAGATGGCTAAAGCCGAGGGTTGCCGAGTATTCATTTAAAGAAAAAAATCTTTGCTCAATAACGAAATTTTATTTTTATACCCTACACCAAACTATGGTACAGGGTATTATAACTTTGTGCATTTGTTTTTAACACCCAGAAGGAGAAGAAATATACCTATCGTTTATTATAACGACTGACTTAGAATCACACTCTGTGTCAAAGTACAGTGCGCAATTTTGATCCAATCTCAAAGAAACTTTCCGCATATCTTTATTTTGACCCAAGGATTTGGCATGTATGCAGTGTGCTCGCATATTTAATCAAAATTTTTTTCCGATCTGTATAAAAATTTACAGAAATAATCTCCTGACACACTTAGAGACAGTAAAAATTTGATGAAAATCGGTTCAGATTTATCCCCTATAAGCGCTGTAGAAACTGTATTTTATACCCGATCAGTGCGAAATACGGCAGAAAAGCTTTCTTATTACATGAATGCCACATTTTGGTAAAATCGGTTCAGATTTAGATATAGCCCACATATATATGTTACACCTGATTTGACATGTAAGCGCTGTACTCGTACTCGAGTAGTACAAAATATGGAAAAAAGAGGTTTCTTATTATACCCTCACTTTAGTGATACGAGGGTATATATCATTTGCTACGGAAAAAAGTGTAACACATCGAAGGAGTGACCTAAGACCCCAAGTATGTTCGGCGGATATTCGTTTTGGGTCATTTTAAATCTAATGAGCAATGTCCGTCCGTCTGTCTGTCTGTCTGCTGGCTGGTGCGCACGATAACTCTCGAAAGGAGTAACCGATTGACTTCAAATTCGGTATGCGGTAATATTTTTATCTATCTCCGGATGAGTTCGAAGATGGGCCATATTGGTCTACTCCTTCTGGTACCTCCCACAGAAAGGGCTAACATTTAGTGAAATATTGATTCTTTAATAACTTCTCAACTACTTATTCGAATCTTCTGAAATTCTACACATAGTATTAGTATGTTAATCGCTATTACCTCGAGAAAAATGGGTGAAGTTGGCATGCCCCTTTTGGTACCTCCCACACAAATGGACCATTTGCATCAAAATGTAACTGCTTATAACTTTAATACAAGTGCATAAAAATGCTTGAAATTTTCTACAGTATAATGTTTTTGTAACGCCTATAGTCCGGTAAAAAATAGGCATTATTGTACAGCCTCTTTTGGTACCTCACACACAAATGTACCGTTTCCTACCAAAAGTAAACGGCTTGTAACTTTAATACCAGTGCATACAAATACTTGAAATTTTGTACAGTGTAATGCTTTTATAGTGCCTATAGTCCTGTAAAAAGTGGGCGTTATCACCCCTCCCCTTTTTGTACCTCCCACACAAAATGACCACATCATACGAAAATTACATAGCTCGTAACTTTAATATACCAGTGCACATAAACGCTTATAGTTCGGTACAATGCAATGTATTTAAGAATCTACTGTTTACAAAAAATAGGTGTATTTGGAAAAACCCCTTCCGGTACCTCCCACACAAATTGACAGATTTTTAGTGTAATGTTATATATTACATTACTCACAAAGTGAGGGTATACCTTAGTCGGTTTACCCGACTGAAACTTTCTCACTTGTTATATATATATAGCCCCCATATAAATGTTACCCCGATTTGACATGTAAGCGCTGTAGAAACTTTACTCGTATTTTATATCCGATCAGTACGTAATTCAGCAGAAAGAGTTTTCTTGTTACATGAATGAATATTGCCAAATTCGGGGAAAATCGGTTCAGATTTAGATTTAGCAACATGTATATTTTCCTCCCGATTTCCTATCAAAGCACTATAGAAGTTGTACTTTACTTCCGATCATTACAAAATTTGGCAGAAAGAAGTTTCTTAATTTAGGAACGAACACTGCTTAGTTTGTGGATAATTGGTTCAGATTTAGATATAACCGCATATAAATATTTTACGTCTATAAAAAATATAACTATATACCGACACCACTACCTGATAAAAGACCAAAAAAAGACCCGTGTCTCCCAGTTTTGCCCAAAGTCATGCACTTTTTGTGGGGTCCCAAAGATTTTTGGCCAAAATTTTGAAATTCCTTAGCAAAACATAAAATGTAAATAAATCTTTAAATAAGCCCCGTAGAAAGAAAAGGACGAAATTTTGTTATCTCTAATTTTTTTGCCAAAATTTAGCAAAACTTAAAATGTAAATATCTTGTTAAATAAGTCACAAAGAAGGAAAACGACGAAATTTTGTTATCACTAATTTCTGGCCAAAATTTTGCATTTCCTTAGAACAACTTAAAATGAAAATATGTATCTCGTTAAATAAGCCCCGTAGAAGGAAAACGACGATATTTTGTTATCAATAATTTTTTAGCAAAACATAAAATGTAAATATCTCATTAAATAAGCCACGTAGAAAGAAAAGGAAGAAAAGTGGGCGTTATTGGCACGCCCCTTTTGGTACCTCCCACAAAAATGTACCATTTTGCACCAAATGTTAACTGATTATATCTTTAATATCAGTTAATACAAATACTTACAATTTTGTACAGTGTAAAGATTTTATTGAACCTAGTGTCCAGAGAAAAGTGGGCGTTATTGACACGCTCCTGTTGGTACCTCCCTCATTAATGGAACAGTTTGCACCAACAAAATAAATACTTTTACGAACATTTTTGGGACTGAATGTGGGGGGATTCTTAAGCTGGTTTACCCAACTGAACTTTCTTACTTGTTGTACAGTTCAAAAAACTAAATTTTGTATTTGGAGTAACTTACTGTAAACTGTAGTCAATGTACTGGTATACTTGCTTTGACGTTTTATTGTCTTATAATGTTAGAAAATTTAACTTTGTGTTTACATTTTGTGAAGTATGAAATGTATTTATTTTAATGTTGAAGTCTTATCGTCTTTGGCAATAAAACAAAAAAAATCAAAAAATTACATTTAATATTTAAATGTACTTAATATTATGTAAATGTTGGTTAAATTTTAAGGGTCGATGTTGTTTTTTAATAAAACACAAATTATTTAGGAAATTATTGTCATTTCTTTTTATTACGATAATATTGGTATGGTTCAATTATATATGGAACAAAATATCGGCCAAATGGCCGCCGCGACCTCGGCGACACACCTCCATCCGATGGTCCAACTGGGGCGCTCAAATATCTCGTTAAATAAGCCCCGTAGAAGGAAAACGACGAAATTTTGTTATCAATAATTTTTTGGACAAAATTTAGCAAAACTTAAAATGTAAATATCTCATTAAATAAGCCACGTAGAAAGAAAATGAAGAAATTTTGTTATCACAAATTTTTTGGCCAAAATTTTGCAATAATTAAAATGTAAATATCTCATTAAATAAGCCCCGTAGAACGAAAAGGGCGAAATTTTGTTATCACTAATTTTTGGCCAAAATTTTGAATTTTCTTAGCCAAACTTAAAATGTAAATCGCCCTTATTCCAGTTGGCGTCGTCGAAGTCGTCATATCATTTTCGTCATATCTAACGTCAACTGGAATAAGGGCTATTATCTCGTTAAATTAGCCCCGTAGAAGGAAAAGGACGAAATTTTGTTATCACACATTTTTTGGCCTACATTTAGCAAAACTTTAAATGTAAATATCTCGTTAAATAAGCCCCGTAGAAGGAAATGGACGATATTTTGTTATCACTAATTTTCTGGCCAAAATTTAAAATGTAAATATCTGGTTAAATATGCCCCATAGAAGGAAAAGGACGAAATTTTGTAATTACAAATTTTTGGCCAATTTTCAATTTCCTTAGCAAAACTTAAAATATACCAACCTAGAGTCCAGTGAAAAGTGGGCGTTATTGGCACGCCCCTTTTGGTACCTCCCACAAAAATGTACCATTTTGCACCAAATGTTAACTGATTATATCTTTAATATCAGTTAATACAAATACTTACAATTTTGTACAGTGTAAAGATTTTATTGAACCTAGTGTCCAGAGAAAAGTGGGCGTTATTGACACGCTCCTGTTGGTACCTCCCTCATTAATGGAACAGTTTGCACCAACAAAGTAAATACTTTTACGAACATTTTTGGGACTGAATGTGGGGGGATTCTTAAGCTGGTTTACCCAACTGAACTTTCTTACTTGTTGTACATTTCAAAAAACTAAATTTTGTATTTGGAGTAACTTAATGTAAACTGTAGTCAATGTACTGGTATACTTGCTTTGAAGTTTTATTGTCTTATAATTTTAGAAAATTTAACTTTGTGTTTACATTTTGTGAAGTATGAAATGTATTTATTTTAATGTTGAAGTCTTATTGTCTTTGGCAATAAAACAAAAAAATCAAAAAATTACATTTAATATTTAAATGTACTTAATATTATGTAAATGTTGGTTAAATTTTAAGGGCCGATGTTGTTTTTTAATAAAACACAAATTATTTAGGAAATTATTGTCATTTCTTTTTATTACGATAATATTGGTATGGTTCAATTATATATGGAACAAAATATCGGCCACATGGCCGCCGCGACCTCGGCGACACACCTCCATCCGATGGTCCAAATTTTCGATGACGCATAATTGAGGTTCTATGCCGTTCATGTTCCGAATTATCTCATCCTTTAGCTCTTGAATTGTTGCTGGCTTATCGACGTACACCTTTTCTTTCAAATAACCCCAAAGAAAGAAGTCCAACGGTGTCAAATCACATGATCTTGGCGGCCAATTGACATCGCCACGACGTGAGATAACACGGCCGTTGAATTTGTTGCGCAAAAGATCCATTGTTTCGTTAGCTGTGTGGCAAGTGGCACCGTCCTGTGGAAACCACATATTTTCCACATCCACATCTTCCAATTCGGGCCATAATCTCATCATCTCACGATAGCGAACACCATTCACAGTAACTGCATGACCGGCCTCATTTCGAAGAAGTATGGCCCGATGACGTCGCCAGCCCATAAGCCGCACCAAACGAACTGGGCGAGCATGCACAGTTTGCTGCAATCTGCGCACAATTCTCCCGATTGTGGACACATTTGGTCGATTATGCTGATCAAAAAACATCACGAAGTCCACGAAATGCATTTTGATTTGAACGAACATTTTCGTAAAAGGCTTAAAAAACTTTAACGCGTTGCTCGATTGTGTATCCTTCCATGGTTCAAATTGAGTTAGTCTGAAATTGAGAAATGTCAAATGAAATGCAGAAAAAACTTGACGTTTAGGTGTGGTTCACATTCAACATCGGCTCTACAATTTAACCACCCTTTAATTCTCTAATAATAATCATGTTGCGTAGACAATACAAATACAATACAATAACAACATATGGTACTCACAAGTTCTTGATTCAGTTAAAAAAATGTTTGATTTATTGTGGCAAATGCTCGAAATTTTTCTACCAAAAGATTTTCAAGAAATTGAAAAGAAAATGTCATACTAGTATATACATATAATAAAACAAACATACACAATTCACCTTAAAGACTGCATAAAGGAATTAGGTTATTTGTTCAACACGTTGCAAACTCTGTTGATTAATTTTGGTTTGCCTCTAAATTACGACAATGACAATTCCCAAGAAAACATAACGCTCTTCCCAAAACATAAAAACCTTTAACATATTTTCTAAAACTACAAATATTTGTCTTATATCAACATTTCGCCTTCCAATGTCCGCTGCCTACTCGACTTCTAACCGCAACAACAACAATAATCGGTGGTCCAAATGCCGTAATTGGCAAACGACTATGATGGCGCTTAAGAAACTAATTAAACTTTTTGCGAAGTTTGTAATGCAATTTCGTTTCCTTTTTTCTTCCGCTGTTGTTGTTCGATGTACCTTTTAAGCATTTTTTGCGTAGTCTTAATTCTCTTCGTCTGCATTTGAGGTTTTGGCGGTTTTAGAGGTAAATACTTAACAAGTTTGTTGTTGATCTACCTTCGAAGAATGTACAGTGGCGGGAGGTTTTGCCCGCAAGGACGGCTAATTCGCAGAAGATTTTAATTAATTTATTTGTAATTTTTTTTGTCAAATCTACAATGTGCAGTAAAATATTTCTGTAGTATTGCCAGGTTTGTTCCGCATTTTTTTCTCCTATTCAATATCTACAACTATGATTCAGACCCAAAAGAGATATTCCGTACGGTATGCCGAGAAAGTGGAAAAAAACATCTTGAGCAAAAAAAAATTGTATGGCCTTTAATTGAGCCAACTTTACTAAACGAATGATGCAGAAGTTCTTATTTTTGGGGTCACTGTTATGTCCAATTCTCAGAATTGAATCCCAAAATCATGGGTTGTAATGTGTAATTTAGCTGGATGATTGAAATTTTACTACAAATACTTGCACATGTATAGAAAGCTCTTATATCCGTGGCAGTTAAGTACGGTCACCGATATAGTAGAGTGTGCAGATTTTGACTTCTTGCGATCTTTGTGAATGTGGTGGGCCAAAAACGGCTATTAATCATAAACATTTAGATTGATGAACTTGCGTTTGAGAAACAGGAGAGCATCCTTTCATAAGCTTTTTCAAAATTACGATAAAAATATAAAAGACTAGCTTTTACCCGGTGCGCTTCGCAGCCCCCATCTTTTATGTATTTTCTGTTTAGGGTACTGTAAAATAGTTATACCCCTTTCTTTCAAAATGACATGATTATTACATATGGTGCAAAATGAAGAAGATTTGATTACTTTTATATATAAAATACGAACCCTCGTTTCATTTCTAGTTTGTGTTCCAAGAGTTACCCTGACATCATGAAAAACAATTTTTTTGGTTCATGCGTTAGCAACATTCCACTAGTTTATGTTCCAGTAGCTTCATTCACACCCTGGTATAATATAAAACCATGTTGTCCCACCGTGCCTATAAAGTTACGAATTTAAACATCTAAAGAGAATCGCTCCATTGTACCTCATTTAACCGTTTGTGTGTCATATTTAACCAATTTTGCACGATTGTACAATATTTTAAAATTAAAAATTGTTGTCCCCTATCTGGGTCATTTATTTAACTTGTTTCCCCACCGTTTTTAGTAGAAGAACCTATTTGGAAATAACAACTCTTAGCTTTGGTTTATGCTGTAAGAGCTACCTTTGCACTCAGGGACCACATTCAACACCTTTTGCACCACTGTTTCATATTAAACACTTTTTATTACACTGTGCTTCTAAAGTACGAATTTTTATACATATCTGGGACTATTTTTTACCCACTTGCCACATTTAACCATTTTACCGTATTTAACTTTTTTGCTTCACCGTACCATATTTAACCCTTTTTGCTCCACTAAACCATATTTAACACATTTTTCCCCCTCTGTAATATATTGAACAATTTTTGCTTGCCCCAACTGCATCACAATTTTAACCTTTTCGCACCACAGTGCTACTAAAAGCAGAAATTTTGAAAAAAAAACATTCTTATTTCATATTTAACTTACCCTCTCTCCCTGCATCCATATTTTTACCCACTGTACTAAATGTACGCTTTTTGACCCACTGTACCATATTCAACCGTTTTGGGTCCTCTGTATCAAATTTAACACCTTTTTGTCCTGCTATATTTTGTCCACTATATTTAACCATTTTTGCCCCACTGTACCATAGTTAACACATATTTGCCCCACTGTTCCATAGTAAACGCTTTTTGCCCCACTGTGCAATACTTAACCCAATTTGTTCCACGTTACCATATTTTACTATTTGTGTCCACTGTAACCATTTTTGTCACACTGTACCATATTTAACCATTTGTGTCCCACTGTATCATAGCTATCACATTTTTTCCCACTGTTCCATAGTTAGAGCTTTTTGCCCCACTGTAACATATTTAACCTATTTTTTCCTACGTTACCATATTCAACTACTTGTGCTCCACTGTACCATAGTTAACCTTATTCGCCCCACTGTGTCATATTAAACCCTTTGTCTCACTGTACCATATTTAACAGTTTTTGCCCCACTGTACCATACTTAACCCTCTTTGCTCCACTGTACAATATTTAACACAGTTATGCCCTACTCTACTGTATAGTTAACCATTTTTGTCACACTGTACCATATTTATCCCTTTTTGCCCCACTGTATCATAGAAAATACTTTTTTGCCCCACTGTACCATTTTTAACCCATTTGTCCCACTTTACCATATACATATATCTATTTTTACCCCACTGTACCATAGTTAACCCTTTTTTGCACAACTGTGCCCCATTCAACTCTTTATCTCACTGTACAAAATGTTTACCCACTGTACCATATTTAACAAATTTTTGTCTCACTGTACCGTACTCGTATTTAAAATGTGTCTCCACGCTAGCGTACTTAAACCTTTTTCCCCGACTGTAACATATTTAATCATATTTTCTCCACTCCACTATTTAACCGTTTTTGACCACAGTGCTCCTAAAACCATATAAACTCTTCATATCTCATGTTTAAGTTCCAATTTTGGCAGATTGTTCCTTTTTTTCTCCATGTTCCTCCTAAGGGCTACCCTCATACCAAATTTCAAGATTCTAGCTCATTGCGCCAATCAGTCAACCAGTCACGCAACAATTTTATATATATATAGATAACCATTAGCCGTTCGTATAAAATCTGGTGATCATTGGTTACCGATTACTATTGGTCCTGTGTACATCTTTATTTCTATGAAAATTGGAAAAACTTGGAAATTACTTTTAATATGCCTTGTTACTATAATGAATTCATGTAGGAAAGGTAAGATAGTTTTCGAAATATTGGTAGGGTGAATCGGTTTAACTCTGATTTATGAGAAATAATTTTGATATTTTTGTTCTATGTCTCCATTTTACTCCATTTGTATATCATTTACTCACTATTTTACGTTCTTTCAATCAAAATATGTACATTACCGACACTTTTCGTGGTCCATGTAATACAAATGAAAAAAATATTAAAACAAAAGTAGATATGGACCAAAATACCATGTAAAAAAATTTGTATAATTTGCTTAGTTTGGAATGTAATGGCATAGAAAGACATGATAATCATAAAAACACTGTTGGGAAGCCTATTGAATAAAAAATAAGAAAGCTCAGTCGGGTAAACCGACTAATGAATCCCCTCACCTTGAGGTACCAAAGAAGCGGGCCAATTTTTCTCTGGACTCTGGGTACTATAAAAGCATTACACTGTACAAAATTTCAAGTCTTTGAATGCACTGGCAATGAAGTTATAAGCTATTAACTTTTGGTTCAAAATTGTCCATTTGTGTGGGACGTACCAAAAGGGGCGTGGACACTTCGCCCATTTTGCTCGAGGTAATAGTGACTAATAAAATAATACTATGTGTAGAATTTCAGAGGATTCAAATAAGTAGTATAGAAGTTATTAAATAATCAATATTTCAGTTCAGTGTTAACCCTTTGTGGGTGAGGTACTAGAAGGAGTGGACCAATATGGCCCATCTTCGAACTTAGCCGGAGATAGAAGAAAATATTACCACATACCAAATTTGAAGTCAATCGGTTACTCCTTTCGAGAGTTATCGTGCGCACCACCCAGCAGACAGACAGACAGACGGACGGACATTGCTTATTCGACTTAAAATGGCCCAAAACGGATATCCGCCAAACATACTTAGGGTCTTAGGTCACTCCTTCGATGTGTTACACTTCTGGCTCGTAGCAAATGATATATACCCTCCTCTCTAAGGTGAGGGGATAAAAAGTGTGTTACTCTTCAGTCCCCTTTTACTCCAGCAATAAATTGTGTTTTTCTCCGATCATACAAAATGTCTTATGAAAAAAAAAATATATATATTTTTTGTGTTTTACAAAATTTGACACAATGCGCCATTTTGCAAATTTAATTTCGTAAAACACAAAAACTCATTATATCCTCACTTCAGTGATACGAGGGTATATATCATTTGCTACGGCCAAAAGTGTATCACATCGAAGGAGTGATATAAGACCATAATTATGTTCGGTGGATATTCGTTTTGGGTCATTTTAGGTCGAATGAGAAATGTCCGTCCGTCTGTCTGTCTGCTGGCTGGTGCGCACGATTACTCTCGAACGGAGTAACCGATTGACTTCAAATTTGGTAGGTGGTAATATTTTTGTCTATCTCCGGCTAAGTTCGAAGTTCGGTCATATTGGTCCACTCCTTCTAGTACCTCCCCCACAAAGGGTTAATATGTTGTGAAATATTGATTCTTCAATAACTGCTATACTACTTATTCGAATCTTTTGAAATTCCACACATAGTATTAGTTTATTAGTCGCTATCAACTCGAAAAAATGGGCGAAGATGCCAGTCCCCTGTTGGTACCTCCCACACAAACACACAAATTCACCATTTTGCACCAAAAGTTAACAGCCTATAACATTAATACCAGTGCATAAAATACTTAAAATTTTATACAGTGAAATGCTTTTATAGTGCTTACAGTCCAGTGAAAAATTAGCGTTATTGCCACGTCCCTGTTGGTCCCTCCCACACATAGAAACCATATTGCACCAAAAGTAAACAGCCTATAACATTAATACCAGTGTATAAAAATACTTGAAATTTTTTAAAGTGTAATGGTTTTATAGTGCCTATAGCTATGTGAAAAATGGGCGTTATCACCATGCCCCTTTTTGTACTTCCCACAAAAACAGCCAAATAATACCACATTTTAATATCTCATAGCTTAATATACCAGTGCACATAAACGCTTATTATTCGGCACAGTGCAATGTATTTAAAGAACCTACTGTTCAGCGAAAAAGAGGCGTATTTGATAAACCCGTTCTGGTACCTCCTATACAAACTGACAGAATAATTCGTGGAATATTCAATAATACATTATTCACAAAGTGAGGGTATACCTTAGTCGGTTTACCCGACTTAAACTTTCTTACTTGTTTTTTAATTTTTTCAAAAATTAATATGACAATAAAATTTTTTCAAAAAAAAAATTATTGCGAGATTTTTTTTTACCTATTTGTAACTGCTTACAGACATTTCAGCCAAAAATAAACTACATAGGTCGATATTAAATATTCTGAGTTCATTTCATGTAAGTCATACGCCCTAGTCGTGTGTATAGCTCACAGCAGGGATGTAACGAAAGTGGCGTTAGCGAATATTGAAATATCGATACCTCCATTCTAAAACATGCTAAATCGACTTATCATGTTTTTAGGGAGATTGCATTTTTAATTTCTAAATATTATATTCAGTCAAAATTTGGTATTTATACGTCAACCCAATGAAAAGTTATTCACAAAACAGTACAGGTCATTCGATTTCCATCATAAAGGAATTCAACACAAATTAAAAAATCATAATTTTAAATGGGTTAAATGGTTTATAACATTTTTATTTATGCGATTATTATAATTATTTTTTAAATACAGTATATTATTGGGGGATTTTTGCAATTAGCTTTGAAAAATTATATCCTGTAAGTGATGTCCATTTTCTGCTTCGCACATACGTGCTCTTTTAGCATTTCGAAAAATTTTGAAAAAAAAAAAAAAATCAATTATTTTTGTAGGTTGTTCGATTCATAATTAATTCCCCAAGTCTCCTTCACAAAAAGCTGTTTGGTATTTGCGAATGGGAATTGATTTACAGAAGCGAAACATATTATGTAGATTCTATCCTACACGGGGAAAATCGCAATTTTTGTTGTTTGAATTGAAAGAAAATATATTTGGATCTAAAATTTTTAAATTTTATATATTTGGAAAAAAAAAAAATTTATTTGAAACTCAAGAAATTTTGTTTGGAACGCATATATATTCATATATTGGAACACGATATATTTGCGAACTGACTTAACAAAATTAACATAAACAAAATTATTGTTTAAGAAGTTTTACAAATATATTTTATTTAAAAAAGATTTGTTAACTTTGCTGACTTTTTCTAATTTCAGATTTAAATTTTCCTAGACTCAGCACAACTACACTTAGTGCAGTCAAAAAACAATAAAAGCTTTTCTGCATAGTGTGGTAATTTTAGATTTGATGGAGCAAAATTTGCTTCTCATTGTACATGGCAGGTGTTTTGTATTAACTTTGGTTAACAATTGTTTTTGGAAGATTTTGGATAAGTGTGGTTTCACAAAGATTTCTCATTCGTTTGTGTGTAGAAATCAACCATATAGAGCTCCGTATCTCCCATACAATTGCAGCAGAACTGTTGATAACGAGTGTCACGGCTCATATAATACATATTTATACACCGCCTTGTATAAAATACTTGTTTATATAATAATATAGAAACAAAATGTTCTTGAAGCCGGGAGAGTATCCTACACTGAAAAAAATTTGTCATAAAATTAAAGAAATGCTCCAAAGACGTCCTTAGTCTTCAAAACAAGTCCATTTTGCACTTAAAATTAAGAAAATTTACTTAAAATTAAGTAAATTACTTAATATTATTGAAATTATGTATATTTTAAGTACAAAATGTACTTATTTTAAAAACTAATGACGTCTTTGGAGCATTTCTTTAATGTTATGACAATTTTTTTTCAGTGTAGTTAGAATCACAAAGATTTGCAGACCGAATAAAAGCAAGCAACATTTCGTGTTATAGTTTATATTTAAAATATCATAACCAGTATTAGCTTTTGTTTTACATTACAATCCATCAATATAAAGTTACGAAAGATTATACGATTTAAATGTTAAAATCGGTTCATATTTACATATAACTCCCACATATATTTTCATCCGATTTGACCTATATGCAGTGTATAAGCAACATTTTTTAACCGATCTGTATAAAAGTCTCTTGATACAGAGACAATACTAAATTTGAGAAACATCAGTTCAGATTCAGATAGATTTTTGCCTTTCCTTACTGCTATTTTTGCGAAAGCGAATGCGAAAGCAAATGTTCCAAATTTGGCTTTAGCGAAAGCTGTTTGTAGACGAGCAGAAAGAAATAAAAATGATGTGAGCCGCTTGAGTTCTAGATAGGAACTCATTTTATATACAATATTTTCTCTTAGCCTAAGACTAACCAAATAATTCTTAACCTATCTTATACGCAAGAAGAAAAGAGAAGACATAAGGTCACAACACATGTTTCCCTTATCTTCACTACAGTCTACATATAAATAGATCATAAATACAACATCGACCAATGCACTACGCTTATCTAGTGTGCATGGCTGGGTCGATGTTAGAATAACTAAAAATGGGAATTTATTTGAATTCCCTAATAATTTATACACACACATTTTGTCAATGCATAAAATAATCTACCCGACTTTATACAATTCAGTTCAGATAACTGAACGAAAGCAGATATTCCAAAGTCGGTTTTTGCGAATGCGAAAGCGAAGATTCAAAGCGAATATTCCTTACATCCCTGGCCCACAGTGCAGGGTAGGAAGAATTAAAAAAAAAGACAAAAATCCGACATTTCAAAATTACCTATTGTAATAAAATAAATTTGGAAAATTGGAGACCTTTCGAAGCCGCGAAAAATGAGTTGAAGCACTGGGAAGTGATGGCTCACATAACTGTGTGGAATAGCGCAACAGTAGGAGCAACTGCAAAGATACTTTGGGGTGACTAGAGATGTCAAACGGGATTGGTTTTCATAAATCCCGGGAATTGGGATTTTTAAATTGCAAATCCTGGGATTTTTTCGGGATCCCGAAATGTTTCGATATCCCGGGATTTTCGGGATCCCGAAATGTTTCGATATCCCGGGATTTTCGGGATCCCGAAATGTTTCGATATCCCGGGAATTTCGGGGTCTTCATGATAAATCGGGATTGTGAAATGAAATACAAGCATTTTAGTTCAGTTTTAATTTAATTTGAATAAGGCTAAAAGCAGTTAAAGCATAAATTAACTTTTGCTAAAAATAATAACTTTTATAAAAATATTCCACAACATCTTAGCTATGGAATAATTTTGGTCCATAGTTGTCTTAATTATTATTGACGTTATAATTTTCTATCATAAAACCACGAAAAATATTTTTTCAACTTTAGAAATCAGTTTGACTAAATCAGATTTTATTTTAGGATTTTTATTCATAAATTTGAAAAAATAGAATACAATGTTCTTCGTTTTGTGGGACACAAACTCTATTTATGTTCATGTTTTAAGTTTACTTGTATATAATTTAACCATGTTTTTATACCCTACACCACACTGTGGTACAGGGTATTACGAGTATGACTTTGTGCATTTGTTTGTAACACCAAAAAGGAGAAGAGATAGACCCATTGTTTATTATACCGATCGACTTGTAATCACTTTCTGAGTCGACTTAGCTATTTCCGACTGTCTGTCTGTAGATGTACGAGGTATGTTCAAAAAATATCGCGAATTTTTAATTTCCGTGGGCTACGTGTATTTGATTTTTGATATTTTTGTAGCGTTATGATGGTACTCATGTCTCTTATTTATGCTGGCAAGGTCGGCCATTTTGAATGTGTAACGGACAAAATGCCATTTTATTCGCACATAGTCATTTATTACCACTGTGCATTCAGTTCAAAGCTAACTCTCATAGCAATCGGACGTATTCTCTCTGCGCAAATCAGAATTTGTTAAACAAGTGACACTCAATTCTCTTTATATACGAGTATACTGTTTATTTTTCCATTGTTAAAAAACCGCGTGTGATAGACAATATAACGTCTAAAAAGCTGCGGCCAACTATGGCCCAAGGGGCCAAGTATCAAGCTCAATACAAGAGCAGATCTGGTTCTATTGCTAAACGAAGCGCTACCCCTTCTTTACTAAATTTTGGCTTAAGTGTTCCTGGAACTTCACGTAATAACAGATTCAGTGCATTGGCTGAGCAAAATGACATGGATGTGAATTACGAGTCCAATATATCCTCAGTGGAAAAACAACCAAAACCGCCACCAATTGTGACCGACGCATCCATTCCACTAAGAGAAATAAAACACCTGTTAGGTGACGACTGCAACTATAAACGAACATCAATCGGAACTAAAGTATTCCCTTTGAACATAGAAAAGTACGAGTTTTGTAAAAAAGCATTAGAGGAAAATAGTATCGAGTTCCATACATATAACTCCAAGGCAAACCGCCTCTTTACTTCGTTCATACACGGATTACCACGAGTTGGTACTGATGAAATAATTAAAGAGTTATAATCTTAATCCAACGTCCGTAAGTGAGGTGACCACAAAATTCAGTTCCGTAGATGATGCTGTTTATAAAGTTCAGTTTGCATGTAATACATTCAACCCACAGGCATTTCGCAATATTAACTCAATTTGCAATGTAATAATCACGTGGAAGAAACAGCAACCAAAGAAGAGCGATAAAACAACCCAGTGTTGGAATTGCTTAATGTATGGTCACGGAGGTGAACACTGCAACCGAAAAACAGCATGCATGATCTGCGCCAGTCATCATAAAACTGATCAATGCCCTTTCAATAAGAATGACCGAAGACCTGCTGCATTCTCTTGCTTTAACTGCATAAAACAGGGAAACGAGCGAACTGACCATTCGGCAAACGATGTCAACTGTCCTCTGCGCGCTCAATACCTCGAAGCTAGAGCCCGAGCAACCGCTAAACAACCGACGTACGCATCAAGACGTCAAACTACTCACGTGGTAAGAGAATCGAGTGGACCGAATATCAACCGTCATCCATCCTACACCTGCACCCTAGGTAATAATGCACGAGTATCGTATTCAGATCAATTAAAGAGAAATAATAACGATCTTTTTAATATTGATGAGTTGTTCCAAATTTTTACTTCTGCACTGAAAAAAAAAATTGTCATAAAATTAAAGAAATGCTCCAAAGACGTCCTTAGTCTTCAAAATAAGTACATTTTGTACTTAAAATATAGATAATTTCAATAATATTAGGTCATTTACTTAATTTTAAGTAAATTTTCTTAATTTTAAGTACAAAATGTACTTATTTTGAATACTAAGGACGTCTTTGGAGCATTTCTTTAATTTTATGACAAATTTTTTTTCAGTGTGCTCTTGATGAGCTGAGTAAATGTACAACTAAAGTACAACAAATACATGTAGTTATGTCTATGGTAAAATATGCATATGACTTCAAATAATCTAAGAGATTTTAATTTACTTCACTGGAATGCGAATGGCATTTCAAACTACTCAAACATTAAACAGCTTGAGCACCTACTCCATACTGAAAGTATTCACATCGCATTATTAAATGAAACGTTCTTAAAAGAAAACCACTCACCTTATTTCAGTAACTATATTTTATACCGAAATGACAGACCAACGTCAAGAGGAGGAGGAGTAGCGATATTGGTTCTAAGAAATCTTCAACACAAAGTAATCCCCATTACAAAAACAGCGTCAATTGAAAATCTCTCAGTAGAGGTCTTCATCAACAACAAAAAACTTATTATAACTTCTGCGTATTGTCCGAAGTACACAGCAAATTTTAGCAATGACATTATTTCGCTAACATCAAGAAATGATGAATTTATTGTATTATGAGATTTTAATGCCAAACACACAGCTTGGAACTGTCCATATAACAACTTATCCGGTACGTCACTGAACAATTTACAACAGATGTTCAATTTCTTTGTGCATAGCCCCGACAAACCCACACTATATCCCCACCAAAGACACCGAAGGCCCTCTACAGTTGATATAGCATTAAGTAATACATCTCTTAATCTTAGTCTCACAACTTTAGATTATAAAATACCATCTGATCACCTACCGATTCTTTGTTGTTTGAAAAGATCAAATTACCAGACAGTTGATATTAAACGTTACGATTACAGAAAAGCAATTTGGACATATTTCAATAACATGCTAAACCAAAACCTTATTGTGTCTGTGGAACAGTACAGCAGTAAGTTGTCCATTGACCAAGAAATTGAAAAATTAACAAACCTAATACTTAATGCAAGAAATGTATCAGTCCCTACGATACACTTTACAAAAGAATGCCGTTTACCAAGCGACGTAATTAGTTATATCTCCGAAAGGAAAAGGTTTAGAAGGAAATCCCAAAGAGCATCGGATTCACAGCTAACCAATTTCTATGAGCAATGTACGCATTTCCTCAACAGAATAATAAACCGAAGAATAACATTGGAGAGAAATAGAGAATGGCATAATTTGCTGTCATCTCTGCGACCAGGTGATAAAAAATTTTGGAAAATTAGCCGGAAATTAAGAGGTAAAGGCAAACAACAAATCCCTCATCTTATGGTTGGAAACAATAAACTTATTTCGGATAATGAAAAAGCAGAGGCTTTGGCAGATATATTTGCCAAATCTAATAATCTCACTACTAACTACACTCATCCATCAGATAACCGGATTACTGCGAAAGTTCATAATTTTAAAAAAGAGTCCAATAACAATGCTGTTGCATCATATATCACTGTTAATGAGTTGAAAAATGTCATCCATGGTTTGAAAACTTCAAAATCCCCGGGTTTTGATAATATTCCAAACCTACTTTTAAAAAAGCTTCCCGAAAAAGCTATGAAAATCATGACTACTATATTCAATAGTTACATTCATTTAAACTACTTCCCAACTGCTTTCAAAAAGGCCAAAGTTATTGCTGTCCACAAACAAAATAAGCCTCGTAACAATCCAAATAGTTACCGACCAATAAGCTTACTCAGTAATTTGGGAAAAATATTTGAAAAACTCATTCACAATAGAATAAGCGAATTTGTTTCCGAAAATAATATAATTTGCAAGGAGCAGTTCGGATTTAAAAAGGGACATACACCAAATTAGCCGAATAAAGAATAAAATTGTGGCAAATAAACAAAATAGAAAATCCACAGGTATCATTCTCCTAGATATTGAAAAGGCCTTTGATACAGTGTGGCATAATGGCTTAATCTACAAACTTTTAAAATCAGGAGTACCACAATACCTCTGTAAGCTCATAGCAGATTTTCTCGACAACAGGTCATTCAAAGTCTCTTTAAACAATAATTTCTCGTCTACCAGAACCGTTCAGGCTGGATTGCCGCAAGGATCGGTGCTTTCTCCTCTGCTGTACTCGATATACACATCTGACTTTAAACCACCAAGATTATTTGATACTGCCTATTATGCAGACGATACTGCTTTAATAACATCCAGTAAATTAACAAGCGCACTAATCAAAAAGATGGAAACAAGTCTCACAAAATGCAACATATATTTCAAAAAATTGAAAATTAAAATCAACAACGAGAAAACTCAGGCCATAATTTTCCCATTTAACAAGTCGCCAAAGCGCCGACCATTGCGTAACCTGAGATTCGACAACAATTCCATTGACATACAAGATCATGTAAAATACCTTGGGGTTACATTTGATAAAAAACTAAACTTTCGACAACATATTGAAAAAACGTGCGAAAAGTCCATCAAGGCTATGCGAGCTTTATGGCCATTCCTTAATAAAGGGTTTCCCAAGAAGAGCGCAATTTTTTAATTTTAAATAAAACACAGATATTTAAAAAAAAATCGTGAAACTTTATTATATCGTAAAGTAGACAGAATGAGGTTATGTATGGAACAATATATCGTGCAGATGGCCGCCGCGGCTTTGCACGCGATCTTTTAATGAAATTTTCAATGACCGTTTTGCATGAATGCTGCGGTATTTCATTAATGCAGCGTCCAATTTCGTCTTTTAAGGCTTGAGTCGTCGTCGGCTTATTCGCGTAAACCATCGACTTCAAAAAACCCCAAAGAAAAATATCTAATGGTATTAAATCGCACAATCTAGGCGGCCAATTCTGATCTCCAAAACGCGAAATAACACGACCGGGAAATGACTGATGCAGCAATAGAATTGTTTCTCTGGCTGTATGACATGTGGCGCCGTCTTGTTGGAACCACATGCCCTCCACATTCATTTCTTCAATTCTAGGCAAGAAAAACTGGTTATCATTTCACGATACCGATATTTCGGTGTCGAATTGAGGTGGATGGAGTTTGAGCGACATCATCACGTACAGCTGCGACATTTTCGGTCGATCGACCTGGTCGATGGCGCGTTGTTGTCTTTACATCACTAAAAGGCCCAGTTTCGGCAAATTTATCCATTAATCTCTTAATAGTTGACTCTTTTGGAGCATTATTGTGACCCCAAATTGATCGCAATTTGCGAACTGTAGCCGCAAAAGTTTCACCATTTTGGTAAAACAATTTCACAATGAGAATGCGTTGTTCATTCGTGTAGCGCTCCATTTTTACTAACCTCGTACCTTCTACTAACAAACAATAACAATTATTCAAATGTCAAACAATGACACTTCAAATGTTGCGAGATTTAAAAATTGCGTTCTTCTTGGGACACACTTTAGAATATCATCTCTTAATTTTAAAAATAAAAATATGATCTTTAAATGCATTATAAGACCAATTTTGTCATATGCGTCACCAGTATGGTATAATGCAGCAAAATGCCACCTCAAAAAAATGCAAATTGTTCAAAATAAATGCCTAAAAATTATTAACAACAAACACTGGAGATATTCTACAAGACTTCTACATGAAGATACCGGATATGAAAAGTTTCCTGATTTCATAGAAAGGCTAAACTTCAACTATTTCACAAAGATTGAGATATCGCCTTATTCAATAATAAGGGAATGTAGAGAAATAGAATAAAACAAAATAAGCAACTCATCAAATTGAAAATGATTGCCTTATAATAGATTATTTTTACAAAATAGACTTATTGTAAGCTTTCCTATTTTCTAACAATATTTGAATATATATATATATATATTTTTTTTTTATAATCAAATAAAGGATTTTCCCATTTTACCTTTAATAGTATCACACTGAAACCTATGTTAATTTAATATACATATTAAAAAGATTTAATTGTTGTAATATCCTGGAGATAAATCTCATAAAATCAACTGTATGTACATAAGTATCAAATGTTTGTATAGTGAATGAGAATTATATGCACAGGTTCGCCCGCTTACGCGATTCGCTCGCTTACGAGATTCGCCCTCTTATGCGGTAAGACTGCACACGTGGTCAGCCCGCTTACGCGGTTCGCCCGCTTACGCGATTAGCTCGCTTACGATGTTCGCCCTCTTACGCGGTTCGCCCGCTTACGCGATTCGCTCGCTTACGAGGTTCGCCTTCTTACGCGGTAAGACTGCACACGTGGTCAGCCTGCTTACGCGATTAGCTCGCTTACGAGGTTCGCCCTCTTACGCGGTTCGCCCGCTTAAGCGATTTGCTCGCTTAAGCGATCTGCTCGCTTACGTGGTTCGCCCGCTTACGCGATTCGCTCGCCTACGCGGTTCGCCCGCTTCTCAATTAACTATCTTTATGCCACTTCTCACTAAATAAAATCGTCAGTTCCATTCGCAGGTTCGCTACACCGAGAACCAAGTCCACGCCGCATAATCCGCCAACCGCCTGTGCGTCAGAACTGGGTCATTCACCGAAATTCAAATCAACACACCGCATAATCCGATAACAGCCAGTACGTCGGGTCATCTACCGCCACCGAAACCCGCTACGCGCCTATGTGGGGCATCCATCAAGCATCTGTATGAGGCGTCCGTCAAGCGCCACGATAGTTTACATACCAACGTCTTATTGAAGGATAGCCTTCCCTACAATCTTCATCGACAATTCTTCTGCAATCTACATCTGGAACAGGCAAAAACCAACGCACTAGAGACGTGTACCCATACTCCTGCGTATAGAGCGAAACTCCGTTCATGCAACGAACTATTCTATGTAGAGCGACTCATTATTTGAATAAAATAAAAAATTAGTTGTTGTACAAAGAAACACGATAAATAAAACCTGAATTTCGTGCCCTGAAAAGGGAAAATAGTGTGTTCTTATTTAAGGTTTTTGTGGGTCCTTGAATTGATACTGGAGGCGGCTGAAATACCTCAGCCTATGAATAAAACCCCGTTACAAATGTTTAGTTAATTTTTGACAGCTGTTGTGCTTGAATGTGTTTTAACTTGTCTTCAATTTTTATCTATTTAAGAAAATGGATCAAATTTTCTGTGAAAAACAAAATAAAGTGCGCTGACGCATATGGCATTTGGTGAAGCTACCTTGGACCAAAGCAATGTTTATCGGTGGTACACAATGTTCTTAGAGGACCGAGTAGATGCGAAGGACGAATAGCGTGCCGGACGCCAGAGCTCACAGTTTTCTTTGATTGCAGGGGCGTGGTGCATTATGAGTTCTTGTCAGAGGGTAGTACGGTCAATAAAGAATATTACCTGCAAGTTATGCGCAAATTGCGCGAAGCAATCTGCCAACAACGCCCGGATTTGTGGAAGAACAAAAACTGGCTTTTGTACCATGATAACGCCCCTGCACACACATAAATAAATAAATACTTTTTGAAACAATACAAAATTCGCGATATTTTTTGAACATACCTCGTACTCTTGTAATCAAAGTACAGATCGCAATTTTGGTCCGATCCCAACGAAACATTGCACATATCTTTCTTTTGGCCCAAGGATGATCCCTATTAACCTAATTTGGTTAAAATCGGTTCAGATTTACATAAAAACAAGTAAGAAAGTTTCAGTCGGGTAAACCGACTAAGGTATACCCTCACTTTGTGAGTAATGTAATATTGAATATTACACAAATTATTCTGTAAATATTTGTGGGTGGTACCAGAAGGTGTTTAAGAAATACACCTATATTTCGCTGAACAGTAGATACTTTAAATACATTGCACTGTACCGAATTGTAACCGTTTATATGGACTGGTATATTAACGTTGAGATATTAAATTGTGGTATAATTTGGCCATTTTGTGTGGGAGGTACAAAAAGGGGCGTGGTGATAACGCTCATTTTTCACTGGACTATAGGCATTATAAAAGCATTACACTGTACAAAATTTCAAGTAATTGTATACACTGATATTAATGTTATAAACTGTTAACTTTTGGTGCAAAATGGTGCCTTTGTGGGAGAGGTAACAAAAGGGGCGTGACAATAACGCCCATTTTTTAATGGACTGTAGGCACTATAAAAACATTACGCTGTACAAAATGTCAAGTATTTTTATACACTGGTATTAATGTTATAAGCTGTTAACTTTTGGTGCAAAATGGTGCATTTGTGTGGGAGGTACCAAAAGGGGAGCGGCAATAACGCCCATTTTTCACTGGACTGTAGGCACTATAAAAGCATTACACTGAACAAAATTTCAAGTATTTCTAAACACTGGTATTAATGTTATAAGCTTTTAACTTTTAGTGCAAAATGGTGCATTTGTGTGGGAGATACCAAAACGGGCGTGGCAATTTCGCCCATTTTCCTCGAGTTGATAGCGACTAACAAACTAATACTATGTGTGGAATTTCAGAAGATTCGAATACGTATAATTGCAGTTATTAAAGAATCAATATTTCACAACATGTTAACCCTTTGTGGGGGAGGTACCAGAAGGAGTGGACCAATATGGCCCATCTTCGAACTTAGCCGGAGATAGAAAAAAATATTACCACATACGAAATTTGAAGTCAATCGGTTACTCCTTTCGAGAGTTATCGTGCGCACCAGCCAGCAGACAGACAGACAGACAGACGGACGGACATTGCTCATTCGACTTAAAATGACCCAAAACGGATTTCCGCCGAACATACTTGGGGTCTTAGGTCACTCCTTCGATGTGTTACACTTTTTTCCGTAGCAAATGATATATACCCTCGTCACACTAAAGTGAGGGTATAAAAATACTGAATATTTTCTCAAATTTCTTTTTTTATTTGAAAGTACAATCCTTCCGGTTAATAATGGAAAATAATTTCATTCAAATGGCTGCCTCGGCTGGCCTACACGATCGGTCCAATTTTTAGCACATTATCGATTGTGTGCAGCTGTATGGCTTCACCAATGGCTTCACGAATATTGTCCTTTAAAGCGTCAATTGTCTCTGGCTTGTCGTCGTAACACTTATCTTTGAGGGCACCCCACAAATAATAGTCCAACGGTGTCAAATCGCAGCTCCGAGGTGGCCAAACGACATCAGCTCTGCGGCTGATAATGCAATCTTCAAAAACAGGGCGCAAAGCATCGAGTGTAGCTTCGGCTGTGTGGCACGTAGCGCCGTCCTGTTGAAACCAAATGTTGCCAATATCCTCCTCTTAAATTTTTGTGAACAAAAATTCGTTCAACATGGCCCGATAACGATCGCCATTGACTGTAACGGCCACTCCTTGCTCATTTTCAAAGAAAAATGGCCCAATTATGGCTCTGGACCAAAATCCGCAACAAACAGTGACTCGTTTTGGGTGTATCGGCTTTTCAATGTATGCGTGCGGGTTTTCTGTGCCCCAAATGCGACAATTTTGCTTGTTTACATACCCGCCAAGATCAAAATGAAAAAAAAGTAATGTCGCAATATTTCCCAGCGTTGTTCAACCGTATACACAACCATAATCGTTCAGCGGAAGGATAAAACTAATTATCTGTCAAATCAGTTGAAAAAAACGTTAGATGGCGGACCCTTTATATGTACCTCCGATTTGACATATATGCACAGTATAAGCAACATTTTTGAACCGATTTGTACAAAAATTGACAGAGAGTAGTCTCGTGATACACTTATACTCGTATATGTTACCCCCGATTTGACATGTAAGCGCTGTAGAAACTGTATTTTATATCCGCTCAGTACGAAATTCGGTAGAAAGAGGTTTCTTATTACATGAACGAATACTGCCAAATTCGGAGAAAATCGGTTCAGATTTAGATATAGTTTACATTTTCGACATAGTGTATCTATCTAACACTTAATATTTTATACGTGACAGCTTCATATATTATAATTAAAATATGCCGGGATTCATTTTAAAAAATCCCGGAATTCGGGAATTTTCGGGATCGGGATTTCCCGTTTGACATCACTAGGGATGACCAAATGAAAAGAAGACAAGAAGTCTTCTGAAACTAAACAAGATCGATATTAGTAAGATGATGAGTGTTCTAACGGGACACTCAAGCTTACAAGCACATCTTCATCGCATAGGACTAGTAGGAAACGACGAATGCAGGGCATGCAGGGAAAACATCGAAACGATGGAACAACAAGATCCCAACATTTCGGTTCCGACTTATTACCAGACTTGACTCATCTCAGAGAATATGAATGGAAGATACTGAGAAAATTCGTGTCTATTACCGATTTTCAGTAACTCGTGAAGTTTAAAAAGATCATAAATAAGGAGCGCACAACAGGCCGAACCACTGGCTTAAGTGTATGTCCATGGACATGAGACGTGTAAATGTCTCCTCTCTTCAACCTAACATAACCTTATAAAATAGGTAATTTTAAAAGAATTCGCAATTTTTTTTGTGAATTTTTTTTTTTTTTGCGTTTTTGACAAAAACTTTATTTTATTAATTCTATGAATTACAATACAAAGTAAATTTATATTCTAATTTTACGGTCCAGGGAAAATCCGGATGTTATATTTTTGTAGAGACAGACAAGAACCTCCGGTGGAAGTCGAACCGGCGATCCCCAAATTTATAGGCGAGCACGCTACCTACTCACCTTGTGGGGCGCTCAAAGCTAAAACTATATTTTATTTGTCATTATCATTTATCATACATCATTTGCTACGGGCCAAAAGTGTAACACATCGAAGGTGTGATCTAATACCTTAAGTATGTTCGGCGGATATTCGTTTTGGGTTATTTTAAGTCGAATGGGAAATGTCCTTAGCGAGAGTTCTGCAAGTTTGTGTATATGTATCTGGTGGCAGTCTACGTGATTGGTCCAAAAATGGGCGGGATCGGATCAATGGGCGTGGCCCCGCCCATATAAGCCAAATTTTGAAATTGAAATATCTTGCACAATTTGTTAGCGAGAGTGCTGTAATTTTGTGCATAAGTATCTGGTGATAGTCTACGTGATTGGTCCAAAAATGGGTGGGATCGGATCAATGGGCGTGGTCCCGCCCATATATGCCAAATTTTGAAATTGAGATTTCAAAATCTGTCTGTCTGCTGGCTGGTGCGCACGATAACTCTCGAAAGGAGTAACCGATTGACTTCAAATTTGGTATACGGTAATATTTTCTACTATCTCCGGCTAAGTTCGAAGATGGGCCATATTGGTCCACTCCTTCTGGTACCTCCCACACAAAGGGTTAACATTTAGTGAAATATCGATTCTTTAGTAACTCCTAGACTACTTATTAGAATCTTCTGAAGTTCCACACATTGTATTATTTTATTAGTCGCCATCACCTGGAGAAAAATGGGCATTATTGTAAAGCCCCTTTTGGTACCCCCCACACAAATGGACCGTTTTACACCAAAAGTTAACGACTTATAACTTTAATACCAGTGCATACAAATACTTGAAATGTACAGTGTAATGCTGTTGTAGTGCCTACAGTCCTGTGAAAAGTGGGCGTTATCACCACGTCCCTTTTTGTACCTCCCACACAAAATGACCAAATCATACCAAAATTGAATAGCTCGTAGCGTTAATATACCAGCGCACATAAACGCACATTCGGCACAGTGCAATGAATTTTTGTTAAACCCCTTCTGGTACCTTCCATACAAATTGGCGGATTAATTAGTGTAATATTATATATTACATTACTCACAATGTGAGAGTATACCTTAGTCGGTTTACCCGACTGAAACTTTCTTACTTGTTTTTTACTCCAACGGAAGCAATTTATGGGATGGGACCTGCTAATATGTCAAAACAAAGATAAACACCGACAAAAATAGAGGCTGTATTACATATTTTAGCATAACTTAAGAACTGTCCCATTTGGCTCATGATCGATAAGACTTTACGATAAAATAATAAAAATAGTTGTGCAAATTTCGATCTTTATACCCTCACTTTAGTGTGACGAGGGTATATTTCATTTGCTACGGAAAAAAGTGTAACACGTCGAAGGAGTGACCTAAGACCCCAAGTATGTTCGGAGGAAATCCGTTTTGGGTCATTTTAAGTCGAATGAGCAATGTCCGTCCGTCTGTCTGTCTGTCTGTCTGTGTGTCTGTCTGTCTGCTGGCTGGTGCGCACGATAACTCTCGAAAGGAGTAACCGATTGACCTCAAATTTGGTATGTGGTAATATTTTTTTCTATCTCCGCCTAAGTTCGAAGATGGGCCATATTGGTCCACTCCTTCTACTACCTCCCCCACAAAGGGTTAAAATGTTGTGAAATATTGATTCTTTAATAACTGCTATACTACTTATTCGAATCTTTTGAAATTCCACACCTAGTATTAGCTTATTAGTCGTTATCAACTCGAGAAAAATGGGCGAAGCCACGTCCCTTTTGGTACCTCTCACACAAATGCACCATTTTGCACCAAAAGTTAACAGCTTATAACATTAATAAGAGTATATAAAAATACTTGAAATTTTGTACAGTATCATGCTTTTATATTGCCTACAGTCCAGGGAAAAATGGGTGTTGTTGTCACGCCCCTTTTGGTACCTCCCACACAAAGGTACCTTTTTGCACCAAAAGTTAACAGCTTATAACATTAAAACCAGTGTATAAAAATACTTGAAATTTTGTACAGTGTAATGTTTTATAGTGTCTATAGCCCTGTGAAAAATGGGCGTTATTGCCACGCCCCTCTTTGTACCTCCCACACAAAATGCCCAAATCATACCACAATTTAATGTCTCATAACGTTTATACCAGTGCACATAAATGCTTATAAGTCGGCACAGTGCAATGAAGTATCTAATGTTCAGCAAAAAAAAGGTGTATTTGATAAACCCCTTCTGGTGCCTCCCACACAAATTGACAGAATAATTCGAGTAATATTCAATATTACATTACTCACAAAGTGAGGGTATACCTTAGTCGGTTTACCCAACTGAAACTTTCTTACTTGTTTTATGAAGATTTTATTAAAAAACTTGCATTTCAGAAATTAACTCAAAAAATTTAATTTAGTCTAGTCAAAACCACTGAACTGATGAAAAAATGATATTAGAATTAAAACCAGTAAGGAAAGGCTAAAGTCGGGCGGTGCCGACTATATAATACCCTACACCACTCTCGTAATATTGAATAACTCTGATATATAAATTTTGTAATTCATGTATAAATTGTTTACATAAATTTACTTTTGGGACATTTTATACTTAAATAATACCCTGTACCACAGTGTGGTGTAGGGTATAAAAACGATTGGATCTAAAGAGCCAAAACATATATATGAAACATATATATGGGAGCTATAGCTAAATCTTAACCGATTTTCTTCAAATTCGTGTTGGTTCATGGATCAAGAAACTCTACCATTCTAAATTTCAACACGATTGGATGTAAAATACAGCTTTTATAGGACTAAAGGGCCAAATCGGACGAAACATATATATGGGAGCTATAGCTAAATCTTAACCGATTTTCTTCAAATTCGGCAATGTTGGTTCATGGATCAAGAAACTCTACCATTCTAAACTTCAAAACGATCGGATGTAAAATACAGCTTCTATAGGACTAAAGGGCCAAATCGGACGAAACATATATATGGGAGCTATAGCTAAATCATAACCGATTTTCTTCAAATTTGGCAATGTTGGTTCATGGATCAAGAAACTCTACCATTCTAAATTTCAAAACGATCGGATGTAAAATACAGCTTCTATAGGACTAAAGGGCCAAATCGGACGAAACATATATATGGGAGCTATAGCTAAATCTTAACCGATTTTCTTCAAATTCGGCAATGTTGGTTCATGGATCAAGAAACTCTACCATTCTAAATTTCAAAACGATCGGATGTAAAATACAGCTTCTATAGGACTAAAGGACCAAATCGGACGAAAGATATATATGGGAGCTATATCTAAATCTGAACCGATTTTCTTCAATTCAGCAATGTTGGTTCATGGATCAAGAAACTCTACCATTCTAAATTTCAAAACGATCGGATGTAAAATACAGCTTCTATAGGACTAAAGGACCAAATCGGACGAAAGATATATATGGGAGCTATATCTAAATCTGAACCGATTTTCTTCAAATTGGGCAATGTTGGTTCATGGATCAAGAAACTCTACCATTCTAAATTTCAAAACGATCGGATGTAAAATACAGCTTCTATAGGACTAAAGGGCCAAATCGGACGAAACATATATATGGGAGCTACAGCTAAATCTTAACCGATTTTCTTCAAATTCGGCAATGTTGGTTCATGGATCAAGAAACTCTACCATTCTAAATTTCAAAACGATCGGATGTAAAATACAGCTTCTATAGGACTAAGGGACCAAATCGGACGAAAGATATATATGGGAGCTATATCTAAATCTGAACCGATTTTCTTCAAATTCGGCAATGTTGGTTCATGGATCAAGAAACTCTACCATTCTAAATTTAAAAACGATCGGATGTAAAATACAGCTTTTATAGGACTAAAGGACCAAATCGGACGAAAGATATATATGGGAGCTATATCTAAATCTGAACCGATTTTCTTCAAATTAGGCAATGTTGGTTCATGGATCAAGAAACTCTACCATTCTAAATTTCAAAACGATCGGATGTAAAATACAGCTTCTATAGGACTAAAGGGCCAAATCGGACGAAAGATATATATGGGAGCTATATCTAAATCTGAACCGATTTCAACCAAATTCAATAGCGATCTTAACAGCCGCGAAATACTTTAAACTGCAAAATTTCAGAACGATCGGAGTGAAATTGCGACCTGTAGTCGACGAACAACTTTACATGGACGGACGGACGGACGGACGGACGGACGGACGGACGGACATCGTTAAATCGACTCAGCTAGTGATTCTGAGTCGATCGGTATACTTTAAGGTGGGTCTAGCTGTGTTATTTTAAGGTGTTACAAACATCTGCCGTGAAACAAACTTATAATACCCTGTACCACAGTGTGGTGTAGGGTATAATGAAGGCGAATTATTTTTGATAATTTAATCAATACTGTGCGAATTCGGATAAGTGGTTCTCGATTTATGCTAAAATATATGTATGGTTCAAACTCTCTATATTTGCATATCACGGTTTATCGCGAGAACTACAGCTGATCCAAAGAAACCATCTTATAGGCTTTTCGATTGAAAAAGGCTATTTAATAAAATATGTCTTATTAAAAGAGTTATCTTTCTGCATTATTCAATTAAAGACTAAATATATTTTTAGAACATTTTTACGCAAAAACATACAGCCGTAGAGTTAGAATAACTACAGTTTTGCCAACATAGGTAGAAAAAGTATAAGTATAAGCAAAAAAAAACGTATAAGCAAAAAATCCCGGGAATTCTGTGCGGGAATTTCTGGGATTTTTTTATTTTGATAAATATGCCTTTTTCACCGGGGTTTACTGAGATCACGTTCACGGGAACAAAACTCTACATGTAGCCCCATTTGTCCTAAATTGACTCTACAAATTTCAAGATGGGTTTCAGCCTCGCACTCTTTTAAAACAATATTTACTAAACATTGCCAATGACTTTCTTTTATAAACTACTAGCTGCACCCGGTCCACTTCGTTGCCCCAGATTGAGATTTCCGATCGCGTTCATTTTTGAACCAATCACGAATCCTGCCACCAAATACATATACATAAAATAACAGCACTCTCGCTAATAAATTGTGCAAGATATCTCAATTTCAAAATGTAGCTTAAATGCGCGGGCCCACGCCCTTTAGCCTTATCCCGCCCATTTTTGAACTAATGACGTAGACTGCCACCAGCTACATATAAACAGAATTACAGTACTATCACTACTAAATTGTGCAAGATAGCTCAAATTTGGGTTATGATACTGCTCATTTGTAGACCAATCGCGTAGGCTTCCACCAGACACATATACACAAAATTACAGCACTCTTGCAAACAGATTGTGCAATATACCTCAATTTCAAAAGGTTGCTTATATGGGCGAGGCCACGCCCATTGATCCGAATCCTCCCATTTTTGGAGCAATCACGTAGACTACCACCAGATGCATATGCACAAAATTACAGCACTCTCGCTAACAAATTGTGCAAGATGTCTTAATTTCAAGATTTGACTTATATGGGCGGAGCCACGCCCTTTGGTCCGATCCCGGCTATTTTTGAAACAATCACGTAGACTACCACCAGATATATATGTACAAAATTACAGCACTCTTGCTAACAAAATTTTTTTAAGATATCTCAATTTCAAAATTTGACATATATGGGTGGGGCCCGCGCCCGCCCATTGGTTGGATCCCGCCCATTTTTAAACCAATCAGGTAGACTACCACCAGATAGTCTTCAGATATCTCAATTCAAAAATTTGACTTATATGGGCGGGGTCACGCCCATTGGTCCGATCCCGGCCATTTTTGAAACAATCACGTACACTACCACCAGATACATATACACAGAATTACAATACTCTCCCTAACATATTGTGAAAAATATCTAAATTTTAAAATTTGGCTTATATGGGCGGGTCCATGCCCATTGGTCCGATTCCGCCCATTTTTGCTACCATAATCTGCTACTAAATACATACAAACAAAATTTTAGCACTCTAGTTAAAAAAAATTTTCAATATCAAAATTTGACCCATATGGGCGGGTCTACACCCACTTGATATATCGAAAATTCAAGTACCCTATTTTCAGCACCCCCTACACATGTACATTCTGTGAACATTTCAGAAGATCGGTCCAGCCGCTTAGACGCCTATACGGTACAAACAAACAAACACACATTCTTCTTTATATATACATATAGATAGATAGATGAAAACGTTTAGTTGATTGCATCAGAAGTTATGGGAATGTTATGTTCAAATGAATCTGCCAATTTGTGTGGGGGTTCCAGAAGTGGCTTGGCCAATACGGCTATATTGCGCTGGACAATAGATACTTCAAAGAGATTGCACTGTATCGAATTGTAATTGGTCTCTGGTATTAGGTTTAGGTTTGGATGTACCTAAAGGGACATGGCAAAAATGCCCATTTTTTACCAACAAATTTTAAGTATTTATATGATATTAAATTTATAAGCAATTAACTTTTTTACAAAAACGTTCCTTTGATGTACCTTTTTGTGGAAAATGGTCCCTTTGATGGTCTAAATGGTCTACCAAAAGGGGCGGGCCACTTCGCCCTTTTTCTCGTGTTGTTAGCGACAGATAGGTTATTACTACTATGTGTGGAACTACAGAGGAGTCGGATGGATAGTACAGAAGTTATTAGAGAACCAACATTTCACTAAATTGTAACCCTCTGTGATGCGGTTACTAGAAGGAGTGGACCAATATGGCCAATCTCCGAACTTAGACTGAAATAGAAAATATTATCACATACCAAATTTTAAATTAACCCCTTATTGCTTTCGGGAGTTATAGTGACGACCAGCCAGACAGACGAACAAACTGACTGCCAGATGTACAGATATTGCTCAAATGTCTTAAAATGTAAAATTTTAACAAATTGTCAGTTCTTCTTTTATAACCGATTCAAATTTAATTACACTGTGCCTGAAATGGACTCTTAAAAAATTTAACAGAAAAGAGAACCTATGAATATACCTATTTCGACATTGCTGAATCCAGTGGAGCTAGCCGATTTTCGAGGTTAGCTCTTGTTTTCGCGATATAGTCAAACGTCATACAAATCGTCAATATTTTTAGTTTGTGTCTTTGAAAAAAATATTCCTCGCGAAAAATTGCTATGAGTATCCTATCAACATATTTATGAAAAATTAACAGGTTTCATAATTTAGCAGGTTTTGTTGGTTGCCTCTGAAATTTCCATTGACACTAAGCAAAATATAATTTACAAAAATGTAAGACAACAATAAACAACAACACATACATATGTAAGTCAAAAAATTTCATTACAAATATTTTCTGCTATGAGCAGAAAAATACACAAATTATGTAATAACTCGAAATCTGCTGAATTCTCAAAAAAAAAAGTTGCGAAAGGACTTGTAGTAAGGAGGTAAGAAGCATGGACGACTGTTTTGAGAAAATAATTCTACAAATGTTCCCTTTATTTCGATCTTTGGACTGAAGCGTATATTCCGAAGACTTCCACTTCAAAATCACCAAAGAGATATGTATGTATCCTCTCTGATTTTCCAAAAAATTTTGTGGTCGAATATCGCGAAAACAAGAGCTATCATAGAAAAACGGCTAATGCTACTGGATTCAGCATGGCCGAAATTGGTCTATCCATAGGGTCTCCTTTCTGTTAGATTTGTGGACTAGGACACTGTTATTATTCATATTAGCTCACAGCTTAGTTGTGAACATGTATGTCTTTTTATATTTTCATACCCAAAGTCATTCAATAAAACTGAAAATAACAAGGTCCGTGTTAATTTTAGGTAACATCGGTGGAACCAAATCAGCAGTAATATTTAACGGAAATACTTTTGGGGAAAATGTCAATCCTTTCGGATAAATTCAAAGAAAACTAGAAAGCTGGTAACGCGGACAAACAACGTGTCTTTTTGTGTTGTGTACACACAATATTCAAGCATATAATAAATAAAAAATTTATAAAATCGCACTCCCACAAAATGAGAACAAGCTACGCTCTTTGTTCTGTCAACTCACTTTAAAATATTAAATCATGTTTAAATACAATATGTTTCCGTAAACGTTTTTCGTTTACCATATACGTAAATTATAAAAAATTTGAAATGAAAGAATGTTCATGTACAGCAAGAGAAAATACGTTTACGATAAACGTTTTCATTCACTAGAAATATTTTAACCGTCACGGGAAAAGTATATCGTTTGAGACAACGATCTATGTCTGCGATAAACGACCTCCAGTCTGTTTTCTTTTCGTGTAGGTGGCTCAAATGTGGTATAGATACTTCTTATAGCTGCAGGTAACTTGAAATTGAAAATGGGCAATATCGGTCCATATTTTGATATGTTCGTGTACAGCAAGAGAAACTACGTTTACGATAAACGTTTTCATTCACTAGAAAATTTTCAACGGTTACGGGAAAAGTATATCGTTGGGGACAAAAAAATGTTTTTTTTCGTGTTGCTGGCTCAAATCTGGTATAGACACTACTCATGGCTGCTGTTAACTTGGGATTGAAAATGGGCAATATCGGTCCAAATTTTGATATAGCCCCCATATGTGGCATCATTCCGATTTGACTTCTTAACGCCATACAGACCACAATTTCACCGAATCGGGCTGAAATTTGGTAATATGATTTTATTTGTGCCCGAAACCATTCACATGCTATCCATGGTGGAGGGTATATACGATTTGGCATGGCCGAACATAACGCTTTTACTTCATAATTCTAAGATAGTGGTCCGAGTATTGTATAACTTTTAAAAGTCCTTTAAGAGCTATGAAGACACAAAGTTATGTGTATAAACTGCTAAGAACATGGCTGAAATAATACGATACTTAGATTCACTAGTCAGAACAGTTGTGCTGTTTTAATTATTTCTTGCATCAGTCTATGTCCTGGAAGCTTCTTTAATAAATCCGTTTATAAGTAAGAATATTATGGCCGTTGTATAAAGTCAAGAAATACCAAATTTGCGGTATGTCTTCTTCAGCATAATTCGATTACTTCTGCACTTCAAAATATCACATAATTTTTTGTTAGCAAATTTATATTTAGTTATCGTGCGCTCCTTGCAGACTGGTAATATTTATACCAAATTTCTTCACAGCAATAATTTATTTGTTCGCTCATTTTCTTCAAGAGTCACATAACTACATTTTATCATTTTCAAATTTATTTTTTTAAATTAAAAAATTATTTAATTACTTTATTTGAGTTCAGAACGCCAACATACTTGAAACTATATCATGCACACTCCCTAGACAAAATGACTGTAACTAGTGTATTATATTAAGAAAATTCTCCTTGAAGTAAATTGGAATTAATTTCTTCGTGTTGTTTACTCTTACAATTTTTCCCCGTTTATTGAAATGTCGAAGTGACACTGGTGTCAATTGTAATGAGAACGATGCGCATACAGTGCATAATTTTATCTTAACAAGAACAAAATTGCACCTGCAGAAGCAATTGCTTGCAATTAAGGTAACCTGTGGTATTGGATAAATTATTCTACGCTTATTCTGTCTTCAGTGCTGTAGGTAAATTTAATTTTTGTGCACCTCAAGGACGCAATATGTTGCAATGCTACATCCATAGACTGCAATAAGATAATCTACTTATAAAGTGCTTCCACTTGGATGTTTTTTGAAGAAGTTTTCACCTTCTGCACCCAACGACTTGTTTTATGTACAAATTAAGATGTATATTATGTTATAGCTCTGCAGTTATCATCATGTTAATAGATACCCGGACATAATTGTACGTCTTCCTCAAAAAATTTCAACCCATTGAATATTGAACATTTAAAAATTAGTAAAAAAAAATTAAATTTTTTAATTATTTTGTTTTTATAGCACAGAATTTTCTTTAATTAAAACAAGTAAAAGCGTTAAGTTAGGCAATGCCGAATCTTATATACCCTCCACCATGGATTGCATTATATTTTATTATTGCTGGAAAAATCTTGAGATATGGAGCAGATCATGAAACGAACGCTGCAATTTTAAGGCCGCAAATTCTTTACAAACTCTTTACCTGAAAAATGTGGTATTTATGGATTAAAAAAGCTTTTTGAAGAGCTACATCTACCCGGGGACTACAACAAAAGAAACTTTATTAAGATGAATTCTTGTCAAAATAGAATATAAACGGCTTAAATAAGACTTTTTGTGAGCGACATCTATAGGTGGACTATAACAAAATATGAGCTGATTTAAAAAAATTTCGCTGCGAAGAATTCTTGTCTTAATTAAATACAAACTGCAAAGAATCAGTTAAAATGCTTAGAAAATATGGTATTTATGGCTTAAATACGTATATTTTGGAGCGACCTCTATTGGGTGACTATAACAAAATATGAACCGATTTGTAAAATATTTGCTGTGATGAATTCTGGTCAAAATTGAATGCAAACTGCAAAATTTCTGCTAAATTGCTTTACGGACTGACGGACATGGCTAAATCGTCTTAGAATTTTACGAATTTTCAACGAATTGGGCTGAAATTTCTTACTTAGAGTTTATTAGTTCACATGCAATCCATGGTAGTGGGTATATAAGATTCGGCATGGTCGAACTTAATCCGTCTTTACTTCTTTTTTTATATTATTAAATTCGAGTTCAGAACTCCAAAAAATTTAAAAAATATAACGCACTCTCTTTAGCAAACTGTAAGCTAGTGTATAAAATGAAGGAAATTCCCCGACGAGCAAATTGTATTTAAATAAGAGCTTTGTACAAATTATTTTTGTTCGTAAAATTGTTACTCGTCTAAGGTTTATGTACGTGAAAATTGTGTTATTTAGCACCAAAAATCTGAATGCAGCGCACCATTTTTTCTTAAAAAAAATTTCCACTCTAAAAGCAAATGCAATTAATGCTACCTGTGGTGTTGGTTAAATTAATTCATTTACGCTTTTTTCGTCTTTTGTGTTGGAATTTAATTTACCTCAAGTACGCAAAATGCTGCAATACTACATCTTCAGACTGTAATAAGATCATCTCAAATGATTCCACTTGAACGTTTTTTGAAGCAGTTGTTATTCATATTTAATTTTGTTTTTTGCTAAAATGCTGTAATAAAAGTTACTGCAATTACACTAGACCTTAGCCCGCACTTCTTGTGGAATTTACAGAGGACGTATTTTCTTTCGCTTTTATTCCCAAGTTGTTAGTACATTTTTTCAAATCTATGTTGATAATAATGTTGAAATAATTATTCAGTTCTAAAAATTAACAATTTCTAAAAATTAAATGGAAATTCTGATGGTAGTATTTGAATAAATGAAAGATAAGGCTAAAGTAGGACAGAGGCCACTTTATAATACAGTATGCTAACCTGATAATTTAGAATAAGGAACAACACCAGAGTTGAAAGAAGTGGCGATTTGATTTTTTAATTGAAATAAAGATGACAATTTTAAATAAAAACTAGTAAGAAAAGGCCAAACTCGGACCGAGCCGACTATGTGATATCCTACACCGTCGTATTACAACAGAATAAGCACGATAACAAAAGTTATTCATTTTTTTTAAAAAAAATGATGATGCAAAATTCTATTTTGGGTCTGTAACTAAATTTGGACTGCATCGAAATAGAAGCCGATGTTCCTCAAATTTGGCGGTACTAGTAAATCTAGAAAATACTCTCTGCTAATTTTATTACCAATTAGATGTAACATACTACTCATATATGGCGCTTATATGCCAAATAGTTATATACATGTAAATCGGAACCGACTTTTTTCATTTCTGGCGGTATTCATTCCTGGATTAAGAAACACCCCTCCATTAAATTTTGAAATGATCAAATGGATAATAGGACTTACATCATGCCAAGATGCCAAATCGTGAAAAATATATCATATCAATTTTATAAAATCGTTTGTTCAATCATCACATTCATACGGCTGATCCGATTCTCTTGAAACTTGGTGGACAGATAGACCAATTCCTGGGAAGTGCCATAGGCTATTTTGAATTTAAATTTTCCGCCAAGTAATTATCGACCACTTGACCGCTGGGGCTCCTGTTAAAGCTAGAAAGCTGAAATTTTGAACATGCTTATACAGGAGTGATCTGAAGAATGTCCCTCATCTCAGCCAGTTTCAGCTTAGCGCTTTCCCAGGGAGAGGGGATGCTATCCCCACGCTCTTTGAGGATTTCTATACATGCTGGTGACGCAAAATACATCCTAGGTGTGTCCCCTTTCAACTCGCTGCTCATTATCTGAATTGGGGGCCCTTCGTCGGTGTTGACGGCGTGTTCCACAATTTAGTTACTTACCAAATCTTCAACGTTGTCGTGTTGGTCAGTGGGGATTTTTCCGGATGCTCTATTCCTGAGATCACTGTGTAGCAGAGATCGTCTCTGTATTGCTTCCTCGCTACTTTGGCATAAGATGGTGGCTTCTTACCTTTTTCTTCAACCAACTTCTTCTTCCGTATAGATCGTGATATCTTTTTGGATGTCTTAATCTTTTCGGATGATTCCGTGATTGCGTTCGCTTCGTTTGTCTTCGCCCTTTTCCACCAGGATACAGACTAGAGTCTCCTTCGTGAGGGGCTTGATTCGTTCTCTCCAATGCACTTTATATTGGGGAGCTCTTTTTCTTCGGCGGTTTCACAGTGTTCTGCTCTTCTGGAGATCTGATCCTCTATCCTGCTTTCAAGGAGGTGGATGGAGTTTCAGATAGCTCCGTTGGAGCATCCTGCACCTTGACCTGCTTACTGTTCCGGTTCATCTTCTTCAACTTTTGTATTTGTGCCCCTAATAGCTTTGTCTTTTTTGTGTAGCAGAGATCGTAACTGTATTGCTTCCTCGCTACTTTGGCATAAGTAGCAACCAACTTCCTCTTCCGTATAGATGGTGATATATTTTTGGATGTCTTCATCTTTTCGGATGATTCCGTGATTGCGTTCGCTTCGTTTGTAGTTAAATATACTTTGTCTTCGCCCTTTTCCACCAGGATTCAGACTAGAGTCTCCTTCGTGAGGGGCTTGATTCGTTCTCTCCAATTTACTTGATACCGGGGAGCTCTTTTTCTTCGGCGGTTTCGCAGTGTTCTGCTCTTCTGGAGATCTGATCCTCTATCCTGCTTGCGAGGAGGTGGATGGAGTTTCAGATAGCTCATTTGGAGCATCCTGCACCTTGACCTGCTTGCTGTTCCGGTTCATTTTCTTCAACTTTCATTTTCTTCAACTTTGTGCCCCAGATAGCATTTTCTTTTTTGTCGGGAGCTGTGCAATGCATGCGTTGACTTCTTCTACCATCTTGCTGATCTCGACGTCGTTGGAGTTAGCTAAGACAGTAATGTTGAAGACCGGGTCCAGTATAAACTTCCGTGGTTCCTCCTTTTCCTTCTCCTTATTTTTGCCAATGGCTAGATGTGAGCTTGTTGCATTGACTGCGACTACAGGCGCCAAGGCACCACACCTGTGGGAGGATTAGTTGCTCTTGTTACATTTGCTACGACTACAGGAGCCAAGGAGACATTGAATATTTGTTTGACTAGGGAGCACATCAACACTTGCCACCGGTACACTGAATCTTAAACCATAGGACGAATATTGTGAAATGTTCAATAGTATAATAAAACATAATAAAACATTCGATCCCCCGGCATGTCATTTGCGACTTCTTGACCACTGATGCACTCTCTGAGAGCACACATATTGCTAAGAGCATATCTGGAATAATACGATACTCAGATTCACAGGATTTGACCAGTGGTCAGAACAGTTGTTATAAAGATGTTCTCCTTCTATATGACATTTTGACGGTCTGTTATAACCTAACAAAATACATTTGATAGGGTACGTTCATACATTTTTTGTGGTCACACCGGTACCAACAGTCGCTTTTACTAAAACCATTCCTGAACCAAAAGTCTAAAATAAATTTATTATCTTTGGGATATGATCAGTATGGCGTGAAAAATGGAATTCTTATGCGGTAAACGGAATGTTCTTTAATAAACCCATAAAATATTTTTCTCAAACTAAAATGATCGGAAGTACACATTTGTCTACAATTCCGTTTTTGTGATAAGATTTTCTATCTCCAGTTTCCTTCGTTTAGGGAATTTCAAAGTGGTAAGCTTTTTAATCAGAGTTTTTTATTGGAATATTTTTCAGCTTAAGAAGTTTATATCACGGCAATAAAATGATCGAAAAGAAAGTGGCGTTAGTTACTACGCTTTTAACTCAAGAACGCCTGGACCGATTTCCATGGTTCGCACCAATTCGGCCTGGTCTCAAAAACAAAGAAAAATACCCAAGAACATTTTCGCAAACGATGACCACTTTACCGATGATGATCCTGTAAGAGATAGAAAGTTGCAATTTTGCACAATCATAGACCAGAGTGTTGTTTAAACAACGGACTTTTCACGTAGTATTTGTTTGCCCTTTGGTCAGTTCTAGCGCTATCAAAATCGTGAGTATTATGTTTGTCCTTTCAGAAGCATCTTATAAGATCATTATTTCACTAAATTGTAACCCTTTGTGAGGGAGGTAGTAGAAGGAGTTGACCAATATGGCCCATCTTCGAACTTAGCCGGAGATGGAAAAAAATATTACCGCATACCAAATTTGAACACAATCGGTTAATCCTTTCGAGAGTTATCGTGCGCACCAGCCTGCAGAAATACAGATCCAGACAAACAGACAGACGGACGCATTGCTCAAATGACCTAAAACGAGTGAAATCGAATTTTCGCCAAACGTACTTGACATCTTAGGTCACTCCTTCGATGTGTTACACCTTTGGGTCGTAGCAAATGATATATTCCCTCCACTCTAAGGCGAGGGAATACAAATGACTCGATAGGTAGACGTTTTTCCTGTTAGTATCCAATGCGATTAGTTGTAGGGTTTTTTTAATTTGTTACCAGTATCCTTCATGATTTCATGTTAGTGCCTTTGGTTTTATATGTTTAGATGGTTTAACTCAAATCCTAATGCTGTGCTAATATTTCTTTGAATTGTAATGAATTGTATCTCTGAATATCAATCTTTCAAGAGGGGATGCTATCCCCACGCTCTTTGAGGATTTCTATACATGCTGGTGACGCAAAATACATCCTAGGTGTGTCCCCTTTCAACTCGCTGCTCATTATCTGAATTGGGGGCCCTTCGTCGGTGTTGACGGCATGTTCCACAATTTAGTTACTTACCAACTCTTCAACGTTGTCGTGTTGGTCCGTGGGGATTTTTCCGGATGCTCTATTGATAACGATCACTGTGTAGCAGAGATCGTCTCTGTATTGCTTCCTCGCTACTTTGGCATAAGATAGTGGCTTCTTACCTTTTTCTTCAACCAACTTCATCTTCCGTATAGATCGTGATATCTTTTTGGATGTCTTAATCTTTTCGGATGATTCCGTGATTGCGTTCGCTTCGTTTGTAGTTGGATATACATTATCTTCGCCCTTTTCCACCAGGATACAGACTAGAGTCTCCGTCGTGAGGGGCTTGATTCGTTCTCTCCAATTTACTTTATATTGGGGAGCTCTTTTTCTTCGGCGGTTTCGCAGTGTTCTGCTCTTCTGGAGATCTGATCCTCTATCCTGCTTTCGAGGAGGTGGATGGAGTTTCAGATAGCTCCGTTGGAGCATCCTGCACCTTGACCTGCTTGCTGTTCCGGTTCATCTTCTTCAACTTTTGTATTTGTGCCCCTAATAGCTTTTTCTTTTTTGTGTAGCAGAGATCGTCACTGTATTGCTTCCTCTTCCGTATAGATCGTGATATCTTTTTGGATGTCTTAATCTTTTCGGATGATTCCGTGATTGCGTTCGCTTCGTTTGTAGTTGGATATACATTATCTTCGCCCTTTTCCACCAGGATACAGACTAGAGTCTCCATCGTGAGGGGCTTGATTCGTTCTCTCCAATTTACTTGATAGCGGGGAGCTCTTTTTCTTCGGAGGTTTCGCAGTGTTCTGCTCTTCTGGAGATCTGATCCTCTACCCTGCTTGCAAGGAGGTGGATGGAGTTTCAGATAGCTCCTTTGAGGCATCCTGCACCTTGACCTGCTTGCTGTTCCGGTTCATCTTCTTCAACTTTTGTCTTTCGTCAGATAGCCTTTTCTTTTTTGTCGGGAGCTGTGCAATGCATGCGTTAACTTCTTGTACCATCTTGCTGATATCAACGTCGTTGGAGTTAGCTAAGACAGTAATGTTGAAGACCGGGTCCAGTATAAACTTCCGTGGTTCCTCCTTTTCCTTATTTTTGCACATGGCTAGATGTGAGCTTGTTGCATTGACTGCGACTACAGGCACCACACCTTTGGTAGGATTAGTTGCACTTGTTACATTTGCTACGACTACAGGAGCCAAGGAGACATTGAATATTTGTTTGACTAGGGAGCACATCAACACTTGCCACCGGTACACTGAATCTTAAACCATAGGACGAATATTGTGAAATGTTCAATAGTATAATAAAACATAATAAAACATTCGATCCCCCGGCATGTCATTTGCGACTTCTTGACCACTGATGCACTCTCTGAGAGCACACATATTGCTAAGAGCATATCTGGAATAATACGATACTCAGATTCACAGGATTTAACCAGTGGTCAGAACAGTTGTTATAAAGATGTTCTCCTACTTTATGACATGTTGACGGTCTGTTATAACCTAACAAAATACATTTGATAGGGTACGTTCATACATTTTTTGTGGTCACACCGGTACCAACAGTCGCTTTTACTAAAACCATTCCTGAACCAAAAGTCTAAAATAAATTTATTATCTTTGGGATATGATCAGTATGGCGTGAAAAATGGAATTCTTATGCGGTAAACGGAATGTTCTTTAATAAACCCATAAAATATTTTTCTCAAACTAAAATGATCGGAAGTACACATTTGTCTACAATTCCGTTTTTGTGATAAGATTTTCTATCTCCAGTTTCCTTCGTTTAGGGAATTTCAAAGTGGTAAGTTTTTTAATCAGAGTTTTTTATTGGAATATTTTTTAGCTTAAGAAGTTTATATCACGGCAATAAAATGATCGAAAAGAAAGTGGCGTTAGTTACTACGCTTTTAACTCAAGAACGCCTGGACCGATTTCCATGGTTCGCACCAATTCGGACTGGTCTCAAAAACAAAGAAAACCAGTAAGGAAAGACAGAAAGTCGGGCGGGGCCGACTATATAATACCCTACACCTACCTACCAATGCGAAAATGGGCATTGCAATAAGAATTTGGCAGTGTTCATACATGTAATAAGCAAACTCTCTCTGCCGATTTTCCTACTGATCGGATATAAATCACGGTTTCTACAGCGCTTACATGTCAAATCGGGTGTAACATATATATTGGGACTATGTTAAAATCTGAACCGATTTTTCCCGAATTTTGCAGTGTTCATACATGTAATAAGAAAACTCTCTCTTTTAAATTTCGTACTGATCGGATATAAAACATGATTTCTACAGCGCTTAAATGTTAAATCGGGTGAAACATATATATGGGGGCTATATCTAAATCTGAACCGATTTTCCCCGAATTTGGCAGTGTTCATACATGTAATAAGAAAACTCTCTCTGTTAAATTTCGTACGGATCGGATATAAAACACGATTTCTACAGCGCTTAAATGTTAAATCGGGTGAAACATATATATGGTGGCTATATCTAAATCTGAGCCGATTTTCCCCGAATTTGGCAGTGTTTATTCATGTAATAAGAGAACTCTCTTTGTTAAATTTCGTACTGATCGGATATAAAACACGATTTCTACAGCGCTTAAATGTTAAATCGGGTGAAACATATATATGGTGGCTATATCTAAATCTAAACCGATTTTCCCCGAATTTGGCAGTGTTTATTCATGTAATAAGATAACCCTCTCTGTTAAATTTCGTACTGATCGGATATAAAACACGATTTCTACAGCGCTTAAATGTTAAATCGGGTGAAACATATATATGGTGGCTATATCTAAATCTGAACCGATTTCCCCCGAATTTGGCAGTGTTTATTCATGTAATAAGATAACTCTCTCTGCCAAATTTCGTACTGATCTGATTTAAAATACAGTTCCTACAGCGCTTACATGCCAAATCGGGTGAAACATATATATGGGGGCTTTATCTAAATCTGATCGGATTTTCTCCCAATTTGGTAGTGTTCATTCACGTAATAATAAAACTCTCTCTGCCGAATTTCATAAAGATCGGATGTAAAATGTGGTTTCTACGGCGCTTGCATGTCAAATCGGGTGAAACATATATATGGGGTCTATATTCAAATTTGAACCGATTTTAACCAATTTCAATAGGGATCGTCCTTGGGCCAAAAAAGAGCACTATGCTAAATTTCATCACAATCGGACCACAAATACGACCGGCACTTTGATTACAAGAATACATGGACAGACGGACGACAGACAGGCGGACAGGCAGACAGACGGACATGGCTAAATCGACTCAGAAATTGATTCTGAGTCGATCGGTATAATAAACAATGGGTCTATCTCTTCTCCTTTTATGCGTTACAAACAAATGCACATAGTCATAATACCCTGTACCACAGTGTGGTGTAGGGTATAAATACCCAAGAAAAATTTCGAAAACGATGACCACTTTACCGCTGATGATCCTGTAAGAGATAGAAAGTTGCAATTTTGCACAACCATAGACCAGAGTGTTGTTTAAACAACGGACTTTTCACTTAGAATTTTTTTGCCCTTTGGTCAGTTCTAGCGCTATCAAAATCGTGAGTATTATGTTTTTGAGATGGAAAAAAAATATTACCGCATACCAAATTTGAAGACAATCGGTTAATCCTTTCAAGAGTTATCGTGCGCACCAGCCTGCAGAAATACACATCCAGACAAACAGACAGACGGACGCATTGCTCAAATGACCAAAACGAGTGAAATCGAATTTTCGCCAAACGTACTTGACATCTTAGGTCACTCCTTCGATGTGTTACACCTTTGGGTCGTAGCAAATGATATATTCCCTCCACTCTAAGGCGAGGGAATACAAATGACTCGATAGGTAGACGTTTTTCCTGTTAGTATCCAATGCGATTAGTTGTAGGGTTTTTTTAATTTGTTACCAGTATCCTTCATGATTTCATGTTAGTGCCTTTGGTTTTATATGTTTAGATGGTTTAACTCAAATCCTAATGCTGTGCTTTGAATTGTAATGAATTGTATCTCTGAATATCAATCTTTCAATATCAAAAAGAGTACAATTTGCATATATGTAGAAATGCTTTGTAATGCCATGCCACATTTCAATCACATCACACATTCTGCCACGTTCTCATAAAAGTCACGAAAAAAGTTGCAAATTGCATACTTAAAATTCTGACAAAGACACTTTGCCGTGAAATCAAATTACCTTTGAAACTATTTGCATACGAAATAAATCAGTTAAATTAGGCATGTAACATATTTATTTTCAACCTCATAAAAATTGTACAACTTAGTTGCCGTGACATCCAGAGCCGACGTATGTATATCGCGACGTACATACGTTCAGTCAGGATTACAGCGACCCAATCCGATAACAGCCGCGGTCGCACGGTCGATGCGTGCGTGAGCCTCACTCATGCTTGTAGACGAGAGCTCCTGGAGCGTGTGGCAAAACAGCCCTAAAAACAATTATCGTTGTACCTTTACCACATACTTTTAAAATTACGTGAATTATTTGTAATCATGATTATGGTAAACAAAAAAAAGAAAAAGAACAACAACACTGAATCCCAAGACAACCTAACACATCTTAACCACTTCGGTCACATTACGGAGTGGAACAAAGGCTTCTGCAATTGCTGCTAGGATATGACAAAAAGGTAAACAAACCACTCTCCATTCTCAGCTCATCATCCGTATTGAGACAGACAGACATTTCCGCCGTACATAAGTAAATATAGAGGAACGTTATGCAGGAAGAACAGCATCAGCTTTAGACGTTATGTTGTACAATTTAAATGTTCTGCTCATGATAGATCTAGAATTTCTTATATGACTGATAAATTTATAGGCGTAATTTAACTGAATCTTTGCAGTTTGTATTTAATAAAGACAGGAATTCATCGCAGTAAAATTTTTTCAAATCAGTTGATATTTTGTTATAGTCCACCTATAGATGTCTCTCCCAAAAAAGGCTTATTTAAGCCATAAATACAACTTTTCAGTTTGTATTCTATTTCGGCTAGAATTAATCTCAATAAAATGTATACAAATCAAATTTTATTTTGTTGTAGTCCCCGTGTAGATGTAGCTCTCAAAAATGCTATTTTAAGCCATAAATACCACATTTTCATTTATGGTATTTATGGCTTACATTTGGCTAAAAAATTGCGGCTTATAATTTGACTAAAAATTGCAGCGTTCCTTTTTTTAATAATTTGCTTACACAAAATGGATCTTTTCATGATTTTCTCTACATCTAAAGATTTTTCCAGTAATCAAATTGAATGCTGGAGGGTATAAAAGATTTGGCATGGCCGAACTTAACGCTTTTACTTGTTTAAATTAGACTAATTATACCCTACACCACTCTGTGGTACAGGGTATTATAAGTTTGTTTCAAGGCAGATGTTTGTAACACCTGAAAATAACACAGATAGACCCACCTTAAAGTATACCGATCGACTCAGAATCACTAGCTGAGTCGATTTAACGATGTCTGTCCGTCCGTCCGTCCGTCCGTCCGTCCGTCTGTCCATGTAAAGTTGTTCGTCGACTACAGGTCGCAATTTCACTCCGATCGTTCTGAAATTTTGCAGTATAAAGTATTTCGCAGCTGTTAAGATCGCTATTGAATTTGGTTGAAATCGGTTCAGATTTAGATATAGCTCCCATATATATCTTTCGTCCGATTTGGCCCTTTAGTCCTATAGAAGCTGTATTTTACATCCAATCGATTTGAAATTTAGAATGGTAGAGTTTCTTGATCCATGAACCAACATTGCCGAATTTGAAGAAAATCGGTTAAGATTTAGCTATAGCTCCCATATATATGTTTCGTCCGATTTGGCCCTTTAGTCCTATAGAAGCTGTATTTTACATCCGATCGTTTTGAAATTTAGAATGGTAGAGTTTCTTGATCCATGAACCAACATTGCCGAATTTGAAGAAAATCGGTTAAGATTTAGCTATAGCTCCCATATACATATATGTTTCGTCCGATTTGGCCCTTTAGTCCTATAGAAGCTGTATTTTACATCCGATTGTTTTGAAATTTAGAATGGTAGAGTTTCTTAATCCATGAACCAACATTGCCGAATTTGAAGAAAATCGGTTAAGATTTAGCTATAGCTCCCATATATATGTTTCGTCCGATTTTGCTCTTTAGTACTGTAGAAGCTGTATTTTACATCCAATCATTTTGAAATTTAGAATGGTAGAGTTTCTTGATCCATGAACCAACACTACCGAATATGAAGATTTAGCTATAGCTCCCATATATATGTTTCGTCCGATTTGGCCCTTTAGTCCTATAAAAGCTGTATTTCGTTTGAAAATTTTGAAATTTAGAATGGTAGAGTTTCTTGATCCATGAACCAACACTACCGAATTTGAAGAAAATCGGTTAAGATTTAGCTATAGCTCCCATATATATGTTTCGTCCGATTTGGCCCTTTAGTTCTATAGAAGCTAAATTTTACATCCAATCATTTTGAAATTTAGAATGGTAGAGTTTCTTGATTCATGAACCAACATTGCCGAATTTGAAGAAAATCGGTAAAGATTTAGCTATAGCTCCCATATATATGTTTCATCCGATTTGGCTCTTTAGATATTTAAGTATAAAATGTCCCAAAAGTAAATGTATATAAACAATTTATACATGAATTACAAAATTTATATATCAGAGTTATTCAATATTACGAGAGTGGTGTAGGGTATTATATAGTCGGCACCGCCCGACTTTAGCCTTTCCTTACTGGTTTTTCTTGGGATTATTTCTTTCAATATGTGCTTGTTTTTATCCCCTCACCTTAGAGAGGAGGGTATATATCATTTGCTACGAGCCAAAAGTGTAACACCTCGAAGGAGTGACCTAAGACCCTAAGTATGTTCGGCGGAAATCTGTTTTGGGTCATTTAATGTCATTTGAGCAATGTCCGTCCGTCCGTCTGTCTGTCTGTCTGCTGGCTGGTGCGCACGATAACTCTCGAAAGGAGTAACCGATTGACTTCAAATTTGGTATGCGGTAATATTTTGCTCTATCTCCGGCTAATTTCGAAGATGGGTCATATTGCTCCACTCATTCTAGTACCTGCCCCACAAAGGGTTAATTTTTAGTGAAATATTGATTCTTTAATACCTTCTATACTACCTACTCGAATCGCTAAGGAACGCTTTAGCAGTGTTAAAGCGTTCTTCAAACCTTCATTAAATTTTTATGAATAAGGGTCTTAGTCACTAACACGTCAAGAAAAATGGGCGAAGTGGCTGCTCCCTTTTTGGTACCTCCCACACAAATGGACAATTTTGCACCAAAAGTTAATAGCTTATGGCTTTATTATGAGTTCATACAAATACTTGAAATTTTGTACAGGGTAATGCTTTTATAGTACCTAGCGTCCAGAGAAAAGTGGGCGTTATCGGCACGCCCCTTTTGGTACTTCCCACACAAAGGGGCCATTTTGTACCAAAAGTTACCAGCTTATAACTTTAATACCAGTACATACAAATTCTGTACAGTAATGCTTTGATCTGCAATGTAATGTTCTGTAATGCTTTTATAGTATTCAGAGTCCGGAGCAAAATGGCCGTAATTGGCCCTCCGCTTTTGGTAACACCCACACAAATGGAAATTTTTGTACCAAAAGTAAACAGCTTTTACTTTAATAATAGTGCATGCAAATACTTGTAATTTTGTACAGTGTAATGCTTTTATAGTACCTAGAGTCCAGAGAAAAATTGGCGTTATTGGCACGCCCCTTAAAGTACCTCCCACACAAATGGACCATTTTTTACCAAATGTAAACAGCTTTTATTTTTAATACCAGTAGTTTTGAATGCAATTAAAGTTATTAAATGCAATTTAAATTGATAATAATTTAATTAAAACAAAAAAAAATACATTTACGAAAATTTTTTGGGACTCAAGGTGAGGGGATTCATAAGTCAGTTTACCCGACTGAACTTTCTTACTTGTTTTCCTTTAATTTGGATTTTATTTCACATTTAACCCTTGGGCGTTATTTCATTTCGGGGCATATTTAATTGGGGGTTATTTTTTTTTTGTTGGTGTGACTTTTTATACCCTACACCACACTGTGGTACAGGGTATTATGACTTCGTGCATATGTTTGTAACGCCCACAAAGAGAAAAAATATAACCATAGTTTATTAGTCTATTTAGCCATGTCCGTCTGTCTGTGTGTCCATGTATTCTTGTGATTAAAGTATTTATGGCCCGATTGTGATGTAATTTAGCACAGTGCTCTTTTTTGGCCCAATGATGATCCCTGTCGGTTCAGATTTAGATGTATCCCAAATTCATACAGCCAAATTCCTACTACATTGCCCATTTTCGCATTGTTAGGCAGGTGTAGGGTATTATATAATCAGACCCGCCCGACTTACTGGTTTAATTTGAACTTATTTTTGTTAGGATTATTTTTTTCATTATTTGTGTGTTTATACCCGACACCACACTGTGGTAAAGTGTATTATGACTTTGTACATTTGTTTGTAACGGCTAAAAAACAAAGAGATAGACCGTTTATTATACCGATCGGCATAGAATCACTGTTTGAGTCGATTTAGTTATGTCCGTATGTCCGTCTGTCTGTCCATGAATTTTTGTGATCAAAGTGCAGGTCGCAATTATGAAGCTATCTTTATGAAAGTTGGTTCAGAGGCATTCCTTAGCCTTGAGATCCCTATTAAAATGGCATATCGGTCCATGTTTTGATATATCCCCCATATAAAGGTCCGCACGGATGTCACTTCTTGACACTCTAGAGAAAACATTAGTCAATGCATCTGGCCGAAATTTAAGAATTTTCTCTTTATATTGGACCAGTCCATGTTTTGGAATATCCCACATACAAAGGTCTCCACCTATGTCACTTCTTGACGCTGTACAGAATGGATTTTTCAATTGATCTGGCTGAAATTTAAGAATTCATACTAAATATTAAACCTAATAGTCCGTAGTAAAAATGGGGAACATGTTTTGATATAGCGCCCATATCCCGGTCCCCACCGATATCACTTCCTGACGCTATAGAGAACGGATTATTCAATTGATCTGGCTGAAATTTGAGAATTCATACTTAACGTTGGACCTAACCGTTGCTAGTTGAAATGGGAAACAACGGTCCATTTTATGATATTATTCCATATAAAGATCCCTTCCGATTAGACTTATTAGCGTTCTACGGGACGCATTTTTAACCCGTCATGCGGAAACTTAAGCTTTTGTACTTCATTTGGAATTAAATCATCTCTAGTAAAAATGGAGTATATCAGTCCGTGTTTTGATAGGTATAAGCCCCTCATGAAGGTCAAGTTTTTTTACACGTGTGTCTGGAATTTAGAAATTTACTCTATTTGACCTGCCCATATTAATAGTAATAATGGTTATACGTGCATTTGTTGGCAAACAAAGGTACAGGGTATTATACCGTCGGCCGCCCGACTTTTGCCTTTCTTGGTTTTTCTTTGAATTTGGGTTTTTTCACATTTAATCAATCATAGCATAATTATACTTATGAAATGTACTGGCAAGCTTAAATTTGAAATACGTGATTTAATTCAACCTGGGCAACAACCGGCCCGAAGGGTGCACACAATTTTAACAACACTTAAAAACTTGTTTGTTGGTAGATTGAAGTCTATTCCATAAAATGGCTTTTTTTATACCCTCCACCATTGGATGGAGTATATTCATTTTGACACTCCGTTTGTAACTCATCGAAACATTGATCAGATAACCCATAAATTATATAAAGGGTTTTTTAATAAGGACAAAACAATTTCGTATCTTTATGTCAACGCACCCCCAAACATTTTTAATGTTCTTTCAGCACCAAAACGTTAGTGGAAGTCAACATTTTCATCGTGGTAAGGTTCACTTATGTGCAACGTTTGGAATCATTAAAAATAAAACTCTGAGTATTCGCAACTTTAAGAGCGCTTACTCCAATTTTCGGTCGTAATAATCCTACCACACGACATGATGTGTGTGCTATATTGGATATATTTGAATCCAAATTTTTCACTTTTGGATGTTCCGGCGCCAAAGAGATGCCGTACCGCTCGAAGCGACGAAAATATCGCAGCCGTAAGTGTATCCGTTCAAAATGAGCCGAAATCAGTCGATTCCACGTCGTTCTCAGGAATTGGGCATCTCTCAAAGCACACTGTGGGGTATTTTGCGAAAAGATATTGACCGTCATCCTGTAAGATCAAACATTTGAAACGCCGAAACTTCTCCGATTGGGCACTGGCAAAGTTTATGTTATGTCCTTAATGGAAAACCCGTTATATTCTTGATCGTCGTCACATTCTAATTATTTAAGTTCGTCCTTCTGTTGTAATCAACAGAATCAACAGAATGACTGAAATTTGGAACAGATAACAACTGCAGTTAAATTGGGGAAAATGGGCATTACCGACTTATTTTACTACCCTCCACGATATAAGGTTGACACATGGAAACATCGATCAGTGATACCATAAAGTATACAAATTCTTGATCATTGCAAAAACCTAAGACGATTTAGACATGTCTATCCGTCTGTTGTAATCACGCTACTCCCTACAATAATTGAGCTAGATGACTGAAATTTGGTATTGAAACTTCTTTTAGCTGCAGTTAATTTGGGATTGAAAATGCGCAGTATCAGTCCGTATCCCAGACTTGACTTCTTAACGTCATAGAGACCACAACTGTCAACTGATCGGGCTGAAAATTGGTAACTGTGGTTTATTTATACCCGGAATCCTTCGCACGAACAACGGTAGTCATGCGTCCATGTTTTGGTATAGCCGCCATACAAAGGTCTCTCTATCTGGCCATGGTATGACCTGAGAAGATCAAAATATCTCCTCGCACTAAAGAGGCAAATATACGTTAGTATCAGTTCTGACGTGACAATGCTTGATCGGCGAACACGCCAAAAGATTGGGTATTGACTCCAATGACTTCTGCAAAAGCTGTGGAGATGAGGAAGAAGTGGAGAGCATCGAGCACTTGCAAGTGGAGACCATCGGGCACTTGCAATGCGACTGCGCCCCTCTGAGTAAACGACGACTGGACATACTGGGGTCGGCCTTTCTAGGCAGCCTAACAGATCTTTCCAGTACCGATATTCGTACTATCGATAAATTTGTATATCAAACAGGTTAGTTTCGATGAGGGGCATTTCAGCCCTTGACACTAGGGACCTAAACTGGTCTAAATGGGCTTGTAAAAAAAATACGGCTGCCACCTTAACCTAAGGTCCCTCTAGTTTTGACTTTGTCACGCCACAAAAACTCAAATTTCAATGCATTGTGCTAATATTTGCGGTACAAATAAACTCATTATTTATTTGTACCCGAAACCATTCACATGCGATCCATGGTGGAGGGTATACTTATATAAAAGTTTAATAAGTAAAGACGTTTGTAACCCCACAAAATATTGATCAGCAACCTAAAAATTGTATATATTATTTATCGTCGTAAAATTCTAAGACAGTCTAGCCATGTCCGTCCGTCCGTTTGTGGTAATCACGCTACAATCTGCAATAATTGAGCTAGATGACACATACTTCTTAAATCTGCCGCTAACTTGGGATTGAAAATGGGCAATGTCGGTCCATTTTCGTGCCTAGAACTCTTAATATCCATGTATTGACATACCCCCAATACAAAGTTCCCTCTAGATTTTACCGCTTAACCCAGCAAAAACCACTCAACGTCTTTATTTGTTTCAAATTCCAATTTTCATGCAATTTACACTTAGTAGTTTGATAATATTTTATTGTTTCTTGTACTTCGTCCATAACTTTCACAAATATTGCTTACCCAAAAAATCAAAAGCTGCTCTATTAAATAACCCAATTCTCCAGGAGATCAAAGAAACTTTTGATTTTAATTATTTCGCGCAAATTTTAATTTGGTATGAATTAGGAATTCGAAGGTACTCGTATATGTTCATAATTCATATCATAAAAAAATTATCGCGATATTATAAAATTCAACAGTTTTTTCCTCTCCTGAAAAGTTGGGCTTGTAAGCCATAAGCCATATTTATGTTGAACTTCCACCAGATGAAAAAGCCAAAGTATCACGCGCTTGTGCACCCTGCAGCTCCGCACCTGTATCCCATTGCGGGACCAACTTAAATTGCCTAACACCTCTTCTACAAGTGTGCCAAGTTTTGTCGCACTCGGTTGTCTGGTTAAGAAACGGCTGAATTATTTTCCTTGTTCTGAATTCCTCCCACTGTGTGACTAACCATTCTAGTACATATTTAAATTATGGTTGTAATGCGATGACCATTCACTGTATTCGCCTTCTGCACGTACAACAAAGTTGGAAATTTGTTCACATCTTCGCCACGACATTATTAGCTCCTTACGCGTATACGATATTGTTGAGGAAACGGATGTGCGTGTGTGTATGTGTACTCCGTGTTTGTGTCTGTGACTGCGTAAGTTTATTTGTGTTTCTTACAAATTTTGCAAAGTCATTAAATAATTTGAGGGAACAACGACACATCTTTGAATATTGTAAATACATACACGCACTCGCACACAATGATATAAATGCGAAATACTGTATGTCTGTCTGACGTTGTCTGCAAGGATGCCAGTAATATGCGTGCATGCATGAGTGTCTGGGTGAGTGAAGGTGCTCGTTTGTTTGTACAACATTCACGCAGTGCATAAGTGTGCGAAAGTGGCTCAAGTGTGAGCGAGTAAGTATGAGTTCAACACCGGCATGAAAACACATACTTGAGGTGTGTGTGACTGCCACTTTACGCAACGTGTCACACATGACAATTTTCCTTTTCAACACTTGGCCAAGTCAACGCTAAAGATACCGGTGGGAAAATTGTCTACTTGGGAAATTTGGAAAGATTTACTACATCTTTGCAATTTAAATACAAATTTTCTGGTTTGTAGATTTTAGTGCAGAAAACTGGCTTTCCATATAGTTTATCAAAATCTGTTTCTCAAACACAGTGTGGTAATGTGAACTAAAATCGTTGGGACCAGAAGAGATAGCAAGTAAAGACGGTTTAATTATATGTATACCCTCCGCCATGGATCGCATGTGAATGGTTTTGGGTACAACTAAACTAATTATACCAAAATTCAGCACAACTCGTTGAAGTTTGAGGTTTTTGTGACGTGGCGAAAATAAATCTAGAGGGACCTTTTGTATGGGGGCTATATCAAAACATGGACCTATAACTACCATTGTTCGTGTTTTTTTATAATTATACCAATATTTTTGCGACGTAACGAAGTTAAATCTGGAGGGACCTTTAGGATTAGGTTAGGGTGGCAGCCGTATTTTTTTACAAGCTCACATAGACCAGTTTAGGTCCCTAGTGTTACCACGGGCTGAAATGCCCCTCATCGAAACCAACCTGTTTGATATATAAATTTATCGATAGTACGAATATCAGTACTGGAAAGATCTGTTAGGCTGCCTAAAAAGGCCGACCCCAGTATGTCCAGTCTTCGTTTACTCAAAGCGGGACAGTCGCAAAGCAAGTGCTCAATGCTCTCCACTTCTTCCTCATCTCCACAGCTTCGGCAGAAGTCATTGGAGTCAATACCCAATCTTTTGGCGTTTTCGCCGATCAAGCAGTGTCCCGTCAGAAACTGTACTAACGTAGACAATCGTTTCCTCTCTAGTGCGAGGAGATATTTTGACCTTCTCAGGTCATACCTTGGCCAGATTTGTCTAGCTACCCTGCAGGTGCCGATTTCTGTCCATCTTTCGTTGGACTGCCCGATTGCCTCTTGCCTAAGCCAAAGGCGCACCAATATATGCAAATTATTCGAGAATTTGTAATGTCGTCCCTTTTCTAGCAAGTACATCGGCTTTGCAGTTCCCCGGGATATCCCTATGCCCAGGCACCCATATGAGGTGTATATTAAACTGCTCAGCCATCTCGTTAAGATATCTGCGGCAGTCGAGGGCTGTTTTTGAATTTAGGGATGTTGCCTCAAGAGAATTGAGGCTGTCCGAGTAAATGACAACGCCAGTGTTGGTTACTATGTTGCGACTCAGCCACTTGGCGACTTCCCATATTGCCATTATTTCGGCTTGATAGACACTGCAGGTATATGGTAGTCTGTGAGTTATATCCAGACTAAGTTCTTCACAGTGTACTCCGAAGCCAACCTTTTCATCAAGCTTCGAATCATCCGTGTAAAAGTGGAGATGGTTTCTATTACCTGGTATTCTGCCGACCCATTCATCTCTGGCGGGAATCATAGTGATGTAATTTCTCTCGAAAGTGTCCACTCGGTCGGATACCATAGCACTACACTTTGATATCCTCATGTGACCATAGTTCTTGTACCTCAACATTGATAGGCAGTTTAATCTTATTGCCGCTTTGGTTGCAACTTCTCTCGCCACAATATTAATCGGCAGTATATGGAGTAGGGCTTGTAGAGACTCGGTCGCTGTAGTCTTTAAGGCTCCGCTTATGCTCAGGCAGGCAGTTCTCTGAAACTTTGTTAGTAGGTTGGTGATGGTTAGTTCGTCAGTTGCCGTCCACCATACCACAATACCGTATAACAGTATTGGACGAACTACTGCTATATATATCCAGTGGACGATTTTAGGAGAGAGTCCCCACCGCGACCCTACAGCTTTTTTGCTGGAATATAAGGCGACGTTGGCCTTCCTTACACGTTCCAATACGTTAAGTCTAAATAACATTTTCCTATCTAGAATTATTCCTAAAAATTTTGCACTTTCAGAAAAGACTAGATCTGTTCCATTTATCCGAGGTGGAGGGTCCACATGTGGGACATTATTCATCCTAGTAAAGAGAACCAATTCTGTCTTGTTGGGGTTAACGCCCAAACCGCTGCTTCTGGCCCATCTAGCCAACTTGTTCAGAGCCACCTCTAGGATGTCTCTGAGGACGTTTACGAATTTGCCACTCACTGCGATTGCCACGTCGTCCGCATATGCCACGACTTTGCAGCCACAACGTTCTAGATCTAGCAGGATTTCATTCACCGCTAGGTTCCAAATTAGTGGAGACAGGACTCCTCCTTGCGGGGTCCCTCTGTTTACAAACCTTGTTAGAGTTGTGGACCCTAGACATGCTGTTATGCGTCTTCTGGTGAGCAGACTTTGAATTAGTCTAATCAAACTAGTGTTAACTTTTAAATGTGAGAGTGCCGCAATTACCGCATCTGAGTTAATGTTGTTAAAAGCCCCTTCTATGTCAAGAAATGCCACCATGGTGAATTCCTTGAAATGCAGGAACGATTCGATAGTGCTCACAAGTTCGTGCAGGGCTGATTCTGCAGACTTGCCCTTATTGTAAGCATGTTGGTTCCCCGACAGGAGTTTTGTATCCAGGTTTTCCCTAATGAAATGATCTAAAAGGCTTTCCAGACCTTTCAATAGGAAGGAGGATATGCTAATTGGTCTGAAGTCTTTTGGCCTAGAGTGTGATATCTTTCCCGCTTTAGGTATGAATACCACTTTGGTATCCCTCCATCGATATGGGACGTATGAAAGCCTGATACAGCCTACATAAGTTTTCTCCAGCCAGGGGATAATGTACTTTAACATGTTCTGCATTTCTGCTGGAGTGATGCCATCTGGTCCAGGTGACTTGAAGGGCTCAAAGCTATTAATAGCCCAGCTTATTCTGGATCTCTCAGTCAAGAATCTAGCGACGCTCGCAGTCCACTCGCACTCTTGTTGGTCCTGCTGATCCTCTGGTTCTGTTAGAGAGTTCCCCGGGAAATGTGTGTCGAGCAGTACATTGAGCGACTGCTCGCTGTTTTTGGTCCAGTTATTTGCCTCATCCTGTAAATATCCCACTGTACAGGGTGAAGCAGATAATATCTTCCTCAGCCTAGCGGTGTCGGAGACCTTTTCCACTTCACCACAGAAGGTATACCAAGAGCGCCTTTGCGCCTTTCTAAGCTCCTTCTTATATATCTTGAGTTGCTCTTTATAGTCATCCCAATCATTAGCGACCCCAGTAGATTTAGCCTTATTGAATAGCTTGTTGCAGGTCTTTTTCATAGCCGTTAGCTCAGAAGTCCACCATTGGGGTTTAGTTTTACCCTTGTACCATGTTTTTGGACAGGCTTCTTCAAGGGATCTATTGAATGATATGGTGATATCATCGACCAGATTATCCAGACCGGCTTTGTCATTCGGTTCGTACAGAAGTTTAGAGTTGAGGACTTTCTTGAAATTCATCTCATACAGGGACCTTTGTATGGGGGCTGTATCAAAACATGGACCTATGACTACCGTTGTTGGTGTGAAGGTTTTCGGTAAAAAATAAACCCCTGTTACCAATTTTCAGCCCGATCTGTTGACATTTGTTGTATCTATGATTAATAATTGAATCTCTAGATTATCATATTGCACTAAATGTATAATAATGTATTATGAATATTGCCAACTTGTAAGCCTCTAAAAAGCCGCACATGGCGCTGAGGCACACAAATGTATATGTTGTACATAACAATGAAATAATTTATTAAAAAAATAAAAAACAAGTCAAATCGGGAAGATGCTATGTATGGGTGCTATATCAAGCAATGAGACAATATTAACCATTTTCAATCCCAAGTTACCTGCAGCTATAAAAAGTATCCATACCAAATTTTAGCAATCCAGCTCAATTATTGTAGACTGTAGAGTGACTACAACAGACGGACGGACATGGCTAAATCGTCTTAGAATACGACGATTAAGAATATATACTTCATGGGGTCTCAGATTAATATTTAGAGGTGTTACAAACTGAGTGACAAAATGAATATAAGGTGGATGGTATAAAAATAAGCCGTATCGGTTCAGATTTTTATGTAACCCCGATATGAAGGACCCAAACGAATTAGACTTCGTGGCGGTGTTGATCTTACGTTTTCTAATCAATTTGTACGGGATTTAGAAACGTATACTCTATTTAAACTGCAGCAATTCAGTATGTTGATGGTTTGGTTTAAGTCCTACATAATGTCCGTACAAATTTGGTAATTTTATAACCTACACCACACTGTTGCACAGAGTATTATAATTTTGTGCATTTCTTTGTAACACCTAAAAGGAGATCGTTTATTATACCCATCGACTTAGAATCAATCGGTTCAGAATTAGTTATAGACTCCATTTATATTTTTCTCCCGATTATACCCATAACCGATGTAGCGATTGTTTTTATACCCTCCTACATAGGATGGGGTATATTTATTTTGTCACTCCGTTTGTAACACCTCTAAAAATTGATCTGGGACCCCATAACGTATATATATTCTTAATCGTCGTAAAACTCTAAGACGATTTAGCATTGTCCTTGGGATTGCAAATGAGCAATATCGGTCCATTGTTATACCCTCCACCATAGGATGGGGGTATATTCATTTTGTCACTCCGTGTGTAACACCTCTAAATATTGATCTGAGACCCCATTCTTAATCGTCGTAAAATTCTAAGACGATTTAGCCATGTCCGTCCGTGCATTCCAATGGGCAATATCGCACCATTTTTTGATATATCCCCCATATGTAGCATCTCCCAGATTTGACTTCTTAACGTCATAGAGACCACAACTGTCAACTGATCGGGCTGAAAATTGGTAACTGGTGTTTATATATACCCGAAATTCTTCACCCGAACACCTATAGTCATAAGTCCATCTCTTGATATAGACCACATACATAGGTACCTCTAGATTTGACTTCGTATCGCACAAAAACCTCAAATTTCAAAGAATTGTACTGAAATTTGGTATAACTAGTTTCTTTGTACCCGAAACAATTCACTTGCGATTCGGCAAAATAGTTTTCTTAGTTCCTAAATAAAAAGTGCCAAATTTGGGAGAAATTGGTTCAGATTTAGATATAGCGTATATTTTTTATGTATATTTTCCTTCAAATTTGGTATCAAAGCGCTATAGAAGTTGTACTTTACTTCCAATTGTTACAAAATTTGGCAGAAAGAAGTTTGTTAATTTAGAAACGAATACTGCTAAATTTGAGGATATTCGGTTCAGATTTAGATATTATTATTATTCTTAAAGATTCCTCTTGTTCCCATAGGGAGCATATGAGCAAGATTATTCCATCCTTGTCGATCCGACGCTTCTGCTTTCAGTTCATTCCACGATCTTCCGATTTTCGCTGCTTGTAAGTCCAATTGTCTGTGCCATGTGTGACTTTGTCGACCTTTTCTGCGGCTTTCCCGTGTGTTTTAATCAAGGGAGTTTCTGGCGATGTCATGTTGGCCTTAATGAAGGGTGTGTCTAATCCATCTCCATTTCTCTTCGTTATTTCCCTTGCAACATGCATTTGTCCAGTTGCATTCCAAAAGCGTTCGTTGCGTATTGGTCGTGGCCAAAATATTCTCAATATTCCGCGGAAGCATATGTTCATGAAAACCTCCAGAAGGTTGATTGATGTCCCATCCCGCTGCGTTCCATGACACCCATACATAGAGAGACTAACTGCATTATTGTAGAGACCTAAGATGAGGGATATCTTTTATTCGGACACTCTCTTTCCAAGCGTTGGATGGTATCAAAAGCCCTCTCAAAATCAATGAAGATGTGATACAATGGGAATCGCTGTAATTATCCTTAGGCCGTTGATTTCATCTGTGCAGAATTTGCTGGGTCTGTAGACGGCTTGTTCATTGCGTATGTATGGATTTAGTGCATCTGTCAGACGTTTGTTAATGAAGATTGCGATGACATTATTGACCATACTTAGTAGCTTTAACCTCTTCAGTTCCTGCATTCTGTCAAATTACCTTTCTTGGGTAGTTATATAGCGTGATCCATTTCTAGGTTCCCTACTTTTTTAAAGAAAAAAACACAGAAAATTCAAGTTGAATGGGGAATGTTTATTATCATTTGAAAGAACATTTTTTGGCATTTATTTTTTGAAGATTATGTTTATCAAATGTTGGCCGCGGCTACGTCTCAGATGGTCCATCCGTTGAGTCCAATTTTCGATGACTCGTTCGAGCACTTCGACTGGTAACTGGCGAAAGACACACGTGATGTTTTGGTCCAAGGCCTGAATCGAAGCGGGTTTGTCCTCATAAACTTTAGACTTTACATATTCCCACAGGAAAAAGTCTAACGGTGTGATATCACACGATCTTGGTGGCCAATCGACCGGCCCAAAACGTGAAATTATCTGCTCACCGAAGTGTTCTCTCAATAAATCCATTGATTGATGCGATGTGTAGGAAGCGGCGCCGTCTTGTTGATACCAAATGTCGCCGAGATCACGAGCTTCAATTTCATGCATCAAATAGTCGGTTATCATGGCACGATAACGGTCTTCACTGACGGTTACGTTCTCACCGGCATCATTTTGTGAAGAAATATGGACCGATGATTCCGGTACGTCGGATCGGGAATCGGTCAATGGCAAAAAGATAGCTCTTAACGAGAGCTAAAATATTGCTCATGGGTATCAAGGTCGTGGGTCGACTGGAAAGTGTTTTTTTTTTTTCTTTAAAAATAATGGACTTAACGCAATTGGCGAACGATTATTTTGATAATAAAACTGAATAATTTTTAAACGTTGTTCAGGCGTAAGTCTTTCTATGATGAAATGCCAAACAATACTTAACAAAAAAAAAAACGTTAGCGCAATTGGCGAACGATTATTTTGATAATAAAACTGAATAATTTTTAAACGTTGTTCAGGCGTAAGTCTTTCTATGATGAAATGCCAGACAATACTTAACAAAAAAAACGTTAGCGCAATTGGCGAACGATTATTTTGATAATAAAACTGAATAATTTGTAAACGTTATTCAGGCGTTAGTCTTTCCATGATGAAATGCCAAACAATACTTAACAAAAATAACGTGATAGCATGACACGACTCACACGTGATCTGTCAAAAAAAGGCTATTGAAAAATGTATCTCTACTTTTATCTCCCTATATTATCAAAACTTCTTTTAGTTCTTCGTTGAGTTGGCTCGTGTTCCAGAAATCTCTTATAATCGGCTGTAATAATCGAGCACTTGTTGTCAGGTCCGCCTTCGGTCCAGATCTGGTGACTTTTTGTCCTTAAGTAAATTGATGGTGCTTTCGATCTTTGCTAAGTGTGGTGTTTTTCGCTTTGATGCCCTTACCTTGTTGAATTATGATGATTTCGATTCTGAAAAAAATTTTGTGGCGTCTGTGCGAAATTCTGAAAAATATTTGCCCTTTTTAGGTGGAACTGAGTAGGCCCTCGAATTAAACTTAGCTCATATTTAAAAATTCCAAAATGTGGTGCAAAAGTTCCGTTTTTCGGTAAAAGAGCAATGAAAATGTTGCACTATTTTGCAGAAACGAAATCGCCATTAGGTTCCATGTTCTGTCTGATATCGCTTCCACGAAACCATATGCTGTTAATGAGCATTTCCGCTGCACAACGGCTACGGTTATTCATCCTATTGTGGGTCGTCAAGAGTCGCGTCTGTTGCAACGGGGTGCCCACGAAAAGTTAAGGTTGACTTTTGAGTAGAAGAGGCTATGTATGACGCAGCACTGCTCCATTGGCACCTCTAGATATATATATTTATATAGTCCCTTAGATTTAGATAGCCCCCATGTATACATATGATACTGTCGATTTAATATTTAACCTCTATTGAAACTGTATTTTACGTCCGATCTTTATAAACATAATATGGCAGAAATTAGGGTTTTGATCCAAGTTGATGGAAATCTGTTTAGATTATGAATTATCCCATAATTTGTTCTTACCGTTTATTGATCTATGAATAATTCTGCGATATGATCAAAATCTTCAAATCCTTCTTAAAATAAGCCGTGATGAGGCGGTAGGACTAAGTACTTTCTTGACTGAGACGAAACCAATTATTCCAGGATCTGGGGCTGCCACTCCGCTTCCACGAAACCATATGCTGTTGATGAGCATTTCCGCTGCACAACGGCTACGGTTATTCAGCCTATTGTGGGTCGTCAAGAGTCGCGTCTGTTGCAACGGGGTGCCCACGAAAAGTTAAGGTTGACGTTTGAGTAGGAGAGGCTATGTATGACGCAGCACTGCTCCATTGGCACCTCTAGATATATATATTTATATAGTCCCTTAGATTTATATAGCCCCCATATATACATATGATCCTGTCGATTTAGTATTTAACCTCTATTGAAACTGTATTTTACGTCCGATCTTTATAAACATAATTTGGCAGAAATGAGGGTTTTTATCCAAGTTGATGGAAATCTGTTTAGATTATGTATTTTCCAATATATTTGTTCTTTCCGATTTTTTATATATGAAAGAATTCTGCGATATGATCAAAATCTTCAAATCGTTCTTAAAATAATCCTAGATGAGGTGGTAGGACTAAGTACTTTCTTAACTGAGACGAAACCAATTATTCCAAATGATTATCGAATCCCCCTTTGCTCATTGTTAGGGGGTGTAGGGTTTTTTACTGGATTCAGAGTTTTATAAAATTTTAATGGAGTGTTATTTTTTGAGAGTATATCGCGACCTAAGAGTGAAAAGGCGCTAAGTCCACTTTGCACTTTTTCCACAATGTATTTTTTGAAGCGGAACGTAAGATAAGTTGGATATACATCAATTTGAAAACAAAAACCCAAAAAAATCATGCTTTGTCATCTTTAAAAGCTGAATCGTAAAAGCGCTAACTCCATATACCCTTTATAAAAACATTCATATACAGTGAGTATTTTGCCTCTCCTGTACAATTTTAAATATTGGACTTAGCGCCTTTACACTCTTAGGTCACGATATACAGTTGACTAAATAGTACTCTGATTAATTGATAGATTTTTTTGACTATTTGTAGTAATTCTTGAAATTGGTATACCCTCACCAGTACGAGGGTATATATCATTTGCTACGGGCCAAAAGTGTATGTGTGTATTTTTGTCGGATATTCGTTTTGGTTCGTTTTAAGTGGAATGAGCAATGTCCGTCCGTCCGTCTGACTGTCGGTCTGTTTGGCTGGTGCTCACAATAACTCTCGAAAGGAGTAACTTATTAACTTCAAATTTAGTGTGTCGTAATATTTTCTTCTATCTCCGGCTAAGTTCGAAGATGGGTCATTATGGTCCACTCCTTCTAGTAACTCCCCCACAAAGTGTTAACATTTAGTGAAATATTGATTATTTAATAACTTCTATACTACTTATTTGAATCCTTTGAAATTGTACACATAGTATTAATTTATTAGTCACTATCACCTCCAGAAAAATGGGCGAAGTTGCCACGCCCCTTTTGGTACCTCCCACACAAATGGACAATTTTGCACCAAAAGTTAATAGCTTATAACTTTATTACCAGTTCATACAAAGACTTGAAATTTTGTACAATAGTACCTACAATACAGTGAAAAATGGGCATTATTGACCAGCCCCTTTTGGTACCTGCCACAGGAATGTACCATTTTGTACAACAATACATAAATATTCCAAATTTTTGCACAGTTTATAGTTTCTAGAATTGCTACAGGAGTTATGACCACACCCGTTTAAGTTCCTCTCATACAAAAAAAGCCAAGACATAACAAAATGAAATAGCTCTTAATATTAGTACATATGTATACCAGTGTAAATTTACATTGCTCACAAAGTGAGCGTATATTTTGTCGGTTTAACCGACTGAAATAGTCCGCACGTACTGCAGTTCCCACTTGACCAATATCATCTACAAATTGAAATGAAAAAAAAAACATATACATATATCCAAATAAATATTAAAAAATTGTTTTGTTTTGAAAATATAGCAAAACAATAGAAGAAAATATAAATTTAGCTTCCATCAAGTTAGTTGAGATATGTTAGGTTAAGTTAGGTTATAAGAGGATGACACTAGAGCTAGGCTCGTGCATATTGTTATTCCTCATGTTGTTTTTTTATGTACTTTGCGAACAACTAAAATGGACGGACGGACAATTAAAAATGGACGTGGTTTCAGATACTCGTATTACTCGATTCAGATACAGATTCTGTATTACACTATGTTTAGGTAGTACACTGCACCGCAATGTAGTGACTGGTCTAAAAAATTTCCTGTTGGGATTCTTTTTCGTTCACACGCAGATGCATATATATTCATACGTGAACGCTCACACGTAGCCCAAAGAGCAAATTTGTAACTCTATCAATGTTGGAATTGTTGCTTTAATAACTGACATAGAATTATGTAAACAAAGCAGAAACGGAAAAAAGTCAGCAACAGCATTCCATATCGGGAAGAGTTGAACTCTTGCCTAGATAGGATGTAATCCTATGCATGCGTACAAATATGAGGGTCGATTGTTAAGTCAAACAGAGAACGAGACTTTATGTCCTTGCACAGATAGATACTAATTCCTAGATTGTGGGTTATGCTTAACTGAAGACCAACTGGAATAATGACACAAATGTACAAATTTCCCCACCATTTCATGATACACCCCTCGTATATTTGTTTAACTATCAATGCGTGTGTGTTGCCGAACGGAAGTTGTGTTATTAAGAAAACGGAAGTTCATATTTTGATTATTTTCAAAATTCGATAACACGAAACACATCGTTGCAATAACATGTTTCGAGACCAAAAGAGCAGGGTGTTACTATACCTTGTCTTGTACACAATTTCGATTTTAATCGCCCATAACGTGATTAATGCAGATGATGTAAGTATACCAATACCTCGGCAGAGTTGCTAACTTTGTTAAGTTCATAATTAGGAATATATTTTTAATGAAAACACAAGATTGGCCACTACGTCACCCAAGTAGCGTAGTCCTCTGGTACAACAAAAAAATTATATTAAGAATGAAAAGCAGAAGAGTGATTAGATGAAAGAAATAGCTTAACATGCCAAAAAAAATTTATAATGAAACCTTGAAGAACAATTTTGAAATATAAGCGAAAATTGATAATTATTGAATAATTAGCGGAAATTAACAGAATTACATTCACTGAGTGTTATGGTAAATAAATGCCCGATACTGAAAACACCCAAACACACAAACTTTCGATTTTATGTCCAGTTAAAGACTTTATTTTACTTATATGTATAATTACAAGCTAAAGGCTGAAGAGTGCATATAAATGCATTAAGTAATACCTGCGTAATCTGGCAATTTTTACAATTAGTTAGAAAACTAGCATTTCAATACCCGGCGTTTTCCGGGTTGTCTGTTAACACTGTGATCCATACTTCGTAAGCTTGAAGATATTCTAATAAAAACTCCGATTAAAAGACAACATCAATAGACAACAGCAATTTAAAATGTTCCAATTTTTAGATAGTTTTAGCCGCAATGACGTCTGTACCGACTAGGTTAGGTTAGGTTGAAGAGAGGAGACGTTTAAACGTCTCATGTCCATGGACATAAACTTAAGCCTGTGGTTCGGCCTGTTGTGCGCTCCTTATTCATGATCTTTTTATACCTCACGAGTTACAGAAAATCGGTACTAGACACGAATTTTCTCAGTATCTTCCAGTCATATCCTCTGAGATGAGTCATGTCTGGTAATATGTCGGACCCGAAATGTTGGGATCTTCCATGTGTGAAAGCCGGGCAGTGACACAGAAAATGTTCCATCGTTTCGATATTTTCCCTGCATACCCTGCATTCGTCATTTCCTGCTAGTCCTATGCGATGAAGATGTGCTCGGAAGCTTGAGTGTCCCGTTAGAACACTCATCATCTTACTAATATCGATTTTGTTTAGTTTCAGAAAACTTCTTGTTTTCTTTTCATTTGGGTCACCCCACAGTATCTTTACAGTTGCTCCTACTGTTGCGCTATTCCACACAGTTTTGTGAGCCATCACTGCCCAGTGCTATGCTTCAATGCTTCAACTCATTATTCGTGGCTTCGAAAGGTTTCCAATTTTCCAAGTTTATTACTCGAAGTTCTCTGCCCTTCGAAGCCAAGCTGTTTGCCCGTTAATTTCCAATCACTCCGTTGTGTCCTGGTACCCAGCAAATACGCAATTGAGCATGGACTGAGTAATCATTTACCGTTCATTTACAGTCCAACACAGTTCTGGATTTAACCCTTTCCGATGTTATTGCTAGATTGCACAGATAGCCAAATGACGATTATTTTTAGTTCTCAAATACATTTGTCGGTTTAACCACAGGCCAATTATAAAATTGGTATTTGTTCTCTTCAGCATGACGTCTACCTATTTTCTTACAACTTGGTGGACAGATACGCCAAAATTTTAAAGTTGCACACTTTGATTTTGGATTTTCACCAAATGATTTAGGACCTCTTGACCTTATTTGAAGCGTATAGAAAATAACGTTATATATGGGCTACTTTAGATTAGTATGGGCCGTAGACGTTTCTGGCCCTATTGAAACTTTACTATTACTTTTGTTATTGAAAATCCGGACAAAAATTAATTAGCCATATAAAGTATAATGTATCCTAGCCAGCACATCATATAGGTTTTTAAATCTTAATCGATCCTTTATATCGATTATTTTAAGAGCCGATGTTGATTTTGAATAAAACACAAAATATTTAGAAAATTATTGTCATTTCTTTTTATTATATATATAAGAAATATATTGGTATGGTTCAATTATGTATGGGAAAAAATATCGGCCAAATGGCCGCCGCTATCTCGGCGGCACACCTCCATCCGATGGTCCAAATTTTCGATGACGCTGAGGCATATTTGAGGTTCTATGCCGTTAATGTGTCGAATTATATCATCCTTTAGCTCCTGAATTGTTTCTGGTTTATCGTCGTACATATTTTCTTTCAAAAAAAACCCCAAAGAAAGAAGTCCAACGGTGTCAAATCACATGATCTTGGCGGCCAATTGACATCGCCACGACGTGAGATAACACGGTCATGGAATTTGTTGCGCAAAAGAGCCGTTGTTTTGTTAGCTGTGTGGCAACGTCCTGTTGAAACCATATATTGTCCACATCCATATCTTCCAAGTCGGGCCATAAAAAGTTCGCTACCATCTCACGATAGCGAACACCATTCACAGTAACTGCCTGACCGGCCTCATTTCGAAGAAGTATGGCCCGATGACGTCGCCAGCACATAAGACGCACCAAACGAACCAAACATAAGACGCACTCCTACAGACCCGGTTTGCTGAAATTTGCGCAAAAATCTCCCGATTGTCGACACATTTGGTAGATTATGCTGATCAAATAAACATCATGAAGTGCACGAAATTCATTTTGATTTGAACGTCCATTTTCGTAAAAGGTTCAAATTAAGTTAGTCTGAAATTTCAAATGAAATGCAGAAAAAGCTTGACTTTTAGGTGTGGTTCACATTCAACAATTTAACCACCCTTTTTATTATTTTGGTCCCAAGTGCAAACAATTTATTAACCTGAGTAGGTTATTATCCCAGATACACTCTTAACTATATGTCAGGTCAAGGAGTTGCAAATAGCGTTTTTTAAAGTATTGGAAAAATTAAAAAACCTCTTAGAGAATTTTAAAATACAGTGAAAGCATGAAATTGCTTTACTAGGTGTTATTATTTTATCTTTATATCATTTAGGAGGCATCTGAAACTACAAAAATAATATTAAAGATTTTTATAGCGCGAGAACCGACCAAGGACCAAAAAACGACTGTATGAATAGTCTGTAGTTTATAAAACACTCGAGACTATACATATGTAAAATTGCAAGCTTTCTACCTCTTATAGGAGCCGCAACGGTCTAGCTTTCTACCTCTTATATATGCCGCAAAGGTCTAGTTTTCTACCTCTTATAGAAGCCGCAACGGTCAAGCGTTCAAAAGTCGCTTGGTGTAAAATAGCATCAATTGGAAATCAGTATATACACATAAATTAGTAGGTTCATGGCTCTTAAGGCACTTTTAAAGTACAGAAAGAGCGAACATTGCTTTGGTCACTGCTAAACTGACCACAGTCGGAGAATTGCCCGAATTGACAACGTAAGATATGTTACCACAATAACTGCCGAGCGATATATTTGGAAAAGGCTTCAGAAATTTAAGGACCCGGTTTTATGTCCGATTTGATTTCAGGCTGGAAAACGAATTGTTGTTTTCGCATCTCCATTGATGTCAGTATGTACATACATATACGTTTTTATATTCTTGGCTTTTAAGGAACGTTCAAAATCAGTGAAATAATGAAAATCGTTCTGGTCACCGATACACTGACCACAATCAGAGAATTAAAAATTATTTTCCGCACATATATTTGCCGTTATATAGCGTGATCCATTTCGAGGTTCCCTACTTTTTTAAAGAAAAAACACAGAAAATTCCAATTGAATGTTCTTTGGCATTTATTTTTAGAAGATTATGTCTATCAAATGTTGGCCGCGGCTACGTCTCAGATGGTCCATCCTTTCAGTCCAATTTTCGATGACTCGTTCGAGCATTTCGACTGGTAACTGGCGAATGGCACGCGTGATGTTTTGCTCCAAGGCCTGAATCGAAGCGGGTTTGTCCGCATAAACTTTAGACTTTACATATCCCCACAGGAAAAAGTCTAACGGTGTGATATCACACGATCTTGGTGGCCAATCGACCGGCCCAAAACGTGAAATTATCTGCTCACCGAAGTGTTCTCTCAATAAATCCATTGATTGATGCGATGTGTGGGAAGTGGCGCCGTCTTGTTGAAACCAAATGCCGCCGAGATCACGAGCTTCAATTTCAGGCATCAAATAGTCGGTTATCATGGCACGATAACGGTCGCCATTGACGGTTACGTTCTCACCGGCATCATTTTTGAAGAAATATGTACCAATGATTCCACCGGCCCACAAACCACACCAAACCGTTGTTTTTTCTGGATGAAGTAAGTGGCAGCTCTTGAATCTCTTCATGTTGCTCTTCGTCCCAAATGCGGCAATTTTGCCGATTATGTTGACCAGAAGTTGAGCGAAGTGCACGAAACACTTTCCTCACAGAACGTGAATTTTCGTAATAAAGTTGAACGATTTGTAAACGTTGTTCAGGCGTAAGTCTTTCCATGGTGAAATGCCAAACAATACTTAACAAAAATAACATGACAGCATGACACGACTCACACGTGATCTGTCAAAAAAAGGCTATTGAAAAAAGTATCTCTACTTGGATCACCAGTTAGTACTTCATATTTGCATATTTTTTATCTTTGTATCTTATAAGTGGCTTCTGAAAGAACAAAAACAATACCGAAGATTTTGATAGCGCTAGAACTGACCACAGGCTGTTGCTAACGGGTTTTCCAATAGGGATGATATGATTTGAAATGACGTTTCGGCCATTTGTAATATGTCATGATCAGAGTATGAAGCCGCAGATTTTAGCCGCCGCCGACCTTTTTTCACCAGCCGAAGCCGCCGCCGATCTTTGCGGCTAAAATCGGCTGGAACACAGTCGCCGTTCCATAGAAAAAACTTTAAAATATGGATAGATACAATTTACATTTTTGATAAGCAAATAAAAATATAACAGATATATCGTCCCCTCAGTAGAAGAATATTATATACACATAAACACATTTTAATAATCTACGAAATTGGTTGTATATCTAGTAAAAATTTGGGGAAATTCTACTTCCACAAATTGGGTGTTTGAAATTGATTGTTCATTAATCAAAGCCTACGTGCCGATATCGAGTTTCAATATCACAAAAACTTCAAATATGATTTTCTCGAAACGACAAATAAATTATACCCTATTCATTTATTGGGGGACGATATGGAAAGTGATTTTCGTTTTGATTCGTTTATTGTCACAAGAGGGAGCTTAAAATGTATTAACGGTTAGAGTATTGATAGTAATAGAAAAATAATTATAAAAATTATTTTTAAAGGAAATAATAAGATTTTTTATTTATTATTAGATTACGCACACATAGAGAAACAAATATTTTCGGAAAACAGGCAATGGAGTATTACAGAATTTTAATACTGCATATAACTTAATACCTCCATTGTAAAGAATGGTAAGTCGACTTGGTAAGTTATACTGGTGATTGCATTTCTAAATTCTAAATATTCTAAATTGTCTTCAGTCAAATCCATCAATTCAATGAAGTTAAGCTCAAAACAAATTACAAGGTAATTCTACACAAATTTAAAATTTCACCTTAACGACGATTCGTCTCTCCTGAAAACAACTAGTTTCGACTTAGCATACTTTGAAAATCGAGTATATCATAGAGCCACCTAGCGTCAATTTTATGACTTATAATTGTATGGAAATCGATGATTTTTATACCCGCCAGGTATAGTATACTAACTTTGTCATTCTGTTTGCAACACCTTGAAATATGATCTGCGACCCTACAAAGTACAGGGTCCCCCATATTCGACGGACCCATCTGGCAACGCCATAACTTTTGACAGAGATGTCAGATCGCTTAATGACATACCGCGTTTGAAGCGTCAGTCCAAGCAGATTTTTACCATGGAACAATACACGCCACGCGAGCGCTCTGAAATAGTTGAAATTTACATTCAACAGAAGAAGTCAAGTCAACGTGCTTTTAAAATATTAAAAAATGTGAGGAGTGCGCCTTCTAAGAACACCATTAAGCGTTTATACGAAAAATTTTCGACTGGTGAGGCTCTTTCTAATCCGAAGAGGCCAAATAAAAGTCGACCAAGGCGATCGGCCGAGAATATCGCTGCCGTACGAGCCAGTGTTGAGAGGTCCCCAAGAACATCCCAAAAACGCCGTTCTCAGCAGTTGGGCATGGCTCGGTCCACTTTACAACGGATTATTCGCGTTGATTTGCATTTGTTCCCGTACAAAATTCAATTGACGCAAAGATTGTTGCCTGCGGACAAGCCTCGTCGATTGGAATGGGCCCAACGAGTCATCGAAAAAAACATGGGTCCGTCGAATATGGGCAACCCTGTATATATATTCTTGATCGTCGTGAAATACTAAAACGATTTAGCCATGTCCGTCTGTCTATGTTGAAATTACGCTACAGTCCGTAATAATAGAGCTAGGTTAATCAAATTTGGTATATGTAAAGTCTTCTTATAGTTGCAGGTCGTTTGGGATTGCAAATAGGCCATATTGGTCAACGTTTTGATATAGCCCCCTATAGAGGTCGCTCCAAATTATGGTTTTTGAGCCATAGATACCACATTTTTAAAGCAATTTAGCTGAAACTTTGGAGTTTGTATTCTATTTTGACAAAAATTCATCACAACAAAAATTTTACATTCATATTTCATATTTTGTTATAGTCACCCTATATACGCCGCTCCAAAATATACGTATTTAAGCCATAAATACCACATTTTCTAAGCATTTTAACTGAATCCTTGAATTTTTACTTTGGCAAGATTTCATTACAGTAAATTTTTTTTAAATCGGTTCATATTTGGTTATAGTCCACCTATAGATGTCGCTCCCAAAAAGACTTGCTGAAGCCATAAACACCACATACTTAAAGCCATTTTGCTGAAACTTTTCAGTTTGTATTCTACATATATTTTGACAAGAATTCATGTCAATGAAATTTATACAAATCAAAAGTTTGGCTAAAGAGTCCTAAAATTTGGCTAGCGTTCGTTTTTTCAATAAATTGCTTAAACAAAAATATCGTTCCATGACTTTCTCCATATCCAAAAATATTTCAGTAACAGAATTGATTGCAATTCATGCTGGAGGGTATATAAAATTCGGCATGGCCGAACTTAACGCTGTTACTTGTTTCACTTCACAATATCTTACAATTAACTTAAAAACACCCATTATTTATGAATATATAGCACAGTAGTGTTTACAATTTCATCATGGAGAGATATACGCAAGAACAACGTGTACAAATTATTCAGTTTTATTATCAAAATAATCGTTCTCCAATCAGGGACGTATCCAGAGGGAGGGGCCCGGGGGCCCGGACCCCCCCCCACCCCAAATTGTTTTAAACATAGGCATAAACTGTTTACAATTTTCAAAATCACTCAAAAATATGACAATTATGCGTTTCTAGATGTTTTTATGAGGCTTTTATTTAAAAATTATTACAATTTTCTCAAAAAATATGATTTTTTGCAATACTTTGTAAGATATCGTCGAAACCGCTGAACGGATGTAAAATTGTATTGTATGAAGAAGGCTACTTAATTCTGAAGTTTGTAAAGCTTACCTGAACCAATTCGGATGAATGGTTCTCTAGTTATGCCATAATATGTGTTTTAACCTCTCTTTTTTCTTAGCCTAAAGGGTTGTCCCTTTAAATTCTCGCGATTTGCTGTGATATGGAAAGAAATTAGTGGTTAATCCACATATAGTGGCATAACTCGAGAACCATTTATCCGATTTGGTTGAGGAAAGTTTTAAAGAATTAAATATTAAGTAGCCTTCAACTTCATATAATACCATTTTCCATCCGTTCAGCGGTGTCGACGATATACGAGTATTACAAAATATTACAAAAAAATGTGATTTTTTGATAAAATTTTAATATTTTAAAATTTTTTTTATGATTTTATCGGTCATGAATTAAACGAGCCCATTCCGAAGAAAATCGATGCATAATTTAAAAAGTTATAGCTAATTTAGTAAGGATTTAACTTTAAAACTTTCTTATCGATGTAAAATTTACAAAAACAAACTTTAAAAGCTAAGATTGGAGATTTTGACGTTTTTTGACGTCTAGAATTCAGAATTTGATAAACTGTTTGAAGAATCCACACAACTTGCAAGAAGTTTTGGAATAGAAGCTGCACTACACGCAAAGAAAAAATTCGTTTCTGCGAAACGAAATATTAGACAACTACAGTTCTCGTTTGCAGGAACTGAAATTTCGTTTGTTGTGACAGAAACATATTCCCAAAGAAATTTCAGTCGTCGTAAAGGAGAATTGTAGTTGTCTAATATTTCGTTTCGCAGAAACGAATTTTTTCTTTGCGTGTACTAGAAGAGTAGGCACTTAAAGGTATAGGGCTAATATTCCTGGTTCAGATGCCAGGGCGTATTTTAGGACAATATTGTTCATACCATATCTGGACGAAGTAATATCACATTTAAATAATAGATTTTCCGAACATGAAGCTATAATTACAAGTCTGTTTAACATCGTTCCGATACGAGTTGTAAATCTAATAAAGGAAGATTTCGAAGAAGTCACACTTTTTTACAAAAACGATTTAAAAAATTCAACAAAATCTGTTTTAGCTGAAAAAAGTATATGGATTGATTATTGGAAGCAGAAGAATGATAAGCCATCAAATGCATTATATGATATTTCAGTTTGTGATGAGGACATGTTCCCAAGCGTTTTTACCCTTTTGCAGATACTGGCCACAATACCTGTGACAACGGCATCTGCTGAGCGAAGTTTCACGACGTTAATAAGAATAAAAACTTATCTCCGGAACAGAATGGAAGGAGAAAGGCTATCTTATCTGGCCTTGATGTCTATATACAAAGATGAAGTCAAAATCGATGAAATAATTGATGTATTTCTTTCAAAAAATCGAAGATTACATTTTTAACTCTTACGTATTTTATTATAAAAAGTTTTACTGATCTCGTACTAAAGTACACATTTATATTTAGGAATAAAAAACTAAGGAACTTAACTTCCATTACCTACACAATAAACGCAATTTTTTAATTGTTTATCTTTGTTATGGAAAAAAAGGTTGGGGCCCCCCCCGGGCCCCCCGAACCAATATCCTGGATACGTCCCTGTCTCCAATAGCAACTTTTCGTGTGCGAAGCTAATTTTGTTTAAAATCAAATAAAAAACACTTTCCAGTCAACCTACGACCTTGACACCCATGACCAATAAATTAGTTCTCGTTAAGAGCTACATTTTTGCCATTGCGAGAAAAGTTTTCAGATTCGATTATTTCAAGAAATTGTGACATTGAATGGCCTCCAAGAAGTTGTGATTTAACATCATTAGACTAATTCTTGTGGGGTTATTTGAAGTCATTGGTCTTTCGAAATAAACCAGACTTTTTCAAGCTTTACAAGTAATATTAAACGTGCCATTCATGACATATGACTTGATTTAGTGGAAAAAGTGCTTGAAAATTGGGTTCATCGAATTCGTTCCTGCAGAAGAAGTCGTGGAGGACATTTGAATGACGTTTTGTTTAGAACTTAATTGTATCGATTGTACTCCACATTAAAGAAAAAACTTTTGAATTTCCTTAACAATAAGTGTATTTTTTTCAAAAAAATCATATCATATCAATAAGAATTGGAAAACCCTGTACTTCATATTTGCAAATTGTTTATCTCTGTATCTTATAGGAGGCTTCTGAAAGTACAAAAACAATACTGAAGTTTTTGATAGCGCTATCTACATGAGTAAAAGCGCTAGCTACATGAGTAGCCCGTGGTTTATTCAACACTCCTGTGTGTAAGAGTATGCAAAATTTCAGCTATCTAGCTCTAACTGGAGCCTTAGCAGTCAAGTGGCCGATAATCTCTTGGCGGAAAATCAAACAATAGTCGCAAAAATTTTCAAAAAATTAAATTGTCACAACACAAAGTAAACATAAACGTAATCTAAGATGAAGATGGCATCGTAAAATAGCTCCGTACAAAATATATGGGAAAATGAGTTTTCTTCATAATTTTTTTTCGGGAAATTTTGAGTAATCTGCTTGTTTGGGCGTAGCCCAGTCCGAATTGGTGCGAATTAGGGTTGGGCACTTTAGTTCATTTAAGTGATCGCTCTTTTTATTTTAGTTCAATTGAGTGAACTAGTTCATTAATTAAGTTCACCAGCTCACTTCAGCTCTTTAGCTCATCAGCTCTTTAACTCACTTTACTTAAACAGCTATTTAGTTCAGCAGTTCATTTCGTTCAGATCAGCAGTTCAAATCAGCCGCTTTTAAAGGAATCTGATTGGAACATGAATGAAATGAATTGAATATAGGTACAAACGCGTTTGTATAGGAAAAATCCTACATTCATGATGACACAATAATGGAAACAACACATAACAGCCAGGGATGATAAAGTTGATACTTTAGTACTTTTCAGACCCTCAAAATACCGTGATACTCCCGCGACACATTTGATACTTTTTTTATCAAACAGATCTTTGCACGAAATAATATGCACTCTTGCAAAAAAATAACATAAGTCGTATACATGCTCTGACGACATGGTTCGACATAGCTACGCAACGCCAAGAAATATGTTTGGCTCTTTGTATTGCAACAAAGTTCACTTTGTTTTTATTGTGTATGAAATCGCGCCTTTCCAGATTCAAAAGTGAAAAAATTTCCGATTTGGCAAATTTGCATTTTTAACGAAATCAAAAACTATAAGAAAAGATTAAAGGCACGTAGGTTGTAAAACATGACATTTAACAAGGAGCGATAATGGATAAAATAAAATGTAAAGTCAATTAATATTATATTAAAACTGGTCCGACATTAATCATTTTTACTACAGAAGATTTTATGCAATATGAAACATAATCGGCTAAAAATTCGTTCTCTAGAGAGTCAAGAATTCTAGTCGGAAGGTACGTCTACGAGTATATAGAGTCTAAATAAAAACAATAACCGATATGCCCCATTTTCAATAGGGATCATAAATTATTTGTATCAATTACCGTAAATATCGGTTTATATTTAGGACCTATACTTTGATCACAAGAGAGAATAGATTTTTCGAAAGCTTCGATTTTTAAATGCAGCATTTCAGATATTTAGCAATGACATACATATATGTGTGCTTAATTTGCTCCAGCAATGAGGTATAGGGTAGTACAAACCAATGGTTTTATGCTGCAATAAGTTTTTAGTAGCTTATTATCAAGAAATTGTTAATGTATTACTGTATTTGTATCTCAATATTTCAAGAAGAATTTAAACAAATTTTAAAATTGTTACTTTTTGGGTCGAAAAAGTACAATTAGAACAATTTTTGAACCATTTGGATACTCTTAATTATCATCCCAGATAACAGCTGAGAAGAGAGAACGAAATGAGAAGAGAGGACGAAATAACAGGGTTGAACTACTGAGCAGAAATTAACGAGTTGTGTGAACTAGTTCGTAACGTTCAGTAAAGTGACCTGTTCAATTGAACTAGTTCGTTCACGAACTACACAACTATAGTGCTTTTTTCAGTTATATGCGTAGAACCTAACGTCAATTTTATCTTCTATATATATCAAATTGTTGCGTGACTGGCTGAGGTAGACTCAGAAATTGGCAGGATTTTTCGAAATTCGAACATTTACGTACACAGTGGGGTAAAAAGGGAAATCATGGGATAAATGTAGTACAACAGGCAAATTCAAATGGCGAGAGCTAGAATCGTGAAATTTGGTGTGAGTGTAGCCCTTATGACTGTGAATTAGACTCTGAAATTGACAGGTTTTTTCGAAATTCGAACATTTACGTACACAGTGGGGTAAAACGGGAAAAATTTGGTACAATAGGTAAATCCAAAAAGCAAGACCTAGAATCGTGAAATTTGGTGTGAGAGTATCTCTTGCGACGTAAACAAGAACAAGGAGAGATTTTTAAAAATTTAGGGGCACAGTGGGACAGAAAGGTATAAATATGGTACCACCGCCAAATTTAAAGCCTAAAATTAGAATGGTGAAAATTGAAGCGAGGTATGTCTTTATGACGACGGATCGGGGTATTTTTTTTTATTCACAGTTTTCGGGGCACAATGGGGCAAAAAGTGTAAAATATAGTACAGTGGCTTAAAAATGTCAAACGTGGATCAATGGTTCCAGGGTAACTTTTGGAACATAAACTAGAGATTGGAAGAGATTTTTGGTAATTCTAAATTTAAGAGGCACAGTGGGACAAGACGGGTTAATTATGGAGCATGGGGAAAAAAGGGAACAATCTGCCAAAATTGGAACTTAAACATGAGATATAAAGACTTTATATGGTTTTAGGGGCACAGTGGTCAAAAACGGTTAAATACTGCTCAGTGGAGGAAATATGATTAAATATGTTACAGTCGGGGAATGCTAGCGTGGAGACACATTTTAAATACGGTACAGTGAGACAAAAAATTGTTAAATATGGTACAGTGGGGTAAAAGTTGTGCACAGTGAGATAACGAGTTGAATGGGGCACAGTTGTGCAAAAAGGGGTTAACTATGGTACAGTGGGTTAAAATAGTTATATGTATATGGTAAAGTGGGACAAAATGGGTTAAAAGTGGTACAGTGGGGCAAAAAGGGTTAAATATGGTACAGTGTGACAAAAATGGTAACTATACAGTACAGTGGGGCATAACTGTGTACAGTGGAGCAACGAGTGTTAAATATGGAACAATGGGGCAAAAACTGTTAAATATGATACAATGAGACAAATGGTTTAATATGACACAGTGAGGCAAACAAGGTTAACTATGGTACAGTGGGGCACAATTAGTTGAATATGGTAACGTGGGACAAAATGGGTTAAATATGGTACAGTCGGGCAAAAAGCATTAACTATGGAAGAGTGGGAAAAAAATGTGTTAGCTATGGTACAGTGGGACACAAATGGTTAAATATGGTACAGTATGACAAAAATGGTTACAGTGGGCACAAATAGTAAAATATGGTAACGTGGAACAAAATGGTTTAAGTATAGTACAGTGGGGCAAAAAGCGTTAACTATGGAACAGTGGGGCAAAAATGTGTTAACTATGGTACAGTGGGGCAAAAATAGTTCAATATAGTGGGCAAAATATAGTAGGACAAAAAGGTGTTCAATTTGTTTCAGTTGACCCAAAACGGTTAAATATGGTACAATGGGCTAAGAAGCGTACATTTAGTACAGTGGGTAAAAATATGGATGCAGGGAGAGAGAAAGTTAAATATGAAATAAGAATGTTTTTTTTCATAATGTATGCTCTTAGTAGCACTGTGGTGCAAAAATGTTAAAATTATGATGCAGTTGGGGCAAGCAAAAATTGTTCAATATGTTACAGAGGTTAAGTGGACCAAAAAGGGTTAAATATGGTACGGTGAAGCAAAAAAAATTTAAATACGGTAAAATGGTTAAATGTGGTAAATGGGGAAAAAAGGGAACAAAATAGTCCCAAATATGTATAAAAATTCGTACTTTAGAAGCACTGTGTAATAAAAAGGTTTTAATATGGAACAGTGGTGCAAAAGAGTGCAAAGGTAGCTCTTACAGCATAAACCAAAGCTAAAAAATTGTTATTTCCAAATAGGTTCTTCTAGTTAATCCGTGGGGAAAAACAAGTTAAATAAATGGCACAGATACGGGACAAAAATGTTGAAATGCGGCTTAAGCTTGCGAATTTGGATCTTAAAATATCTATTATCATTTTAAAATATTCTGCAAAATTGGTTAATTATGACACACAAAGGGTTAAATGTGGTACAATGGAGCGATTCACTTTAGATTTTTAAATTCGTACCTTTATAGACACAGTGGGACAAACATGGTTTTATATTGTACCAGGGTATGCATGAAGCTATTGGAACATAAACTAGTGGAAAGTTGATAACGTATGAACCAAAAAATAGTTTTTCAAAAATTGCAATCAAATCTCATCATATGTCTAACGCCCTATGTTTCTTATAATATGCCCTATGTTCCTCTCAGGAATAAATAATAATTAATGTCATACAAATCGCCGACATATTTAGTTGGCATATTTCAGAAAAATATTCCTGGAAAAAATTAATTATGGGCCACTTTTTAATATATTTATGATACATCAATATGTTTCATAATTTCGCAGGATTTGTTTAACCGTAATAAATAACTCGGCTGACAGACGCATAAAAACAAATGGGGATATCAGACTGCCCCCATGACATCGACCTTCGTAACTGAAAATACTTTACTTCTTAGGATGTTATTTTGCTGGGTTACTATTTTCCTATTAGTTCAAGACTCCGTTAGATATTTCTAAGTTATTTGTTAGTTATGTCCTACTAATTCTATTCCAAACAAATAATACCTAATGTATAAATAGATGTATATATATGTATTCACATATGAATACATTTACAGAAATGAAAACATATGTTGACAGCCATCAAATACATTGACATATCCCTGTACAAGTACACATGCAAGTGTTTTCATATTTGCATAAATGTTTACAAATGCGTGTAAATGTATATATGTACATGTATATGCATACATGTATATGTATTCATGGCTAAGCAAAATTCACATATTAAATACATTGACATTTACGAAATTTTCACATTACAATGTCAATTGTAGTTGTAGTACACCACTCAAAAACTTGTCGCACACTTACATTGTGCATAGCAACACCTTGAAAACATTTTCAAGAAAACAACTTTTTTTTATTCATTACTTGAAAGTACGAGTATTAAGCATTTACCGTTTACAGTGGGACAAACGTTGGGTTATACACGCAAAGAAAAAATTCGTTTCTGCGAAACGAAATATTTTCTGAAATTCTTAATGGACGATTTTAATAAAATGCATCCCTCCTCGGCTAAATAGAACTGAGATAGTCTTTTCTGAAAGTGCAAAATTTGTAGGTACAATCCTAGACTGGAAATTATACTTCAGACGTAATGCATTGAAACGGGTAAGGAAGGCCAACATCGCCTTAAATTCCTGTAGTAACGCTTTAAGGTCGCGTTGGGGCCTCTATCCTAATTCGTTTATTGCATATACATAGTAGAAGTTCGCCCAAATACTATACATAGTACGGCAATTGTTAAGCGATCCATCACCAGTCAATTAATAAAGGTTCAGAGAACCTTGCCTAAGCATAAGCGGGGATTTAAGGACTACAGTGACAGAGTCTCTATAAGTCTTACTCCTTCTACTACCGAAAGATACTGTAGATAGAGATGTCGCAAGCAGAACGGTATTAATATTAAACTGTCTATAAATGTGGAAGACAAGAACTACGGCCACATGAGGATATCACACTGCAGCGATGTGGCTCCTAAGATACCTGCCACAGAGGACTAAGCTTGCGGAATACCTGGAAATATAAATTATCTCCACTTCTATACTGCTGGATGAAATGGCTGGCTTCGGTTAACACTGTAAAGAACTTATGGCGATATCGTTTCTGCCAAAAGTGTAGCATTTTCGGTACCATTTTCCCTAAAACTAGACTTTTACACCACATTTTCGAATTTTGAAAAGGAGTTATCGAGAGATTACGTCAGTTCGACGTAACAAGGGGCAAATATTTTTTAGGATTTCACGTCGACGAGGCAAAATTTTTTTCAGAATCGAAATCAGCATTAGTCTTGTTGTTGTTGTTGTAGCAGCTTGGAGACGCTGAGGTGATAATCCTTAAGTCTATTTGTGCCACGAACTTTGTTCCGACATAGCGCGTAACAAAACAAAATGAAAAAAAATCAGTAAAGACCAAACAATTTTTCCGTAAATAAAGGGTTTTCCAACGAGAGGTGTTATTTTGGTACTCAAAGAAAAATGCAATTATTTGAGATAAATGATCGGATGTTTATTTCATAATAAGGTATGCCGTTAATAATGAAAAACAACATCAGCCAAATGGCCACCACGACCACGCTTACAGGACCATATCCTTTTCATGAAATTTTCCATAACCAAATCGGAAAGTGGCTGCCCTATGTCATCGATAGTATCATGAATTCTATCTTTGAGGTCTTGAATCGACGCTGGGCTGTTGGCGTAGACCTTATCTTTCACGTGGCCCCAAAGGAAGAAGTCGCAAGGTGTTAAATCACAAGATCTCGGTGGCCAATTGTGATCCCCTCTTCGAGAGATAACACGGCCGGAAACTTTTCCCATAACAGAGCAATGGTTGTCAAGATCAACGTTGTCAAGATCAATGCCATCCAACTCCGACCATAAAAAATTAAAATTAATCATCTCTCGATAGCGCAATCCATTCACCGTAACTGTTGATCCAACCTCATTTTCGAAAAAGTGAGGTCCAATAACCCCCCCCCCCCCGACCATAAACCGCACCAAACAGTCACACGTTGAGGATGGAGACGCATCTTAACATAACTCTTGGGTTTTCCGAGCCCCAGATGCGACAATTTTGCTTGCTGACGTAGCCATTGAGGTGGAAATGGGCCTCATCAGTCAAGATGATTTTGTATCGTTCTTATCGTTTTTTTGTTTGATCGTTTTTTGATCGTCTTGAATCATGTATCGTTCCATTTTTAGTAATGGCGTAGTTTCTACTTGTCAAATGTCAAAGAAGAAAAGCTTCAAAAGTGACATCTCATTTTTGGTCGTTTTGAATCGTTCGATGATCGTATATCGTTCCATTTTTAGTAATGGCGTAGTTTCTACTTGTCAAATGTCAAAGAATAAAAGCTTCAAAAGTGACAGCTACCGAAATACCGGGTGATTCAAAATAACACATCTTGTTGGAAAACCCAAAAAAAATAATATTAACGGAAATATGTAATTGCAAGAAAATACAATTAAGAAGATATTTTCATAATTTTTGACATATTTTTTAAATCTTAATAATGTTAACGGAAGCTGTTTATGGCATTTACTGACATTTTTAATTTTGAGTTGTTGCCCATCTGTTCCACATTTGGGAACATTTAAGCTTCCCGCGATTATCGCTTAAATGTTTTCCCTTACTCAGTGTTGTCTGGATGTTCATTAACATTTGTCTGCTAGTCTTAGGGTATGGGTGTTATTTGACTTTACAGTTTCTTCTCCTAGGAACGCTGAATTTTCTTTTAATAGTCGTCATGATGTTATATCTATTTTTAGCTTCCCTGTTGTCTTTGACAATCAGACGATATTGTAGGGGTAGTGCGTCCGGTGAGTACCTGCAAAAACTCGATTTATGATGAAAACATGCATTTTTGGTGTTAAATTTTTCCAGTGCCCTGGGTGGGAATCAAATCCAGCATCTTTGGAATCTAACACACTAGCCACAACGCTACGAAGGCCACAGCAATAGTCTTAATAAAGCCCGCTGTCGTCGTCATTTACTCCGACTTTCAGGCTGCCACTAAATCTCTGGAGGTTACATCCCTAAACTCACAAACAGCTCTCGACTGCCACAGATATATTAACGAGATGGCTGAGCAGTTTAAAATACAGCTCGTATGAGTACCTGCGCATATGCATATCCCGGGGAACAGCAAAGCTGATGAACTAGGAACGTGACAACATTACCAATTTTCGAAGAATACGCATATATTGGTGCGCCACTATCCGCATGCAAGCTTCGTCTTAGCAAGGAGACAATCAGGCCACACAATTAAAGATGGACAGTAATTGAGACCTGGGTAGCCAAAATTCGAACTAAGAAGTTCAAAATGTCTCCTCGCACAATCGAGGACAAAATTGCCTACGTTAGTTTCAGTTCTGACGCAACACTGTCTGATCGGAACTGATATTTCGTTTTCAGTACTGGATTTATATAGGTTTGCGTTGTGCAGTGACACTATCGGTATCACACGCTGAAAAAAAATCGCTTCTGTATTCGGCTTGAAATATACATATGTTTAGAGTACACTCCAAATACATATATAATATTTGACACACATAAATATTATATGTTTGGGAGAATATTGTTCTAAACTAAAATATGTTCCCATTCTAATACTTTTTTATTTGGAACTAGTACCTCCGAAACAAAGATTAATTTGTATTTAATTATTTTGGCAATGTATCAATGCCTTGATTTAAAGACAAGTTTTCTGTTTTTCAGATGCTCAAAGATCATTTTTTTTTTATAAATTTTAAATGTTTTTAAAATTTAATTAAAACTTAAATCGTACAATTTTTCGTGAATATAAATTGCATTGATGGATTGACAAAAAGTGATGAATTTGAAAATTTATAAATTAAAAAACATTTTTAGCTATAAAGTTTAAAACGAAAACTAGAAAAAAATAACTAAAAATCGAAAAGATCAGCAAAGTTTTAAAATTTTTTTTAAATAAAATATGTTTGGAAAACTTCTTAAACAATAACTTTGTTTGTGGGTACACGCATATTTTATTTGTGAAAGTCAGTTAGCAAATATATTATTTTCTAATATATTAATATATGCGTTCTGTTTAAGTTAGAATGTTCCTTTGAATTTCGTTTATGTCATTGATTTGTTTCGGTGCATATATTGGCCAATTTATCGGGCATACATACTCGTTAAAATCTGCCTACTCCTTATTACTACATCCTTGTAGTATTAGCTTTGCAGATTTTAACGAGTAACGATTCGTTTTCTTGTTCTTGACACTTGCTCCGCCACCTCTCTCCATCTTGGACCGTCGCTCGAATAAGTACATCTTGCTGTACAAATATATTTAAGGTAAATCTTCGTTACCAAACTTAGCAGCAAAAACAACAATAAACCTCAGGCACCTTGCCTACTTATTGTTAGAAAAAACTAATCATCGTGTTTTATTTCTATTTCTCCTCTCTCTTATTATTTACCCTCTCGGAGTAAACGTAAACTCGTCTTTCGCTCCCCTACGCCCCCGCCGGCGTAAACATTGGTCGTATCGAGCCGGATTTGAGCTGCCGCTGCCCTACATCGTCGTGGAATTGGTTTTTGCTGTCTTTTCGCCAAGGAAAACATCCCTCAGTCATCAACAAAACATTATTCTACAACAAAAACATTGGTACGTACATTCAGTAACCTAATGAGTGTCGCGAGTGTTTTTGTTTATTTAAAATAAAAGATTTTGGTCGCCTTTCGAAAACCCTATCGCGTTTTTCGTTAAAATATACAGTCCACATCATTGTCATTTCGTTGCTAAATAGCTCTAAAATTCAATCGGGAATAATTCTATTCCATATACAAAGAATTAATATTTTTAATATTTCGTTTCGGTTTGATTTGTTCGGTTTAAATTGTTAAAATAATTCCAAATCATTTCGGTCGTGCAGAGTGTAGTGCTTAGTGTCGCTCGTTTATACATTCGATTGTTTGTTTTGGTTTTCTACTGTCAATGCCTTCGGCTGCAAGAGCGCCCATTTAGTGTAACAATAACAAAATATTCGAACGAGAACCTCTCCTCTTGCTACTCCCTTCACTCGTTGTTTGGGTCATACATTGTACATTGTTAATGTCGCCTTTGCTTGGCTCCGTTTAGCCAACATACTCGTACATACATTCAATCAACATTGCTCGAATGTGGTGCTTCGAACCTTATCGAACATAACTACTACATACGAGGTTGCATCGAACTTATTTCGATCTCATACCTACAGTGGGTTCTAGGAAAACGTGCTTCTTATGAAAAATAAATTAAATATTTTTATCGTGATATTTTTTGAAATAGTGAGGTACACTACACATAAATTATTTTCGGTCTTATACGACACCGTGTACCCTACATTCGGTCAATTCGACTTTTTTTTAAATAAAAGTGTAATTTTTGATATTATTCGTTTACGGTCTTTTCATTTGTGTATATTCGTACACAAATATACTACATTCGGTAGTTTTCGTAACGCAGTTGACAGTAAATTTCTCTATTTCTGCAAGAAATATATTGAATATTTTTGGGCATTTTCTCAGAATCTTGAACGATTTTCGTCATTTTTGAAATTATCTTTGCATTGTTTGAAGAATTTGTTCGTTTTTGGTCGTTAATTTTGATTTGAGAATTTTGATTATTTACTTTTGATCTCATTTGGAGTTTTTCGATAAACCTTTGCTGTTTTTCGAACTTAATTTTTTGGAATCTTCCCACCTAGCGATATTTGATTGTCCTATTGTCCCTTTTCGAAATTTGTTTAGCGTTATCTTTGGAAGAACACTTCGTAAAAATGTCTCTTACTCCCCTTGACTTTTTCGTAAGAGCTTCGGATGCTCTAGTCAAGTTTGACACATATTTTCGTCTTATAAAAGATGAGGATATAGATGTATATGGTCTTGAGGTTCGCAGTTCCGAGTTAAACAAACTTTGGTCTGGCACCCAGGAAATGTTCGAAAAGTGTATTGATTACTTGTCCTCTTCCAAAGACGCGGGGAAAGCGGACATCGACTCGGTGGACAGTAAATATGATGTGTCCCATCAAACATATATGAATTGTCTGTCCGCTATTAATAGAAAATTGGCACAGTTTAAAACTAGCTCTCGTAGATTGTCCCTCAATTCGACTAATCGTAGCTCCGTTGATTCATTGGTACAACAAACTCTCAGGGACGCACAGGATACACACTTATGTAACAATATGAGTACATCGACAAACACTTCGCGCGAAATCGGTACGCATGTGGATTATTCGTCTACATCAAGTTTAGGTCCGCCTCTTAGCGACAGCGTACACAATCTTTCGTTACCGCCATGTGACATAGACGATTTTGAGGGCGATATCTTATCGTGGCCCACATTTCGAGACTTGTTTACCGCAGTCTATATTAACAACACTCGTTTAAGTGACATCGAGCGCTTGTGTCATTTGGTTGGTAAGACTAGTGGAGAAGCTCGCGAGATTGTCTCGAAATTTCCACTAGTAAATCGTAGTTTTGTTCTCGCGTGGAAAGCATTAGGTGATTCGTACGACAATCCTCGGCTTCTCGCCCACAATCAATTGAAAATTCTGTTTTCGCTTCCGGTCCTCGAAATCGAAACAAGTTCAGGATTGAAGTCAATCCAGCGCGGCATAAATGGATGTCTATCGGCGATGTCCATTTACGAGATTTTGATTGATAATTGGGATCCGATTTTAGTATTCATTTGCCTCCAACGGCTACCTAAACTTACGCAAACGTTATGGGAGCAAAGTGTGAAGGATAAATCGTCTCTTTCATCGTGGAAAGAGTTGGATGCCTTCTTGACTGAGAGAATTCGCACACTTATGTGCCTTCATGGTATGAGGGGAGATGAATCTCCAAAGCACTCAAATGCGAAGAAGATCCATGCTCGTACTAATGCAGCGTCTTCGGGATCTTGTCATTCTTCTCCAGCGGGTTGTATTCTTTGCCCAAATCAGAATCACAAAATTTACGCGTGCCAACGTTTTTCAAGTTCTACGCCTTCGGATCGATTCGCTACAGCCAAACGCCACCGTTTATGTGTAAATTGCCTGCGTAAAGGCCACGAAGTCAAGAATTGTGATAGCAAACGTCGTTGTTTCAAATGCAATCGAAATCATCATTCTTTGTTGCATCGTGACGAGCCCACTCCGAGTAATTCGGCTCGAGTGGCAAGCACAGAAAACACGAATATTTCGTCCCCTCCGATGCACAGCCTTACCAGTCCCCTTCTATTAGAAAATCCTGCACCATCCACATCGGCTGGATGTGCATCTCGTCAAGCTTTTCATGTCGCGCAGAATAAACCTGTCATATTAGGAACAGCCATGGTGAATATCGTTCATCACGATGTTTCGTATTCTGCTAGGGCGTTAATTGACCCGGCTTCGGAAACATCCTTTATTTCAGAGAGGGTTCAAACTCGATTGAATATTCCGATTCGTTCTACACTAGAGAATACTATTTCAGGAGTAAATGGGGCAATTTCGGCCTCATCAAGTAAAACATGTACTTTGAACATCGGCCCATCTTTTGATTCCTCTATTCGACTAGAGACCACTGCCATAGTCATTCCTTCCATTTCGGGAAACCTGCCTTCGTGTACGGTCACTTCTGACCTCAAAGCTCAGTTACCCAATATTCGTTTGGCTGACTCGAATTTGTTTGATTCTCGTCCGGTAGATATTTTGATAGGAGCTGACATATATCCTAAAATTCTTCTAGAAGGTTTTCTTCGAAATTCGTCAGGATCGTTGCTCGCTCAAAATACGGTATTTGGTTGGGTAATTACTGGTGCTCTTCCTACCTAACCAGCACGTACACTTCCATAAAGAATTAGCATAGCTTATGCCTTTCGTTCGTATTTTCTTCGCACCCCTTTGAAATTCGCATCGTTTCGTTTTTTAATCTAAATCTTACATCACTTATTTTATTATTAGAAATGACATCACTTGAATTATTATTAGAAATCGCTCACTAGGAAACTGAATTTGCGTTCCTTACTAATTTACTTATAAACATATTATATCTTTAATTTAATTGCTAGTTCTAGCTGTAGATTTGTTCGTGCGTGGGAGTCCGTAATGGCCCTCACTCGTGGTCTCTAATGACCCGTCACAGGCTCCTTAATAGTCCTGTCCTTTGTGGGAGTCCTTGTGGCCCTCAATCGTGGTCTCTAATGACCCGTCACAGGCTCCCTAATGGTCCTGTCCTTTTGTGGGAGTCCTTGTGGCCCTCGCTCGTGGTCTCTAATGACCCGTCACAGGCTCCCTAATGGTCATGTCCTTTTGTGGGAGTTCTTGTGGCTCTCGCTCGGAGTCTCTAATGGCTCCGTCACAGGGTCCCTAATGGCCCTGTCCTATCGCGGGGTCCATAATGGCCCATTCGTTTGCGGTCCCTAATGACCATTAATTTCGCGGCGTCCACAATAGCCTGTTCGTTTGAGGTCCCTCATGACCATTAATTTCGCGTGGTATATATATTTGTTGGTCCATCCGCTTGCGGTCTCTAATGACCTTTCCTTTTCGCGGGGTCCCTAATTACCCATCCGGTTGCGGTCCCTAATGACCATTCCATTCGCGGGGCCCATATATATACTATATATACATACACACATATATATGTATACATATCGAAAAAATTATGTAAAAAAAAATATTAATTATACTTAGTTGCAGCATCCCCTCGATGTTGCAAGGTGGCCGGAACGTTTATGTTAGAATGTTCCTTTGAATTTCGTTTATGTCATTGATTTGTTTCGGTGCATATATTGGCCAATTTATCGGGCATACATACTTGTTAAAATCTGCCTACTCCTTATTACTACATCCTTGTAGTATTAGCTTTGCAGATTTTAACGAGTAACGATTCGTTTTCTTGTTCTTGACACTTGCTCCGCCACCTCTCTCCATCTTGGACCGTCGCTCGAATAAGTACATCTTGCTGTACAAATATATTTAAGGTAAATCTTCGTTACCAAACTTAGCAGCAAAAACAACAATAAACCTCAGGCACCTTGCCTACTTATTATTAGAAAAAACTAATCATCGTGTTTTATTTCTATTTCTCCTCTCTCTTATTATTTACCCTCTCGGAGTAAACGTAAACTCGTCTTTCGCTCCCCTACGCCCCCGCCGGCGTAAACACGTTCCAAACAAGATTTCTTGATTTTCAAATAAAATTTATTTGTTAACAAATATATAGTATTTAAAAAAGGGTTCCAAATATATTTTCTTTCAATTCAAACATATCAAAAATGACGATTTTCCCCCATGCAGGTTTGACCCGATCTCGCCAATGTTTCCCTCGATCACGCGTATTGTTACTAAGACTGATCAAATTTTCAAAAATGTCTTGCAAAGTTATTGGACATTTTTCAAATTCATATCTCGAGTTGTATGAGCGACGCCACGCCCTATGTCCTTAAAACTCTCTTTCGCAAAGCTCTCGCCTCAATACTATTAGAAATATAGCGTTATAAATTTTTGTATCCATCACCCGAACAGGTACCAAGGGTCTGACCATACCAAACTTCGAAACCATTGCCGCAATAGTACTCGAAATATTGAATTATGAAATTTCAGGTGGTGTAGGAGCACCCACTGTTAATATCATGCCAGTTTTTGATTTAATCATTGGTTCTCATTTTTACATTAATATTGTAACTATATTAAAATTTCATGTTTCCTTGATGATCTATATATCGATGGCGTATCTTGATTTTTGCCATTATTGCATTTTCCGTTTATTCAAGTCGAAAGTTGTCAAAAGCACCATAGTTTTTTTTTTTAATTTTCGAGGGCTATAGTTGCAAATAAAGCATTCATAGGTATTGTAAAAAACCCATAAGTCTAGTCAAAGAATTTATTTCGTTTTTATTCGTTTTTTCGTGCCCCTGTTAAGGAAAAACAAAATGCAGGTACGCCCTTTTTATATTAAGCCGTCGATATGCACATATGTCCACAGGTCCATAGCTCTTTATGGGATTTTTAAAGAATTGGAAGAATGAAAATTGCTCTGGTACTTGCTACACTGACCACCAGAATTCAAAATTGATCATCATCAATTAGTAGATTTTTATTTCTTAAAGAATTTTGAAATGCAATGAAATAATGAAAATTACTTAGGCCACCGCAAAGCTGACCACAATCTTAGTTTTAACCAGTAAGGAAAGGCTAAAGTCGGGCGGGCCCGACTATACAATACCCTACACCACTCCCGTAATATTGAATAACTCTGAAATATAAATTTTGTAATTCATGTATAAATTGTTTACATAAATTTACTTTTAGGACATTTTATACTTAAATAATTCCCTGTACCACAGTGTGGTGTAGGGTATAAAAACGACTGGATGTAAAATACAGCTTCTACAGGACTAAAGAGCCAAATCGGATGAAACATATATATGGGAGCTATAGCTAAATCGTAACCGATTTTCTTGAAATTCGGCAATGTTAGTCCATGGATCAAGAAACTCTACCATTCTAAATATCAAAACGATTGGATGTAAAATACAGCTTCTACAGGACTAAAGAGCCAAATCGGATGAAACATATATATGGGAGCTATAGCTAAATCTTAACCGATTGTCTTCAAATTCGGCAATGTTGGTTCATGGATCAAGAAACTCTACCATTCTAAATTTCAAAACGATTGGATGTAAAATACAGCTTCTATATTACTAAAGGGCCAAATCGGACGAAACATATAAATGGGAGCTATAGCTAAATCGTAACCGATTTTCTTAAAATACAACCGATTTGGATGTAAAATACAACTTCTATAGGACTAAAGGGCCAAATCGGACGAAAGATATATATGGGAGCTATATCTAAATCTGAACCGATTTCAACCAAATTCAATAGGGATCTTTACAGCTGCGAAATACTCTAAACTGCAAAATTTCAGAACGATCGCAGTGAAATTGTTAAATCGACACAGCTAGTGATTCTGAGTCGATCGGTATACTTTAAGGTGGGTCTAGCTGTGTTATTTTCAGGTGTTACAAACATCTGCCGTGAAACAAACTTATAATACCCTGTACCACAGTGTGGTGTAGGGTATACAAAATGTTTTTCCCGAGTATAATACTGCATATTTAATTACTTTTGTCAGCCATTTGAATCGTATTATCCCTAAAGCTAATTCATTACTTGCGTTTTTAAAGAGAAATTGCAAGCAATTTCAGGATCCATATACTTTAAAGCTTATTTTCACGTCTTTAGTATGCTCAAAGCTGGAATATGCTTCTTTTATCTGGAGTCCCTTCTGTTCTAAGTACATTACTAGAATTGAGAATGTACAAAAAAGATTTATAAAGTTTGCTCTTCACTCTATACATTTTACACTTCCTGAGCCCAAATATATTGAAAAATGCAGATTAATATCGTTAAAAACACTTGAAAGCAGAAGACAGGTTTTGTCTCTCCTTTTTATTTTCAAAATTGTTAATGGTGTAGTCGATTGTTCTGAATTGCTCAAACTTTTGCCTTTTAATGTTCCTTCTCGTACATTGAGACGTAATAATTTGTTTTATGTACCGTTCCACAGAACGAGTTATTCTTACCATGAACCCATCTCGAGGGCTTTAAATGAGTTTAACCGCATAAATTGTGTGGATTTGGATATAAATTCAAGTTTAGCAATGTTTTCAAATGTATTAGATTTAATTTATTTTTAGATATAAGTCGTAGTCTGTAAGGAATACTGTAATTCCATTGACTGTAAATAAATGAAAAAAATGAAAATTCCCTTCACCATAGGATGGGCGGTATATTCATTTTGTCACTCCGTTCGTAACACCACTAAATATTGATCTGAGACCACATAAAGTATATATATTCCTAATCGTCTTAAAATTCTAAGACGATTTAGCCATGTCCGTCTGTTGAATCACGCTATAGTCTATAATACTTGAGCTAGGTGACTGAAATTTGGTACATGTACTATTTGCAGGTATGTTGGGATTGAAAATGGGCAGTATCGGTCCAATTTTGGATATAGCCCCCATATATGGCATCTCCACGATTTGACTTTTTAACGTCATAGAGACCACAAATGTCAACTAAAGGTTGGTAACTTGGGTTTATTTATGCCCGGTATCCTTCATACGAGCAACGCACAATGGGAAAAAATGGGTAAATACGCGCGCATAGCAGTATTTTTAATCTCACGACTATACCGTTAGAGATAGAGTCCAACGGTTTGGACCATCTTCAAGAGAATTCTTTGGAGAATAATTTGGTGTAGCCAGATTTTTCTTACTGTTACCATTTATCGCACAGTGGGGCTTCAAAATCGACTTTGTGGAATATAGTGTGAAACTCCGAATATCGTGCCAAATTCAGTGATCTTCATTTTAAATGAAAGCTGACAAAATTTAGTTTAAAATATGTTTCAGGTGCTTGATTGTGTGTTGCTGCGTTTTAAATATGCAGACCATTGAAGTTCAAAAATATGTTTGTCAACATTGCGAAAAAAGTCTACAAAACCTGCCATGCTTTTAAAATTGAAACTAAGACAACTTAAATAGGATAAAATTGTGGGCTGCAATATTTTTGAAAGCTGAAATTTTACTATAATGTACTTTACACAATGGTTCGTAGACGGATAATAATTGAAAGTTATATTAAAAACAAAAAATTATCGGTCCACCCTAATACACACAAACTGCGGAAGCGTATATATTTTATTGTTACTATATTTTTATAGGTTTTGTAGAAAAAGTGAAGTATAAAAATTACTATAATCCTTATAATATTAACAAGATCTCTATTTTTAATCGTACTTGATAAAACTTGCAGCCGCGTGTTAATCCATTTATTCTCGTCCGTTCAGTACCCTTCGTAATTATTATCTGATTTTGCCGAAATTTTAATTTTTTTTTTAACCAAGAAGATCGGTCCATATGTTTCGGGAAAATCGGTTCATAGATTGATACAGCTCCCACACATATTTTCTACATTTAAAGAAAAAAAAGCACATATTTAAAGTACAAAAATCTGCCATAATCGCAAAAGGTCGCAAAAGGTCGCAGATAAACTAGGTACCGTTGGATTCATTCCTAAGTCACCTCTCTTCTCTATGTCATATGGTAGTGATCCCACGTGATCCAAAAAAGTTGTATTCCATTTACTGTGGATCATTTTTTTGAAAAACAAAAAAAAACTGTTGTTTTTACTTTGAAATATCTTTTCATTGGAAAGCATTAAAAATACGTTTTATACACAAAAATTAAGATGAATAGTACCTTATTATATGTTGCAAGTCCTATCGCATTTCACCAATAAACGCGAATTCTACAAGCATTTTAGTATATGCATTTTATCATCGCAATGTTATTTGCATTTTTTTGGAAAAAATGACAAACTTTGAATGGTCATAACTCAAAATCGCCTGGAGATATTTTCATAAAATTTGTAGGTATTTTCATTAAATGTTATCCACAATAAAATAACACTCCCAAAAAATTGATTTTTGAAAGATGTTTTCAAAGTCTATGCGCGCATATTTCATCATATTTTCCCATCGTGCAACGGTAGTCATAGGTCCATGTTTTGATATAGCCCGCATAGAAAGGTCCCTCTAGATTTGACTTCTTGACCCCACAAAAACATTAAATTTCAACGAAGTAGGCTGAAATTTGGTACCATTCACTTGTGATCCATGATGGAGGGTGCAAAAATTCGGCATGGCCGAACTTAACGCTTTTACTTGTTTATCTTTGTATCATTTAAGATTTTTATAAAACACAAAAATAATTTTAAAGATTTTGACAGCGCGAGAACTGACCACGGACCAAAAAAGACTATCTAAATAGTCGTTATACAACACTCGAATCTATACATATGCAAAATTTCACATTTCTAGCTCTTATAGGAGCCTCAGCGATCAAGGGACTTTTTAAGTACTAAAAGAGTGGAAATTGCTTTGGTCACTGCTACACACACCACAGACAATTGACATTTGACTACGGTAGATATGTTACCGCTGTAAATGGTAAGCGATATATTATGAAAAGGCTTTAGAAAATTTCAAGATACGGTTTGACCTTAGGCTGGACATCGATTAATTGTTTTCGCATCTCATGTGAGGCCAGTAGGTACATATACATTTGTATACTCTCCACCATAGGATGGGTGGGGGGATTCATTTTGTTACTCCGTTTGTATCACCTCTAAATATTGATCTGAGACCCCATCAAGTATATATATTTTTAATCGTCTTAAAATTCTAAGACGATTTAGCCACGTCCGTCTGTTGTAATCACGCTACAGTCCGTAATAGCTAGGCTGATCAAATTTGGTAGCAAATTGGCCATATCGGTCAATGTTTTGATATAGCTCCCCTATAGAGGTCGCTCCAAAATAAGCCATAGATACCTCATTTTTTAAGCAATTTAGCAGAAATTTTGCAATTTGTATTCTATTTTGACAAGAATTCATCACAGCAAGAATTCATACAAATCGGTTCATATTTTGTTATAGTCACCCTACAGAGGAGGTCGCTCCAAAATATATGTATTCAATCCATAAATACAATCGTTTCTAAGCATTTTAACCGAATCTTCGCAGTTTGTATTTAATTAAGACACGAATTCATCGCAGTAAAAATGTTTCAAATCAGTTCATATTTTGCTATAGTCCAACTATAGATGTCGCTCCCAAAAAGCTTATTTAAGCCATAAACACCACATTTTCTAAGAACTTTAGCTGAAACATAGCAGTTTATATTCTATTTTGGCAAGAATTCATATCAATAAAATGTAAACAAATACAATTTTATTTGGTTGTAGTTTCCGTGTAGATATAGCTCTCAAAAAAGCTGTTTTAAACCATAAATACAACATTTTTCAGGTGAAGAGTTTGGCTAAAGTATTTGCGGCCTAAAAATTGCAGCGTTCATTTTTTTTAATAATTTACTTAAACAAAAGGATCGTTTCATGGTTTGCTCCATATCCAAAATTTTTTCCAGTAATAAAACTGAATGCAATCTACGCTTTTACTTCTTATATATTGAAAGGAACATTTAAAATCGGCCAGGGCGAATCTTATATACCCTCCACCATGGCTTGCATACAATTGTATTACTGGAAACATCTTTGGATATGGAGCAGATCATGAGACGATCCTTTTTATTTAAGTAAATTATTAAAAAACGAACGCTGCAATTTTTAGGCCGCAAATTCTTTAGTCAAACTCTTCACCTGAAAAATGTGGTATTTATGGCTTAAAATAGGTTTCTGAGAGCTACATCTACACAAGGACTACAACAAAATAAATATTTATTTGAATAAATTTTATTGAGATGTATTCTTGCGAAAATATAATACAAACTGCAAAGTTCCTGCTAAATTTCTTAGCAAATGTGGTCTTTATGGCTTAAAAAAGTATTTCTGAGTGCGACATCTGTAGGTGGACTATAACAAAATATGAACTGATTTAAATAATTTTTACTGCGATGAATTCTTTTCTTAATTAAATACAAACTGCAAAGATCCTGCTAAATTGCTTTGAAAAAGTGGTATCTATGGCTCAAAACCCGAATTTTGGAGCGACCTCTATAGGGGAGGTATATCAAAGGATTGACCCATATGGCTCATTTCGAATTCCAAACAACCTGCAGCTATAAGAAATATTTCTACCAAATTGTATTAACCTAGCACTATTATTACGGACTGTAGCGTGATTACAACAGACGGACGGACAGACGGACATGGCTAAATCGTCTTAGAATTTTACGCCGATTAAGAATATATATACTTGATGGGGTCTCAGATCAATATTTAGAGGTGTTACAAACGGAGTGACAAAATGAATATACCCCTCATCCTATGGTGGAGGGTATAAAAAGGTAGTTTTTCAGGAAAGGCGATTAAAGTTTGATGATTTTTTTAAATTTGTGTGGAATTCCTTTGTAATGGAAATCGAATGACCTGTACTGTTTTGTGAATAACTTTTGATTGGGTTGACGGAGAAACACCAAAGTTTCACTGAATATAATTTGGAATATTTAGAAGTTAAAAATGCAACCTCCCTAAACTATTTCTCGGCAAAATCGTGCACTATTTCGCGAGAATTTTTTCGATTTTTTTTCATAAATTGACGAATCTGCTGCCCTGCGATATTACTAGACATAAGCAATGAACATGTCCACAAAATTGTAGTAAAAAACCGGCAAAAATTAATTAAGTGTTTTTTTTTGGCATTTTCTGGTTTCTTGGTATTTCAGTTTGATTTACAATAACGCGATTTTTTTTACCTAAGATGCGTAATGCCGAAAGACTCAATTCACGCGGGGTCCGCGGCACGTGTTTTTCAAAAAATGCTCTCTCAATTTTTACTACTTTACGATCACAGTACTATTAAACGACTTAGGTGACACCAACGACATATGTATATATCAAACGACGCGTACTGGAGGGAGCTATTATTTTATGCATTAAAATTTACCAAAACTAGAGAGGCGCTCTGGTCCTATCAAAAATTCAACAAAATGTCAAATGTCGGCGTCATTTAAAATAATATGCTGCAGACATATTGAAATATCGCATGGGTGGCATTTATCCCTCAAGTCTGCTCTTTAAATATTGTCTTTGACAGAACGCTACAAATACAATATTTTATTCATAATTTGTAGAAGATTACAAAATTTCTCGATTGCCTCAAGCCGTTTTTTCATGATTTTAATAGTGTTTTAGTCAGTACTTATTGGGGAACAGTGATTACCTTCTGAGAGTGATAGTTATGCATTTGTTTTACAAGGATACACTTATTTATACTCGTAACTCCTAAAGGCCGCGGAAATATTGAAGAGCAAACCTTCGCTTCAGCAAGTTTGAAACAACTTTTCTATTGACCATATATATTAGGAAAGTGTAAATTCTGTTGGAAATATTGTAGTATATTTAGTCTGTCCTCGTTTCAACAATACAAACAGGTTGTTAGAATATATAGCAGATTCTTGATGTTTGTTTTAGTATTCGACCTTTTCTGACGTATTTTTATACCCTACACCACACTGTGGAACAGGGTGACTTTGTGCATTTGTTTGTAACACCCAAAAGGAGAAGAGATAGATCCATTGTTTATTATACAGATCGACATGTAATCACTTTCTGAGTCGATTTAGCTATGTCCGTCTGTCTGTCCGTCTGTCCGTCTGTAGATGTATTCTTGTAATCAAAGTACAGGTCGCAATTGTGGCCCGATCTTGACGAAACATTACACATATCTTTTTTTGGCCCAAGGACGATCCCTTTTTAATTTGGTTAAAATCGGTTCAGATTTATTTTATATCCGATCAGTATGAAATTCAGCAGAAATAGGTCTCTTAGTATATGAATGAACACTGTTAAATTTGGAAGAAATCGGTTCAGATTTAGATATTGCCCCCATATATATGTTACCCCCGATTTTACATGTAAGCGCTGTAAAAAGTGTATTTTTAATCCGATCAGTACGAAATTCGGCAGAAAGAGGTTTCTTATTACATGAATTAATGCTGCCAAATTTGAGGGAAATCGGTTGAGATTTAGATATAGCCCACATATATATGTTACCCCCGATTTAACATGTAAGCGCTGTACAATCTGTATTTTATATCCGATCAGTAAAAAAATCTACAAAAAGAGGTTTCTTATTATATGAAGGGATACTTCCAAATTCAGAGAAAATCGGTTCAGATTTAGCTATAGCCCCCATATATATGTTACCCCCCATTTGACATGTAAGTGCTGTAGAGACTGTATTTTATATCCGGTTAGTACGAAATATGACAGAAAGAAGTTTATTTTTACATAAATGAGTATTCAAGGAAAATCCGTTCAGATTTATATATAACCTCCATATATATATGTTCCTCCTGATTTGGTATCAAAGCGCTATAGAAGTTGTACTTTATTTCCGATCATTAATATTTTCCGGATAGATGTTTCTCAATTTAGGAACGAATATTGCTTAATTTAGCGATTATCGGCTCAGAATTAGATAATATGTTCCTGCCTACTTACCAATTATTCCAAATTATAATCGCAATGACCTTTGTCGCATTGTTAGGGAGTTGTAGGGTATTATATAGTCGGCCCCGCCCGACTTTCTGCTTTTCCTTACTGGTTTTGTTCTTGTTTTTTTTTTTTTAATCAAGCTCGAGGTCTTTGTTGTTTTGTTAATTTATTTGTTATTTTATTCGATATTTCGATCTTCATTGAAGATCATCTTCAGGAATTCTACAATTTTATTGAAAAACAAGAAAATTTTTATATAAATAAAAGTTATTGCAAACATATAAATACGACACCTCACAACTTACAAATAAATAAAATAAATAACTCATAAACTATCACTATTGTCTGTTGATTAGATTTTCAACTTTTTATAATATGTAATGTCCAATGCTGTTATTTGCTGTGATATCAAACAGGACATGACAGGAGAGGACGATTGACCACCCATTAATGTTTATATTGAATATCCTCATCTATATTAATGGTGTAATCCCAATAATAGCGACATACGGCAGCGCCATAACGAAATTAGAGCTTGTTATTAAATTAACTATTCTAATTTATTGTATCTAATTAACTTGCACAAAAAATAAAACAAACTAAAGAAATTAGGGTGATAGAATATTTACTGAATATAAGTAATAAACGTTAAAAACTGGCTAGTATAATTCGCAACTAACCAGATTGTGCTATAATTATTAAAAATGATTATTTAAGAATAGAATCTATTAATCCTACTTTCTTGAAACTTGGTAGAAAAATAGACCAATGCCAGGAATGTATTTCCACCTAGTGAGTGTCGACCACTGGTATCCATGCAAGACTAAAACACTAGAAATTTACAACCTGATAGACAGGAAGTGTTTCCTTTCCGAACAGTGAGAATCAAGCGATCAAACTTTTGCCTAGATTGGCGCTAAAACGGCTATTGTGATTTTGTTCAAAAGCATCTCTCCTACTGAACTACGAAGATATCTTATTGGGATCTGATTCCTTTCGCGAGTTATCGCAGTATTTTTACCCAAAGATAATTTTTTATTGTTTTGTAGAAAGCCGTAAAAACAATCTTTTTTAAATATGAGCATTTGAAAGACGTTTTGTTAATGTTCGTGATATTGGCAATATTATTATGTTGCGATTTTTTGTAATCTATAAATACGATTTACACCGCGAAATTGCATTCTATGCTCTCCAGGAAATAGACTGTGATGAACTTTTTTGCGATTTGTGAATAAACTTCGAACAAAAAAAATAAATTTTAGAATTATTTTACTATTTAATGCATTTATCACGCGTAAGGTTTAGGTTTACATTAAGAGTGCCCGTCCGTATGATAGGCTGACTTAGACTATTTAATCCATTCTGTTACCACAGGGATGTAAGGAAAAATATAAGTTTCGAACAAAAAAAATTAATTTTAGAATTATTTTACTATTTAATGCAACATTAAGAGTGCCCGTCCGTATGACAGGCTCACTTAGACTATTTAATCCATTGTGTTACCACGGGGTGTAAGGAAAAATATAAGTTGTTCCCTCAGATCTTCCTGCTGAACCAAATTGATTACTGTAGAAAGCTCAAAAGTCGGCATATTTCAGCAAAGCTTCTAGAAAGATCGAGCATAGATACAGAAGTTTTTTTTATTGATTCCTCCTCCTATTCGCCTCCACTGCCAAAGACCTTCAATCTCCCTGCGTGCCGTACAACAAAGCAGTGACCCGTCTTGACAGACACTATAAGTGAGGAGTCCGGACTCGATTACAACAGCAGGGCGTTGGTGGCTTTGAAGTTGAAACTGGACCACATTAGCCTGGAATGTATGCAGATTTTGATTAGTGACCACCTGTCACTTGTTGCATTTCAAGATAAGATTGTAGGTCGCTAATGTAATGTAGTTCCAATTCATACAAATTCAAGTTCGCCTGGAGCGTGCAAGCAAGTTAATCTACTTTGCAGTTCCCTGGTACGTTCCTGTGGCCTTGCACCTATATCAGGTGAATATTGACCCGTCAGCCATCTCATTAAGAAATCAGCCACAGTCTAGATTTTTAATTCAGGAACAAAGTTTACATGGATTTATATCAGGCTTAATATCGGAGAAAATATTGAAATACGACCCACACTGTGATACAGTGTGTTATGATCATTTGTTTGTAACGCTTAGAAAACAAAGATTATTATAACGATAGGCATAGAATCACTTTTTGAGTCGATTTAGCCATGTCCGTCTGTCTGTCCATGTAGTTTTGAGATTTTTACGAAAATTGGTAAAGGGGCATTTCTTAGCCTAGGGACGAGTCCTTTACAAAATGTGGCATATCGGTCCGTGTTTTGATACAGCCCCAATAAAGGTCACCACCGATATAATTTCTTGACACTCTAAAGAACACATTTTTCAATTGATCGGGCTGAAATTCAGGAATTTGCACTTTATAAAGGACCTAATCGTCCCTAATAAAATTGGGGTACATCGGTTCATGTTTTGGTATAACCCCTATATAAAGTTCCCCACCGATCTCACTTCTTGACACTCTAGATAACACATTTTTCCACTGATCTGGCTGAAATTTAAGAATTTACACTTTCTATTGGACTTAATCTTCCGTAGTAAAAATTAGTATATCGGTCCATCTTTTGGTATTGCCCTCACATAAAATTCCACACCGATGTTTTATCTTGGCGATTTAGAGAATGATATGACGTTTTTAACCTATGTGCTTGGAATTTATAAGTAGAAATTTACTCCATTTGACATGCCACTGTTCAATCCGTACAAATTACTGGTTGAGTTTGGAACCGTCTGCGTAAAAGTTAAAGAATATCCTATTTTCTAGGATGCGACCATTCCATCCTGATATATCATAGTGTACTTAATCAACAATGCCCGTGAGGTCAGTCATTATGCCTACAATGACACTGTGTCCGTAGACATTCACGAAAACTGCACTTCTGTAGGACAATTTGGCAACTTGAAAATTTTAGTTACATTAAGTTTAATTAACGAAATAATTTTGACTTAAATGACGCAAATATTGCGTAGTATTTCACGTCGACGGGGTAACATCTTTTTCATAAACGAAATCGCATAGGCAATAACCTTAACACTCATCTTCTCCAGAGAAGGAATAAATCTCGTGGAGAGATGTCATAGCAGAGGCGACAGAACGACTGATTGGGGCGTTCCTATGCTGACAAATCTATGGATGTCAGTTGACTTTAAGCTCATAATCAGAAGGATGTGTATATTGTTATCAATCGCCCCATTGTTACCAGTGTCGTAACTATTTCGGCAGGATTTATGTTGTGGAAGGCCAACTCTATATCCGAGGAATCAACCATATCATATTATTTAAGCTGAGTAGATTATGCATGACACCATGTTGGATTTGACCCTGCTGCAGGCAAGCTGTTTGGTCAATTGGTGATCAATTGTAGTTTTATGATTTAAAGAAAAATTAACAATAGACTAATCGGGTGGCAATCTTTAGGCAATACATGGAACGGCTTTCCCGTTTTTGGAATATAGGCATTCTTAGTTTTTCCCCATTTTGATACAATAATCATAGAGTTCCCTGAGTCAGTGAGCCAGTATACCAGCCACTGCTTATACAGGGTTTTCCAATAAGACTGATATGATTTCTTTGAAAAAAACACACTTATTGTTAAGGAAATTCAAAAGTTTTTTTATTTAATGTGAAGTACAGTCGATACAATTAAGTTCTGAATAAAACGTCATTCAAATGCCCTTTACGACTTCTTCTGCAGGAACGAATTCGATTAACCAAATTGTCGAGCACTTTTTCCACTAAATCAAGTCGTATGTCATGTATGGCACGTTCAATATTGACTTGTAAAGCTTGAAGAGAGTCTGGTTTATTTCGAAAGTCCAACGACTTCAAATAACCCCACAAGAAATAGTTAAATGGTGTAATCACAACTTCTTGCAGGCCATTAAATATCACAATTTCTTGAAATAATCGCATCTCCAAACTTTTCTCGCAACAATTCAATTGTTTCATTTGCTGTGTGGCACGTAGCCACAATCGGTCAATGGCAAAGCTCTTAACGAGAGCTAAAATAAATGGAAAGTATTTTTTTGATTTAAAAAAATTGACTTAGTGCACGAAAAGTTGCAATTGAAGAACGATTGTTTTGATAATAAAACTGAATAATTTGTAAACGTTGTTCCTGCGTATATCTCTCCATGATGAAATTGTAAACACTACTGAATACAATGAAAAACAAATGACAGATCATGACAAATGGCCGAAACGTCACTTCAAAATCATATGATCCCTATTGGAAAAACCGTTAGCTCCGCCGGCGAGATATTGTTTTTATAGCCTACAAATTCTAGATTATGTTACAATTTTGCTGGCTAACTCTGGAGTTTCCTCTTCAGAGTTTCTCGGAGAATGTATATTCGGGAGCACTTCCATCTATTCGCCACAGGACGAAGTCCAAGAACTATCATTTATATTTCTAAAGTTTTCAAAGTCAATGCTTTTGACTTTATAATAACAGTTTGTCGTATATGACAGTATTACATCGTAGATGGTAATGAGGGAGACAATAATGATTTTGGCTTTGACTTTTGCAGGATTACGCTGCAGGAAGTGCAGAATGTGGTTGATTCAGTTAAGTCAAATTCAATGGGATCTGATGGTATTGATCAGAGATTCGTAAGAATCTTTTTACAATACATACTGGCTTATGTTACACACATTTTAAGATCTCAGTTTGCCTTGATGTGAAATCATGCTCACATAATTCCAATACCGGAAAACAAAATGATTATAGAACTGTGTCTATTTTACCATTCCCCTTGAAAGTATTTTAGAAACTTGACCACAAAAATATTAAAAATTTAATAAATACCAAAAAATTACTTACCAACGTATAATCTGGGTGCAGACCGAATCACATTTGCTTTACTACTTTGCCAAAGATTACAGAAAATATATAGGATCCTCAACTGATAATAAAAAGTTATTTTTCCAATGCTGCTCGATCACTCGAAAGCATTTGACACTGTCGATCACGAGTTGCTGTGTCATAAACGTATTCTCTCCTTAAGCTACAAACTTGTTAAGAAGTTACTTCTTCTCAACATGTCAATCGGTTTCTGTAGGTACTATTTGGTCTACGTCCTTGGAAACTACTCATAGTGTCCCTCGGGGTAATGAATTATCTCTCATGTTTATTTCTAACTGTGGAGGTAAGAGTTAAGAATAAAGTACAAAGTACATGTATATATATCTATTACCAGTTATATCTTTGTTTCTAAAGATTATATCGATGGCTTAATATAACAAGTAAGAAAGTTCAGTCGGGTAAATCTACCTATGAATCCCCTCACGTTGAGTCCCAAAAAAATATTTGTAAATTTAGTTGTTTTTTTGTTTTAATTAAATTAAATCAAATTATTATCAATTTAAATTAATTAAATTAAATCAAATTATTATCAATTTAAATTACATTTAATAACTTTAAAGTATTTATGTACTGGTATTAAAGTTAGAAGTTCACATTTGGTACAAAATGGTCCATTTGTGTGGGAGGTACTTATATGTACGTGTACTAAAGTTATAAGCTGTAAACTTTTGGTGTAAAATAGTCCATTTGTGTGGGAGGTACCAAAATGGGCGTGCCAATAACTGTCACTTTACCAATAACTGGCTCTTTAGATCCAATCGTTTTTATACCCTACACCACACTGTGGTACAGGGTATTATTTAAGTATAAAATGTCCCAAAAGTAAATTTATGTAAACAATTTATACATGAATTACAAAATATATATATCAGAGTTATTCAATATTACGAGAGTGGTGTAGGGTATTATATAGTCGGCCCCGCCCGACTTTAGCCTTTCCTTACTGGTTTATTGTTACAATCGAATTTCAACCAATTATATTCCTGAGTGTAGGTACTATAAAAACATTACACTGTACAAAATTTCAAGTATTTGCATGAACTGATATTGAAGCCATAAGCTGTTAATTTTTTGTGCAAAATGGTCCATTGTGTGGGAGGTACCAAAAAGGAAGTGGCCATTTCGCCCATTTTTCTTGACGTGTTAGCGACTAACAAACTAATACTATGGGTGATTTATCAGAAGATTCGAGTACTAAAACGTAAACTCATTGTGGGGGAAGTACTAGAAGTAGTGGACCAATTTTAAAAAAGTGAATAAAATTTCACTGATTCATTAGTTTGTAACGCGCCCCTGGTTTTAGGATTCACAATGTAAAAAACCTTCTGGGACAATAAATTCAGCTCAATCTATGTATAACTGTCGATGTGGCCGCGAAATATACTATAAAAAAAATGCACGCAAGTTTAACTAAGGTTTGGATAGCTCTAGCGTTGGTTCCATTTGGAGCTCATCATCGACACCGCTATCGCTATATAAAGGGTCCACCAAATAACTTTTTTTTTTAAAACATCGCGCAAAACATCGACTGTAACTTCGGCTGTGTGGCACGTAGCGCCGTCCTGTTGAAACCAAATGTTGCCAATATCCTCCTCTTCAATTTTTGTGAACAAAAATTCGTTCAACATGGCCCTATAACGATCGCCATTGACTGTAATGGCCAGTCTTTGCTCAATTATGCCTCTGGACCAAAATCCACACCAAACAGTGACTCGTTTAGGGTGCATCGGGTTTTCTGTGCCCCATATGCGACAATTTTGCTTGTTTACATACCCGCCAAGATCAAAATGAGCTTCATCTGAAAAGATGATTTTTTTTGGCAAAATCGGCATCTTCTGTAAGTCTATCGCTCCCAGCGTTGTTCAAGCGTTGTTCAGCGTTGTTCAATCATATTCGTTCAGCGGAAGGATACAACTAATTATCTGTCAAATCAGACATGAGCTAAGTGTTACCATTCACGAAATAAGCACTAGTTAAAAACCAGTAAGAAAAGGCTAAAGTCGGGCGGGCCGACTATATAATACCCTACACCACTCTCGTAATATTGAATATCTCTGAAATATAAATTTTGTAATTCATGTATAAATTGTTTACATAAATTTACTTTTGTGACATTTTATACTTAATAAAATACCCTGTACCACAGTGTGGTGTAGGGTATAAATACAATTGGATGTAAACTACAGCATCTATAGGACTAAAGGGCCAAATCGGACGAAACATATATATGGGAGCTATAGCTAAATCTTAACCGATTTTCTTCAAATTCGGCAATGTTGGTTCATGGATCAAGAAACTCTACCGTTCTAAACTTCAAAACGATTGGATGTAAAATACAGCTTCTATAGAACTAAAGGGCCAAATCGGAAGAAACATATATATGTGAGCTATAGCTAAATCTTAACCGATTTTCTTCAAATTCGGTAGTGTTGGTTCATGGATCAAGAAACTCTACCATTCTAAATTTCAAAATGATTGGATGTAAAATACAGCTTCTACAGGACTAAAGAGCAAAATCGGACGAAACATATATATGGGAGCTATAGCTAAATCTTAACCGATTTTCTTCAAATTCGGCAATGTTGGTTCATGGATCAAGAAACTCTACCATTCAAAATTTCAAATTGATTGGATGTAAAATACAGCTTCTATAGGACTAAAGGGCCAAATCGGACGAAAGATATATATGGGAGCTATATCTAAATCTGAACCGATTTTTTTCAAATTCGGAGGTGTTGGTTCATGGATCAAGAAACTCTACCATTCTAAATTTTAAAACGATTGGATGTAAAATACAGCTTCTATAGGTCTAAAGGGCCAAATCGGACGAAGGATATATATGGGAGCTATATCTAAATCTGAACCGATTTCAACCAAATTCAATAGGGATCTTAACATCTGCGAAATACTCTAAACTGCAAAATTTCAGAACGATCGGAGTGAAATTGCGACCTGTAGTCGACGAACAACTTTACATGGACAGACGGACGGACGGACGGACATGGTTAAATTGACTCAGCTAGTGATTCTGAGTCGATCGGTATACTTTAAGGTGGGTCTAGCTGTGTTATTTTTAGGTGTTACAAACATCTGCCGTGAAACAAACTTATAATACCCTGTACCACAGTGTGGTGTAGGGTATAAAAAGAAACGTTAGATGGCGGACCCTATATAATCGCGTCTTCGGTGATATTTCATTACATAGAGGGGCGCGCCGACCGCGGTCAAAAAACACTTGAAACCGCATTTCCAAAAGTTATGAGCTATATTTTTTCGCGAAAGATCTCACATGAACAATGCCCACGAAAATTTATTCCTCCATGTGTCCCTCGTATTTTTTTTGTAACTGACTAGTTCCTCTAACAGAATGAATAAATATATGAAAATTACGAGGTTTTTTTCTACATTTTTGAAATGTACGTGCTTATATCTTTTAAATTATATAACAAAATAACAAAATTTTTTGTGAAAAAACTTTGTGGAGCTAAGTACTTTGTACTTTGAAACGAAACCAATTATGCCAAATTATTATCACAATACCCCTTTTTGCATTGTTAGGGAGGTGTAGGGTATTAATAGGGCACAAAAACCAAATAAATGATTTATTTCCGTAGCGAAACATTCTTACTTTATGTTCTTTTTGCAATAAAAACTCAATAACTGCACCCTACTTGCATTGTTTTTGTAGTAAAAATAAATAATCTTCTATAAGTATTCCTTACTTCCAAATCTTATTGTTACATGCTCGTATATGCGATAAATAATTTAAACCAAAAGATATATCATTTATATTTAAACCTCCCTAACAAATAAATTTAATTGAAAATACTTCACTGTTTACATTGCTAGTTAAACATGTACTATGTGTTTGTATACGGACTTCTATCTTATCAGAAAATATGTTTTTTTAGAACGAACTCTCGTCACGCTTGAACGGGACCACTTTAGGCCAATTCATTAATTAATAATTGTTAATTAACAAACATTCAACTCAAAAACCGAACAATCAACGCAATAAAGTTTATAATAAAATTATTCAAATTAAAAATAAACAAATGCTGATAGAAACCAGTTTTTTACTATTTGCTGGTTTTGTATTTAAACAATTGCAAATTTAACGCCTTTAAAACGGTAAAACCACAAAATTTCAATTAAAAACAAAATACACGTGTGCAATTCTGCATTTTTTATTGTCGTCTTTTTGTGTATCAATGGTGGTCGGTTGATCGCACAGTGGTTGAATTGAGAAATAGTACAACAAATATACGATTTATCATCAGATGTTTGAATTTCACCCATTAAATTATCAATTCTTGTTATAGCCAGAAAAATTCTGACAGAACGAGTAGTTAAGCATTTTGGATTTCCGGTGAGCACATCCATGAAAAGTCGCTAGAAAGTATCTAAAAATAAAAAAATGTATGCCTTGATATTGTTTTTTGGACATAATTCGTAAAATACATAAGAAAAAAGTAAAGAAGCGTAAAAGTCGGGTGAAGCCGACTTTATCATAACCTACATCAATATTACAAAAGAATAATAAGAAATATTGTCCAATTTTATCACTGCTGTTTTTCAAATGATTAAGATTTGTCCAAAAACATCAAAATTGAATATATGTATAGACAGTGTTAATTTTTGTATAAAAAAAAAACTGTTATTTGCTAAAATTTGTTAGCATTCGTTAAGAAATAATTTTTGTATAGCACTGAGATGAAAATAAAGGGTTTTCCAACAAGAGGTGTTATTTTTATATTCAAAGAAAAATGCCATTTTTTGAGAAAATTATCGGATGTTTATTTCGTAATAAAGGGGAAGGTATGCCGTTAATAATGAAAAAAAACAGCAGCCAAATGGCCACCACGACCACGCTTACAGGACCATATCCTTTTCATGAAAATGTCCATAACCAAATCGCAAAGTGGCTGCCCTATGTCCTCGATAGCCTCACGAATTCTATCTTTGATGTTGATTCGACGCTGGGCTATTGGCGTAGACCTCATCATTCACGTGGCCCCAAAGGAAGAAGTCGCAAGGTGTTAAATCACAAGATCTCGGTGGTCAATTGTGATCACCTCATCGAGAGATAACACGGTCCGGAAACTTTTCCCGTAACAGAGCAATGGTTTCTTGTGTGGCACATAGCGCCGTCTTGTTGAAAGTAAACTTTGTCCAGATCAATACCATCCAACTACGACCTTGAAAAAACCATTAATCATCTCTCGATAGCGTAATCCATTCACCGTAACTGTTGATCTAACCTCATTTTCGAAAAAGTAAGGTCCAATGAGCCCGCCGGACCATAAACCGCACCAAACAGTCACACGTTGAGTATGGAGAGGCTTCTCAACAATAACTCTTGGGTTTTCCGAGCCCCAGATGCGAATTTGAAATACAGCTTTAATAGCACTAAAAGGCCAAATCGGAAGAAACATATACGAGAAAAGGATAAATTTAATTTTTTTCTCAAAAATAGCGGAATGAAATTGGGCCCCAGGAAAATACACCCCAATATTTTTATGAATATGGGCCCCAAAAAAATAACATATCAAACAACAACACTTTTTTTGGGGGCTTAATTTAGTTTTTTGTTTTTTTTTGGGGTTTTATTTAATTTTTGTCAGCTTTTTATACCCTCACTTTAGTGTGACGAGGGTATATATCATTTGCTACGGAAAAAAGTGTAACACATCGAAGGAGTGACCTAAGACCCCAAGTATGTTCGGAGGAAAACCGTTTTGGGTCATTTTAAGTCGGATGAGCAATGTCCGTCCGTCTGTCTGTCTGTCTGTGTGTCTGCTGGCTGGTGCGCACGATAACTCTCGAAAGGAGTAACCGATTGATTTCAAATTTGGTATGTGGTAATATTTTTTTCTATCTCCGGCTAAGTTCGAAGATGGGCCATATTGGTCTACTCCTTCTAGTACCTCCCCCACAAAGGTTTAAAATGTTGTGAAAAATTGATTCTTTAATCACTGCTATACTACTTTTTCGAATCTTCTGAAATTCCACACATAGTATTAGCTTATTAGTCGCTATCAACTCGAGAAAATTGGGCGAAGTTTCCACGTCCCTTTTGGTACCTCCCACACAAATGCACCGTTTTGCACCAAAAGTTAACAGCTTATAACGTTAATAACAGTGTATAAAAAACTTGAAATTTTGTATAGTATTATGCTTTTATATTGCCTACAGTCGAGGGAAAAATTGGCGTTGTTGCCACGCCCTTTTTGGTACCTCCCACACAAAGGTACCTTTTTGCACCAAAAGCTAACAGCTTATAACATTAAAACCAGTGTATACAAATACGTGAAATTTTGTACAGTGTAATGTTTTTATAGTGTCTATAGCCCTGTGAAAAATGGGCGTTATCGCCACGCCCCTTTTTGTACCTCCCACACAAAATGCCCAAATCATACCACAATTTAATATCTCACAACGTTTTTACCAGTGCACATAAATGCTTATAATTCGGCACAGTGCAAAGAATTTAAAGTATCTAATGTTCAGCGAAAAATAGGTGTAATTGATAAACCCCTTCTGGTACCTCCCACACAAATTGACAGAATATTTCGAGTAATATTCAATATTACATTACTCACAAAGTGAGGGTATACCTTAGTCGGTTTACCCGACTGAAACTTTCTTACTTGTTGGGGCTTATTTTCATCTATAAATTTAGAAACAGGAGAAGCTATGCATTAAAGATTTGCTCCACGTTGCCATCTTTGGATCCTGTCCATATTAGAAAGTCATAAACAATGGCCGAAGCAGGCAATGAAGCCGACCAAAATTGTCGGCTGCGGCGGCGCATGGGAAAATTTCGAGCGGCGGCTGATTAACTGAGCCGACAAATTTCAACAATCGGCTGACCCGATAAGGTTTCAACAATCGATGGCGCACGAATGTCATTTACAATTAGAGGAAAAAACTCAAAATTAACACACAAATTTAAGAAAAGTTTTGGAAGTTTTGTTACAATGTTTCAAATCGGTTCAATAAATCTTCCATATATTTGTTTGAGAAGTGCGTCTAATGAATAGACCTTCTTTATATAGTTTAGCCCAATCAAAATGTTACACTTTTTAGATTTTTGAGGCTCAATATTTGTAAAAGTTATGGACGAAATAATAATAAATAATTTAAATGAAAACCAGTAAGGAAAGGCTAAAGTCGGGCGGTGCCGGCTATATAATACCCTACACCACTCTCGTAATATTGAATAACTCTGATATATAAATTTTGTAATTCATGTATATATTGTTTAAATAAATTTACTTTTGGGACATTTTATACTTAAATAATACCCTGTACCACAGTGTGGTGTAGGGTATAAAAACGATTGGATCTAAAGAGCCAAATCGGATGAAACATATATATGGGAGCTATTGCTAAATCTTTACCGATTTTCTTCAAATTCGGCTATGTTGGTTCATGAATCAAGAAACTTTACCATTCTAAATTTCAAAACGATTGGATGTAAAATATAGCTTCTATAGAACTAAAGGGCCAAATCGGACGAAAAAATACAGCTTCTTCAGGACTAAAGAGCAAAATCGGACGAAACATATATATGGGAGCTATAGCTAAATCTTAACCGATTTTCTTCATATTCAGCAATGTTGGTTCATGGATCAAGAAACTCTACCATTCTAAATTTCAAAACGATTGGATGTAAAATACAGCTTTTATAGGACTAAATGGCCAAATCGGACGAAACATATATATGGGAGCTATAGCTAAATCTTAACCGATTTTCTTCAAATACGGTAGTGTTGGTTCATAGATCAAGAAACTCTGCCATTCTAAATTTCAAAATGATTGGATGTAAAATACAGCTTCTACAGGACTAAAGAGCAAAATCGGACGAAACATATATATGGGAGCTATAGCTAAATCTTAACCGATTTTCTTCAAATTCGGCAATGTTGGTTCATGGATCAAGAAACTCTACCATTCTAAATTTCAAAATGATTGGATGTAAAATACAGCTTCTACAGGACTAAAGAGCAAAATCGGACGAAACATATATATGGGAGCTATAGCTAAATCTTAACCGATTTTCTTCAAATTCGGCAATGTTGGTTCACGGATCAAGAAACTTTACTATTCTAAATTTCAAAACGATTGGATGTAAAATACAGCTTCTATAGGACTAAAGGGCAAGATCGGACGAAAGATATATATGGGAGCTATATCTAAATCTGAACCGATTTCAACCAAATTCAATAGCGATCTTAACAGCTGCGAAATACTTTAAACTGCAAAATTTCAGAACGATCGGAGTGAAATTGCGACCTGTAGTCGACGAACAACTTTACATGGACTGACGGACGGACGGACGGACAGACTTAAATCGACTCAGCTAGTGATTCTGAGTCGATCGGTATACTTTAAGGTGGGTCTAGCTGTGTTATTTTCAGGTGTTACAAACATCTGCCGTGAAACAAACTTATAATACCCTGTACCACAGTGTGGTGTAGGGTATAAAAAGGTACATTTGTTTAAAAAAACAAAATTCTACACAAAAAATCCTGTTGTGATCTCTTTAAAGGATCATTGATTTGGGGCTCAATTTTTCAGATCATTAATTTGGGACTCAATTCTGAGAATTGGCCGTGAAAAAACCCCAAAAATAAGAACTTCTGCATCATTCGTTTAGTCATGTTGGCTAAATTAATAGTTTAATAGCCATACGATTTTGTTTAATCAAGGTAGTATTTTAGCTAGACAGCCTAACAGATCTTTCCAGTACCAATATTTCGTGCTATCGATACATTTGTATATCAAACAGGTTGGTTTCGATGAAGGGCATTTTAGCCCGTGGTACCACTAGGGACCTAAACTGGTCTATGTGAGCTAAAGCAATAAAAAAGAAAACGGCTGTCACCCTAACCTAACCAGTGTTCAGAAAAAAACAGTACGTTATAGGAACGGTTCATTCAGAGAACACTAACGTTACGTTCTTAGAACACGACGAACGGTACACTACGATAACGTACGGTTCAAAGAACAGTATCACTACGTCGTAGTGATAATGTTCTTTTGAGCAGAACACTAATAGTATCATTACGTTTAGCGTTCCGTTCTTTTTTATATTCGACACCACAGTTCGAAAATATGAAGCAATCTTAATGAAAATTGGTACAGAGTTATTTCTTAACCCAGGGACGATCCCTATTTAAAATGGGGCATATCGGTCCATTCTTTGTTATAGCCCCCATACGACGTTATCGTAGTGTACCGTTCGTCGTGTTCTAAGAACGGTACGTTATCGTAGTGGTACCGTTCGCGAACAGTAACACTAAAAAAATGTTTAGTGTATTCTGTTCTCGTGTAAGGGTTGCGATACTGTTCCGTTCGCGACGAAGGAACGGTACAGAACGCTAAGGAACCGTTCCTTAGTGTTTTTTTCCGAACTCTGAACCTAACCTAACCCAACCTAGTATTTTAGCGCTTTTTCTATATTTAAACGCGGTTATATCTCGGTATAACGTACGGAATATCTTTTTTTTTGTCTGAAGCTAAGTTTTAGATATTGAATAGAAGAAAAAATGCGGGACAAAACTACCCGAAAAAAGTGCATCCAGTGCCTTAAAAAATGCAAAAATTCCCATGTTTACCATTTTTCACATATTTTGCTCAATTAGTGGATTACAAATCCAAAATCGTTATAAACTTCAAATTATAACTTAAAATTTTAAAATTTTACTTTCGCCTTCGTCCAATGACAATTGAATACTATAGACGTCGCATGGTATTTACAGACTTCATCCGCCAGGTGGCGTCCGAGCAGCCTTTCTCTCCAATTCCTCTCTCAATTATCACTCTGTCTAAACATGCAGACTTTTTTGTACACTCAAATAATTTCTGAGAAGGGTGTGAGCTTTTCAGTTTGTTTTGTTGTTGTTGTTGAATCTAGAGGGGACTATTTTAAAACATGGACCTATGGCTGCAGTTGTACGTGTGAGGGTGCGGGTATAAATTATATAACCGATCAGTTGACATTTGTGGTCTCTATTGCGTTAAGAAGTCAAATCGGGCAGATGCTATACATGGGGGCTATATCAAAATGTGGACCGATATAGCCCATTCTCAATCCCAAGTTAACTGCAGCTGTAAGAAGTATCTATACCAAATTTCAGCCACCTAGCTCAAGTATTATAGATTGTACCGTGATTACAACAGAAGGACGGACGGACTGACGGACATGGCTAAATCGTCTTAGAACTTTAAGACGATTAAGAATATATATACTTTATGGGGTCTTAAACCAATATTAAGAGGTGTTACAAACGGAGTGACAAAATGAGTATACCCCACATCCTATGGTGGGTGGTATAAAAATGTTATGGCATGAGTCAACTGGTATGGCGACATCCTCTACAACTTCTCTTATACTGATTCTACGAATCTCCATAACAATTTTCTTCACTTTCTCAATCTAAACCTGAACCTTACTGCAAAAATCGAGACTTAGCTAATTATTCTCAGACGATCGGTATACTTTAAGGTGGGTCTAGCAGTAGTATTTCTAATGGTAATTTCTTTTCTGCAAAAAAGTGTAATATTTTGTTGCAAAAAATACAGATTTCTTTACTTCTTAGTGAGAATGCCTGCACTGTGTTTAGCTTTTTCCATACCAATAACTCCAGTTCTGCAGACATCCCTGGGTGTGGTTAAATGTATGTGTTCATCATGTTCCATATACAAAAAAGTTGTTAATTATGAAAAACCGAATTAATTATTCCATGCAACAAAAACTACACTCAGTTTCGCACGCACGTATGAATGCCAGAATGACGATGTGAATGACAATATTCTTCTCGTACGTTCGAGTGTTACTTTAAACTATTTAAATATGGCTTGGAGTTACATATGAGAATGTCATCAATGTGGGATCCTGTTCGCATTGCATCATAGCATGTGACAAAGGGAAAAATCCTTAAATTCTCATTAAAAACTCATTTAAGTAATGCCAAAGTTCAACAACAGCTGCTGTTTTGGCATTTTGTTGCATTTGTTCGGCTTTGGCAAAAAGTTGCAACAGTCGGCAATGCTGTGGCAGTTGTTGGAACTTTGCAACTTATCGTTTGTTGCAATTTCTTATGCAAATTACTAATTATCGCTTAAAATAAGGTTACATTCTTTAGCATAGGATACAGTCAAAGTTTAATGTAACGTTTGCAACACATTGACATGAGTGACATATAAAATACAACATGGAAGAAAATGAAAACATTGTCTGAATTGACTGATAGACACTTTTTATAACCTACACCACATTTATTATACTGATTGATCAGTTTCAGGGTCGCTATTTGCAGTAAGCTATCTTCGTCTGACCATATGTTCACCAAGTACTACTCACATATTAAGAAATATTACAAAGTTAAGTTTTGTTTAGTCAGAGCTAAGGTTTTTCATATTAGAATTTGGATAAACTTCAAAATTGTACTGTTTTGATGTTGTCTTTTAATCGGTGTTTTTATTAGAATATCTTCAAGCTCACGAAGTTTCGATCACAGTCTTAACAGACAGCCCTATTACTCTGCCCCGCACGCTGAAAAATCCCTTCTGTAGTATATTGTCCCAAACATATTTTGCTTGAAACATATATATGTATATTTATATAATATTTGACACACACAAATATTATATGTTTAGGAGAATGTTGTTCTAAAAAAAACTATGTTTACGTCATGATATTTTTTATTTCGATATATTATTTCCCAAACAAAGATTTATTTGCATAAAAATATATCGATACTTTAATTGTTTTAAGTTTTCAGCAATTAAAAGTTACGGCCTGTTTCTCTATTTCTAACGAAAGTCTCTGCGAACGAAAACCAGTCACTCATTTTCGTCAGGAATTTGGTTTCTCTAACGTTCTATCGTTCGTTCGTCTGGCCTTACGTCAATGACGTTAGCAATTTACCAATTGGAAAATAATGTAATTGCCAGATCAATAATTTCACAACTTCCGGTCTAAAAAAGCACACATTTTTGTTTGGTCGACCTTAGCAAATACATCTCTGAACTATTTACACTAGCGGTGGCCAAAAAAGCAACCCTGGGTGGTCAGATGAGCTGCACCAAGACTCTCATTTCTTTCTCTCTCTCTCTCACGTCTATCTCATTGTACACTGATAATTTTTTTCCATCTTAGCGATCAACTTCTAGACTTCTTTATGCTAAAATATTTACTTATGTACACAATTTTATTATTATTTAATTGTTTTTACCATAATTATATTAATATCTACCTATTTTTTGCTTTTAATAATGTTTATTTTGTCATTGTTCCTATCAGTCGACAAATAAAATAATATGACTCGATCTTTGTGTTCGCCGAGATGACAGCAAAGAGAGATAGAGAAACCAAAATTTGCACTGAAATGATTACGTTTTCGTACGAGTTCATTATCGTGCGACTTCTCGTTGTGATGGTAGTTAGTGAAACCCAAATCAGCTGTTTGTCGTCTGGCAGGCGAACGAAAGCAAATTTTTAAGTTACAGAAACAGGCAGTTAATATTTAGAAATTTTAAATATTTGTTAATTTTTTTATAATTGAAATCTTTTATAACAATAAATTCTATTGAAGGATTGACAACAAATAATGACTTGGAACAGTCAGAAATAAAATATAACTGCTTTAAAACCGAAGATAATACAATGTATGCCATTTTGAGAAAATTAGTTCGCAAACATATTTTGTTTTAATATATCAACATATGCGTTCCAAATACATTTTATTTATTTTCAATCAAAATGTATGTGCTCAAAAATATATAATATTTCAAAATGTGTGTTCGAAATATATTTTCTTTCGATTCAAACATATCAAAACGGGCAATTCTGCCCCGTGCGGGTATTATATTGCTAGTTTTATTCCGATCGCGTCAAAACTTGGTGGGGTTGCAGAAGTACTTTGGGTATGCTATGTGCTTGAAATACAGCTTCCTAGCATGATACGTTATGAAGATACATGGTGTCAAAGTTGGAAATTTTGACCATTGTATCTCCCGACTACGTGGGCCGATTTGAATGAACCGTGGCTTATATGACAGCTATTTAGAAACGCACAAAATGTGCATTGATAATTGTTTGCAAATATTCAATTTTCATATTTTTGTCTCGCGACTTATGTTTTCCTCGCGATTTTAATTGTGTTCCGCGGATGGGATTCTATATCTTTAAACCACAAAAATGAAGCCCATTCTGTTTACTTTATCAATACGAATTTTTGCAATGGGATGAAAACCACAACAAAAGCTATGGAAATTTTGAATGTCAAACCTACTATTTTTTCATTACTTCTTTCGTATTATAAAGTGAGTTTATTCTAAGATGTGGACCGGAAACACGATTAATAAAATGTAATGGTGGCATTCTATAGCCAAATACGCCAGAACAACAAAAAAAACTTATTTCGAAAAAAGTCGACTACGCATTTTTTACACAGGCCTACAATATTGCACTGGTCAAATCGAATCATAGTGAGAAGATTTTGGACACGATCCCGAAGGATTTTGATGTTCTTAATCCCAATATAAAATTAAAAATGCAATATATATTCGCGTTTTTGAGATATTGTATTAATTATGTGATAAAAATGCTGATTTTAGGCTTTTTTGAAAACAGAATCGCGACAGACGCACTTTTACTAAAAAAAAAAAAAAATTGCAGGTTTCTCAAAATAATCGCTTTCCTATTAAAACGAGTATCAAACGAAATAAAAGTTAATTTTATAAAGGTCCAAATCTTACACCATCTCCTAGATATCATATTTTATTTTTTTTTTATTTTTCCAATTGTAGCTATATTAAAAATGCGATTTCTCCGACTAGGTTTCCCGGGAGATATCTCGGAGATGACTTACGATTTATACAGTTTTTGAGTACTCGTATTAATTGGAAAGCGATTATTTTGCGAAGACTAAAATTTGCGTCTTTCGCGATTCTGTATTCATAAAAGCGTAAAATCAGCATTTCTATCACATAATTAATACAATATCTCAAAAACGCGAATATATATATTGCATTTTTGATTTTATATTCGGATTTCCTTCGAGATCGTGTCCGATATCTGCTCGCTAGGATTCGATTTGACCAGTGCAATATTATAGGCCAGTGTAAAAAATCCGGCGTCGACTTTTTTCGGAATATTTTTTTTTGATGTTCTGGCGTATCTAGCTATAGAATGCCACCATTAAATTTTTTTAATCGTGTTTCTGGTCCACATCTTAGAGTAAACTCACTTTATAATACGAAAGAAATAATGAAAAAATAGTAGGTTTGACATTTAAAATTTCCCCAGCTTTTGTTGTGCTTTTCATCCCATTGCGAAAATTAGTATTGATAAAGTAAACAGAATAGGCTTCATTTTTGTAGTTTAAAGATATAGAATCCCAACCGCGGAACACAATTAAAATCGCGAGGAAAACATAAGTCGCGAGAAAAAAATATGAAAATTGAATATTTGCAAACAATTATCAATGCACATTTTGTACATTTCTAAATAGCTGTCATATAAGACACGGTTCATTCAAATCGGCCCACGTAGTCGGGAGATACAATGGTCAACATTTCCAACTTTGACACCCTGTATCTTCATAACGTATCACGCTAGGAAGCTGTATTTTAAGCACATAGCATACCCAAAGTACTTCTGCAACCCCACCAAGTTCTGACGCGATCGGAATAAAATTGAAAAAAGTGGGCCTTTTGACGTGTTTTTCCCCATATATACAATATACTCACTGTACCGAAAGGATCAAATATAATTTTGTATCTTATCATGGACAATTTTAACAAACAAAAATACTGATATAGTGCAGTTTTTTGTCTCACACCACACATATTTCTTCATCCTATATTTGTACATTTTGTATTATTGCTGTAAAAGTTAATGTCTTCGGCTTCAGCCTTTACAACACAATTTGCGATGTCATATTGTAGTTCTTCAACACAAAACAAAAGTGAATGTTATGTTATCTTTTTTCCATCATATTATAACAATTAGCATATTATTGTTTGGTACAGTTGCTGTAGTATGAATGTGGCAAAGGAAACGAATCAATTTTTTGTGAAAATAATCGATTTAAAGTTATTCCCTTAAAGACGAACATGATTTAATTATAGCAAATAAATCAATATTTTCTTAAAAATACATTGAAGATGCGATTTGGTCCGCGTAGAAGTGCCTTTGGACATACCCCATTCAAGAAAATCTGTAATACCAACATTTTTGCTTGTATATATGGGGGAGATCTAGGAGATCTAAATCTGAAACGATTTTCGTCAAATTCGGCAGCGCTCGCCTTTGGATCAAGAAACATCATTACCAAATGATTGGATGTAAAATACAGCTTCTACGGCAATACGAGGCAAAATCTGAAGCAGAATATAAATGGCAATTAACATCTTTTTTTAAGAAATTTTAGTTGATCTAAAGTTTCTTGCAATTGACTTAATGACACACTAATCATTAAATTTGTGTACGACTTTTTTAATTGTACCTCTTTAAATTAATAAAAAATTATTATATTGGTGACTTGCTTCAATATTTAAAGTAATATTTCAATACTTTTAAGGATTTTCTACTTTAATAGTAGACGGATAGGACTTAATTATCAGTATGCAAGATTTGATTATAAAATTTAAGACTGGGCTGACTTAAAAAAAGTCGGCTCTGTAAGTTAATTTTAAATAATAATAAGATAATTATACTCTCCCTCTATCAGAGTTAAGTATACTCTCTCCCTTTTCCTCTGAGCATCAGTGGTTTTTTGTTAACGTTTGAGTCTATAACGATAGAAGCCGAGAGCTGTGTTTCAGACAATAGAAAATGTGTTTTTGCCGGGATTTTACGGGTAAGGGGATAATCGGCGGTGTCGGGTGTTTTGGGAGAAATACTTCTAGGAATGTGTCCTTTTTTGTTCTTTGACATGCAAAATCTATTTCGAAGCCTCCTATACTAAAATTGTGTTTGAATTTACTAGCCTTTTTGTTTACCCAGCAAACTTTGTGTCTAAATATCTCGAAAGAGCGAAGTCACAGGAAAAAGCTGTTCATGTCATTCGATTTAGCCGTTCGAAATTGAGGGTACGTTGTTTTCATCAAGGATACATTTGTATTTTCTTAGATTTTCAGTACGTTTTTTTAGTGTACGAGTATGTCCAGGATTGGGCGGTCGGAAGTTGGACCCCAAAAAAATGCACCCCATATATAAAATGAAAGTGCGCCCCAAATTTGGGACATATTTTCGTTACAAAAAGTTCTTTAGGAAATTACAACCCAATAAAGAAAACAGCATGAAATGAGACTTTCTCCTATGGACAGGATCCAAAGTTGGCCATGCGGAGCTAATCTTCTATGCGTAGCCGCTCCTGCTTCCAAATTTATAGATGAAAATAAGCCTCCCAAGAAGCAGGCAAAAATGAAATTAAGCCCCAAAAATCAGACAAAAAATTAAATTATAAATTTTTTGGGGCCATATTCGTAAAAATATTGAAGTGTATTTGTTGTATGACAAGCGGACACTTCAGACCAAAACAAAAAATCTTTAAAACAAAGTAATTTGTCTAAAAGTTTACGAAAGAAAATGATATTTTTATCAAGACAATATAGTTTTATACTCAATGATATGAAAATAACGTACCGAGAATTAAAGGCATTTGAACTTTGTAACTATGACATGAAAATGTATTTAATTCTAAGCAAAATGTCGTTAACATTATTGAAATGTTTACTTAAATTTATAACGTTTTTCGTTAGATCAATGATATCTTCAAACAAAGCTTTTACTATGAAAGCTCTAATCTTAATGTGTGAGTGATTTCTACAAGTAAATTCAAATTGAATTTCTTGTAGACATGGCACATTGCTAGCATTTCCTTATTTTTGGTAGTTTGATCGATAGCCGAAAAGTAAGTCATTGGGTACTATTCTCATTTGATCGTTTAAGTCGCCCTCTAATATACTTTGAGAGTTTGGTTGTTGAATCATCAATCAAAGGCTTTATTGAAAAGTCGGCCATGTAGATTACTGATGACGGGGGTCACGCCCCAGAAATCATTATATAATCTGTGGGCACGCAATGAAATACTATCAATACATTTTTCCATGTAAAACTACTTGCTTTCTATCACTGTATAGAAGCAGGTTGGTCTTGAGCCGAGAGAGTATCTCAGTTTTAACATCACAATTACAGACCGAATAAAATGGGCAACCGACATGGCCAAAAATAATTTCGTTACAATCAAATTACGAGATTTATTTTTTCAGTGTATTATAAAAAAACCAGTAAGGAAAGGCAGAAAGTCGGGCGGGGCCGACTATATAATACCCTACACCTCCCTAATAACGCGATAAGGGTCATTGCCTTAATAATATGGAATAATTGGTAAATGGGTAGAAACGTATTATCTAATTCTGAAAAGATAATCGCTAAATTAAGCAATATTCGTTCCTAAAGTGAGAAACATCTTTCTGGAAAATTTTAATGATCGGAAGTAAAATACAACTTCTATAGCGGTTTGATACCAAATCAGGATGAACATATATATATGGAGCTTTAATATAAATCTGAACCGATCTTCCCTGAATACTTACTCATGTAAAAAGACCTCCTTCTGTCGAATACAGTCTCTACAGCGCTTAGATGTCAAATCGGGGGTAACATATATATGGGAGCTATATCTAAATCTGAACCGATTTTCTCCAAATTTGGCAGTATTCCTTCATGTAATAAAAAACCTTTTTCTGCCGAATTTCGCACTGATCGCATATAAAATACAGTTTTTACAGCGCTTACAGGTCAAATCGGGGGTAACATATATATGGGGGCTATATCTAAATCTGAACCGATTTCTTCCAAATTTAATAGTGTTCATCCACAAAATAAGAAACCTCTTTCTGCCGAATTTCATACTGATCGGATATAAAATAAAGTTTTTACAGCGCTTACATGTCAAATCGGGGGTAACGTATATATGGGGGCTATATCTAAATCTGAACCGATTTTAACCAAATTCAATAGAGATCGTCCGTGGGCCAAAAACCTATACCACAGTGTGGTGTTGCGGAACAGTCGCCACATGACCAGTTTTGCCGAAGAAAAAGGCGACCTTTTGCTTCGAAGTGCTTCTTCCACGAAGAACTTTCGTCTTCGAAGACACGGTCGATTGCTGTTTTGTTTCGGGCTCATACGCATAGATCCAAGATTCGTCACTTGTGACGATCTTATAAAAGTCTTTTGAAGCACCGCGATCGTAGTTTTTCAAAATTTCTTTGCTCCAATCGACACGAGCCTTTTTTTGAGTGATTGTCAAATTGTGCGGGATCCAACGAGAACAAACCTTTTTTACGGCCAGGTGTTCATGCAATATGGACTGTATGCTGGTGGAAGAAATGCCCAAGGATGCCTCTATCTCACGGTATGTCACATGACGATCTTGCATTATCAGTTCGCGCACGGCATCAATGTTCTCTGGCACAACGGCCGTTTTTAGACGACCTTCACGACCTTCGCCTTTGAGCGAGCGTCGGCCACGTTTGAATTCATTAAACCAGTTTTTCACAGTGCTATAGGATGATGAGCTTAAATCTTTGTCATCGCCATACAAAGATTTAAGTTCATCGATGCACTCTTGTTGTAATAATCCACGTCGAAAGTTGTATAAAAATTATCGCACGAAAATGTTCGCAAGTTAATTCCATTTTTTCTGAAAATTGATTTTTTCAATTCACTATAAACAACACAAATGCTGGTCGTACGTCAACACGTTCTGAGTACGTTTATGCTAAAAAATGTCAAACTTTCCAATGGAAATGTCAGATGGCGCCAGGCAACACTTAGTGTTGCCTCGGCCAGAAATATATATATAGCAACCCTCGTATTTTTATTATTTTAAAGTCTGTTCGGTCTATAGCGCTAAGGTCGGAAGGAACATATAACGAGTGTTTTTTTAGACGTGTGGTTTTCAATCGGAGTTGGTCTTTTTGACAGCTGTCACTTGATTTATGCTCAGTTTGGTTTGCTATTTCATAATGAAAAGACTCCGGAACAACGTTTGCAAACCAGGCAAAGTTATTACCTAAATAATGGTAATAAATTTTCCGATCTTCACAAGAAAATTTTGTTCAGCGACGAAGCTCACTTTTGGATGAATGAGTACGTTAATAAACAAAATTGTCGCATTTGGAGTAATGATAATCCACAAGCCATGGTTCAGACCCGTTACATCCACAAAAGTCACTATTTGGTATGCTCTATGGGCAAGGGGAATCATATTTCTTCAAAAATGAAGCCGGCAATAAAGTTAGAGTCAATGGGGAACGCTATAGAGCCATTATTAATGACTTTTTCGTGCCTGAATTGGAGGATGTCGATGTGGACGACCTTTGGTTCCAACAAGACGGCGCTACATGTCATACAGCCATCGATACAATCAATTTATTGAAGGAAACTTTTGGTGAGAGCATTATCCCTCGTCGTGGGCCTGTTGCGTGGACTCCAAGATCGTGCGATTTAACTCCGCTGGACTATTTTTTGTGGGGTTATGTGAAGTCGCTTGTCTACGCAGATAATTCCGACACGATTGACGCCTTGGAAGAGAATATTCGGAGCGTTATTTCTGACATACAGCCCCAAATGCTGCAAATAATTGGTCGAAAATTGGGCCTCTCGGCTAGAATTTATTCGAGCCAGCCGCGGCGGCCACTTGCCCGAAATCACTTTTAAAACATAATGGCAAACCCTTATAATTATAATAAAGCCATAACATTAAATTATATGCGTTTTATTTTTTCTTGAAGACCACACGTGTAAAAAAAAACACCCATTATATGGGGGCTATATCTAAATCTGAACGGACTTTCGTCAGAGTTTCTTCCTCGAGAAAATTACATTCACCAAATTTTTTAATGAGTGGATATAAAATACAACATCTGCAGCGATTATATGCCAAATCTGAATGAACATATATATTGAGGATATATTTAAATCTGAACTGACTTTTTCGGCTTTGTTTGTACTGGTCAAATGTTTGTTTGCTACGGGTCAAAATGTGTAACACATCGAATGAGTGATCTAAGACTCTAAGTATGTTTGGCGGATATTCGTTTTGGGTCATTTTAAGTCGAGTGAGATATGTACGACCGTCTGTCTGCTGACTGGTGCGCACGATAACTCTCGAAAAGAGTAACAGATTGACTTAAAATTTGGTATACTGTAATATTTGTTTCTATCTCCGGATATGTTCGAAGATGGGCCATATTGGTCCACTCCTTCTGGTACCTCCAACATAAAGGGTTAACCCCTTTTGGTACCTCCCACACAGGAGGTACCCCTTTTGGTACCACCCACTCAAATGGACCATTTTGCATTAATATTGAACCGTTTATAACTCTAATACAAGTGCATAAAAATACTTGAAATTTTGTACAGTATAATGTTTTTGTAGCGCCTATAGCCCGGTAAAAAATGGGCATTATTGTACATCCCCTTTTGGTACCTCCCACACAAATTTACAGATTAATTCGTGTAATGTTATATACAGGGTTGTCCATATTCGACGGACCCATCTGGCAACGCCATAACTTTTGACAGAGATGTCAGATCGCTTAATGACATACCGCGTTTGAAGCGTCAGTCCAAGCAGATTTTTACCATGGAACAATACACGCCACGCGAGCGCTCTGAAATAGTTGAAATTTACATTCAACAGAAGAAGTCAAGTCAACGTGCTTTTAAAATATTAAAAAATGTGAGAAGTGCGCCTTCTAAGAACACCATTAAGCGTTTATACGAAAAATTTTCGACTGGTGAGGCTCTTTCTAATCCGAAGAGGCCAAATAAAAGTCGACCAAGGCGATCGGCCGAGAATATCGCTGCCGTACGAGCCAGTGTTGAGAGGTCCCCAAGAACATCCCAAAAACGCCGTTCTCAGCAGTTGGGCATGGCTCGGTCCACTTTACAACGGATTATTCGCGTTGATTTGCATTTGTTCCCGTACAAAATTCAATTGACGCAAAGATTGTTGCCTGCGGACAAGCCTCGTCGATTGGAATGGGCCCAACGAGTCCGTGGGTCCGTCGAATATGGGCAACCCTGTATTACATTACTCACAAAGTGAGGGTATACCTTAGTCGGTTTACCGGACTGAAACTTTCTTACTTGTTTAAAATAATTTTATCATTGTATTATTACCGCCACTATAAAATGGAAATATTGATCTGAGACCCATACCCGTATATACTTGATCGTCGTAAAATTTTAATACGATTTTGCCATGTCCGTCTATCTATCCGTCTGTCTGTTGAAACTTGGCTAGAGTAGAAACAATAGAGCTATGTTTTTAAAATATGGCAAAAATACTTCTTATAAGTGCAGATGGTTTGGAATTGAATATGAGCCATTTCGGCCCCTATAGAGTTCGCATCCAAATATGCTTTTTATACACACCACACTGTGGCTTTGTGCATTTCTTTGCAACGCCTTCAAAAGAGATATACCCACAGTTTTTTATACTGATTGTAACGATTCGCCAATCAGGCCCCTACTCCTTTGGATCTGCTACCTTCTGGCTCCGGCCGTGCTCTGTCTTGGGAAGTTATTTTCCATCGGAGAGAGAATTACGGATGTGTCCACATAAATGAAAAATTCTAAGGCAGCTCTTTTAATAGAATATGAAGAGAAAATAACAGACAGATATAGAAAAGATAATCGATGCTTATTGAAATGGTTAACACATGATATAATTCTGCTACCATACTTCTCTTAACCCGCCCTACCTTGCTGGTCATTATTGAATGAGCCCTAATGTGTAGACTCTATAGAAACCTTATTACCTTTCGTGGATCCAAGTAGTGTTTAAAATTGCATATCATTAAAATTTATATACAAGGTAGCGCAAAAGTAATCCTCCTATCAGAAAATGCTATAAATTTTGCGATTGGCCCCTAATGTCAGTTCTGTTTTGACATTTGTGTAGTAAACACATGCGAAATACACGTTAATAAACAATGTTACGCTACACTGCTCCAGAACGCGGAATATTGCTGACTATTTATTTGAAGATGATTTTTCATCAAAAATAATCATGAGTGATGAGGCCCATTTCCATCTTAGCGGGTACGTAAATAAGCAAAATTTACGCTTCTGGGGCACTGAAAATCCGCGTGTAACCCACGAAGAGCCATTACACCCGCTCAAAGTCACTGTATGGTGTGCTGTTTTCGCTGGAGGAGTCATCGGACCTTTTTTCTTCGAAGACGTCGCGGGCCAAATGGTTACTGTGAATGGTGAGCGCTACAGAGCAATGTTCAACGAGTTCTTTTTGCCGCAACTTGATGAATTGGTATTGGAAAACATGTGGTTCCAACAGGACGGTGCAACGGCACACACTGCACGTGCCACAGCCAATATGCTGAAGGATGCATTTCCCGGGCGCCTAATCTCCCGTTTTGGCGATTTGCACTGGCCAGCAAGATCGCCTGATTTGACCGCTCCAGACTTCTTTTTGTGGGGCTTTTTGAAGTCGCGGGTTTATGTCAACAAGCCTCAGACTCTTGCAGCTCTTAAATACAATATCCGTCAAGAATGTGAGGACCTATCGCCGGAAGTTTTGACCAAAGTGATGGAAAATGCCATAAAAAGGGCTCAAATGACAATCAACTGTGGCGGCGGCCATTTAATTGACATCATATTCTCGACTTGATGTAAAAAAAATTAAAAGACCAAATAAAAATAATCTACAAGAAGAATCAAAGTTTTTCATTTTTTTAAAATTACAGCCAAAAAACATCGAAAGGTTACTTTTGCGCCACCTTGTATATATATTAAACAACATTCATACATTTAGAACAATGAAGTGTGTTATGGTAATGATAGAAGAATAATAACTCGAAGTAATTTGTACAATTAAAGAATCGTAATAAAGACTGATAAATTAAACGTGTTGAAAGAATAAATAATATGTAATTAAGAATATTTGGGATAAAAAAATAAACTGTGGGGCTGATACAATTAGAAAGATTAATGATTTATCTCGTCGAATTCCTCGTTGTTTGTAAACTTTTTAAAATTGTATAGCTCGTGTTATAAACAAAAAATTGAGTGTTCGTTTGACGAAAAATTAAACTAATAATTGATAAACCAATGTTTCCACAATGCGAAATTCTGTAAGCACGACGTCATCATCCGATAATACACCATAAATTGAATTTGTATAATTCATAATTTCTTATTGCACTTCTAAATGTTGGTTATGTGAGATAGATTAATAAATTATCTCGGCTCTTCTACACCAATAGATTTGTTGGTTTCACTAGTTCTTCATAATTCGTTTGTGGTCTTATATCGTATTTAGTTACATTGATTGACTTAATGATGGAAGTAATGTCAATTCGGTCGACCCATTTAGTTCATGAACATCTCACAATGAAAACCAAATATTTGATGTAGAAAGCCGATTCGGGGAAAAATTCCCTCCGGGCCTATGAAACAACATGTTACTGTCGCCCTGTTCAAACACGTAACCGATGATAAACTCACCAAATCCAAACTGCAAGTAAATCAACAGCAATACAGAATCTTCAGATGAAGATGTTTAAACAAAAACTGTCAATTGGAACCGTATATGGGTGATTAAATTAGGAAAAATAAAATATATACCACTTTGAAATTTATTATTACAAAGCTACGCGGTCACTAAAATATAACCTTGAAAAAAAATTATGAAAAAATTGTCTACCAAAATGCTCAAAAGTCATTCCCCTAGCTAACCCTAACTCTACTTTCACTTAACTTGTTCAAATTTTTTGACAAAAATAGTTAATATTTATTTAATACAATTGGTTCAATGAAAAATATAGTATTTTATGTTTTAGGTTTTCTATTATTGTTTATAATTTCGTATCAATTACTATTTTTATGGATGATTATTTTTTGTCCCTGTAGATATGCGTCATTCCCCTGTCAAATCTTATATTCCGTAAAATTCAAATTTCCAAACCATTCAGGATTTCCAAAAATTCAAATTATAAAGGGTATTAAATTTACTACATATACTTGCGGTTGGATTTCCGAAATGAGCTTTCACACCCACGTGCGTCATTCCGCTGTGCTGCTTTAATTTTGAAAGTTCAATACTTTTTATAACTTTTTTGGTGCTTTTTAACTTTATTCTGAAACCATGTTCCGATCCATGCAAATTTTTGAAATGCAAATATTAAAACAGAAATTATGGAAACATTTGTAGTCAATCGTCATTCCCCTGTAAAAAAATTACAGGGGAATGACGATTAACAAGGGAACTATAAAGGGCGACCATCAGGATCATATGACAAATTTGGATAGAACCTCAAAATAAGAAGAAAAACAAACGGGCAATTTATCGATAACATGCTTAGTTATCGAGTTATCGGACGATACAATTTGAAAAAAATGGGAAAAAATTACATTAAAAATATGTTAAAAAACAATAATATGTTTTGTGAACTGTCTTATTTACCGATAAATAAAGAAAAAACCCAAATAAAAAACAATCAATTTGTTCGAAAACTACCTTGCAGTTAATTGCATTCGCATGTCAAAACACGCCAGGGGAATGACGATTAACAAGGGAACTATAAAGAATCCTCGATCTTATAACATATTTGGATATAACACCTCAAAATAAGAAGAAAAATTGACGGGCAATTTATCGATAACTTGCTTAGTAGGAAAAAAAACGAATTTTTCAATAAATTTTTTTTTTCGTGAACAATATTTTTTATGACTACCATAATTACAGATATAAAAAAACACAAAAATCAATCCAATTTTTCGATAACTACATAAGTTTATCGAGTTATCGAAATGTATGTCCAAAGACGGCTTCGAGAGTTATGTCCAAAGGCGGCTAAGCGGACGAAAGTACTGCAGCGTGGCCAGCCTTCGCAGTCGTTAAAGATTTTCTCCTTTGGGGTGTGTCCAAAGACTGCTACTCGGTGTCATAGCTTGGAATCGAAGTTATCGATTACGGAGGCAGATATCGATAACTAAAAAGTTATCGACATTTTTCTGATCCATTTTTGGATATTGTACCCATTGGAACGATAAAAGTTATCGAAAAATGTAACCCGACTTTTTGGCTTTTACCATTCAAATAAATTCAAAATAATAATAAAAAAATATTGTTTCAATTTCGATAACTAAGATAGTTATCTGCAAAATTTTTAGATTTTTCCGTTTTTTTATGTTACAGTAACTAGTGTAATATAGAATTTGTTCCCTATTATTGACCTCATTTTATCAAAAAATTCAATTTTTTGACGATTTTTTCAAATGTTAAATTGCCCGTTAATTTTTCTTCTTATTTTGAGGTGTTCTATCCAAATATGTTATAAGATCCTCCGATATAATACTTCTCCGTCATTACCCTGGAGGATATATATTAAAAATTTTGCATAACTCGGTTAAAAAGTAAAAAATTAATGTGTACCTTCGATAATAGTGTTGCTATTCTTAAATGGATTGAATCTACCTATCTGAAATACTGAATTCAACAAAAAACTTCAATGCCACAAATGATGTCGAAATTGGCCCGTAATGTCGAAACCACCCATAGCCCTTTCGCCTTCAATTGCAATATAATACAAAAGTGATATTTACCACGGTTCCCACAATTTATCTTACTGCAATTGCTTCAAAAATACGAAAATTACAAATTCGCGTTTGTTCTCATAATGTATGTTAACGGACTACATCAATCGCTCAAAAAATTACAATTGAAATGAAAAGGCAATTGTATTAAAATTATACTCGTATGTATACGATTGACAATTTTGCAAATTACGAATAACTTAAATATTTTAGTAAACTATGAACATACTTCATAGAATAGAATGTCTTTTTGAGTCGATGTCCGATGGACATCTGAAAGTCTGTCCATGGATCAATGTTCCGATCGCAAATACGAAACGTGAAATTTTGGCATTTATGATTTATGTATGTATATTGCACCTAATCGTAATTAGTAACAAGTAAAAGCGTTAAGTTCGGCCATACCGAATCTTATAAACCCTCCACCATGGATAGCATGTGACCACACAAAATAACTCAAACCTAAAGAAAATAACATGAGAACAGTAGGAATCACAACAAGTTAGATGCTATATATGGGAGCTATATCTAAATATGGAACGATATCGCCCATTTTCAATCCCAAGTTACCTGCAGCTATAAGAAGTATCTATACCAACTTTAAGCCACTTAGCTCAAGTATTATAGATTGTAGTGTGATTACAACAGACGGACGGACATGGCTAAATCGTCTTCGAATTTGAAGACGATTAAGAATATATATACTTTATGGGGTCTCAGATCAAAATTTAGAGGTGTTAAAAACGGAATGACAAAATAAATATACCCCCCATCCTATGGTGGAGGGTATAAAAACGGGGACTTCGGTCCACGATTTGATGTTATATCATATAAAGTTCCTTTTCGATTTGACTTCTTGATGGTCTAGGGGATGCATTTTTTAACCGATCGTTCTAAAATTTAAGCTTTAATAATTCACATTGCGTTAAATAGATCCAGTGATAATGGGACACATAGGTTGATGTTTTAATATAAATAGGCCCACATATAACGTTCCCTTCCGATTAGAAATCTTGAGAACACATTTTACAATTGATGTCACTTACATTGGAGAACTTTTACTTTATACAATTAGAAATATTTATTAACGATTTACAACTTTCACAGTTTAAAGAAATTTCCGGCTATAGAATTGAATGCAATCAATTGTTGAGGATATATGTATAATATTCGGTCGGCGAAATTTACCACCGTTCATACTTTTTATCCCCTCACCTCAGAGAGGAGGGTATATATCATTTGCTTCGAGTCAAAAGTGTAACACATCGAAGGAGTGACCTTAGACACTAAGCATTTTCGGCGGAAATCCGTTTTGGGTCTGTTTAAGTCATGTCCGTCCGTACATCTGTCTGTCTGTGTGTCTGTCTGCTGGCTAGTGCGCACGATAACTCTCGAAAGGAGTAACCGATTGACTTCAAATTTGGTATGCGGTAATATTTTTCTCTATCTCCGGCTAAGTTCGCAGATGGGCCATATTGGTCCACTCCTTTTGGTACCTTCCCCACAAAGGGTTAACAGTTAGTGAAATATCGATTCTTTAATACCTTCTACACTATTTACTCAAATCTTCTGAAATTTCAGACATAGTATTAGTTTTCTAGTCGCTAACACGTCAAGGAAAATGGGCAAAGTGGCCACTACCTTTTTGGTACCTCCCACACGAATGGACCATATTGCACCAAAAGTAAACTGCGTATGGCTTTAATATCAGTTCGAAGAAATACCTGAAATGTTGTACAGTGTAATGCTTTTATTGTACCTAGAGCCCAGAGAAAAGTGGGCGTTATTGGCGCGCCCCTTTTGGTCCCACACAAATGGACCATTTTGTACCAAAAGGGCAGCAGGGGCAGCAGGGCCCGTGGTATGACCAGGGACCTCCATTGGTCTGTGAGAACTGTTAAAACCGGCTGCCATCCTAACCTAGCCTAACCCTCCAGAGTTATAGAAAATCAGTACCAGACACGAATTTTCTCAATATCTTCTAATCCCGTATCTTCGAAAACTGCATATTTTGTAGTGCAGTACCAAGTATAAAAGCTTAAATTTTAACATGAGTCAAGAAGTCTATTCTGTACGGACCTTTATATGGGAGCTGTATCAAAACATTTGTATCCCTTCACCTTAGAAAGGAGGGTATATATCATTTGCTACGAGCCAAAAGTGTAACACATCGAAGGAGTGACCTAAGACCCCAAGAGCAATGTCCGTTCGTCCGTCCGTCTGTCTGTCTGTGTGTCTGTCTGCTGGCTGGTGCGCACGATAACTCTCGAAGGGTGTAACCGATTGACTTCAAATTTGGTAAGTGGTAATATTTTTCTCTATCTCCGAATAAGTTCGAAGATGGGCCATGTAGGTCCACTCCTTCTAGTACCTCCTCCACAAAGGGTTAACTTTTAGTGAAATAATTGTTCTTTAATACCTTCTATACTACTTACCCAAATCTTCTGAAATTTCACACATAGTATTATTAGTTTATTAGTCGCTACAACTCGAGACAAATGGGCGAAGTGGCTACTCCCTTTTTGGTACCTCCCACACGAATGGACCATTTGGCACCAAAAGGTTACTGCGTATGGCTTTAATACCAGTGCATACAAATACATGAAATTATGTACAGTGTAATGCTTTTGTAGTACCTAGAGTCCAGAGACAAATGATAAAAAGTTAACAGATTTTAACTTTAATACCAGTGAATACAATTACTTGAAATTTTGTAAGGTGTAATGCTTTTATAGTATCTAGAGTCGAGAGAAAAGTGGTCGTTATTGGTACGCGCCTTTTGGTTCCTCCTACACATATGGACCATTTTGTACCAATAGTAAACAGCTTTTAACTTTAATACCAGTACATACTTTAAAGTTATTAAATGCAATTTAAATTCATAATAAAGTAATTAAAACAAAAATGTAAATAAATTTACGAATATTTTTTTGGGACTCAAGGTGAGGGGATTCATAAATCGGTTTACCCGACTGAACTTTCTTACTTGTTTTTTTATAAATATGTTTTCTTTGCTATTAGGGTACTATTCGTATTCATTATGCGAGTATACATATATATCCAGTGAACCAAAGTCCGTCCAAAATGTGTATCATAGTTATTGCCTGAATCCATAGTTCAAATTAAATTTCATTCTCCTATGATTAATAGTTTGTGAAATATTATTTTTTTGGTTAATGTTATTACAATAGCTGGAGAAATTACTAATATAGTCTCAAACAATATTCTATCCAAAAAAAATTACTATCCAAAAAATGCGATCAATAGTTTCCGAGTTATTGTTTTAATATAATTCCGCACATTTCCATTAACTTATACATATATAATATTTTATAGCACCAATAGTATTTGCGATAGTAAAATCTCTTGCCCGTACTAATTTAGAATTTTTAGATCGGCAGAGAAGTTCTAGCGTATAGCTGTTATAAAAATTATACATATACGAGTATATAGACTAAAACTGAAAGAATCATAAAAAAGTTACCAAAGGAACTCTTGCATAAATTTATGAAACAATTATGTATATACATACATGAAATATAATGAAATATTTCACAGTTTTTAATAATTGCTGCCATAAAATCCTTAAGTTACTCTTTTGCGAAATATGTAAATAACTCTTTCTATGAAAAAAAATTTAAAATTTTTATTTATTAACAATTATTTTTTATTCGTATTTATATCGGTAAACAAACAGGAGTGCGGAAAATTCAAAATGGCGTTACTTAATGACAGAATGCAGGAAATCCAAAGTCGTTTTAAACTCGTCACGGAATTATATACAATATCCCTTCAGTTCATCGATAGAGCATGGTTTACGGCAGCATTCATCGTAGACACCGGTCAAATGACGTTGTCTTCGGGTTTTAGCCAAAGTATTGAGACGTTCACCGTAGAGCAGATCGTTCAAAAGAGAATCCGATTTAAAGGCTGTATCATCTTCAATATCGTTAAGGCCATTTAAGTCTAATAGCGCATGGTGTACTGCAAAATAGAAAAACATTATTGACATCACTTTCAAATACATACATCCTGAATGCAGTGTTCACGTACATGGTTTTTCAATAGATTTTTTACGAATTTGCATGCCGTTATAGCCATTTACACACACCGCCTCCAGAACTTGTCCCAAATTTTCTCCACAGAATCGTGTGGTTTGCGAATGGATTTCATAGACAATAGTCAAAAATATTACAAAGCTTAAAAGTTTCATTTTCGTTATAGGGTGTGTTTCTTAACAGAAGAACCGTTTACTTGTTAAGTCCTTAACGAGTTATGAGCAACTGTGGTTTCTTAGCTATTTTACACAGTATTTATACAAAAATGAATTCTTAATCACCATAACAAGCGTAATTATTCATATACATATACACATGTATGACGGAATTCGCGATTTTCAGAGGACTGGTACTCGTCTGCTACACATTTATGTAAACTAATATGCAAATTATGTTTCATCTCAATATGGAGTGTTCTATATAATTGAAAGATTAAGAGCACACATACGAGGTCTATTAAAGTGGCTGCTTTTTTTATAATTTTTATATTATTTTATTAATAACCTTATACCAATGCATTTTTCTATCCCTAAACCAATTCTGATATTAATTTGTATACCCTCCACCTTAGGATGAGAGTATATTCGTTTTGTCATTCCGTTTGTAACACCTACAAATATTAATCAAGGACCCTATAAAGCATATGAGAGTATTCTTAATATGTCGTAAAGTTCTAAGACGATTTAGACATGTCCGTCTGTAAATATGTCCGTCCGTTTGTTGTGATCACGCTACAATCGACAATAATTGAGCTAGATGACAGAAATTTGGTATAGATACTTCTTATAGCTGTTGGGATTGAAAAAGGGCAATATCGGTAAATTTTTTGATAGCCTACATACTCGTATATAGCATCAGTCCGATTTGATTCCTAATACCATAGAGACAGCAAATTTCAAATAATCGTGGTGAAAATTGGTATTTTGGCTGTATTTATACAAAGAACCCTTCACACGAACAACAGTCGCCATAGGTCCATGTTTTGATATACATAGCCACCATAAAAAGGTCCCTCTAAATTTTACTTCTTAATGCAACGGAAATTTCAACGAATTGGGCTGAATTTTTCTAATATGAGCCTATTTGTACCCGAAACCATTCATTGTGTAGGGTATATAAGATCTGGCATGTCCGAACATAACACCGCACTTACTTGTTTTAAGTTATCTTGCACTCTTCCAGATATGTAACTTTTATCTCCGTCCATTCATTTTGCATTTCTTTACAGTATAGGGAGCAGGAAAAGTCTTGTTAAAAGCCAATACATAATCAGCCACTTGTCTAGAGGCGATGCGACGATTTCCCGTATAAATTGTATCTACTGATTCAACGTTTTCATCAGATGTTGCAGTCTAGGGACTCAAGGGCGGGTATCATCATAATGAGACTATCACATATTACTCGTGATCCTTGTGAGGCTACCAAATATAAGTCGTGGATTTATGAAACTACCAAATGTTATTTGTACACCTTATGAGACTATCAAATATTACTCGTGGACCTTATGAGAATACCAAATACTACTCGTGACCCTTGTGAGACTACCAAATATTACTCGTGGACCTTATAAGACTATCAAATATTACTCGTGGATCTTATGAGACTATCAAATATTACTCGTGGACCTTATAAAACTACCAAATATTAGAGAGACTACCAAATATTTGGCGTTAATCTTATGAGGCTACCAAATATTACTCGTGGATCTTTTGAGACTACTCAATATTACTCGTGGATCTTTTGAGACTACTCAATATTACATGTCGACCTTACGAGATTACCAAATAATAATCGTGGACCTCATGAGACTACCAAATACGAGTATTACTCGTGGTTCTTACCTTATGACCAGGGACGTATCCAGGATTTTGGTTCGGGGGGAACCTTTTTTTCCATAACAAAGATAAACAATTAAAAAATTGCGTTTATTGTGTAGGTAATGGAAGTTAAGTTCCTTGGTTTTTTATTCCTAAATATAAATATGTACTTTAGTATGAGATCAGTAAAACTTTTTATAATAAAATACGTTAGAGTTAAAAATGTAATCTTCGATTTTTTGAAAGAAATATATCAATTATTTCATCGATTTTGACTTCATCTTTGTATATAGACATCAAAGCCAGATAAAATAGCCTTTCTCCTTCCATTCTGTTCCGGAGATAAGTTTTTATTCTTCTTAACGTCGAGAAACTTCGCTCAGCAGATGCCGTTGTCACAGGTATTGTGGCCAGTATCTTCAAAAGGGTAAAAACGCTTGGGAATATGTCCTCATCACAAACTGAAATAGCATCTAATGCATTTGATGGCTTATCATTCTTCTGCTTCCAATAATCAATCCATATACTTATCTCAGCTAAAACAGATTTTGCTGCATTTTTTAAATCGTTTTTGTAAAAGAGTGTGTCTTCTTCGAAATCTTCCTTTATTAGATTTACAACTCGTATCGGAACAAAAATAAAGTGACTTGTAATTATAGCTTCATGTTCGGAAAATCTATTATTTAAATGTGATATTACTTCGTTCAGATATGGTATGAACAATGAACCAGGAATATTAGCCCTATACTTTTGAATGCCTACTCTTCTAGGTAGTGCAGCTTCTATTCCAAAACTTCTTGCAAGTTGTGTAGATTCTTCAAACAGTTTATCAAACTCCGCATCTGAATTTCTACGCATGTCACTTAATTTAGTCATAGCCAATTTTATGATTTCGTAAGCCTTTATTATATCTAGGTTAATCGTTTGCAAATACCGTGATAAGTTCTGTGTAATGGCCAAAACCGTACTACTTATTACCACACCCAATATAAAGTCAAATTTACAGACACGGTTGTGCAAACTCATTCCATCACGGCAACCTACATGTTAAAAAGGTAAATAGATAAGAAATCATAAATGTAATTTTAACTTAATTTTCGCCATATCTGGTTATCATAAATTTAAAGCCAACCAATAATTACACCGGTCGACAAAAACAACATTTTTTCTTGGGTTTCTGTTTTAACGCATAGATTTAGACGTCAAAAAAGTTGTAAAGTTAAAACCTTACTAAATTAGCTATAACTTTTTTAATTATGCATCGATTTTCTTCGGAATGTGCTCGTTTAATTCATGACCGAACAGACTTTACGATAAAATCATAAAAATATAACATTTGTTCATTTTTAGATTGTTTTATGGGAGTTTTATTTTAAAAATATTAAAATTTTATCAAAAAATAAAATTTTTTGCAAATATTTGTAATACTCGTATATCGTCGAAACCGCTGAACGGATGGAAAATGGTATTATATGAAGTTGAAGGCTACTTAATAATTAATTCTTTAAAACTTCCTCAACCAAATCCGATAAATGGTTCTCGAGTTATGCCACTAATTTCTTTCCATATCACAGCTTATCGCGATAATTTAAAGAGACAACCCTTTAGGCTAAAGAGAGGTTGAACCACATATTATGGCATAACTAGAGAACCATTCATCCGAATTGGTTCAGGTAAGCTTTACAAACTTCAGAATTAAGTAGCCTTCAACTTCGCAGAATACAATTTTCCAGCCGTTCAGCGGTTTCGACGATATCTTACAAAGTATTGCAAAAATCATATTTTTTGAGAAAATTTTAATAATTTTTAAATAAATGCTTCATAAAAACATCTAGAAACGCATAATTTTATCGTAAACTCTGAAAGGTTATGAATAAATTGAGACCATTCCGAAGAAAATCGATGCATAATTTAAAAAGTTTTAGCGAGGAAACCATGCACCTTTCTTAATTGTAGTTGTTATTACTTTTACTGTTGCCATTTTTTACGCTTTTGTATTGTTTTTTTTAACGGCCTTCCAAATATCTTTCGTGTTTTTTTGAGTGATTTTGAAAACTGAAAACCGTTTATGCCTATGTTTGAAACATTTCTGTATACGTCCCTGCTTATGACACTACCAAATATTACTCGTCTATCAAATATTACTCGTGGACATTATGAGACTATCAAATATAACTCGTGGACCTTATAAGACAACCAAATATTCATTGTGGACCTTATGAGACTACCAAATATTACTCGTTGATTTTATGAGACTACCAACTACCCACCAAAATCTTGGTAAGTACCTGTCATTATTCCCTGCATTACCAAATAATGACATCTCATTATTCGCTGCATTACTTTCGCCTAATTTATAATGATATACCAATAATAAGAGAAATAAGTGATTTTTTGTTATCAAAATAATTTTGGCAAATTTTAATATAATACAATTTTGGCTATATGTGGGTTATTGTACAAGATTAATTTATATTTCAACATGTTTTCAAACAATACGTGCAGATTTGAATGAAAATACCAGAAATTCGAATCTGGAATGAGGAAATTGTTTGTTTCGAGAAATATGCGCGACAATATACAAAAAATTATTTTAAATGACCATTTCTACATATCTACTACTTGTTTTATAACTTATTAGTAATGCATTATTCAAGTACATAAAATCGAGCTACAAATATGTACTTATTATGCTACTTTATTACTCGTGGACCTTATGAGGCTAACAAATATTATTCGTGGACCTTATGAGACAACCAAATATTAGAGAGACTACCGAATATTAGGTGTGAATCTTATGAGGCTTCCAAATATTACTCGTGGACCTTTTGAGACAACTAAATATTACACGTCGACCTTACGAGATTACCAAATAATAATCGTGGACCTCATGAGACTACACGGGGCAAAATCGCCTTTTTTGATATGTTTGAATCGAAAGAAAATATATTTGGAACACAAATTTTTGAATATTATATATTTCTTAACAAATAAATGTTATTTGAAAATCAATAAAATATATTTGGAACGCATATATTAATATATTACAACAAATTATGTTTGCAAACTAATTTTCTCAAATAAAATATGTGTTTAAATACAAATAAAATAATTATTTAGGAATTTTTCCAAATATATTTTATCTACAAAGATTTCCAAAACTTTTGCTGACTTTTTCGAATTTCAGTATATATTATATATTATTGTAATAACAGTGATACGAATAGTTGTTATATTAGTGTTAATAATGATGTCACAGTCAGTTGTATTTATTTATTATTTCTAAAATATTTACAATATTTTTAAAAAAATTCTTGGATTTCCAAATATATGAACAATTTTGAAAATGTCAGTTACTGCAGTTGGTCATCCAAGCGACGATATGTTCGCCTATGTCCATATTCACACTGGCAATTTTTTCTACAATTCTTTTGCATTTGTGTACGGAAAACTTTTTCTCCCCCCCTTAGCGACTTCGTTCCTCTCCCACAAACACTGCAATTGTGCGGGGGAAAATTGCAAGTATGAATATTGACAAAATCAGCAAAGTCCATATTCACACTTGCAATTTTTTACCTTTGAATTACTTAAAAACGTAACACAATTTATGTATTTTATGAACAATTAAATGCAAATAAATATTTGTTTCGGAAATAACAGTCACATTTGGATGTAAACAAATATTTGTTTATAACAACATCTTCACAAATACACAATTTTTGAGTGTACCAAATATTATATGTTTAGAGTGTACCCTAAACATATATATGTTTCAAGCCGAATATGTTTGAGACAATATACTACAGAAGCGATTTGTTTTCAGCGTGTACCAAATACGAGTATTACTATTACTATTACTCGTGGTTGTTATGAGACCACTAAATACACTACGCAAGAAAAAAAATTTTTTTTTTCTTCCTAGACCTAATTATTTTTTTGTATAGATTGTGGCATACTGTTATATAAAATCAAAACCAAACATTTTTTATGGATATTTTTTTTTTTTAATTATTTTATTAAAAATACTATTATCGTCGAATGTACCCTTATTAGTTGCACTATAATTTTTGGAGTATATGCCCGATCAGGGCTACCAATGTTGGAAATATCTTTTTCACTTAGAAACAGTGGTTTAGTAACAGTCATTAAACAAATCGGAAAAGTAGTTTTTTTCCCAAAAAAAAAAAAAATCCTGGCACAAAAAAAAACATAAAAAATACAAAACAAGTAAGAAAGTTTCAGTCGGGTAAACCGACTAAGGTATACCCTCACTTTGTGAGTAATGTAATATATAACATTACACCAATAAATCTGTCAATTTGTGTGGGAGGTACCAGAAGGGGTTTTCCAAAAACACGTATTTTTCGGTAAATACATAGCATTGTGCTGAACTATAAGCGTTTATGTGCACTGGTATATTAAAGTTACGAGCTATGTAATTTTGGTATGATTTGGTCATTTTGTGTGGGAGGTACAAAAAGGGGCGGGGTGATAACGCCCACTTTTTACAGGACTATAGGCACTATAACAGCATTACACTGTACAAAATTTCAAGTATCTGTATGCACTGGTATTACAGTTACAAGCCGTTTACTTTTGGTACGAAACGGTCCATTTGTGTGGGAGGTACCAAAATGGGGCTGTACAATAATGCCCATTTTTTACCGGACTATAGGCGCTACAAAAACATTATACTGTAGAAAATGTCAAGCATTTTTATGCACTTGTATTAAAGTTATAAGCAGTTAAATTTTGATGCAAAATGGTCCATTTGTGTGGGAGGTACCAAAAGGGGCATGCCAACTTCACCCATTTTTCTCGAGTTAATAGCGACTAATATACTAATATTATGTGCAGAATTTCAAAAGATTCGAATAAGTAGTATAGAAGTCATTAAAGAATCAATATTTCACTAAATTTTAACCCTTTGTGTGGGAGGTACCAGAAGGAGTAGACCAATATGGCCCATCTTCGAACTCATCCGGAGATAGATCAAAATATTACCACGTACCAAATTTGAAGTCAATCGGTTACTCCTTTCGAGAGTTATCGTGCGCACCAGCCAGCAGACAGACAGACAGACAGACAGACAGACAGACAGACAGACAGACAGACAGACGGACGGACATTGCTCATTCGACTTAAAATGACCCAAAACAGATTTCCTCCGAACATACTTAGAGTCTTAGATCACTCCTTCGATGTGTTACACTTTTTTCCGTAGCAAATGATATATACCCTCGTCACACTAAAGTGAGGGTATAAAAATATTTTATTTTTTAAAATTGTGCATCCTAGCGAAGAATCCTACTCCAATCTATCTAAAAAATGTTTAAAAAAAAATTACAATAAAAATTGTTTTTAATATTTTTTTCATGTTCGTGACGCCTAGTTGCACCAGAAACTGTTATCCACTTCCTTTGGACAAAAATTTTGTTGCATAGTGATATTACTCGTTGACCTTATGACACTACCAAATATTACTCGTCTATCAATTCTATATTACTCGTGGACATTATGAGACTATCAAATATTACCCGTGGACCTTTCTAGACTACCAACTATTCCTCGTGGACCTTATGAGATTACCATATATTACTCGTTGATTTTATGAGACTACCAAATATTACTCGTGGACCTTATGATACTCATAAATATAACTCGTGGACCTTATGAGACTAACAAATATTACTCGTGGACCTTATGAGACTACCAAATATTAGAGAGACTACCAAATATTAGGCGTGAATCTTATGAGGCTACCAAATATTACTCGTGGACCCTTTGAGACTGCTACATATTACACGTCGACCTTACGAGATTACCAAATAATACTCGTGGACTTCATGAGACTACCAAATACGAGTATTACTCGTTGTTATTATGAGACCACTAAATACTACTCGTTGACCTTATGACACTACCAAATATTACTCGTAGACCTTATGGTAATAACAAATATTATTCGTGGACCTTATGAGACTACACGGAGGAAAAAAACGGCCTCTGTAACATATTGTCCCAAACATATTTTGCAGGCAACATATATATGTTTGGAGCAGCTCCCAAACATATTATGTTTGGGGTAGCGGTAATGTTACCAAACATTTATATGATTGTATGCAAACATATATATGATTGTATGTATGTCATATATATGATTGTATGCAAACATTTATATGATTGTATGTAATCATGTATATGATTATATGTAATCATATATATGATTGTATGCAAACATTTATATGATTGTATGTAATCATATATATGATTGTATGTAATCATGTATATGATTGTATGTAATCATATATACGATTGTATGTAATCATATACATGATTGTATCTCTTCTACTCTTCTCGCTCCTTTATGAAACTATAACGGTTCACAGCAACAAGTAACCTAATGTAAATCGTCACTCACTACGTCAAATACAGAAATACAATAACAACAAACAGTAATACACACTTTGCTTCTGAAAAGTAGTTCATGAGCTGCAGAATAGTTTTTGAGTTTTCTGAAAATTACTAAATTTTGAGTTGTGTCTCTTTAAAAGAATTTGTGCAATGTGCAGAGCAAGGCAAAACTTCAATAGTACAGTGCACTCTTCACTACTGTACCCGGGGTCATTTCAGATGAAATCAATTTGTTAGTGCGGGAGTGTGTTTGTTCAAAGAACATGAAAAGCACACATACATACGTACATAAATATGTATGTTGGCAAAATAATTTATGTGGGGCAATAAAACGGCGTCAGTATTATAGAACGTTTTGTAAATAAAATGTTTTGAAGTAAAATAATTGTGTTTTTTAATGAATAACCTCAATACATCTTTGATGTCATATTCTTTCTTTTATTTTGAATTTGTTGTACGTGTTAAAACTACAACTAATTTCTTGGAATTCGACATTCACCACACATATTCAATAAAAAACCCGACCTTAAACTCGACCGGGCGAGTAAGCATCATCAAATAATAATAATACCCTTTGGTGTCGGTGCCATTCCTCCTCATACACACGGTTACCATATACATATTACCCTTCTTTGCACACAATTATGAGTCATATAATTGGGCTCTCAGAGAGTAATACTCTCTAAAACTCTAAAAAATATGTTCTAATATATTATTTTGCCAAAAATATGTTAGGACACAATCATATCGTTTTTTAATATGCTAGAATTTTGCCCCGAACATATTATGATTGTGTGCAAACATAATATGTTTACCCACAAACATATATATGATTGTGCCCGTCCCAAACATATATATGATTGCATCCAAACATATTTTTAACATATTTTTTTCTCCGTGTACCAAATATTACTCGTGGACCTTATGAGACTACTAAATATTACTCGTGTTCCGTATTAGACTACCAAATATAAGTCGTAGGCCTTATGAAACTAACAAATATTACTCGTGGACCTTATTGTACTGTCAAATATTACTCGTGGGCCGTATAAGACTATCAAATATTATTCGTGGATGTCATAAGAGTATCAAATATTACTCGTGGACCTTATGAGACTACCAAATATTACTCATGATATTAGTCGAAGACCTAATGGGAATACCAAATATTAGGTAAGGTTAGGTTAGGTTGAATAGAGGAGACGTTTAAAACGCCTCATGTCCATGGACATACACTTAAGCCAGTGGTTCGGCCTGTTGTGCGCTCCTTATTTATGATTTTCATACACTCAGAAAAAAATGAACCCAAAGATAAGTTAAAATGAACTAAACTTCAGGAAAATTAAACTTCATATGGCGCTAAAGCAATTTTTTCCCAAATCAAGTTCACATTTGTCCTTAATATTAGCAAATGTTTTGAACTTAGTTTTAGTTAATACTAACTTGAATTTAGTAAATATTCCTTTATATCTAGTTCAATTGAACTCATATTAAGGAAAAATTAACTCAGTTTAAGTAAAAATTTACATGAAATTTGGAAAAAATCTAGTTAAATTTTCACTAAAATCAGGTACATTTTTACTTGAAATCAGGAAATTTTTACTAAAAAATAATACAATTTTAACTAAAATCAAGTAATTTTTTTTACTAAGATTAAGTTACATTTTTACTAAATGGAAGTAAAATAATTCTTCAAATCAAGTTCAATTTTACTTGAATATACGAAAATTGAACTAAAATGTAAGAAACGTTTAACTATAAATTGCAACTTGTAATTTTTGAAATTGCAACTTGTAGAAGTAAACTAAATTTTAGTTCATTACTACTAATATAATTCAGCAAAATATTCTCGGGAATTTTCCAATAAATATTTTCCTCCAATGTATTTGAAATAAATTCAAAAAACCTGAAACAAACAGAATTCTCATTCAATGTCTCAACCGTATGTCTTAAGTATTTCACATATAATCCTATATATTTGCCGCGAAGTTAAATTACTTAACTTCGCAGCTGCTGTTTGAAATGATATTTGAGCAGTTAAAACGAACGGGAATTTTTTGCTTAACGAATATTCAAGGATTATTTGAAAACAGTATTATAAATTTCAGAAAAACATGAACTAGAACTAAGGAAATTCGGATATTTCTAGTTAAAATTTTCTAAAATTATTTATTTTCGAGGAGTAGTAACTGTGTCTTCGACGCTAGGAAATCCTTCCTCGGTAAAAGTCAAAATTTACCAAATAGTAGGAAATTTTTACTTGGTCGATGGAATTTTAAGTAAGTAAAATCATATCCCATTTCCGAGTATGTAACCAATTTGCTATATCTTTGAATTTAGTTCAATTTACTCATTGAAAGTAAAAATTTCCCAGTTTTGAGGAAAATTTAACTAAACATGAGTAAAAATCTTGAACTAAACTGAGATATAGATTTTACTTACATAAACGATGGCCATTTTTCTGAGTGTACCCCACGGATTACAGAAAATCGGTACTAGACACGTATTTTCTCAGTATCTTCCAGTCATATCCTCTGAGATGAGTCAAGTCTGGCAATATGTCGGAACCGAAATATAGGGATCTTGCATGTGTGAAAGCTGGGCAGTGACACAGAAAATGTTCTATCGTTTCGATGTTTTCCCTGCATGCCCTGCACTCGTCATTTTCTGCTAGTCCTATGCGATGAAGATGTGCCTGTAAGCTTGAGTGTCCCGTTAGAACACTTATCATCTTACTAATCTCGATCTTGTTTAGTTTCAGAAAAGTACTGGTTTTCTTCTCATTTGGGTCACCCAACAGTATCTTTGCAGTTGCTCCTACATTTGCTTTATTCCACACAGTTTTGTGAGCCATCACTGCCCAGTGCTTCAACTCATCCTTCGTGACTTCGAAAGGTTTCCAATTTTCCAAGTTTGTTACTCGAAGTTCTCTACCCTTTGAAGCCAAGCTGTTTGCTCGTTCATTTCCAATCACTCCGTTGTGTCCCGGTACCCAGAAAATACGCAGTTGACCATGGACTGAGTAATTATTTATCGTTCTTTTACAGTCTAACACTGTTCTGGATTTGACCTTTTCCGATGTTATTGCTTTGATGGCCATTTGGCTATCTGTGAATATGTTGGCATATTTAGGCTTTGTGGTATTACTGAGCCAGTTAACACACTCCGTGATTGCTCGAACTTCTGTTTGAAATACTGTGTTATGGTCTGGGAGGCGGAAGTAAAGTTCGACTTCTGGTTCATCAATAAAAAGTCCCAGACCCGTCCTTCCTCCTAGCCTGGACCCATCTTTGTAGCAGCTGGTTCCCACTGCCGCATGAGCTAGTGTTCCGTTTTCCCAGGAGCGTCTGTCTGGCACGTCGGAGATTTCCGTTGCTTGAATATGACAGACCAGTGATTGTAATATCTTCTAATGGTACGACTTGTGGTCTCGATTTATCCATTCACCCATCACTTGTAGACGTCTTGTTACGAAAATTCACGTTCTGTGAGGAATGTGTTTCGTGCACTTCGCTCAACTTATGGTCAATATATGTAATCGGCCTACTGAGCGTACTATTCGCAACACCATCACCCATCTTGAGACCCAGCATTCATTATTGGATAATATTCGACCGAATAGACCACGTCCAGCACGCAGTGAAGAAAATGTAGCGGCCGTAGCTGAGAGTGTACACGAAGACCGTGGAGAGTCGATTCGGCGCCGTTCGCAGCAACTCTGACTGACGTGTGGAACGACTTGGCGCATTTACGTCGAGGTCTTAAACTGAAAGCATACAAAATACAGCTTGTGCAAGAACTGACGCCGCCCGACCTTCCCAAGCGACATCGCTTCGCTCTACATATGGGGTCTTGAAATGTTCCAAGAAGATCCGACGTTTTCGAGCCATTTTCAGCTATGAGGCCCATTTCTGGCTCAACGGGTATGTAAACAAGCAAAATTGCCGCATTTAGGACGAAGAGCAACCTGAAGAGATTCAAGAGCTGCCACTTCATCCAGGAAAAAACAACGGTTTTGTGTGGTTTGTGGGCCGGTGGAATCATCGGTCCATATTTCTTCAAAAATGATGCCGGTGAGAACGTAACCGTCAATGGCGACCGTTATCGTGCCATGATAACCGACTATTTGATGCCTGATATTGAAGCTCGTGATCTCGGCGACGGATGGACTATCTGAGACGTAGCCGCGACCAACATTTAATAGACATAATCTTCAAAAAATAAATGCCAAAGAATGTTCTTTCATATTATAATAAACATTCCCCATTCAATTTGAATTTTGTGTGTTTTTTCTTTAAAAAAGTAGGGAACCTCGAAATGGATCACGCCATATTGTGGAGCTTATGAAACTACTAAATATTACTCCTGGAACTTATGAGACTACTAAATAATGCTTTACTAAAATAATTAAAATTGTTATTCATTAACATATATTTTGTATTAATATATATATCGGTGAGCAATCTTAGGTGCGAAAAAGTCAAATAGGCGTTAGTTAATCACAGAATTTAAGAAATCCATAGTCGTTTAAAAATCGTCATATATTTATAGACAATATCCCATCAATTCATCGAATGTACATGGTTTACGGCAGCATTCATCATAAACACCGGTCAAGTGTCGTTGTCTTCGGGTTTTGGCCAAAGTATTTAGATGTTCGCCATATATCAGATCGTTCAAAAGTGAATCCGTTTTAAATAATGTTTCATCTTTAATATCATTTAGGCCGTTTAGGTCCATATGCGTGTGGTGTACTGCGAAATAGGAAAACGATTATTGTAAAAAGGATAAAATAAATAGTGAATGTAGTGTTTACGTACAAGGTTTTCCAATTGACTTTTTACGGATTTGCATACCGTTATAGCCATTTACACACACCCCCTCCAAAACTTGCACCAAAGTTTCTCCACAGAATCGTGAGGCAGAAGACTGTATTTCATAGACAACAGCCAAAAAGATTACGAAGCTTAAGAGTTTCATTTTCTTCACTGGGTGTGTTTCCTAAAAGAAGAACGGATTACTTGTTACGTCCTTAACGTGTTGTGAGCAACTGCGATTTCAGAGGTGATGTACATAGTTTATATACTAAGTTGAATCCTTTAACGCAATAACAGGCATAACAAGCTACGCAATTACGAAAAGTAATATGCAAATTATGTTTGATCTGTATGTGAAGTGTTCTAAATAACCATAGCATTAAGTGCACATACAAAAATACAAACGATATACATTCAGCAATGGCAATTTTGTCCGCTCCAAAGATATATAACACTAGTGTACACTTTTTTGTCGAAGGGTTGTGCACGAGATTTTCGGATGTAATATGGTGACCTAAACACGAAAAAAATATATAAAAAAGGTTAATGGTAATTTTTTTAATTTTTTAGAAAGGAGTAACTTGTAACATGACTACAAATTTGGTAGATGTTAATATTTATTCTATCTAAGATAAAAGATGCATCATGTTGATCTACTCTTTCGAGTACCTCCCCCACAAAGTGTTAAGATTTAGTGAAATGTTGATTCTTTAATAAATTGTATAGTACTTATCGAAATCTTCCGCAATTTCACACATAGTTTTAGTTTCCTAGTCGCTATCACAATGAGGAAAATTGGCAATGTCCCTTTTGGAACCTCCCATACAAATGTAAAATTGTGTACATTATAATACTTTTATAGTGCAATTGAGAAATTGGGCGTTACTACAACGACCTTTTTGGTACCTCCCAAACAAAATGGCCAAAATATAAAAAAAAAATTTTTTGAATTTCCCTTACTTCTACATCTTCTGCATTTTTTTGCAGTTTGATAGAAAAATTCTGATTGGAACAAAATTCGTTTCAAAGAAAAAGTAATCAAAAAAACTGGTGCGTATCCATGTTTTGCATATTTTTTATATGCAAAATATATGCAAAAAAAATTTGCGGTATATGAATCACAAATGCGAAGTATCAGGATATATACTTTTTAAAAAATCATGACAAAAAATTAAAAATGGGTGATTTCAAAAATCATCCAAAAAAATTGCCTAAATGTATGGTAATTCCAAAGGAAACCGACCCACTCTAAATATTTATGAATTTGGATGAAATTTTGCACGCGTATACTATAAGACAGTACGGAATTCAAAGCGGTTCAGATTTTATAGGGTGCCAAAGTTGGTCATCCGCAATTTTTTTTTTACAAATGTAGCTATTTTGAAGTCGACATAATTTTTGAACGGAATATCAGATTAGCTATCGCTATAATTTTTTGTTAAACTTTTTTTGGAAAAATTTTATGGTCATTTTAATTTTTGAGAATATTAAAAAAAATAGTTTTTGTGTTTTACGAAATTTGTAATTGGTCTCGAACGGCTGAACCGATTTTTGCAAAGTTTACTTTGTTTTAAAGAGAACTCAATACGCCATTTTTTGCAATTCTTTTTAATAAAATTTCTTAAAAATTTTTTTTATGATTTTTTTTTAAAAAACATTTGTAGAAAAAATTGCCCCTCTTGAATTTCTTCAAATTTACAGAATATTCGTCGCACTCTCACAAGTCCAGAACAGTAACAAATTTTTGGGAGACTCAATATTTGTAAAAGTTATGGACGAAATACCAAGAATAGTCTGACAATTTTCGTCTGTTTACGCAAAACACCGAACATTGCTACGAATTGAAAAAAGGGAAATAATTCGACCGCTTCTTAACCAAACAACCGATTGCGGTCAAACTTGGCATGGTAGATGAAGAGGTGTAAGAGAAGTTAGGTTTTATATTTCGGCCCCCTATGTCAGACAGGGGCGGAGCTAGAGGGCCTCAAAATTGGCCATATCGGATGAAGAAAATGTTTAAGCGCGTGTAACTCGTGTTTTTCTTCCGATTTATAACGTTTATTTTTGTGTGTGTTCTACTAACTGAGGTCTACCTAAGAATTTTCTCGTATAGTTACCGAGATATTTGCAATTAAAAATTGATTTTTTTATTTTTTCCAACCGTGTGCTAAAATTTTGTAAATATCGGAGCACAATATGCACCGATTTCATCCGTATCAACATGTCTGGTAGGGCAATAAAATATCCTATATTACGAAAAAAAATTGGTTCGATAAACCCAATAGTAAAATTATATATATACCCTACACCACACTGTGGTACAGGGTATTATGACTTTGTGCATTTGTTTGTAACACCCTAAAGGAGAAAAGATAGACCCATTGTTTATTATACCGATCGACTTGTAATCATCAGAGTCGATTGTAATCAAAGTACAGGTCGCAATTATGGTCCGATCTCAACGAAACTTTGCACATATCTTTTTTTAGGCCCAAGGACGATCCCTATTGAATATGGTTAAAATCGGTTCAGATTTACATATAGCTCCCATATATATGTACCTCCGATTTGGCATATATGCACTGTATAAGCAACATTTTGTAACCGATTTGTACAAAAATTGACAGAGAGTAGTCTCGTGATACACTTAGATACAATACAAAATTTGGGGGAAATCGGTTCAGATTTATATATAGCCCCCATATATATGTTGCACCCGATTTGACATGTAAGCGCTGTAGAAACTGTATTTTATATCCAATCAGTACGAAATTCGGCAGAAAGAGGTTTCTTATTACATGAAGGAATACTGCCAAATTCGGAGAAAATCGGTTCAGATTTAGATATAGCCCCCATATATATGTTACCCCCGATTTGAAATTCAATAGCTGTAGAAACTGTATTTTATATCCGATCACAGCGAAATTCGGCAGAAAGAGGTTTCTTATTACACGAAGGAATACTGCCAAATTTGGAGAAAATCGGTTCAGATTTAGATATATCCCCCATATATATGTTAGCACCGATTTGACATTCAAGCGCTGTAGAGACTGTATTTTATATCCGATCAGTACGAAATTCGACAGAAAGAGGTTTCTATTTTACATGAATGAGTATTCAGGGAAAATCGATTCAGATTTATATGTAAGCTCCATATATATGTTCCTCCTGATTTGGTTACAAAGCGCTATAGAAGTTGTACTTTACTTCCGATCATTACAAAATTCTCCAGAAAGATGTTTCTCAATTTAGGAACGAATATTGCTTAATTTAGCGATTATCGGTTCAGAATTAGATATATCAGCATATATATGTTCTTACCCATTTACCAATTATTCCAAATTATTATCGCAATAGCCCTTATCGCATTGTTAGGGAGGTGTAGGGTATTATATAGTCGGCCCCGCCCGACTTTCTGCCTTTCCTTACTGGTTTATATATATTTTTAAAAAGTAACCAGATATTTTCCCAAAAAATGTAAAAATTTCAGCATGGGTTGTCTGTGGGTAAAAAAAAGTTTACGTCGTTTAAAACGAGCCATTTTTGGTTGTTTTTTATATGTGTAAAATTTTTAATTTTTTTTAAATCTTTAATTTAAAAAAATAATTTCATACAGGATATGCACCACCTTTTCATAAATCCAGAACAGTAATTGGATTTTTTGGGGACACAATATTTGTAAAATTTATGAACGAAATAGTTCTGCAGGTCTGGCAATTTGACGTAAACCTTGCAAAAATCGGTTCAGCTGTTCAAGAGCAATTAACAATTTCGTAAAACAAAAAATGAATTTTTTTTTAAATTTAAAATCCCCATTCAATTTTGTAAAAAAAAAAAATCAGCGAAATCTTACACAGAACAGCATATTTTCCCAAAAAAATTTAAAAACTTCAGCATGGGTTGTCCATGGGTAAAACAAAATATGAATTTATTAATGTCCGTACGTCTGTCAGTTTGACTGAATGGTGCTAACAATAACTCTGGAAAGGAGTGACAAAATGACTTTAAATTTTGTAAGTGGTAATATTTTACTCAACCAAATTTATGTTTAATGTGCAACCATATCGGCTTACTCTTTGTGGTACCTCCCCCTCATATGCTTGTGGCATTTTAAAACTCTTCAACCCATCAGTTGTAGGAAAAAATTAACGTTGAATAACTGAAAAACATAAAATGTGTCCTTAAATTAAGGTATTGGCATATTTGCTGGATCCCTAAATGCAAATAAATATTTGTTTCGTAAATAATAGTCCAAAATAAAAAATATTAGGACGGAAACAAAAATTTGATTAGAACAACATCTTTCCATATATATAATTTGTATGTGTGTTAAATATAATATTTTTAGAGTGTACCCTAAACATTTGTATATTTCAAGCGGAATATGTTTCGCGCAAAATATTACAGTAGCGATTTTTTTAGCGTGTTGTCATAATTTATCCATAGATTTTTTCAAATAGGCTTTCTTTTCTTCGTTAGGATCATAGCTTTAAAAAAAATGGAACAACAAAAAATGTTTTGGAATTTATATACCCTAAGAAAAAAAATCGCTTCTGTAATATATTTTCTGAAAACATATTATTTTTGGGAAAATTCACATTTTTCCTATAAGTCGGAAAACTAATTCGGTAACCAATTTAACTATTTTTCCCGATTTTTAAGATAATCTGCAACAAAACTCCAACAAAAAAATATTGCAGAAAGAGATATTTAAACATTTTTTTCCGGTTTGTAAATATAAAATATTTGCACCAAAGTATATTTTATTTAAATTTTGCTCCCAAACATATTTTGTTTCCTGTTTTTTTGAAACTTTTATTTATTAACATATACTTTTTATTGATATTTGTATTGGTAAACAATCTTAGGTGCGAAAAAATCACATAGTCATTACTTAATTACAGAAGTCGGGAAATCCAAAGTCATTTAACATTCGTCGTAGATTTATAGACAGTATCCCTTCAACTCATCGAAAGTGCACGGTTTACGGCAGCATTCATCATAAACACCGGTTAAGTGGCGTTGTCTTCGTGTTTTGGCCAAAGTATTGAGACGTTCCCCATATATCAGATCGTTCAAAAATGAATCCGATTTAAAGGATGTTTCATCTTCAATATCATTTAGGCCATTTAAGTCCAATTGCGCGTGATGTACTACAAAATAGAAAAATAATTATTGCAAACAGGTTCAAATAAATCGTGAATGCAGTATTTACGTACATGGTTTTCCAATGGACTTTTTACGGATTTGCATGCCATTATAACCATTTACACAAACACCCTCCAGAACTTGCACCAAAGTTTCTCCGCAGAACCGTGAGGCAGAACAATGAATTTCGTAGACAACCGCCAAAAAAATTACAAAGCTTAAAAGTTTCATTTTCTTTACTGGATGTGTTTTCTAACAGAAGAACCGACTACTTGTTATATCCTTAACGAGTTGTGAGCAACTGTGATTTCTGGTGTGATATACACTGTTTTTATACTAATTTGTATCTTTAATCTCAATAACAGGCATAACAAGCTACACACTTACGTGAAATAATATGCAAATTATGTGTGATATCAATATGAAGTGTTCTAAATAAATGTATTATTAAGTACATACTAGGGATGTAACGAAAGTGGCTTTAGCGAAAGCTAATGCGAATATTGAAATATATTTCTTGCGAATGCGGAAGCGAAAGCGAATAGTTAAATATTCATTTTTGCGAAAGCGAATGTATTATTATACTTCTTTTGTTTTTGCGAATTCGAAGCGAATATTCAAAAATTGATTTCCGAATGCGAACAATTTAGATTCATTCCAACATTCTGTCATTTAAATGCAATGTATGTATTGTAGTTGGGCAATTCCAAAGCAAATGTATCAATCTTACACATTTTAAAAATTACCGTTTTTATTTTAATAAAATTGGGCACGATAATTCATCAAGGGTGTATGCTTTAGAAGTTACCCTAGTCTAACTGTTGAATCTAATATTCTTTGTATATAAAAATATACAAGAACATTTATAATATTGAAATTAAAATCGGTAATCTTTTGGGTCCACCTGGAATCAATTTCAAGTTTTTCATGGTTCATAATAGTCTGACTGACTCTTTAGTACCAACAAAATTAAGGAACTGAATTGATACTTCTCCAGGATATTCAAGTATTACGGATGTTTTATATATTTTGACCTCCAGTTACCACAAGGACAAATATATTTTATTCAACTGTTTTGGAGGAAAGTATCCAAGGTTTTAATTTGTATTAAAAACTCTAAAATATGTGAATCGGTTAAGAAGATATGACAAATTTTGCAAACGGAAGCGAATACTGAAATATATTTTTGCGAAAGCGAATGCGAATATTTGAAAACTGTTTTTTGCGAATGTTAAAATGATGCGAATAATTCGCTTTCGCATATTTTTTTTTATTATTAATTATTTATTTTTCATAAACTTAGTTATATTCAATGCTTAATACTTAAAACATAGATAAATAAAAATAACAAGAATTAGAAAAATGCATTATTTTACAATGTAAAGCCTCAGCGTATTATAGACATTGTAGAGGCAAGTTGGCAATTATTTATATACATATATATATGATTTCATCAACAAAAATTAATTTAAAAAAAAACCAGTAAGGAAAGGCAGAAAGTCGGGCGGGGCCGACTATATAATACCCTACACCTCCCTAACAATGCGATAAGGGTCATTGCCATAATAATTGGTAAATGGGTAGAAACATATTATCTAATTGTGAAACGATAATCGCTAAATTAAGCAATATTCGTTCCTAAATTGAGAAACATCTTTCTAGAAAATTTTAATGATCGGAAGTAAAATACAACTTCTATAGCGGTTTGATACCAAATCAGGAGGAACATATATATGGAGCTTTAATATAAATCTGAACCGATCTTCCCAGAATACTCATTCATGTAAAAAGACCTCCTTCTGTCGAATTTCGTACTGATCGGATATAAAATACCGTCTCTACAGCGCTTACATGTCAAATCGGGGGTAACATATATATGGGAGCTATATCTAAATCTGAACCGATTTTTTCCGAATTTGGCAGTATTCCTTCATGTAATAAGAAACCTCTTTCTGCCGAATTTCGCACTGATCGGATATAAAATACAGTTTTTACAGCGCTTACAGGTCAAATCGGGGGTAACATATATATGGGTTTTATATCTAAATCTAAACCGAGTTTCTCCGAATTTGGCAGTATTCCTTCATGTAGAAAGAAACCTCTTTTTGTCGACTTTCGCACTGATCGGATATAAAATAACATTTTTACAGCACTCACATGTCAAATCGGGGTAAGTATATATGGGGGCTATATCTAAATCTGAACCGATTTCTTCCAAATTTAAAAGTGTTCATTCATATAATAGGAAACCTCTTTCTGACGAATTTCATACTGATCGGATATAAAATACAGTTTTTACAGCGCTTACATGTGAAATCGGGGGTAACATATATATGGGGGCTATATCTAAATCTGAACCGATTTTCTCCGAATTTAGCAGTATTCCTTCATGTAATAAGAAACCTCTCTTTGCCGAATTTCGCACTGATCGGATATAAAATAACATTTTTACAGCGCTTACATGTCAAATCGGGGGTAACGTATATATGGGGGCTATATCTAAATCTGAACCGATTTCTTCCAAATTGAACAGTGTTCATTCATATAATAAGAGACCTCTTTCTGCTGAATTTCATACTGATCGGATATAAAATACAGATTTTACAGCGCTTACATGTCAAATCGGGGGTAACGTATATATGGGGGCTATATCTAAATCTGAACCGATTTCTTCCAAATTGAACAGTGTTCATTCATATAATAAGAGACCTCTTTCTGCTGAATTTCATACTGATCGGATATAAAATACAGATTTTACAGCGCTTACATGTCAAATCTGGGGTAACATATATATGGGGGCTATATCTAAATCTGAACCGATTTTAACCAAATTCAATAGGGATCGTCCTTGGGCCAAATAAAATATATGTGTAAAGTTTCGTCGAGATCGGACTATAATTGCGACCTGTACTTTGATTACAAGAATACATGCACAGACAGACGGACAGACGGACAGACGGACAGACGGACAGACAGACAGACGGACATAGCTAAATCAACTCAGAAAGTGATTCTAAGTCGATCGGTATAATAAACAATGGGTCTATTTCTTCTCATTTTGGGTGTTACAAACAAATGCACAAAGTTATAATACCCTGTACCACAGTGTGGTGTAGGGTATAAATATATATATATATATATTTATGATAATTGTTTACAATAGATGTTCAACCTGTTGTAGTAAATACATATTTTTATACCCTACACCACACTGTGGTACAGGGTATTATAACTTTGTGCATTTGTTTGTAACACCCAAAATGAGAAGAAATAGACCCATTGTTTATTATACCGATCGACTTAGAATCACTTTCTGAGTTGATTTAGCTATGTCCGTCTGTCTGTCTGTCCGTCTGTCCGTCTGTCTGTGCATGTATTCTTGTAATCAAAGTACAGGTCGCAATTATAGTCCGATCTCGACGAAACTTTACACATATATTTTATTTGGCCCAAGGACGATCCCTATTGAATTTGGTTAAAATCGGTTCAGATTTAGATATAGCCCCCATATATATGTTACCCCAGATTTGACATGTAAGCGCTGTAAAATCTGTATTTTATATCCGATCAGTATGAAATTCAGCAGAAAGAGGTCTCTTATTATATGAATGAACACTGTTCAATTTGGAAGAAATCGGTTCAGATTTAGATATAGCCCCCATATATACGTTACCCCCGATTTGACATGTAAGCGCTGTAAAATCTGTATTTTATATCCGATCAGTATGAAATTCAGCAGAAAGAGGTCTCTTATTATATGAATGAACACTGTTCAATTTGGAAGAAATCGGTTCAGATTTAGATATAGCCCCCATATATACGTTACCCCCGATTTGACATGTAAGCGCTGTAAAAATGTTATTTTATATCCGATCAGTGCGAAATTCGGCAAAGAGAGGTTTCTTATTACATGAAGGAATACTGCTAAATTCGGAGAAAATCGGTTCAGATTTAGATATAGCCCCCATATATATGTTACCCCCGATTTCACATGTAAGCGCTGTAAAAACTGTATTTTATATCCGATCAGTATGAAATTCGTCAGAAAGAGGTTTCCTATTATATGAATGAACACTTTTAAATTTGGAAGAAATCGGTTCAGATTTAGATATAGCCCCCATATATACTTACCCCGATTTGACATGTGAGTGCTGTAAAAATGTTATTTTATATCCGATCAGTGCGAAAGTCGACAAAAAGAGGTTTCTTTCTACATGAAGGAATACTGCCAAATTCGGAGAAACTCGGTTTAGATTTAGATATAAAACCCATATATATGTTACCCCCGATTTGACCTGTAAGCGCTGTAAAAACTGTATTTTATATCCGATCAGTGCGAAATTCGGCAGAAAGAGGTTTCTTATTACATGAAGGAATACTGCCAAATTCGGAAAAAATCGGTTCAGATTTAGATATAGCTCCCATATATATGTTACCCCCGATTTGACATGTAAGCGCTGTAGAGACGGTATTTTATATCCGATCAGTACGAAATTCGACAGAAGGAGGTCTTTTTACATGAATGAGTATTCTGGGAAGATCGGTTCAGATTTATATTAAAGCTCCATATATATGTTCCTCCTGATTTGGTATCAAACCACTATAGAAGTTGTATTTTACTTCCGATCATTAAAATTTTCTAGAAAGATGTTTCTCAATTTAGGAACGAATATTGCTTAATTTGGCGATTATCGTTTCAGAAATAGATAATATGTTTCTACCCATTTACCAATTATTATGGCAATGACCCTTATCGCATTGTTAGGGAGGTGTAGGGTATTATATAGTCGGCCCCGCCCGACTTTCTGCCTTTCCTTACTGGTTTTAATTCACTTTTAATTACTCAATTCTTTGTTTAGTAAGCTCAAGTCTGCATCTAGTAACGCTAAGATTAGTGCTATTCCTGGTGTTGAAAGAACTTTGGTTAATTGAAAATGTGATTGTATGGTGTCCTATACTGCGAATACATTTAAAGACATATACCAATAGCTGCATCTTGTATATACCGTAAAGTGGTAATACAGAGGGAAATACTTGTCTATACAATAAAATAGTTGAGTATGTTATGGGTAGGTTTGCAACAGTTTTTAAAGCTTTACTTTGCAGTCTGTTTAAGGATCTAAATTCTCCACTCTTTTTATACCCATATAATACCTTCAAATAGTTTAAATTACTCTGAACAATTGCATGATATATCAAGAATTTTGTTTCATAATTTAACTTATTTTTAAATTTATAAAAAATCCCCACAGCTTGTGATAATTTCCTTTTCAAGAAGTGTATATGTAAATCCCAAGAAAGATTGCTCTGCAAATGTATTCCTTAATACTTTAGCGAATTCATTTCACAAATTTCCTTGCCATCAATAAAAATAGTAAAATTATTAATGTGCTCAAAATACGGGTTAAAACGGATAACTTTAGTTTTATCTGCGTTTAAAAACATTTTATTGATCCTGGCAAATCAATATATTAAGGCTGCATCACCTTACATATAAGCTTATATGGATAAATGAGGCAGATGTCATCTGCATATATAAATAGTTTACCGCTTAAATCGAGATTGGTGAATGCAAATATTCGCCACATCCCTTCTATAAAGTAATGATAATAGAAATCATATCAGAAAATGCAAAAAAACGCAAAATTTTTGTTAAATATATTACTGCAGTAATTGGCGAGCGATATGTTTTGAAAAGACTTGTAAACATTTTTTGGTCGCGGTGTGTTTCCATCTTGACCTCAGACTGGACATTGAACTGCTACATTGACTACCTTCTGTGCATTCAAAAATTTATCAGAATTAAAATTACAATAGGAGGGAGCGATATATTTCGAAAATAATTTCAAGATTTTAAAATGTGGTTTTATATCCGTTTTGTCCTCTGGTTGGACATCTGGTTTTTTCACATCAGCTTTGAGGTAAGTGTGGATACATCAATTTGTAGATTTTTAGTTCTTAAAGAATTTTTAACTAGAGTGAAAGAATTAAAATTGCTTTGGTCACTGCTAAACTGACCACAATCTTAGAATACAAAATTATTTTTCCATATTATTTTATCTTTGTATCATTTAAGAGGTAGCAGAATAATATTAAATATTTTGATATTGCGAGAATTGACCACGGGCCAAAAAACGACTATGTGAATAGTCTTTGGATTATACAACACTCGGGTCTATACACATGCAAAATGTCACATTTCTAGCTCTTAAAGGAGACTCGTCGGTAAAGTGGTCACAACACATTTGGCGTAAAATCTCATTTCCTGGAGATCAGTAAACATATACACATACATTTGTGGGCTCATAGCTTTTAAGGGACTTTTTAAGTATAGAAAGTTCTGTTCACTGCCATACTGACCACGGACTGAGAATTGACCGAATTGACAACGTTATATATGTTACCACAGTAAGTGGACAGTGATGTATATTGAAAAAGGCTTCAGAAATTTCAAATTTTCCGGTTTGACCTTAGACTGGACATCGAATAGTTGTTTTTGCATCTCATTTGATGTCAATATGTACATGGACATTTTCAATTTCTGCTGGAAGGAACTTTTAAAATCAGTGAAATAATGAAGATTGTTCTGGCCACTGCTACACTGACCACAGTTAGAGAATTAAAAATAATTGTGACAACTCCTCCGCCAGAACTATGGCGGAAGAGTTGATGCAATATAATATGTTTATACATTACGCCACACTGTGGTCCAGGGTTTGTGCATTTGTTTGTAACACCCAAAAGGAGAAGAGATATATCCCTCGTTTATTATATCGATAGACTTGGAATCACTTCTTGAGTCGATTTAACCATGTCCGTCCGTCCGTCTGTAGATGTATCGTTGGTCAGAAAGTCGGGCGGAGCCGACTATATAATACCCTACACCTCCCTAACAATGCGATAATAATTAGGAATAATTGGTAAATGGGTAGGAACATATTATCTTATTCTTAACCGATAATCTCTAAATTAAGCAATTTCCGTTCCTAAATTGAGAAACATCTTTCTGGAAAATTTTAATGATCGGAAGTAAAGTACAACTTCTATAGCGCTTTGGCACCAAATCAGGAGGAACATATATATGGAGGTTATATATGAATCTGAACCGATTTTCCCTGAATACTCATTCATGTAAAAAGACGTCTGTCGAATTTCGTACTGATCGGATATAAAATACAGTCTCTACAGCGCTTACATGTCAAATCGGGGAACCTAAATATGGGGGCTATATCTAAATCTGAACCAATTTTCTCCGAATTTGGCAGTATTCCTTCGAGTAATAAGAAATTTCTTTCTGCCGCATTTCGCACTGATCGGATATAAAATACAGTTTCTATAGCGCTTACATGTCAAATCGGGGGGTAACATATATATGGGGGATATATCTAAATCTGAACCGATTTTCTCAGAATTTGGCAGTATTCCTTAATGTAGAAATAAATCTCTTTTTGCCCAATTTCGCACTGATCGAATGTAAAATAAAATGTTTACAGCGCTTACATGTCAAATCGGGGGTAACGTATATATGGGGGGCTATATCTAAATCTGAACCGATTTTAACCACATTCAATAGGGATCGTCCTTGGGCCCAAAAAAAGATACGTGTAAAGTTTCGTCGAGGTCGAACCATAATTGCGACCTGTACTAAATCAACTCAGAAAGTGATTCTAAGTAGATCGGTATAATAAACGATGGGCCTATTTCTTCTCCTTTTGGGTGTTACAAACAAATGCACAAAGTTATAATACCCTGTACCACAGTGTGGTGTAGGGTATACAAATTTGTTGGGTTTTAAAATTTTTATGATAAATCAGGTAGACAAAATAATTTGTCTTCATATTGAATGTCAATAGAGTTTTGCTGAACTAAATCACATAAAACAGCATGCTCACTGTATATGTATATTAGAGCCGGATATATACCGATTACTTCCTGATTATCTTTTCCAGGTAGACACTCAAATTTTCTATGTATATCCACTGAGCCAAAAGTTATGACCATTTGAAGTTTAGTCTTTATTTTACCTTAAAGGAAATGCTGAAAATATAACTTTCCCGTACATATAGAAGTTTAGTGACTGTCCTTAAAACAATTAGAAAAAATTTGACTTCAAAAAATCATTTTTTGTTGGTTCGAAAAAGACTCAAAAAATAGAATTGGAATCGAAAATTAATGTTTGTTCCAATTTTGGAAAGCTAGCATCCTAACGAAGAACAATGCGTATTTGACAAAATTTGCTTGCATGGTTCGATATGGGTCATAATTTATACATTTATCCATAGATTTTTTTTAAAATAGACATTGTTTTTTTCGTTTTGATGCAAGCTTTGCAAAAATGGAGAAACAAACATTTTTTTTCAAAGACATATTTTTTTGTAATTGTTTTAACGACAGTTACTTAAGCACTGTCGTTACGTTAAAGAAATATACCCAACATTGGTATCCCTCATTATTTTCTTTTATTTAAAGGGTATCACGGCTCTATCGGATTTCCACTTCAAAATATGGTCCAAAAGCTAACGGTAAATTCCATAAAAATTGAAATTTAAAAAAATAATTAAAAGAAATGTTTACAATAAAAATTTTTTTGTTTTGGTTTCATAAAAAGTATGCTTCAATCTACACAAAAAAAGTTGTTAGGTCTTTGTTGCAGAATGTTACTCGTATCAATATGACAGCCCAAATCTTTACAATTTGTTTGTTTTTATGGTTCCAAGATGTTCTTTGTATGAGTCTATATCCTTTAAATGGTACAGGGTAAAAATATATACAAATTGTCATATTTTAGCCCAATATGTTGTTCACTGAACACTGCAGTGAACAGGCCGGGTCGATTTGTGGGGAGGCAAAAAAAGTCGCCATTGCTCGGTGAAAATCGTATTCCAGGGATCAAAATAAGAAACTTTGCCGAAGGAACCATACCTCTAAAACGAATTCTGATGTCCCGGAATTTGTGTCGAACTTTTGGGTAGGGGCAAATTTTGAAAAATGCCACTTTGACCCATTTAGAGTGCTCCAATCGAGTCCAAATGTATGACCGACCCCCACTAACTTTGGACGCCAGACCCACCCATGCCAGTGGCACACCCCTGGAACCCCCTGGGGGTTCCATACATTTGGACTCGATTGGAGCACTCTAAATGGGTCAAAGGGATTTTTTCCGGGACATCAGAATTCGTTTTAGAGGTATGGTTCTTTCGGCAAAGTTTCTTATTTTGATCCCTAGAATACGATTTTCACTGAGCACTTCACTGAGTGGGGGTCGGTCATACATTTGGACTCGATTGGAGCACTCTAAATGGGTCAAAGTGGGATTTTTTCAGGGACATCAGAATTTGTTTTAGAGGTATGGTTCCTTCGGCAAAGTTTCTTATTTTGATCCCTAGAATATGATTTTCACTGAGCAATGGACGATTTTTAAATCGACCCGCCCTAGTGTTCATACATGTAATAAGAAAACTCTCTCTGTTAAATTTCGTACTGATCGGATATAAAACACGATTTCTACAGCTCTTAAATGTAAAATCGGGTGAAACATATGTATGGGGGCTATATCTAAATCTGAACCGATTTTCCCCGAATATGGCAGTGTTTATTCATGTAATAAGCAAAGGATAATAAATCTCCGGGCATGGATAGGATCCCCTTCGAATTCTATAAATATGCCCCTACCCTGTTCTTATACGAGGTTTTACAATTGTTCAACATAATATTCCTAACTGAAGCTATTCCCCTGTCTTTTCGCACGGCAATAATTATCCCTTTGTACAAGAAAGGCGATGTGAATATAGTGTCGAACTGCAGAGGGTTGTCTCTGCTGGACACATTGTACAAGATATTTACCGGTATTATGCTGAATAGAATAAATGCATGGATAGAGCACAATAACATTCTAAATGAATACCAAGCAGGCTTTAGACGTGGCTATTCAACGGTAGACAACTTATTTTGTCTCACAAGCATAATCCACCTGAATCGTAGAAATAGGAAGAATACATATGCTTTCTTCGTGGACTTTTCTGCTGCCTTTGATAGAATACCTCGGAACTCACTTTTTTTATAAACTATCTAGAATGGGGCTTTCAACCAAAGTAGTGAATGTACTACGGTCTATTTACAGAGACAATGTCAGTCAGGTGTGGGATGGATCCTCTCTATCTGACCCCTTTGCAGTTACTCAGGGAGTTAGGCAGGGTTGCTTGCTGAGCCCTGCTCTATTCTCATTGTATTTGAATGACTTACATGAGGTATTACCTATGGGTTTAAGAATTGGGGATGTGGAGATCAAGTTATTGATGTGCGCAGACGACATTGTCCTTTTATCTGACTCTCCGACAAGGCTGCAAACGATGATAGACACGTTATGGGATTACTGCTCCTTATGGGGTTTAAGACTGAATCTCTCTAAATCTAAGATTGTTATCTTTCGGAAAGGAACTAGAATAGACAAAAATTTAGTCTGGCTATACGACAACCAGCCCATAGAAGTTGTTAATGGGTACAACTACCTCGGGATAAATTTATCGTTTAACAAGCATATCACTGGTAAGTTACAGGCGGCTAAAACAGCCATTAATTCCACATGGCAAAGGTACTTACATAACGGGAAAATACATCTCTCTAAGAAGATGAAAATCTTCGATACTGCTGCCAAGACCATATTATTTTATGGGGCACAGGTTTGGGGCTATGAGAGCTACGATCAAGTTGAAAAGCTTCTTAGGTTTTTTATTAAAAAGGTGTTGTATCTACCCAGTAATACACCGAGCTATATGCTGGCCATTGAGACAGGTTTCCATAGCTTGTTCTCAGAAACGCTTGAGCTTCATTTCGGATACATAAATAAGGTTCTCTCACTACCTTCAAGAAGACTTCCCCGATTACTTGCAGAGAAAATAATTGAGGAACGTATTTTCTGGGCAGAAAAGTGGGTCCATTTAGGAGAACAATTAAACATTAACTTGAACTGGAATCTTAGAGGTCAGGCACTGGGTATACAACAGGAAGTTATACTTCGGGAACTGACTAGATGGGAACGCGATTTGAATGTGGACAGAGCTTTGAACTCGCAATTTCACGACCCATACCCGAACCTCCGTTACGTTATCCCTCGTTATTGTCAGGACAACTTTTCTCAGAGAACGATAAGTTTGATTTTTCGAGCCAGAGGTGGCTTACTCGATCTTAATGCTAGATCTTTTAAAAACGGTACAGATGGCATTTGCTCAATTTGCAATATGAACGTCCCAGAAAATACTTTTCACTTTATTGGGGTATGTCCGATTTTCGGACATGAAAGAAAAAATTGTTTTGGAACAAGTTTGTTGACTGTTGAAGAATTTTATGCAATTCTGAATGGTAGGAACTTTACACAACTAGGAATATATCTATCAAACAGCCTGAAGTATAGGAAACTAATCCAAGGTGAATTCGATCATTAAAAATTAGAAATACCACCAAGAAGGCAATATACACTAATGTACACTTTATTTACATCCGTATATATTATAAACAAGTTATTCTATATATTTTTTTATTATTATTATGCCAATCTGACACACAACAAAAATGTTATGTCTATTAAGATTTTTCATACAAATTATGTAAAGCTGTAACGTTGTAATTGAATTATAAATAAAATCTTTTCTAATCTAAATCTAATCTAATAAGAGAACTTTCTCTGCCGAATTTCGTACAGGTCGGATGTAAAATACGGTTTCTACAGCGCTTACATGTCAAATCGGGTAAAACATATATATGGGGACTATATCTAAATCTGAACCGATTTTCCCCGAATTTGGCAGTGTTTATTCACGTAATAAGAAAACTCTCTCTGCCAAATTTCGTACTGATCTGATTTAAAATACAGTTCCTACAGCGCTTACATGTCAAATCGGGTGAAACATATATATGGGGGCTATATCTAAATCTGAACGGAATTTCTCCGAATTTGGTAGTGTTCATTCACATAATAATAAAACTCTCTCTGCCGAATTGCATAAAGATCGGATGTAAAATGTGGTTTCTACAGCGCTTACATGTAAAATCGGGAGAAACATATATATGTATGGGGACTATATCCAAATCTGAACCGATTTTAACCAATTTCAATAGGGATCGTCCTTGGGCCAAAGAAGAGCACTATGCTAAATTTCATCACAATCGGACCTTAAATACGACCTGCACTTTGATTACAAGAATACATGGACAGACAGACGGACAGACAGACAGACGGACATGGCTAAATCGACTCAGAAAGTGATTCTGAGTCGATCGGTATAATAAACAATGGGTCTATCTCTTCTCCTTTTAGGTGTTACAAACAAATGCACAAAGTCATAATACCCTGTACCACAGTGTGGTGTAGGGTATAAAAAATTTGCGTCATGGTGAAGAAAATTGTCTACAATTATATACATAATGGTTCCATGCTCCACAATGGAACGACGGGATTAAATATATTAATACATAATAATAGATCAAAGATGCATAAAACGTTGTCAAAGGAACTCTTCCACAAAATGCAGGAAACATTTGAACTGTTTATTTTGAAAGTGACGTAAACGCCATCCTGCTTTTAAACAAAGAGTAGTATCGTTAAGAGGCTTGGTGAATAATAGAAATATATTATTAACAGTCAGTTCATGTCAAGACTTCAATGTTTCCATAGTTAGTTGACAATTTCGTATTTTGATTTTATATAACTCCTTTTTTCAGTGGTGAACAGAGTAAAGCAGAATGGCGTTTAAGCAACTTTCAAAATATTTCAAATATTTCATTAATATTAATTTTTTTTCTATAAATTTCTTTATTCACTTTTCTATGCAAATCATATAAATTCAAATAATTTAGACTTTTATTTACTAACATATATTTTTTATTGATATTTTTATCGGTAAGCAATCTAAGGTGCGAAAAAGCCACATAGGCGTTACTTATTTACAGAAGTCGGGAAATTCAAACTCATTTAACATTCTTCGTAGATTTATAGACAATATCCCTTCAACTCATCGAAAGTGCACGGTTTACGGCAGCATTCATCATAAACACCGGTTAAGTGGCGTTGTCTTCGTGTTTTGGCCAAAGTATTGAGACGTTCCCCATACATCAGATCGTTCAAAAGTGAATCCGATTTAAAGGATGTTTCATCGTCAATATCATTTAGGCCATTTAAGTCCAATTGCGCGCGATGTGCTGCGAAATAGAAGAATGATTATTGTAAATAGGTTCAAATAAATCGTAAATGTAGCGTTCACGTACATGGTTTTCCAATTGACTTTTTACGGATTTGCATGCCGTTATAGCCATTTACGCACACCCCCTCAAGGACTTGTACCAAAGTTTCTCCGCAGAATCGTGAGGAAGAAGAATGAATTTCATAGACAACTGCCAAAAATATCACAAAGCTTAAAAGTTTCATTTTCTTTACGGGGTGTGTTTTCTGACAGAAGAGTCGATTACTTGTTATGTCCTCAACGAGTTGTGAGCAACTGTGATTTCTGAGGTGATGTACGCAATTTTTATACTAAGTTGAATCCTTAATTTCCATAACAACAATAATAAGAGTCACACTTGCTTAAAATATGCAAATTGCGTTTGATCTCAATATGGCGTGTTCTAAATAACTATATCATTAAGTGCACAGGTACGAGGTTTATTAAAAATGTGGCTTTTAATTTTTCTTAAAAAATAAAATCAATAGCAATTTTGTGCCGTTCAAAGGTAAATATTCTGTGTTGCCAGACGAATTTGGTCAAAAGTCGTCAAAATGAGTATACAAAATTAGACAAAACGCCAAAATATATTTCAAAAAAATCTTCAGCACAAAAATGTGACAGTTATATACAGATAATGAGCTTTCCATGTGCACAAATAGATTCATAGATATTTAGGTATTTTATTATATCCTTAACCATAGTAAGGGGTAATGAATGAATAATGAAATATTTATCCCTCGAAACATTCTATTGCATTTTATACATGACCATCTATTGAAATCACATACAATCTGCAAAAAATATCAATCTATTGTAATCACAAACAATCCGCAAAATGATAAATCTAGGGTCAAATCAGATTGGCAGAAACATTGTATAATTTGAGAATTGTTTACTATCGGTACATATTTCCATATACATACATAGATCCCCAAAACTTCAATTGATTGTGTTGAATTTTTACCATATTTTACTTTCCATATAATGAAAACAATGTTGTCATAAAATGAAAGAATGGCTCAAAAGACGTCCTTAGTCTATAAAACAAGTACATTTTGTACTTAAAATATACAGGGTGTTTTTTTTGTTGAATTGTGGTTTTCAATCTGGCAATACTTTTTTCGGAGTTGGTCTTTTTGACAGCTGTCACTTGATTTAAGCTCAGTTTGGTAATATTATATACCCTCCACTATGGGATTGGGGATATATTCATTTTGTCAATCCGTTTGTAACACCTCTAAATATTGATCTGAGACTCCATAAAGTATTTATATTCTTAATCGTCGTAAAATTCTAAGACTTTTAAGTCAGTATGTTGTAATTACGCTACAATATATAATACTTGAGCTAGGTGGGTGAAATTTGGTACATATATGTACTTCTTATATCTGCAGGTATGTTGGGATTGCAGATGGGCCATATCGGTCAAAGTTTTGATATAGCTCCCCTATAGAGTTCGCACCAAAAATTCAGATTTTGAGCCATAGATACCAAATTTTTAAAACAATTTAGCTGAAATTCTGCCGTTTGTATTCTGTTTTGCCAAGAATTCATCACAGCAAAAAATACAAATCGGTTCATTTTTTTTATAGTCACCATATAGAGGTCGCTCCATAATAAACGTATTTAAGCCATAAATACCACGTTTTAGAAGTATTTTAATTGAATCTTTTCAGTTTGTATTTAATAAAGATAAGAAATCGTCGTCGTAAACATTTTTTAAATCAGTTCATATTTTGTTATTGTCCAACTATAGATGTCGGTCCCAAAAAACAACTTATTTAAGCCATATACACCACATTTTCAAAGAAGTTTAGCTGACACTTTGCAGTTTGTATTCCATTTTGACAAGAATTCATCCCAATAAAATTTATACAAATCAACTTTTATTTTGTTGTAGTGCCCATATAAATGTAGCTCACTAAAATGATATTTTAAGCCATAAATACCACATTTTTCAGGTGAAAAGTGTGACTAAAAAATGTTCGGCCTAATGTTTGGATAAAACTTGCAGCGTTCTTTTTTTAATAATTTACTTAAACAAAAATGATCGTTTCGTGATTTGCTCAATATCCAAATATTTTTCCAGTAATACAATTTAATGCAATCCATGGTTCGGCATGGCCGAACTTAACGCTTTAACTTATTTTAATTACGATTTCCTTGGAAGGTGTCTTAAGTATTTGTTCCATATTATTTGAAGTAGCAGGTGATTCATGGTGAGTTTTGATTTATAATGTAAAATGATACACATACATTTTAAGCGTACTTAAAATTTTTATTGTCGGTTAAAATAACAACGTATGGCATTTACTGTTTCAAAATGATATCATAAAAATGTTGGCCATGACTACATCATTTTTAATTTTTGAAGAAATGTGGACCATCTCGTAGCGTTTGGTACTCTTCAAGTTACTCGTCAGCCCAAATGTCAGAAATGTGCTTCATTACCGAACAAAATTTCACGATAAAACACCGAATTTTCAATTGGAACAATTTGGAGACGCTGATGTCTTTCCATGATGAGTTGCCAAATGATACTGAACAAAAGTGACAAAGCGCTTTGATATGAGTAACGCGTGATCTGTAGAAAAAATCATATATATTAAAATAAGCTTCCTGCATAATGTTCTCGAAAAAAGTTATGGGTTAAAAATTTCATTAGTACGCTTCTCCAAATTACACCATTTTTACGAAAATTTCAAAACTCACTGTACATTTGTTTGAAGCACACAAAGAGAGAAGAGATAGACCCAAAATGTATTATACCGATCGACGCAGAATCACTTTTGAGTCAATTTAGCCATGTTTTCTGTCTTCTTGTGATCAAAGTAAATGTCGTAATTATAGTGCGATTTCTACGAACCCTTGCATATGTCTTTCTTTTGGCCCAAGGACGATCCCTGTTTAATTTGGTTAAAATCGGTTCAGATTTACATGTAGCTCCCATATACATGTTATTGAGATTTGCTATGAAAGCGCTATAGAATATGTATACAGAAAGAAAAATGCCATACTAAATTCAAGTAAAAAATTCTTCATTTAAGCCGAAATCGTACTTAAAAATTTAAGTACGTTCGTACAAAGGTTTTCTTAAAACAAGTATAAATCGGCTTAAATTGAAAAAACCTAGCGCTGAAAGGCTTACAATAAGCATTTAATGCTTGAAATCAAGTAAACATTTCTTGAAAAGGGAAATTAAGCCTAATATGGCTTAAGTAAGAAAAAAAGTTTACTTTAATATCTGAGAGACAGAACCATTATAGAGCACAATAAAATTACCCTCTCAAGCACTCTCATGCAAGTGGTTGATTTTGGCTACGGCAACATCAAACACACATGCATATAAATTGTCGAGATGTGTATGTATAAACATTTGTTTGCAAATACATTACTTGGTGTGATTTTTTTTGATTTTAGTTTTTTGAAGTTGTTAATAATTCTTATTCGTTTCGTTGATGCTATTCCTTATATGTTTCATATTTAAATCGAATAGATGCAGCTAAACTTTTACTTTTGCTGTCAAGAAATTGTATTTTGACATACCATTTTAAAAAATTGCATTCTTTACAATACAGTGGCAAAAATGGTATAATTAATATATATGTATGGTATATAGGTATAAAACGATCGAAAGCACAATAAATGTAGCTTGACCAGGCTTAGGTAAAGAACTGATCTGGCTTAAATCAAGTATTGGTTAGGATTAAATCAAGAACTAATCAGGCTTAAATCAAGTATTATCGGACTTAAATCAAGTATTGGGCAGGGTTAACTCAATCAAAAATGTTTTCATTGAAACCCGTTTCGCACTCAAATTAATCCGATAAATTTCTTAAATCAATCGCTTTATGCTTAAAATAAGAATTTTTCGGCTTAAAAATCAAGCCTAATCAGGCTTAATAAGTGCTAAGATTAAGAATTCAGGGCTTAAAAATCCGTACTTGATTCAAGTATTTTGTACTTGGTTTAATCCGTTGGTTTTGAAATCCGTACTTAACGTACTTTTGACACCGCTACGGCTTGATTCAGGTATGGATTACTCAATGTTTTCTTTCTGTGTACTTTACTTCCGAACATTACAAAATTTGGGGATAATCGGTTCGGATTTAGATATAGCCACATGTATATGTTCCTGCCTATTTATTATTTAAGCGCTATTAAAACTGTATTTTATGTCGATCTTTATATAATTTGAATTGTCGTATTTTAAGATTATCGTTTTAGGTATAGTTTATTATGACCAACATCTTCAACTCCTCCTTTGGATAAGCCTTGATGAGGAGCTGAAGTTAAGTACTTTGTTAACTGAAACGAAACCAATTATTTCAAATTATTATCGCAATGCCCCTTTTCGAATTGTTAGGGAGGTGTAAAGCATTATATACAGGGTGGCTGATATGTATTGCAACCAACTTCAGGTTGCTATCATTTCTAAACCGCTAGTCTGATAGCTGACAGATTTATTTCAGTGACAGTTCATTTTATTGTTTACAGGCTTACAAAAGCATTTTGATCTATTGCATTCAGAAAAAAGTTATTCGTGATGGAATTCAAGCGTGATAGTGTGATTGCTTTATATTTGGGTGGAAAAACACAAGTGGCTATCGTTAGAGCCCTCCAGCATTTAAATGTGAATAAATCTTTTGTTTCACGTACCATTGCTCGTTACCGTGATACTGGCAGTGTTGCATCGCGTCCAAAAAGTGGACGAAAAAAAAACGGTAACAACACCAGAAATGATCCGAAAAGTGAAGGCCAGATTTGATCGAAATCCACGCCGCAGTGGTAGAAAAATTGCTCGTGAGCTGGACATATCGCGAGACAGATACAACACATATTAAAAAATGAGCTTGGACTAAAGCCATTGAAGTTCCAAAAAGTGCAAGAGCTCACCGATGCACAAAAAAAAGTTAGACTGGAAAGAGCCAAGGAGTTGCTTCGCTTGCACGAAAGTGTCCAGTTACCGAATTTGGTTTTCCCCGATGAGAAGCCATTCCAAATTGAGCAGTTTGTGAACAAACAAAATGATCGGGTTTACTTGCCAAAGAGGTCAGCAGAAAATGTACACCTTCGATTGGCCACCAGAACTCAAGCGCCGCCGATGGTAATGGTGTGGGCCGCCGTAACGGCCGATGGTTCGTATTCATCGACCATGGGGTCAAAATAAATGCCGAATATTATCGGGAAAATGTCCTAAAGACAGTATTGAAGCCCTGGGCAGACAAACATTTCGGCCGCAGACCATGGACATTCCAACAGGACTCAGCACCATCGCACTCAGCACGCGTCAACCAGGAATGGCTTAAAAAGGAGGTTCCTCGCTTCATTTCTACCGCACAATGGCCACCAAGATCTCCGGATCTCAATCCGTTGGACTTTTGCAACTGGGATATTTTAGAGAGTAAGGTTCGCACTAAAAATACCAAAGTATCGATCATCTCAAGACGGCGCTTCGCCGGGAATGGGTCCAAATACCACAGAGCCACTTTCGTGCAGCGTGTGATGGCTTTGTCGGCCGTTTGAAGGCCATAATTCGTGCCAAAGGTGGTCAATTAGAATAAATCTAAACTGTTTCTAAAATGTTATGTTATTTCCGACATTTTTTGCTTTTGAACAATAAAATTTCAAAAAAAAAATTAAACAAATACAGCGCTTTACTTTGTTGCATTACATATCAGCCAGCCTATAGTCGGCCCGCCCGACTTTCTGCATTTCCTTATTGGTCATATGTAGTAATGTGATATGTAGTAATGTGTTCCTGCAAAAGGAATTTTTAGCCCAGCTTTTATTGCAATAGATATTGGGAAAACCTAAAACTTCCGTTTTTGGGTATTTACGAATTTATTTTGGGAATTGTGGGATTTCCTTTTCAAATATAATAATTTCGTAATTAGTGTCGGCCATACCGAAACTTATATGCCCTCCACCATGGATTGCATTCAATTTTATTACTGGAAAAATCTTTGGATATGAAGGAAATCATGAAACAATCCTTTTTAAGTAAATTATTAAAAAACGATCGCTGCAAAATGTAGTCAAATTTTAGGTCGCAAATGATTTAGCCAAACTGAAAATGTGGTAGTTATGGCTTAAAGAAGCATTTTTGAGAGCTACATTTACACTGGGACTACAAAAATCTAAAATTTGATTTGTATAAATTTTATTGGGACGAATTCTTGCCCAAATAGAATACAAACTGCAAAGTTTCAGCTAAATTTCTTAGAAAATATGGTATATAAATATGGTATAAAATAAGCCTTTTTGGAAGCAAAATCAACAGGTGGACTATAACAAAATATGAACTGATTTAAAAAAAATTTAATGCGATGAATTTTTGTCTTAATTAAATACAAAATTCAAAGATTCAGTTAAAATGAAAACGTGGTATTTATTTATGACTTAAATACGTATATTATCAGGCGACCTCTATAGGGTGACTATAACAAAATATGAACCGATTTGTAAAAATTTTGCTGTGATGAAGTCTTGTCAAAATAGAATACAAACTGTAAAGTTTCTGCTAAAATGCTTTAAAAATATCGTATCTATGGCTCAGATACCGTATTTTGGAGCGACCTCTATAGGCAAGCTATATCAAAACTTTGACCGATATGGCCCATTTGCAATCCCAAACAACCTGCAACTATGAAAAATATTACTAACAAATTTTATCAACCTAGCTCTGTTATTACGGACTGTCGCGTCATTACAACAGGCGGACGGACGGACAAGGCTAAATCTTCTCAGATCAATATTTGGAGGTGTTGCAGGCAGCGACATGTCCTCCTCTGGTGGAGGACATACAAAAGTTCAGCCATGCCGAATCGTATATACCCTGGAATGGTTAAATCTAGAGGGACCTTTGTATGGGGGCTATATCAAAACATGGACCTATGACTACCGTTGTTCGTGTGAAAGATGCCGGCTATAAAAAAAAACAATTTTCACCCGATCAGTTGACATTTGTGGTCTCTATGACATTAAGAAGTAAAATCGGGGAGATGCTATATATGGGGTCTATATCCAAAAATGGACCGATATATTCCATTTTCAATCCCAACTGTAGCTCCGGCCAAATTTAAAAGTTAACTTCTCTAATTCCTGGTTAAAAAATTACCGAATTACTTCCCTTTTTATCCCCTCACCTTAAAGGGGAGGGTATATATCATTTGCTACGAACCAAAAGTGTAACACATCGAAGGAGTGACCTAAGACTCTAAGTATGTTCGGCCAAAATCCGTTTTGGGACATTTGGGACAGTCGAATGAGCAATGTCCGTCCGTCTGTCTGTCAGTCTGTCTGTCTGCTGGCTGGTGCGCACGATAATTCTCGAAAGGAGTAACCGATTGACTTCAAATTTGGTATGTGGTAATATTTTCTTCTATATCCGGCTAAGTTCGAAGATGGGCCATATTGGTCCACTTCTTCTATTACCTCCCCCACAAAGGGTTAACATTTATTGAAATATTGAACTCTAAGTATGTTCGGCGGAAATCCGTTTTGGGACATTGGGGACAGTCGAATGAGCAATGTCCGTCCGTCTGTCTGTCTGCTGGCTGGTGCGCACGATAACTCTCGAAAGGAGTAACCGATTGACTTCAAATTTGGTATGTGGTAATATTTTCTTCTATCTCCGGCTAAGTTCGAAGATGGGCCATATTGGTCCACTTCTTCTAGTACCTCCCCCACAAAGGGTTAACATTTATTGAAATATTGAATATTTAATAACTTCTATACTACTTATTTGAATTCTCTGAAATTCTACACATAGTATTAGTTTATTAGTCACTATTACTATTTTGGTACCTCCCACACAAATGGACAATTTTGAACCAATGTTAATAGTTTATAACTTTATTACCAGTGCATTTAAAGACCTGAAATTTTGTACAGTGTAATGGTTTAATAGCTCCTACAATACAATGAAATATGGGCATTATTGCCACGCTCCTTTTGGTACCTCCCACACAAATGGACCATTTTGTATTAAAAATTACCAGCTTATACCATTAATACCAGTGCATACAAATACTTGAAATTCTGTACAGTGTATTGCTTTTATAGTACCTAGACTCCAGAGAAAAATGGGCGTTATTGGCCCGCCGCTTTTGGTACCTCCCACACAAATGAACCTTTTTGTACCAAAAGTTAACAGCTCTTAACTTTAATACCAGTGCATACAAATACCTGCAATTTCATACCGTGCAATGCTTTTATAGTACCTAGAGTCTAGAGAAAATGGGCCGTAATTGGAACGCCCCTTTTGGTACACCCCATTCAAATGGACCATTTTACACCAAAAGTTAACAGCTTTTAACTTTAATACCAGTGCATACAAATACTTGAATTTTTGTACAGTGCAATGCCTTTATAGTACCTAGATTCTGGAGAAAATTGGCACGCCTCTTTTGGTACCTCCCACACAAATGGACCATTTTCTATCAAAAGTAAACAGCTTTTAACTTTAATACCAGTACATACTTTAAATTTATTAAATGCAATTTAAAATAATAATAATTTAAATAAAACAAAAAATAAATAAATGTACTAATATTTTTTTAGACTCAAGGTGGTGGGATTCATTAGTCGGTTTACCCGACTGAACTTTCTTACTTGTTTAATTTCTCCAACTGTGCCGAACCGAGCGACACAAAATTAATAGAGCAGAATAAGCACACCTGTAGTTGTTCTAATCGGATACGCATATAATTTAACTTGAAAGGTATGGAAGCATTATTTCATTACTTCACATCTTTGAATATGAAGAAAATCGCTTGGTATATACATATTACGAAGTATACAATTTTTTTTGTTATTTTATGAAGCAAAATAATAAATTCTATTCAAACAATTTAAACTTTTAATTATTAACATATACTTTTATTGATATTTATACCGGTGAACAATCATGAGTGCGGATAAGTCGTAAAGGCTTTACTTAACCACATCAAATCCAAAGTCATTTAAAATTCGTCATAGATTTATAGGCAATATCCCATCAATTCATCGATAGTGCACGGTTTGCGGCAGCATTCATCATAAACACCGGTCAAATGACGTTGTCTTCGGGTTTTGGCCAAAGTATTGAGATGTTCACCATACAGAAGGTCGCTCAAAAGAGAATTCGATTTTAAGTGTGTATCATCTTCAATATCGTTTAGGCCATTCAAGTCTAACAACGCGTGGTTTACTGCAAAATTGGAAATATATTAATGCAAACAGTTTAAAAAATTAAAATCTCAATGTACTGTTTGCGTACATGGTTTTTCAATTGACTTTTTACGGATTTGCATGCCATTATAGCCATTTATACACACTCCCTCCAGAACTTGCACCAAAGTTTCTCCACAGAATCGTGAGGCAGAAGAATGGATTTCATAGACAGCAGCAAAAAATATTATAAAGCTTAAAAGTTTCATTTTGGTTACTGGATGTGTTTTCTAACAGAAAAACCTATTCCTTGTGATGTCCTTAACGAGGTGTGAGCAACTGTGATTTCTTAGGCAATATACGAATTATTTATACTAAGTTGAATCCTTAATCTCCATAATGTGCGTCACTTATCTTTACACATGGATGACGGAATTTACGGTTTTTAAACGATGGGATGTGCTACACTTTTATGTAAACTAATATGCAAATTATATTAGATCCCAATATAGAGTGTTCTAAATAATTGTATTATTAAGTGCGCACATACATAAACAATTTTAAAGACACTTGAGAACTGAATTGTAATAACTTGGCAATGCTTTAAATTCCCCAATGTACGTTGGTATTTCAATATGACCCTTCAGTTTTACCAAATTGAAAAATTATTCCATTACATTTAAAGTTATAGGATTTTGGCAGATCTCCACCTCGAAGTATACGTATCCTACTTTTTAGTATTGCATATAGTTTCCTTACGGTAATATTTAGCAATGATAATGGTAATGCAGGTATGCGAGAGGATATATACCTATAAGCAACATTTGTGGTTCCGCAATTTAACGATATTACAATTCGATATTAACGATATACAATTTAACGATATTACAATAATGTAACGATATTACAATTCGAATATCGATGAGTACTGTTGTTACAATTACGCATTGTGAGTGTGTGTGAAATATGAGCGATATAAAATATGAAAATAATATTAATCTAGTAATTAATATTTCAAATAATTGTGTATATATTTGGGATTGCCATCTTGTGCAAGGTTTTGTGGTACCATTAGCCTTTTCTCAAAAGTTTAACACATCGAATGACTGACCACAGACCCTGAGAATATTTGGGCGGCTGTCTCTATTACAACTGTTTATATCTTTTGTCCGCCTGCCTGAATGGACTTAAATATTTTATATGATAATATTTTCTCCAAACATAGTTTTAATTCGAATATGGGTCATATCGGTCCACTTTTTCTGTTATGGAAGTGAACACAACGAAATTGAGAAACCAAAAAATAAGAGGTGGTAAAAGTTGACCCGTGACCCCAAAAATTCTGATTAAATGTCTTGACATTTATATCAAGGACGATGGAAACAAACAAGAACAAAGGTACTAAGTTCGGCTCGGTAGAATTTTCTATGCCCATCACCATGAGTACTCCCCAACACGAATATAACAGTAAGGATAAAAAGGTTAAACGCAGCGCTTGCATGGACAAACACTCCTGGACAGAAAACCTAGCAAAGGAAGCTCAGTCAGCATCAGAGACGCACTGCAGCCTGTACAAAATTGTGAAACAGTTAACTCAGAAAAGCTTCCCTTCTAGCAAACCTCTCAGAAACAGCAACGGTGAACTCACTACAGTCAAAGCTGAACAACCAAAATATGGGAAGAATATTATAGAGGAATGCTGAAACTCAGCCGCCGAAGTTTATTTGGTGAGTCAGGAAGATTTGATATATGCAACCAAAAGTAACTACTACTTTAGAGGTTGTTTTAGCGTACAAAGTTTATAAACCATTTCTGAACATATTTATGATATGACTATCATTTATTAAACAAGTAAGAGAGTTTCAGTCGGGTAAACCGACTAAGGTATACCCTCACTTTGTGAGTAATGTTATATGGAATATTACACCAACTATTATGTGCATTTGTGTGGGAGGCATCAGAAGGGGTTTAACAAATACACCTATTTTTCCCCGAACAGTAGATATTTTAAATTTTAATTGCACTGTGCCGAATTAATAAGCGTTTATGTGCACTGGTTTATTAACGTTATGAGATATTAAATTTTGGTAAGATTTGGCCATTTTGTGTTGGAGGTACAAAAAGGGTCGTTGTGATAACGCCCATTTTTCACAGGGCTATAGGTACTTCAAAAGCGTTACAATGTATTTGTATTTTCGTGCACTGGTACTCGTACTGCAAGCTATTATCTTTTTGTGCAAAATGGTACCTTTGTCTGGGAGGTACAAAAAGGGGCGTGGTAATAACGCTCATTTTTCACAGGGCTATAGACACTATAAAAACATTACACTCTACAAAATTTCAAGTATTTTTATACACTGGTATTAATGTTATAAGTTTTTAACTTTTGGTGCAAAATGGTACCTTTGTGAGGAAGGTACCAAAAGGGGTGTGGCAATAACGCCCATTTTTTTGTACAGTTTAAAAGCATTAAACTGTACAAAATTTCATGTATTTTTAAACACTGGTATTAATGTTATAAGCTGTTAACTTTTGGTGCAAAATGGTGCATTTGTGTGGGAAGTACGTGATAACTTCGCCTATTTTTCTCGAGTTTATAGCGACTAATAAACCAATACTATGTGTGGAATTTCAGAAGATTCGATTCACAACATTTTAACCCTTTGTGTGGGAGGTACTAGAAGGAGATAACTCTCGAAAGGAGTAACCGACTGACCTCAAATTTGGTATGTGGTAATATTTTAGTCTATCTCAGGCTAAGTTTGAAGATGGCATATATTGGTCCACTCTTTCTTGTAATTTAATGAAATATTAATTATTTAATAACATCTATACTATTTATTAAAATCTTCTGATATTCCACACATGGTATTAGTTTATTAGTCGCTACCACCATGAGAAAAGTGGGCAAAGTTGGCAAGCCCCTTTTGGTACCTCCCACGCAAGTAGACCATTTTGCACCAAAAGTTAACAGCATATAACTTTAATACAAATGCATAAAAATACTTGACATTTAGTACCGTGGAAAGTGGGCGTTATCAACACGCACCTTTTGGTACCTCCTACACAAAATGGACAAATCATACCCAAATTAAATAGATCAAAACGTAAATATACCAGTGCACATAAACGCTTACAATTCGGTACAGTGCAATGTATATCAAATGTTGACCGCGGCTACGTCTCAGATGGTCTATCCGTTGAGTCCAATTTTCGATGACTCGTTCGAGCATTTCGACTGGTAACTGGCGAATGACACGCGTAAACGTTGTTCAGGCGTAAGTTTTCCATGATGAGATGCCAAACAAAAATAACATGACAGCATGACACGACTCACACGTGATCTGTCAAAAAAGGCTATTGAAAAAAGTATCTCCACTTGGATCACCCGTTATAACATTACACTAATTAATCTGTCAATTTTTTGTCAACACGTTGTAAAGGTTGTTCAGGCGTAGGTCTTTCCATGATGAAATGCCAAACAATACTTAATAACAAGTAAGAAAGTTTCAGTCGGGTAAACCGACTAAGGTATACCCTCACTTTGTGAGTAATGTAATATGGAATATTAAAGGAATTATTCTGTCCATTTGTATGGGAGGTACCAGAATGTTTTTAACAAATACACCTATTTTTCTCTGAATAGTAGATTCTTTAAATACATTGCACTGCGCCGAATTATAAGCGTTTTTTGCACTGGTATATTAACGTTATGAGATATTAAATTTGGTATGATTTGGCCATTTTGTGTGGGAGGTACAAAAAGGGGCGTGGTGATAACGGCCATTTTTTACAGGGCTATAGGGACTTCAAAAGCGTTACACTGTGCAAAATGTTGTTGCATTTTCGTGCATTGGTACTCATGCTGTGAGCTCTTAACTTTTTGGTACAATGGTACCTTTGTGTGGGAGGTACAAAAAGGGGCGTGGCAATAGCGCCCATTTTTCACAGTGCAAAAGACACTATAAAAGCATTACACTGTACAAAATTTCAAGTATTTTTATGCACTGGTATTAATGTTATAAGCTGTTAACTTTTGGTGCAAAATGGTGCATTTGTGTGGGAGGTACCAAAAGGGGCGTAGCAACATGGCCCATTTTTCTCGAGTTGATAGCGACTAATAAACTAATGCTATGTGTGGAATATCAGAAGATTCGAATAAGTAGTATAGCAGTTATTAAAGATTCAATATTTCACAACATTTTAACACTTTGTGGGGGAGGTACTAGAAGGAGTGGACCAATATGGCCCATCTTCGAACTTAGCCGGAGAAAGAAAAAAATATTACCACGTACCAAATTTGAAGTCAATCGGTTACTCCTTTCGAGAGTTATCGTGCGCACCAGCCAGCAGACACACAGACAGACAGACAGACAGACAGACAGACAGACAGACAGACAGACAGACAGACAGACAGACAGACAGACAGACAGACAGACGGACAGACAGACAGACTGATAGACAGACAGACAGACGGACGGACATTGCTCATTCGACTTAAAATGACCCAAAACGAATATCCGCCGAACATACTTAGGGTCTTAGATCACTCCTTCGATGTGTTACACTTTTTTTTGTAGCAAATGATATATACCCTCGTCACACTAAAGTGAGGGTATAAAAATAACATGACAGCATGACACGCATCACACGTGATCTGTAAAAAAAGGCTATTGAAAAAAAGTATCTCTACTTAGATCACAGATTATATCCTTCAAATCTGATATTCCGTTCAAAAGTTATGTAGACTTCAAAAAGGCTAACTTTGTAAAAAATGTTGTAGGTCACCAATTTGAGCACCATACACGGGGCAAAATTCCCTTTTTTTGATATGTTTGAATCGAAAGAAAATATATATGGAACACATATTTTCAAATATTATATATTCTGAGCAAATAAATTTTATTTGAAAATCAGTACAATTTATTTGAACGCATATATTAATATATTACAACAAAATATATTTAGTAGGGACACAAATACTGTTACAACATTGAATACACCCATAACAATAGTAGAATTGAACATACCCTATTAATACCACGTGGATTATGAAACCTAACCTCTATAGCGTTAGTTTGTAACGGGAATTCAAAATTGATTCAGTTTTCACCATGGAGCGGTCAGGCAATAAGAAGCGCTTTTTATACCCTACACCACACTGTGGTACAGGGTATTATGACTTTGTGCATTTGTTTGTAACACCCAAAAGGAGAAGAGATAGATCCATTGTTTATTATACCGATCGACTTGTAATCACTTTCTGAGTCGATTTAGCTATGTCCGTCTGTCTGTAGATGTATTCTTGTAATCAAAGTACAGGTCGCAATTATGGCCCGATCTTGACGAAGCTTTACGCATATCTTTTTTTTGGCACAAGGACGATCCCTATTTAATTTAATTTATTAACGAAATTCAAAAGGGCCTAACAGCAAATTATTTCTTTTTTCATAGTTAAAAAACCCTATTTCAAGCAATTTTCACAAACAATTTATAAATCATGTTTGTGTGGTTTTATATATGCATCATTATGTTTAGATATAATCCTGAAAACCCCGTTTTTCTAACGACAGCTCTTTTCATTTTATTTAGTTTTTTGCTTCTCCTGTAAAATTTTCAAACATGATGATAGGCCCATTTTCGTTTCTGATGACGATATGTTACCCCCCATTTGAACATGTAAGCGCTGTAGAAACTGTATTTTATATCCGATCAGTAAAAAAATTGACAGAAAGAGGTTTCTCATTACGTGAATTAACACTGCCAAATTTGAGGGAAATCGGTTCAGATTTAGATATAGCCCCCCATATATGTATATTAGGCCGGGTCGATTTGTGGGGCATCATAATTCGTTTTAGAGGTATGGTTCCTTCGGCAAAGTTTCTTATTTTGATCCCTAGAATACGATTTTCACTGAGCAACGGGCGATTTTTAAATCGACCCGTCCTAATGTGTATGTTACCCCCGATTTGACATGTAAGCGCTCTAGAACTTTATTTTAAATCCGATCAGTAAAAAAATTGTCAGATGAGGTTTCTCATTACATGAAGTAACACTGCCAAATTTGAGGGAAATCGGTTCAGATTTATATATAGCCCCCATATATATGTTACCCCCGATTTAACATGGAAGCGCTGTACAATCTGTATTTTATATCCCCAATTTGACATGTAAGTGCTGTAGAGACTGTATTTTATATCCGGTCAGTACGAAATTGGACAGAAAGAAGTTTCTTTTTCAATGAATGAGTATTTAAGGAAAATCCGTTCAGATTTATATATAACCTCCTCCTGATTTGGTACCAAAGCGCTATATAAGTTGTACTTTACTTCCGATCAAAATTTTCCAGAAAGATGTTCCTAATTTTTTTATATAAGCGCTATTTTAGAGACCTGATAGGCTTCTGCGGAAATGAAAATTAAACCATTACTTAAACCAATTATTCCAAGGTAGTACCAATCACTCCAAGGTAGTACCTACCTAACATACCCTGCATATATTACTTACTAGCTGGACCCGGTCCACTTCGTTGCCCCAGACTTCAGATTTCCGATTCCGTCAATTTTTTAACCAATTACGTAGACTGCCATCAAATGCATATTTCCAAAATGACAACACTCTCGCTAACAAATTGTTCAAGGTATTTCAATTTCAGAAATTTGCTTATAAGGGTGGGGCCACGCCCATTGGTCCAATCCCAACCCTTTTGGACCATTCACGTAGACTATCACCAGATCGATATGCAAAAAATTACAGCACTCTCGATAAAAAATTGTGCAAGATATGACTCTCAATTTCAGAATTTGGCTTATACTTACATAGGCGGGGCAACGTCCATTGGTCTGATCCCGCCTATTTTTGGTCGAATCACGTAGACTGTCATCAGATACATATACCCAAAACTGCAGCGCTCACTTAAACAAATTGTGCAAGATATCTCAATTTAAAAATTAGGCTTCTATGGGCGGTGCCGCCCCTTTTTTGTGTAATCACGTAGACTGCGTGAGATGCACAAAATCACAGCACTCTCGCTAACAAATTGTGCATGATATCTCAATTTAAAAATTTGGTTTATATGGGCGGGGCCAGGCCCATTGATCCGATCTCGCCACTTTTTAGAACATTCACGTAGGCTATTATCAGATACATATGCACAAAATTACAGAACTATCGCTAAACAATTGTGTAAGACATCTCAATTTCAAAATTTAGTTTATATGGCCAGGGTCACGGCCATTGATCCGATCCCGACCCTTTTTGGACCAATAACGTAGACTACCACCAGACATCACTCTCGCTAAAAATTGTGCAAGATATGTGTCTCAATTTCAAAATTTGGATTATATAGGCGGGCCACGTCCATTGGTCTGATCCCGCCAATTTTTGGGCGAATCGCGTAGACAGTCATCAGATACATATGTCCAAAACTGCAGCACTCTCGATAATAAATTGTGCAAGATATTTCAATTTCAAAATTTGGCTTATATGGACGTGGCCACGCCCATTGGTTCGATGCCGCTCCAGATATATATACACGAAATTACAGCACTCTCGGTAAAAAATTGTGCAATATATCTCAATTTCAAAATTTGGCTTATATGAGGGGGCCACGCCCAGTGTTCTGATCCCGCCCATTTTTGGACCAATCACGTAGACCGCCACCATCTACATATACACAAAATTCCAGCACTCTCGCTATCAAATTGTGCAAAATATCTCAATTTCAAAATTTGGCTTATATGGGCGGGGCCACGGCTATTGGTCCGAACCCGCCCTTTTTTGGACCAATCATGTAGGTCGCCAACGGATATATATATACAAAATTCCAGGTCTCGCGGTAACAAATTGTGCAAGATATCACATTTTTAAAATTTGGCTTATATGGGTGGTGCCACGCCCATTGGTCCGATCCCGCCCATTTTTGGAAAAATCACGTGGACTGCTACCAGATACATACGTACAACATTACAGCACTCTAGCTAACAAATTGTGCAAGATATCTCAATTTAAAATTTTGGCTTATATGGGCGGGGCCACGCCCATTGGTCCGATTCCGCGAATTTTTGGACCAATTACGAAGACTTCCACCATATACATATACACAAAATTCCAGCACTCTCGCTATCAAATTGTGCAAAATATCTCAATTTAAAAATTTGGCTTATATGGGCGGGGCCACGCCTATTGGTCCGAACCCGCCCATTTTTGGACCAATCATGTAGTTCGCCAACGGATATGTATATACAAAATTCCAGGTCTCTCGATAACAAATTGTGCAAGATATCACATTTTTAAAATTTGGCTTATATGGGCGGTGCCACGCCCATTGGTCCGATCCCGCCCATTTTTGGAAAAATCACGTGGACTGCTACCAGATGCATATACACAACATTGCAGCACTCTCGCTAGAAAATTGTGCAAGATATCAAAATTTCAAAATTTGGTCTATGTGGGCGGGGCCACGCCCGTTGGGTCGATCCCGCCCATTTTTGGACCAATCACGTAGACTGCCACCATATATATACACACAAAATTCCAGCACTCTCGCTAACAAATTGTGCAAAATATCTCAATTTCAAAATTTGCCTTATATGGGCAGGGCCACGCCCATTGGTCCGATTCCGCCCATTTTTTGAAAATTCACATAATCTGTCACTAAATGCATACACACAAAATTTCAGCACTCTAGCTAAAAAAATTTCTCAATATCAAAATTGGACCCATATGGGCGGGTCCACGCCCACTTGATATATCGAAAATTCAAATACCCTATTTTCAGCACCCCCTACACATGTACATTCAGTGAAAATTTCAAGATGATCGGTCTAGCCGTTTAGACGTCTATACGGAACAAACATACAAACAAACAAACCCACAAACAGACACTCTCTTTTATATATATAGACTAGCTGAGCCCGGTGCGCTTCGCTGCCCATGTCAAAATTAGCGCTGTAGAAACTGTATTTTATATCCGATCAGTACGAAATTCGGCAGAAAGAGGTTTGTTATTACAAGTATGAACGCTGCCAAATTCGGAGAAAATCGGTTCAGATTTAGATATAGTCCCCATATATATGATACCCCCGATTTGAAATTCAAGCGCTGTAGAAACTGTATTTTATATCCGATCAGTACGAAATTCGGCAGAAAGAGGTTTCTTATTACATGAAGGAATACCGCAAAATTCTGAGAAAATCGGTTCAGATTTAGATATATCCCCCATATATATGTTACCCCCAATTTGACATATATGCGCTGTAGAGACTGTGTTTTATATCCGATCAGGATGAAATTCATCAGAAATGGGTTTCTATTTTACATGAATGAGTATTCAAGGAAAATCGATGCAGATTTATATATAACCTCCATATATATGTTCCTCGAGATTTGGTTACAAAGCGCTATAGAAGGTGTACTTTACTTCCGATCATTACAAAGTTCTCCAGAAAAATGTTTCTCAATTTAGGAACGAATATTGCTTAATTTAGCGATTATCGGTTCAAAATACATTTACCAATTATTCCAAATTATTATCGCAATGACCCTTATCGCATTGTTGGGGAGGTGTAGGGTATTATATAGTCGGCCCGCCCGACTTTCAGCCTTTCCTTACTGGTATTAGTAATATATTCACTGAATAAAAAATACCGAATTCAGTGGAAAGTCCAGAATTAGAAATGTATACTTATAAAATTTCCAAATTCTTGTTTCATTGGTCATGCATCACATTATCATATTGCGATTGTATTGGAGTGAGCAGCTGTAATTATCGCATACCGAGCATTTTTGTTCATGTATTTCCTATATAATACTTGCAAGATATATCAAAATATGGGCTGGGCCACGCCCACTGGTCCTATTCCGCCCATTTGAAAGCCAATCACGTAGACTGCTACCAGATACATATACGCAAAATTTCAACACTCTCGCTAACAAAATGAGCAAGATAATTCAATTTCAAAATTTGGCTTATATGGGCGGTGGCCCGCCCATTGGTCAGATCCCGCCAATTTTTGGACCAATCACGTGGACTGTCACCAGATACATATCTACAACATGACAGCACTCTAGATAAAAAATTGTGCAAGTTACATCAATTTCAAAATTTTGCTTATAAGGGCGGGGCCACGCCCATTGGTCCGATCCCGCCCATTTTCTTTCCAATTACGTAGAATGCCACCAGATACATATACACAACATTGCAGCACTCCCGATAGCAAATTGTGCAAGATATAAAAATTTCAAAATTTGGTCTATGTGGGCGGGGCCACGCCCATTGGGCCGATCCCGCCCATTTTTGGACCAACCACGCAGACTGCCACCATATACATATACACAAAATTCCAGCACTCTCGCTAACATATTGTGCAAGTTATATCAATTTCAAAATTTGGCTTATATGGGCGGGGCCAAGCCCATTGGTCCGATCCCGCCCATTTTTTGACCAATTACGTAGAATGCCACCAGATACATATACGCAACATTGCAGCACTCCCGCTAGCAAATTGTGCAAGATATCAAAATTTCAAAATTTGGTCAATGTGGGCGGGGCCACGCCTATTGGTCCGAACCCGCCCATTTTTGGACCAATCACGTAGATCGCCAACGGATATATATACACACAATTCCAGGTCTCTCGCTAACAAATTGTGCAAGATATCACATTTTTAAAATTTGGCTTATATGGGCGGTGCCACGCCCATTGGTTCGATCCCGCCCGTTTTTGGATCAATCACGTGGACTGCCATCAGATACATATGTACAACATTACAACACTCTAACTAACAAATTGTGCAAGATATATCAATTTCAAAATTTTGCTTATATGGGTGGGGCCACGCCCATTGGTCCGGTCCCGCCCATTTTTTGACCAATTACGTAGAATGCCACCAGATACATATACGCAGCATTGCAGCACAGCTAGCAAATTGTGCAAGATATCAAAATTTGGTCTATGTGGGCGGGGCCACGCCCATTGGTCCGATCCCGCCCATTTTTGGAGCCATCACATAGACTGCCACCATATACATAACATTCCAGCACTCTCGCTAACAAATTGTGCAAAATATCTCAATTTCAAAATTTGGCTTATATGGGCGGGGCCACGCCCATTGGTCCGATTCCGCCCATTTTTGGAAAATTCACATAATCTGACACTAAATGCATACACACGAAATTTCAGCACTCTAGCTAAAAATTTGTCTCAATACCAAAATTTGACCCATATGGGCGGGTCCACGCCCACTTGATACATCGAAAATTCAAGTACCCTATTTTCAGCACCCCCTACACATGTACATTCTGTGAAAATTTCAAGATGATCGGTCTAGCCGTTTAGACGTCTATACGGAACAAACATACAAACAAACAAACCCACAAACAAACCCACAAACAGACACTCTGTTTTATATATATAGATAGATAGATAGATAGATAGATAGATATTGTGTACGACCAAAAATCGGACTATTTATTGTGTTAAGGCTAATAATAATCACAGTAAATGCAAATATGTGGAATATTATTATTAGTTCAATTTCTAATTCCACACATTATATTAAACTCCTCTTTGGAATAAGCCTTGACGTGGCGCGGGAGCTAAGTGCTTTCGCAAAAGAAAGGAAACTAATTATTCCAACTATTCAAAAAGAAATTCTTAATGTACATTGCCGAGGTGGTGTAGGGTATTATATAGTCGGCCCCGCCCTACTTTAACCTTTCCTTACTGGTTTTTAAATTCTAACTATTCGAAGTCAACACTTGTTGTCAATCCTTCAAGAAATTTATTGTTATCCAAGATAGTACGATTTCATTTATAAAGACATTTTACAAACATTAAAAATTCCTAAACAATATCATTCAATTGATGAAAAACTTAAAACAGTTAAGGTATCGATATATTTTCATGCAAATAAATTTTTTTTGGAGAAATAATTGTCCCTAATAAAAAAATGTTTTGATGGAAACATAGTTTTGTTTAGAAAAACATCCTCCGAAACATATTATATTTGGACTGTACCTAAAACATATATATGTTGCAATCAGAATATGTTTAGAACAATATACTACAGACACGATTTTTTCAATATGTATAAAATCAAAACCGTTATGAATTTGGACAATCGGTAAAACGTAGTAAGTCAGCATAGTCTTCTAGCTTACACGTGTAAAATTTTCATTGAAATCTAAATCCATAAATATTCGGAGTGGGTCGGATTCCTTTGAAATTACCCTATACACATAAATTTTTAGGTTCATATCTCTGAAGGGACTTTTGGAAGTACTGAAAAAATTAACATTGTTTTGGTCACGGCTTCACTGACTTCAATCTGATAATTTAAAATTGTTTTTCGCGTGTACATTTGTCGTGACTTATGTATTTATATGAAGCTTCTGAAAGGAATTATACAATACTCAAGTTTTAGAAATTAATTTCTTTGTGAATAGCTCGTGGTCTTTACAGCACTCCTGTCTATGCATGTGCAAAATTTCACTAGCTCTTTCAGGAACCTCAGCGCAGCGGTTAAGTGGTCAAAAATCTCTTGGAGGAATGGAAATGGAAAAGCAAAGAGTATTGGCATATCTGTCTACCAAGTTTCAAAAAAATGGTTCAGCCGTTCGTGCAAACAGACAAACGATTTTATAATATTATCATGGGATTATTCTTATGAATTTTTTATTTCGCTAAACACCAATATAGACGTGTAAACCAGATATTTTTGTTGTATAAAATATTTATTTAAATTAGTTTAAAGGTACTACTTACAATGCTTTGAGAAAAATTAATCCTTTTTGGGTAGTATATAAGTTAATCATTAAATCAATACCTCCATTTCAAAACATGCTAAGTCGAAACAGCAGGGTTTTAATGTACTGTGTAACAAAGCAAAAAATTACACTTACCTCCAGTTTTAGTAAAACGTCGTTCGTGTACGACGATTCATCAAACATCAATCAATTGATACGCGAAATATATAAGCCACAGGAGTCTATAATTCGCCATTTACTATAGGAAAGCTGGGAAGTAGTTCGTACCGAAAATATATCATGTCTGTATTTTATAGATTTCGAGTTTTAGCTAATTGAAATTTGACGTTTCGTCGTAAACGAACGAATTTTAAAGTAACATCACCAGCATACAGTAAAACATATTATGTATTGTGTGGCTTTCCAATTATTTAAGTCAAATAAATTAAACGACTTTCTATGGAACATCTTTTCCTGCAAAAAGTTAGGCTTAATTCCGAAATAAACGAAAACACATATGGACTTCGTCAAAAATTACGATTTGTTTTATCAAAATTTAAAGTTCCTATAAAGAACTATTATTTTTGTTTAAGTGGGAATTGTCTTCTTTTTTTGGAATTATTACTTTCAAACCATCGGGAAAACGTCATGAATTTTGTTTTTACAGCATTTCAACAGTGTTGAAAATACCTCCGGCACACCGCATATCGGTGTTATCATTTTGACGCTTTTACAACGCTTTATCCCACCATGTGATGATGCTTCACAGTGCTTTCACGACGCTTTGAGGATGGTATTTTTCTGCCTGGGTATACTGCTTTCACGACGCTTTGAGGATGGTATTTTTCTGGCTGGGTATACTCCCCAGATTTAGCACATAAGCACGTGTTATTTATCTTTTACGTTTTTTAACTTTTGCCTTAATTTAATTTTAATTTTTGATTTAGGTTAGGGATCGAAAGTGGTATATGTAAGCTGGTAAAACCGGCTGCCACCCTAATCTAAAGTTAAAAACGTCAAAGCTCAATATCGGAATATTACTAAAATGGAGATGTGACTTTCTTTCATAGGAAGGCAGTATAGAAGTTGTATTTTACATTTGATCATATTGAAATCTGCTGACATCTCTTTATCCAGGAACCAGTGCCGTTCACGCAAAGAAACAATTTTGAACGAAAGTTGACAGCTAATAAATGGTATATCAACTCATACAAACTTTTAACATTTTTGCAGTGTTTACAAATGGTATATTAATTCATACAAGCATTTAACATTTTTGCATTTAACATTTTTGCAGTGTTTACAGATAGGTGAACACTTCAGTAATTTCCTTGCCCCTCCGAAAGCAAATTGATCAAAACGATACAAAATGTAATAATGCACATACATATCTGAAACTCAGCGGGTATTTTAAATAAATTTGTCATATTTCTCAAGTTTCTTCTGGTAGTAATTAAATACGTAAATCATTTTCCCATAACTTATGTATCAATTATCATAATGTCTTTCAATTTGTATTTAAAACCAGTAAGGCAAGGCAGAAAGTCGGGCGGGGCCGACTATATAATACCCTACACCTCCCTAACAATGCGATAAGGGTCATTGCGATAATAATTTGGAATAATTAGTAAATAGGTAGGAACATATTATCTAATTCTTAACCGATAATCGCTAAATTTATCAATATTCGTTCCTAAATTGGGAAACATTTTTCTTGAAAATTTAAATGATCGGAAGTAAAGTACAACTTATATAGCGCTTTGACACCAAATCAGGAGGAACATATATATGTATGGAGATTATATTTAAATCTGAACCGATTTCCCTGAGTACTCATTCATGTAAACAGACCTCTTTCTGTCGAATTTCGTTCTGATCAGATATAAAATACAGACACTGATCGGATATAAAATAACATTTTTACAGGGCTTACATGTCAAATCGGGGTAACTTATGTATGGGGGCTATATCTAAATCTGAACCGATCTCTTCCAAATTTAAAAGTGTTCATTCATATAATATGATACCTTTTTCTGCCGAATTTCATACTGATCGGATATAAAATGCAGTTTTTACAGCGCTTACATATCAAATCGGGGGTAACATATATATGGGGGCTATATCTAAATCTGAACTGATTTTCTCCAAATTTAGCAGCATTCCTTCACGTAATAAGAGACCTCTTTCTTCCGAATTTCGCACTGATCGGATATAAAATACAGTTTCTACAGCGCTTACATGTCAAATCGGGGGTTACATATATATGGGGGCTATATCTAAATCTGAACCGATTTCCTCCGAATTTAGCAGTATTCCTTCATGTAATAAGAAACCTCTTTCTGCCGAATTTCATACTAATCGGATATAAAATAAAGTTTTTACAGCGCTTACATGTCAAATCGGGGCTAACATATATATGGGGGCTATATCTAAATCTGAACTGATTTTCTCCGAATTTGGCAGTATTCCTTCATGTAATAAGATACCTCTTTCTGCCGAATTTCGCACTGATCGGATATAAAATACAGTTTCTACAGAGCTTACATGTCAAATCGGGGGTTACATATATATGGGGGCTATATCTAAATCTGAACCGATTTTCTCCGAATTTAGCAGTGTTCCCTCATGTAATAAGAAACCTCTTTCTGCCGAATTTCACACTGATCGGATATAAAATAAAGTTTTTACAGCGCTTACATGTCACATCGGGGGTAACATATATATGGGGGCTATATCTAAATCTGAACCGATTTTAACCAAATTCAATAGGGATCGTCCTTGGGCGAAACAAATGATATGTGTAGAGTTTCGTCGCGATCGGACCATAATTGCGACCTGTACTTTGATTACAAGAATACATGCACAGACGGACAGACGGACAGACAGACAGACGGACATAGCTAAATCAACTCAGAAAGTGATTCTAAGTCGATCGGTATAATAAACGATGGGTCTATTTCTTCTCCTTTTGGGTGTTACAAACAAATGCACAAAGTTATAATACCCTGTACCACAGTGTGGTGTAGGGTATAAAAATCCATTTTATACATATTTCTCTGAAAGTGTGGGTATACAGGGTCTCCCATATTCGACGGACCCATCTGGCAACGCCATAACTTTTGACAGAGATGTCAGATCGCTTAATGACATACCGCGTTTGAAGCGTCAGTCCAAGCTGATTTTACCATGGAACAATACACGCCACGTGAGCGCTCTGAAATAGTTGAAATTTACATTCAACAGAAGAAGTCAAGTCAACGTGCTTTTAAAATATTAAAAAATGTGAGAAGTGCGCCTTCTAAGAACACCATTAAGCGTTTATACGAAAAATTTTCGACTGGTGAGGCTCTTTCTAATCCGAAGAGGCCAATTAAAAGTCGACCAAGGCGATCGGCCGAGAATATCGCTGCCGTACGAGCCCGTGTTGAGAGGTCCCCAAGAACATCCCAAAAACGCCGTTCTCAGCAGTTGGGCATGGCTCGGTCCACTTTACAACGGATTATTCGCGTTGATTTGCATTTGTTCCCGTACAAAATTCAATTGACGCAAAGATTGTTGCCTGCGGACAAGCCTCGTCGATTGGAATGGGCCCAACGAGTCCGTGGGTCCGTCGAATATGGGCAACCCTGTACTTCAGAGAGTCGTTAATCGAATCATTAATACATTTTTATGTTTCTTTTATCCCAAAGCCAAAAATCATACAAATATATCATCACATGACTGGTCGAACATTAACAATGAAAACTTACAGTACAATGTTCCATGTGTCATGAACTTAAGTTTTAAACATTTTACTTTTATAAAATACTAGCTGGACCCGGTCCACTTCGTTGCCCCAGACTTGAGATTTCCGATCCCCTTAATTTTTGGACTAATTACGTAGACTGACACCAAATATATATGCACATAATTACATTGATCTCTCTAACAAATTGCTCAAGATATATCAAACACAAAATTTAATTGGCTTATACGGGCGGGGACACTCCCATTTGTCCGACCCCGCCCATTTTTGGACCAAGCACGTAGACTGCCACCTAATATATATGCACAAAATTAGAGTAATCTCGCTAATAATTTGTGCGAGTTATGTCAATTTCAAAATTGGGTTTATATTGGCCGGGCCACGCCGATTGGTCCAATCCCGCCCATTTTTGCACCAATCAAGTAGACTACCACCTAATACATATACACAAAATTCCAGCTCTCTCGCTAACAAATTGTGCAAGTATGTCAATTTAAAAATTAGGCTTATATGGGCGGTGCCGATCCCACCCATTTTTGGACCAATTACGTAGAATGCCACCAGATACATATACACAACATTGCAGCACTCTCGCTAGCAAATTGTTCAAGATATCGAAATTTCTCGAAATTTCAAAATTTGGTCTATGTGGGCGGGGCGACGCCCATTGGGCCGATCCCGCCCTTTTTTGAACCAATCGCGTAAAATGCCACCAGATACTTACACACAAAATTACAGAACTCTCGCTAATAAATTGTGGAAAACATCTCAATTTCAAAATTTGGCTTATATGGGCGGGGCCACGCCCATTGGCCGGTCCCGCCCATTTTTGGACCAATTGAGTAGACCACCACCTAATACATATGCACAACATTACAGCACTCTCGCTAACAAATTGTGCAATATATATCAATTTAAAAATTTGGTTTATAAGGGCGGGGCCATGCCCATTGGTCCAATACCGCCCATTTTTGGACCAATCACGAAGACTGCCAACAGATACATACACGGGGCAAAATTGCCTTTTCTGATATGTTTGAATCGAAAGAAAATATATTTGGAACACAAATTTTTAAATATTATATATTTCTGATCAAATAAATTTTATTTGAAAATCAATAAAATATATTTGGAACTTATATATTAATATGTTACAACATATAATATTTGCAAACTAAATTTTTCAAATAAAATATGTGTTTGAAAACAAATAAAATTAATGTTTAGGAACTTCTCCAAATATATTTTATTTAAAAAATATTTTCGAAACTTTTGTTGAATTTTTCGAATTTAGGTTTAGCATTCAACCTCCCAGCTATGATACGAAATGCAGCATTAACTTCTGTTTTAAATTAATAATTTAAAATTTCTGAGTATTCCAAAAATGTACTTTGAATTACTGAAAAATTTAACTCAATTTTTTTTCTGAATACTTAAATGCAACCAAATATTTGTTTCGGAAAAAATAGTCCAAAATAAACACATATTGGGATGTGAACAAAGATTTATTTAGAACAACATCCTCCCAAATATATAATTTTTGTGTGTTTCAAATATTATATGTTTGGAGTGTACCCTAAACATATATATGTTTCAAGCCGAATATGTTTTGTGACAATATACTACAGAAGCGATTTTTTTTCAGCGTGTATGCACAAAATTACAGCTCTCTCGCTAAAAAATTGTGCAAGATATCTCGATTTCAAAATTTGGCTTAAAGGGGCGGAGCAACGCCCAGTAGTCCGACCCCGCCTATTTTTGGACAAATCACGTAAGTCGCCAACAGATATATATAAACAAAATTACAGCTCTCTCGCTAACAAATTGTGTCAGATATCTCGATTTCAAACTGTGGTTTAAAGGGGCGGGGCCACGCCCATTAGTCCGACCCCGCCCATTTTTGGACCAATCACGTAGACTGCCTCCATATATATATATACAGATTTCTAGTTCTCTCACTAACAAATTGTGCAAGATATCTCAAAGTCAAAATTTGGCTAATATGGGCGGGGCCACGCCCATTGGTCCGATCCCGTCCATTTTTTGACCAATCACGTAAGTCGCCAGCAGATATATATATACACAAAATTACAGCTCTCTTGCTAACAAATTGTGCAAGATATCTCGATTTCAAAATTTAGCTTAATGGGGCGGGGCCACGCCCATTAGTCTGACCCCGCCCGTTTTTGGACCAATCACGTAGACTGCCACCAGATACATATGTACAAAATTGCAGCACTCTCACTAACAAATTGTGCAAGATATCTCAATTTTAAAATTTGTCTTATGTGGGCGGGGCCACGCCCACTTCATATATCGAAAATTCAAGTACCCTATTTTCACCACGCCCCACACATGTACATTCTGTGAAAATTTCAAGAAGATCGGTTCAGCCGTTTAGACGTCTATACGGTACAAACAAACCAACAAACCAACAAACAAACAAACCAACAAACAAACAAACAAACAAACACACATTCTTCTTTATATATATAGATAGATAGATGTAGCCAATGGAGTTGTGGGTTTAACAAATTAATTGCTGGCGTTATTAAAGTCAAGTGGTAAAAAAAGTAAATGGCACAAAGGCAGTAAAAACATCATCAACCATTTTAAAAGTAACAAAGAGCACGCAAACGAATTCTTTCATTGAATTTTACCTCACCACCATTTACCGTAACTAACCGCCGTTTTAATTTCACAAGCTCTATGGGTGGTTGCTTTAACATTAACTACAAACCACGTAATTTTGTGTTGTTTTTTATTACGTTGTATGTAGTTGTTACTATGTTTAACGTCGTATCGTCGAAAATATTTATACTTTGAAATTTCAATCTTCTTTATACTTATACTAGCGTCTAAATACCCGGCGTTGCCCGGGTTGTCGTTTAACACAGTGATCCAAACTTCGAAAGATTGAAGATATTCTAATAAAAAAACACCGATTAAAAGACAACATCAAAACAGTAAAATTTTTGAGCTATGAAACTACTTCAGATATATCTTATCTTATCTTATCTTATCTTATCTTATCTTATCTTATCTTATCTTATCTTATCTTATCTTATCTTATCTTATCTTATCTTATCTTATCTTATCTTATCTTATCTTATCTTATCTTATCTTATCTTATCTTATCTTATCTTATCTTATCTTATCTTATCTTATCTTATCTTATCTTATCTTATCTTATCTTATCTTATCTTATCTTATCTTATCTTATCTTATCTTATCTTATCTTATCTTATCTTATCTTATCTTATCTTATCTTATCTTATCTTATCTTATCTTATCTTATCTTATCTTATCTTATCTTATCTTATCTTATCTTATCTTATCTTATCTTATCTTATCTTATCTTATCTTATCTTATCTTATCTTATCTTATCTTATCTTATCTTATCTTATCTTATCTTATCTTATCTTATCTTATCTTATCTTATCTTATCTTATCTTATCTTATCTTATCTTATCTTATCTTATCTTATCTTATCTTATCTTATCTTATCTTATCTTATCTTATCTTATCTTATCTTATCTTATCTTATCTTATCTTATCTTATCTTATCTTATCTTATCTTATCTTATCTTATCTTATCTTATCTTATCTTATCTTATCTTATCTTATCTTATCTTATCTTATCTTATCTTATCTTATCTTATCTTATCTTATCTTATCTTATCTTATCTTATCTTATCTTATCTTATCTTATCTTATCTTATCTTATCTTATCTTATCTTATCTTATCTTATCTTATCTTATCTTATCTTATCTTATCTTATCTTATCTTATCTTATCTTATCTTATCTTATCTTATCTTATCTTATCTTATCTTATCTTATCTTATCTTATCTTATCTTATCTTATCTTATCTTATCTTATCTTATCTTATCTTATCTTATCTTATCTTATCTTATCTTATCTTATCTTATCTTATCTTATCTTATCTTATCTTATCTTATCTTATCTTATCTTATCTTATCTTATCTTATCTTATCTTATCTTATCTTATCTTATCTTATCTTATCTTATCTTATCTTATCTTATCTTATCTTATCTTATCTTATCTTATCTTATCTTATCTTATCTTATCTTATCTTATCTTATCTTATCTTATCTTATCTTATCTTATCTTATCTTATCTTATCTTATCTTATCTTATCTTATCTTATCTTATCTTATCTTATCTTATCTTATCTTATCTTATCTTATCTTATCTTATCTTATCTTATCTTATCTTATCTTATCTTATCTTATCTTATCTTATCTTATCTTATCTTATCTTATCTTATCTTATCTTATCTTATCTTATCTTATCTTATCTTATCTTATCTTATCTTATCTTATCTTATCTTATCTTATCTTATCTTATCTTATCTTATCTTATCTTATCTTATCTTATCTTATCTTATCTTATCTTATCTTATCTTATCTTATCTTATCTTATCTTATCTTATCTTATCTTATCTTATCTTATCTTATCTTATCTTATCTTATCTTATCTTATCTTATCTTATCTTATCTTATCTTATCTTATCTTATCTTATCTTATCTTATCTTATCTTATCTTATCTTATCTTATCTTATCTTATCTTATCTTATCTTATCTTATCTTATCTTATCTTATCTTATCTTATCTTATCTTATCTTATCTTATCTTATCTTATCTTATCTTATCTTATCTTATCTTATCTTATCTTATCTTATCTTATCTTATCTTATCTTATCTTATCTTATCTTATCTTATCTTATCTTATCTTATCTTATCTTATCTTATCTTATCTTATCTTATCTTATCTTATCTTATCTTATCTTATCTTATCTTATCTTATCTTATCTTATCTTATCTTATCTTATCTTATCTTATCTTATCTTATCTTATCTTATCTTATCTTATCTTATCTTATCTTATCTTATCTTATCTTATCTTATCTTATCTTATCTTATCTTATCTTATCTTATCTTATCTTATCTTATCTTATCTTATCTTATCTTATCTTATCTTATCTTATCTTATCTTATCTTATCTTATCTTATCTTATCTTATCTTATCTTATCTTATCTTATCTTATCTTATCTTATCTTATCTTATCTTATCTTATCTTATCTTATCTTATCTTATCTTATCTTATCTTATCTATCTATCTATCTATCTATCTATCTATCTATATATATAAAAATGAAACGGTCCATCTGTGTAATGGCATCACGTCAGAACGGCTGGAGCGATTTGGATGATTTTTTTTTATTCGATTCTAAATTTTCACGAGATGGTTTATATAGAAAAAAAAATTAATTGGACAAAGGGGCGTGGTACCTCCCATACAAATCGCAGGTTAAAAATCCGATATTTCTGCTCTTATTATAGGTATAGTGCTGAAATTGCAATATGCATTTAATGTCAGATTATGTGAATTTTCCAAAAATGGGCGGAATCGGACCAATGGGCGTGGCCCCGCCCATATAAGCCAAATTTTGAAATTGAGATATTTTGCACAATTTGTTAGCGAGAGTGCTGGAATTTTGTGTATATGTAAACGGTGGCAGTCTACGTGATTGGTCCAAAAATGGGCGGGATCGGACCAATGGGCGTGGCCCCGCCCACATAGACAAAATTTTGATATCTTGCACAATTTGCTAGCGGGAGTGCTGCAATGTTGCGTATATGTATCTGGTGGCATTCTACGTAATTGTTGAAAAAATGGGCGGGACCTGACCACTGGGCGTGGCCCCGCCCATATAAGCCAAATTTTGAAATTGAGATATTTTGCAAAATTTGTTAGCGAGAGTGCTGGAATTTTGTGTATATGTAAACGGTGGCAGTCTACGTGATTGATCCAAAAACGGGCGGGATCGAATCAATGGGCGTGGCACCGCCCATATAAGCCAAATTTAAAAAATGTGATATCTTGCACAATTTGTTAGCGAGAGACCTGGAATTTTGTGTATATATATCCGTTGGCGATCTACGTGATTGGTCCAAAAATGGGCGGGTTCGGACCAATAGGCGTGGCCCCGCCCACAATGACCAAATTTTGAAATTTTTATATCTTGCACAATTTGCTATCGGGAGTGCTGCAATGTTGTGTATATGTATCTGGTGGCATTCTACGTAATTGGTCAGAAAATGGGCGGGATCGGACCAATGGGCGTGGCCCCGCCCTTATAAGCCAAATTTTGAAATTGATATAACTTGCACAATTTTTTATCTAGAGTGCTGTCATGTTGTAGATATGTATCTGGTGACAGTCCACGTGATTGGTCCAAAAATTGGCGGGATCTGACCAATGGGCGGGCCACCGCCCATATAAGCCAAATTTTGAAATTGAATTATCTTGCTCATTTTGTTAGCGAGAGTGTTGAAATTTTGCGTATATGTATCTGGTAGCAGTCTACGTGATTGGCTTTCAAATGGGCGGAATAGGACCAGTGGGCGTGGCCCAGCCCATATTTTGATATATCTGCAAGTATTATATAGGAAATACATGAACAAAAATGCTCGGTATGCGATAATTACAGCTGCTCACTCCAATACAATCGCAATATGATAATGTGATGCAATATCAATGAAACAAGAATTTGGAAATTTTATAAGTATACATTTCTATTTTCTGGACTTTCCACTGAATTCGGTATTTTTTCATTCAGTGAATTTATTACTAATACCAGTAAGGAAAGGCAGAAAGTCGGGCGGGGCCGACTATATAATACCCTACACCTCCCTAACAATGCGATAAGGGTCATTGCGATAATAATTTGGAATAATTGGTAAATGTATTTTGAACCGATAATCGCAAAATTAAGCAATATTCGTTCCTAAATTGAGAAAAATCTTTCTGGAGAACTTTGTAATGATCGGAGGTAAAGTACAACTTCTATAGCGCTTTGTAACCAAATCTGGAGGAACATATATATGGAGGTTATATATAAATCTGAATCGATTTTCCTAGAATACTCATTCATGTAAAATAGAAACCTGTTTCTGTCGAATTTCGTACTGATCGGATATAAAACACAGTCTCTACAGCGCTTACATGTCAAATTGGGGGTAACATATATATATGGGGGCTATATCTAAATCTGAACTGATTTTCTCCGAATTTTGCGGCATTCCTTCATGTAATAAGAAACCTCTTTCTGCCGAATTTCTTACTGATCGGATATAAAATACAGTTTCTACAGCGCTTGAATTTCAAATCGAGGGTAACATATATATGGGGACTATATCTAAATCTGAACCGATTTTCTCCGAATTTGGCAGTATTCCTTCATGTAATAACAAACCTCTTTCTGCCGAATTTCGTACTGATCGGATATAAAATACAGTTTCTACAGCGCGAATTTTGACATGGGCAGCGAAGCGCACCGGGCTCAGCTAATTTGTAATATTTCTTAGTATAAATTAGTTGTATTTATATGTTTATTTTCTGTAATATTAAATTTATTTAATTTTATTAATTTTAATGTGTGAATGTATCCTAGCCAGCACCTCATATAGGTTTTAAGCTCTCAACCTAAACTTTATATATCAGAAAGAATTTTATTATTTTCGTTTCTGTATGAGTAGAGCGTTATTCCAACTACACTCTTAAGCATATCTGTCCCAAGTTTCTGCATAATACATCTCAGAGGTCAAGAGGTCGCGTCTCGGAAAATCAATGACATCTACGTTCAATGTTTCGCTTTAATCAGTTTAGTTATTATAGAAGATTTCAGCACAGACTGGACATAAAATAGTTGATTTCGAATCACCTTGAAGATCAGTTCATACTCATTAATTAATAGATACTTGGATCCTTAGTGACTTTTGAAAGTTGAAACTTCTTTTGGTCACTACTGCATCGACCACAGTTTAAATCGTGTGAAGGACGCATTCCAGCCACGTCCTGTAAGTGTGCAAACTTTCAGATTATTACTTTTAAAGGGGGCCAGTGGTCAAGAGGTCACCAATTTGGCGGAGAAACAAATGCTTAATATGCTATAAATTAAACAATTTTAAGACCTGTTTCTGTATTTCTAACGAAAGTCTCTGCGAACGAAAACCAGTCACTCACTTTCGTCAGGAATTTGGTTTCTATATCGTTATATCGTTCGTTCGCCTGGCCTTACGTCAATGACGTTGGCAATTTACCAATTGGAAAATAATGTAATTGCCAGATCAATAATTTCACAACTTCCGGTCTAAAAAAGCACACATTTTTGTATGGTCGACCTTAGCAAATACATCTCTGTACTATTTACACTAGCGGTGGCAAAAAAAGCAACCCTGGGTGGTCAGCTGAGCTGCACCAAGACTCTCATTTCTTTCTCTCTCTCTCTCACGTCTCTCTCATTGTGCACTGATAATTTTTTTCCAACTTAGCGAGCTACCAATATTGACTTCTTTATGCTAAAATATGTACACAATTTTATTATTATTTAATTGTTTTTACCATAATTATATTAATATCTACTTATTTTTTGCTTTTAATAATGTTTATTTTGTCATTGTTCCTATCAGTCGACAAATAAAATAATGTGACTCGATCTGACATTTGTATTCGCCGATATGACAGCAAAGAGAGATAGAAAAACCAAAATTTGCACTGAAATGATTACGTTTTCGTACGAGTTCATTATCCTACGACTTCTCGTTGTGATGGTAGTTAGTGAAACCCAAATCAGCTGTTTGTCGTCTGGCAGGCTAACGAAAGCAAATTTTTAAGTTACAGAAACAGGCTGTTAAAGAATTTTTAAATACAGTGAACAAATGAAAATTGCTTTGATCACTGCTAAACTGACCACAAAAAAGCTAAACATCGACTATGTGGATAGTCCGTAGGTTGTACAACTATCGCGTGTATACATGAGCAACATTTTTAGCTTTCTACTCTTATAGAGTCCGCAATGGTCAAAATTACCTTGGTGTATAATAGCATACTTTGGTGATCAGTATAAACACATAAATTAGTATAATTTATGTGTATATATGGTCACTGCTACACTAACCAATCTGGGAATTGGCCAAAATGACAATGTTAGATATATTAACACAGTAAGTGGTGAGCAATATATTTTGAAAATGCTTTAGAAATTTAAGACGCGGTATTATGTTTGACCTCAGACTGGACACCAAATAGTTGTTTTCGCATTTCCTTTGAGGTCAGTATGTACATATACATTTTTAGATTATTACCTCTTATGGAACTTCTAAAAGTAGTGAAATAATGGTCAATGCTGCACTGACCACAATGTCATGAGTATATATTTGTCGTGTATAGTACTTCATATTTACAAAGTTTCTTTCAAGACGCTTCTGAAAGGACAGACACAATACTAAAGTTTTTGATAGCGCTAGAACTGACCACAGTGCAATATATGACTGCATGAAAAGTCCGTTGTTTATACAACTCTCTGGTCTATAAATTTTAGCTTCCTAGATCTTACAGGAGCCTCAGCGGTCAGGTGGTCAGCCCTTCCTGTTGAGAATTTCGGGACCTTTATTTTTCCTAAACCTTCGCGTGGCAACTACGAACAATTCCGCAGAAGGAAGTATCCAATTTGGTCCAGTAGTGTTCATGTTTCATGTCGAACAAACCACGATTCATTTATATATATATATATATATATATATACTTATCTTTTTTATATATAAAATCCTTTGTACGTTTGTTAGTAACGCATGGTCTAGGAAACCATAAAAGCGAATGGGCTGAAAATTTAACAATATATTCAGTTTGGGGTCATTCGTGTTTTAGAATTATTTTCACCGCGATAAATTGCGGAGTGGTCAAGTTATTTGCAAAATTCGTATTTCCAGAGCGATTTGACTGAAATTTAAAATTAATGTGTGGTTTGTCTTGATAATAGTTTGTATCTATGATTCTAACCGGTAGATGTCGCTGTAGTGGACATATGGTCAATATAAATTTTTATGAAGATTTTTTCCTGAAACTCGAGATGTATGCATTTTTGAATGAAATATCAGTAAATAACAAAGCAATACATCCCAAACAGGGCGGGCAGGACAACGTCTGCTGGGGTCAGCTAGTACTTATATATAAAATCCTTGTACATTTCATTGTAACGCATGATCTCCGAAACCGTATAATCGAATGGGGTTAAACTTGAACAATGTGTTCAGCCTAGGGTCATCTGTATTTTAAAATTACTTTATCCGCGATAAATGACGGTGTGGTCAAGTTATTTGTAAAATCCGCATTTCCAAAGCGATTTGACTAAAATTTATATTATGTATGTATGTGGTTTGTCTTCATAATTTATTGTATGTATTATTCTAGCAGGTAGATGTGGCTAGATGTCAAATATGCATATTTATGTTGATTTTTCCTAAAACTCGGAATGAACGAGTATGCATTATTGAATGAAATATCAATGCATAATAAATCAATACATCCTAAAAACTTCCAAATTTATTAAAAAATCCTAATATAAAATCTGATTTGGATCGACACATCGATTTGGTTCTCATAAAAACGGTATTAGTCAAAATTATTTCTAAAGTATAAAAAAATATTTTTCGTGGTTTAATGATAGAAAATTATAACATCAATAATTATACAGACGACGATCTGAAATTGAACCAAAATGTACCACCGAAAACTACATCGATTAAACCGTACTTTTTATACCCTCCACCATAGGATGGGGGGTATATTCATTTTGCCACTCCATTTGTAACACCTCTAAATATTGATCTGAGACCACATAAAGTATATATATTCTTAATCGTCTTAAAATTCTAAGACGATTTAGCCATGTCCGTCTGTCCGTCCGTCTGTTGTAATCACGCTACAATCTCTAATACTTGAGCTGGGTGTCTGAAATTTGGTATAGATTCATCTTATAGCTGCAGGTAACCTGGGATTGAAAATGGGAGATATCGGTCCATATTTAGATATAGCTCCCATGATTCCTACTGTTCTATATCTACTATATTTTTTTGTGTGTTCGGTGTTATTTTCTTGGCGACCTGTCATAACGCCCAACGGACATAACGCCCAAATTTTTTTTTGGGCCTTATGACCTGTCTAAGTGCGGTCATAACACCCAACTTTGTTTTGGGCATTATGACCTCTCTAGGTGCGGACACAAGGCCCAAAAAAGAAGGGACATAAAGCCCATTTTTTTGGGCTTTATGACCGCGCCTGATGTGGTCATAACGCCCAAATATTATTTTGTAATTCTCTCTCTATTAATGTGTAAAGTCGAATACTTTTGGGAAAAATGTATTATGATTGTAAAAGAAGTAACGGTTCTATAGTTAATTCAGGTTCAGAAATGCCTTCGATGGTTGTAATTGAAACATTCATTCAGTTGTTTTTGAAACAGTGACGAGAATGGGTGATATAGTTGAATTTCAGTTTGTTGGGGGTGCTCGCAGAAACTGCGAATTAGTTTACACCAAATGCAAAAGGAAAAACCTAAATATAGAAGCATTGACATTATTTTTAATAGGGTATGATAGATGTTGATATTTAGTCTTAAAGCCATATGTATGATGTAGTTAAGAACTTGCAGAAAAGCCGAGTGCAAAGAATTCTACAAGCAATCGCGCGCGCGATTACTCATAGAATTCTTTACACTCGGCTTTTCTGCAAGTTCTTAACTACATCAAAAATATTGTTTTTCGATTTAATACTACCATATTTGAAATGTTTGGGAAATTAAATTTGGATAAGGCCCTATACGTATGACGAAGATAAGGAATTGCAGAAAAGCCGAGTGTAAAGAATTCTACGAGAAATCGCGCGCGCGATTACTCATAGAATTCTTTACACTCGGCTTTTCTGCAAGTTCTTAACTACATCAAAAATATTGTTTTTCGATTTAATACTACCATATTTGAAATGTTTGGGAAATTAAATTTGGATAAGGCCCTATACGTATGACGAAGATAAGGGATTGCAGAAAAGCCGAGTGTAAAGAATTCTACGAGAAATCGCGCGCGCGATTACTCATAGAATTCTTTACACTCGGCTTTTCTGCAAGTTCTTAACTACATCACAAATATTGTTTTTCGGTTTAATACTACCATATTTGAAATGTTTGGGAAATTAAATTTGGATAAGGCCCTATACGTATGACGAAGATAAGGAATTGCAGAAAAGCCGAGTGTAAAGAATTCTACGAGAAATCGCGCGCGCGAGAAATCCAAATTTAATTTCCCAAACATTTCAAATATGGGCCGAGTTTAAAGATGCGTATTGCTTTAAGACTTAATATAAACTTATCATACCCTATTGAAAATAATGCCAATGCTTCCATATTTAGGTTTTTTCTTTTTCTTTCTTTTTTAGGAAATTGTGGGGCAGGTGGAAGAAATTTATATTTGATTTAAATTGAACCATATCTTTAAAGTACTTCCAATAAATATTAAATTACCACATAAATTATTACTACTTATTATTACAAAAACAAAAAAAGGACATAAAGCCCAAAAAAAAATTTGGGCCTTATGTCCGAGCATGGGTCGGTCATAAGGCCCAAAACCAAATTGGGCGTTATGACCGCACTTAAAGAGGTCATAAGGCCCAAAAAAAATGTTGGGCGTTATGTCCGTTGGGCGTTATGACCGGTCACCTATTTTCTTTAGGTTTGAGTTATTTTGTGAGGTCACATCCTATCCATGGTGGAGGTATATAAAATTCGGCATGGCCGAACTTAACACTTTTACTTGTTTAGAGTTCATTCAGCGCCGCTGATGTGCCATTGCTAACTATTTCTCGACAAAATCGTGGACTTATACACTAAAATTTATCATATATTGAGGTGGGCACTGTTCCTATCAAAAATTCAAAAAAACAGCAAAAATGTTGCTCAAAATGTCGGCATTTTTTATGGTATGCTGTAGATATTTTAAAATTTCGAGTGAGAGTATATTTATCCCTCAAGTCTGCTCTTTAAATATCTTTGACAGAACGCTACAAATATAATATTTTATTCACAATTTGGCGAAGATTACAAAATTCTTAGTTTGCCTCATGCTGTTGTTCATGTTATTCGTGTTTTTTAATAGTGTAGTGTTTTGGTCAGTAATTGTTTTAGAAATGCTATTACCTTCTGAAAGTGATAGATATGACAGTTATGTATTTGTTTTATGTAGGGATTAATTATTAAGACTCGTAACTCCCAAAGGCCGCGTAAATATTGAAGAGCAAACCTCCGCTTCTGAAGGTTTAAAACAAATTTACTTTCGCCAATATATTGTGACAGTTCCGATCTATTAATACATTTTTTTCAGATTTCTTTACTTAAACATTTTAAGGATATTAAGGAAAATTATTCATAAAATTGTGGTGAATAGTAGAAAATGTCCTCTTTCATTTGATATGTATGTTGATGATAATCGAATTTTAATAGATGCAAATACAATTATTTCAAAACTGTTATCCTTGTAATTTTAAAATTCCTGTAAAAAGTACAAACGATCACGAAACAAAATACTGAGTATGCAGTTTTACTATGGGTAGCCTATAGTTTCTCTTGTATACAGTTTCGATCATATCTGACAAAAAAGTTGACAGTTGTGCCACAGTGTTATTGATTTCCCTCTCAATGCCTTTCTCCCCACTCTCTATTTCTTTATACTGAACATTTTTTGTTTGTTTCTTTTCCAGATGCTGATATAATTTATAATTTATAGTTTATTTTGCATGGTGCCTATATTCCTGCAGGAAGGCTGTAGGGTCGCGGTGGGGCCTCTCTCCTAAAATTGTCCATCTATCTATCTTCTTCTATCTATATATATAAAGAAGAATGTGTGTTTGTTTGTTTGTTTGTTGGTTTGTTTGTACCGAATAGACGTCAAAACGGCTGGACCGATCTTCTTGAAATTTTCACAGAATGTACATATGTGGGGCGTGGTGAAAATAGGGTACTTGAATTTTCGATATATCAAGTGGGCGTGGCCCCGCCCACATAAGACAAATTTTAAAATTGAGATATCTTGCACAATTTGTTAGCGAGGGTGCTGTAATTTTGTACATATGTATCTGGTGGCAGTCTACGTGATTGGTCCAAAAATGGGTGTGATCGGACCAATGGGCGTGGCCCCGCCCATATAAGCCAAATTTTTAAATTGCGATATCTTACACAATTTGTTAGCGAGAGTGCTGTAATTTGGTGCATATGTATCTGATGGTAGTCCACGTGATTGGTCCAAAAGTGGGCGGGATCGGACCTATGGGCGTGGCCTCGCCCGAATTTTGAAATGTAGATATCTTCCAAAATTTGTTAGCGAGAGTACTGTAATTTTGTGCATATGTATCTGGTGGCAGTCTACGGGACTGGACCAAAAGTGGGCGGAATCGGCGTGGCCCCGCCTATATAAGCCAAATATTGAAATCGAGATATCTTACAGAATTTGTAAAAGAGAGCGCTGAAATTTTGCGTATATTTATCTGGTACAAGAATGCGTAATTGGTCCAAAAACGGGCAGGATCGGATCAATGGGTGTGGCCCCGCCCTTATAAGCAAAATTTTAAAATTGAGCTATCTTGCACAATTTATTAGCGAGAGTGCTGTAATTTTGTGTATATGTATCTGGTGGCATTCTACGTGATTGGTCCAAAAATGGGCGTGGCCCCGCCCATATAAGGCAAATTTTTGAATTGAGATATCTTGAGCAATTTTTTAGCGAGAGTGCTGCAATTTTGTGCATATATATCTGGTGGCAGTCTACGTGACTGGTCCAAAAATGGGAGGGATCGGACAAATGGGCTTGGCCCCGCCCATATAAGGCTAATTTTGGAATTGAGATATCTTGAGCAATTTCTTAACGAGAGTGCTGTAATTTTGTGTATATGTATCTGGTGGCATTCTACGTGATTGGTCCAAAAATGGGCGTGGCCCCGCCCATATAAGGCAAATTTTGGAATTGAGATATCTTGAGCAATTTTTTAGTGAGAGTGCTGCAATTTTGTGTATATATATCTGGTGGCAGTCTACGTGACTGGTCTAAAAATGGGCGGGATCGGACAAATGGGCGTGGCCCCGCCCATATAAGGCAAATTTTGGAATTGGGATATCTTGAAAAAAATGTTAACGACAGTGCTGCAATTTAGTTTATATATATCTGGTCTACGTGACTGGTCCAAAAATGGGCTGGATCGGACAAATGGGCGTGGCCCCGCCCATATAAGGCTAATTTTGGAATTGAGATATCTTGAGCAATTTTCTAGCGATAGTGCTGTAATTTTGTGTATAAGTATCTGGTGACAGTCTACGTGATTGGTCCAAAAATGGGTGGGATCGGATTAATGGACGTGGTCCCGCCCATATAGGCCAAATTTTGAAATTGAGATATCTTACACAATTTGTTAGCAAGAGTGCTGACATTTTGCGTATATATATGTATCTGTTGACAGTCTACGTGATTGGTAGAAAAATGGGCGGGATCGGACCAATGGGCGTGGCTCTGTCCAAATTGAGATATCTTGCACAATTTATAAGCGATAGAGCTGTAATTTTGTGTATATGTATCTGGAGGCTGTCTACGTGATTGCCACAAAAATTGGCGGAATAGGACCAGGGTGTGTAGCCCAGCCCGTATAAGCCAATATTTTAAATTGATGTGTCTTGCACAATTTGTTAGCGAGAGTGCTGTAATTTTGTGTATATTTGTGTATCTGGTGGCAGTTTAGGTTATTTGTCCAAGAATGGACGGGATCGAAAAATGGGCGAGTTCGCACCAATGGGCTTGGCCCCGCCTATATAGGTAAAATTTTTTAAATTGAGATATCTAGCACAATTTGTTAGCGAGATTGCTGTAATTTTGTGTATATTTATCTGATGACAGGCTACGTGATTGGTAAAAAAATTGCAGGGATTGGACCAACGGTAGTGACCCCGCGCACATGAGCCATGTTTTGAGATTGATATATCTTGAGAAATTTGTTATAGAGATTGCTGAGTTTTTTGTATATGTATTTGGCGGCAGTCTACGTTATTAGTCCAAAAATAGACGGGATCAGAAATCTGAAATCTGGGGCAACGAAGTGGACCGGGTCCAGCTAGTATATATATAAAAATGGAAAAATGTTTGTATGCATTTTATAGACGCGTAAACTACTGGACCGATTTTAAATTTTTTTCTTTTGTTTGAAAGCTATTTTGTCTGAGATGGTTTTGGAAAAAAAAAATTGCAAATAGTGGACCAACGAAGTGAACCGGGTCCATTTTATATATAAGGCAACTAGCTGGACCCGGTCCACTTCGTTGCCCCAGATTTCAGATTTCTGATCCCGTCTATTTTTGGACTAATAACGTAGACTGCCGCCAAATACATATACAAAAAACTCAGCAATCTCTATAACAAATTTCTCAAGATATATCAATCTCAAAACATGGCTCATGTGCGCGGGGTCACTACCGTTGGTCCAATCCCTGCAATTTTTTTACCAATCACGTAGCCTGTCATCAGATAAATATACACAAAATTACAGCAATCTCGCTAACAAATTGTGCTAGATATCTCAATTTAAAAAATTTTACCTATATAGGCGGGGCCAAGCCCATTGGTGCGAACTCGCCCATTTTTCGATCCCGTCCATTCTTGGACAAATAACCTAAACTGCCACCAGATACACAAATATACACAAAATTACAGCACTCTCGCTAACAAATTGTGCAAGACACATCAATTTAAAATATTGGCTTATACGGGCTGGGCTACACACCCTGGTCCTATTCCGCCAATTTTTGTGGCAATCACGTAGACAGCCTCCAGATACATATACACAAAATTACAGCTCTATCGCTTATAAATTGTGCAAGATATCTCAATTTGGACAGAGCCACGCCCATTGGTCCGATCCCGCCCATTTTTCTACCAATCACGTAGACTGTCAACAGATACATATATATACGCAAAATGTCAGCACTCTTGCTAACAAATTGTGTAAGATATCTCAATTTCAAAATTTGGCCTATATGGGCGGGACCACGTCCATTAATCAGATCCCACCCATTTTTGGACCAATCACGTAGACTGTCACCAGATACTTATACACAAAATTACAGCACTATCGCTAGAAAATTGCTCAAGATATCTCAATTCCAAAATTAGCCTTATATGGGCGGGGCCACGCCCATTTGTCCGATCCAGCCCATTTTTGGACCAGTCACGTAGACCAGATATATATAAACTAAATTGCAGCACTGTCGTTAACATTTTTTTCAAGATATCCCAATTCCAAAATTTGCCTTATATGGGCGGGGCCACGCCCATTTGTCCGATCCCGCCCATTTTTAGACCAGTCACGTAGACTGCCACCAGATATATATACACAAAATTGCAGCACTCTCACTAAAAAATTGCTCAAGATATCTCAATTCCAAAATTTGCCTTATATGGGCGGGGCCACGCCCATTTTTGGACCAATCACGTAGAATGCCACCAGATACATATACACAAAATTACAGCACTCTCGTTAAGAAATTGCTCAAGATATCTCAATTCCAAAATTAGCCTTATATGGGCGGGGCCAAGCCCATTTGTCCGATCCCTCCCATTTTTGGACCAGTCACGTAGACTGCCACCAGATATATATGCACAAAATTGCAGCACTCTCGCTAAAAAATTGCTCAAGATATCTCAATTCAAAAATTTGCCTTATATGGGCGGGGCCACGCCCATTTTTGGACCAATCACGTAGAATGCCACCAGATACATATACACAAAATTACAGCACTCTCGCTAATAAATTGTGCAAGATAGCTCAATTTTAAAATTTTGCTTATAAGGGCGGGGCCACACCCATTGATCCGATCCTGCCCGTTTTTGGACCAATTACGCATTCTTGTACCAGATAAATATACGCAAAATTTCAGCGCTCTCTTTTACAAATTCTGTAAGATATCTCGATTTCAATATTTGGCTTATATAGGCGGGGCCACGCCGATTCCGCCCACTTTTGGTCCAGTCCCGTAGACTGCCACCAGATACATATGCACAAAATTACAGTACTCTCGCTAACAAATTTTGGAAGATATCTACATTTCAAAATTCGGGCGAGGCCACGCCCATAGGTCCGATCCCGCCCACTTTTGGACCAATCACGTGGACTACCATCAGATACATATGCACCAAATTACAGCACTCTCGCTAACAAATTGTGTAAGATATCGCAATTTAAAAATTTGGCTTATATGGGCGGGGCCACGCCCATTGGTCCGATCACACCCATTTTTGGACCAATCACGTAGACTGCCACCAGATACATATGTACAAAATTACAGCACCCTCGCTAACAAATTGTGCAAGATATCTCAATTTTAAAATTTGTCTTATGTGGGCGGGGCCACGCCCACTTGATATATCGAAAATTCAAGTACCCTATTTTCACCACGCCCCACATATGTACATTCTGTGAAAATTTCAAGAAGATCGGTCCAGCCGTTTTGACGTCTATTCGGTACAAACAAACCAACAAACAAACAAACAAACAAACAAACACACATTCTTCTTTATATATATAGATTTTTTAAGTGATTCCTACTGTTCGTACCTACTAATAGATTCCTACTGTTCGTACCTACGAATAGATTCCTACTGTTCGTACCTACGAATAGATTCCTACTGTTCGTACCTACGAATAGATTAATGAGATTCCTACTGTCGGAAATCTGAAGTGTGGGGGCAACGAAGTGGACCGGGTCCAGCTATATATAATAAAAATGGAAAAATGTTTGTATGTATGTATGTATGTGTTTTATAGACGCTCAAACCACTGGACCGATTTTAAAATTTTTTCTTTTGTTTGAAAGCTATTTTGTCTGAGATGGTTTTGGAAAAAAAAATTGCAAATAGTGGACCAACGAAGTGAACCGGGTCCATTTTATATATAAGGCAATTTTTTAAGTGATTCCTACTGTTCGTACCTACTAATAGATTCCTACTGTTCGTACCTACGAATAGATTCCTACTGTTCGTACCTACGAATAGATTAAAGAGATTCCTACTGTGAAGAACATAATTTGGATATAGCTCACAGACTACCAGATACCTGCAGTGTCTATCAAGCCGAAATAATGGCAATATGGGAAGTCGTCAAGTGGCTGAGTCGGAACATAGTAACCAACACTGGCGTTGTCATTTACTCGGACAGCCAGGCTGCTATCAATTCTCTGGAGGCCACATCCATAAATTCACAAATAGCCCTCGAATGCCGCAGATCTCTTAATATACACCTCATATGGGTGCCTGGGCATAGGGATATCCCGGGAACTGCAAAGCCGATGAACTTGCTAGGAAAGGGATGACTTTACAAATTCTCGAAGAATTTGCATATATTGGTGCGCCACTATCCACGTGCACAAATCGGCACCTGTAGGGTAGCTAGACAATTCTGGCTAAGGTATGACCTGAGAAGGTAAAAATATCTCCTCGCACTAGAAAGGAAGAGATTGTCTACGTTAGTATCAGTTCTGACGGGACACTGCCGGATCGGCGAACACGGCAGAAGATTGGGTATTAACTGCAATGACTTCTGCAGAAGCTGTAGAGATGAGGAAGAAGTGGAGAGCATTGAGCACTTGCTATGCGACTGTCCCGCTTTGAGTAAACGACGACTGGACCTACTGGGGTCGGCCTTTCCAGGCAACCTAACAGATCTTTCCAGTGCCAATATTCGTGCTATCGATACATTTGTATATCAAACAGGTTGGTTTCGATGAAGGGCATTTTAGCCCGTGGTACAACTAGGGACCTAAACTGGTCTATGTGAGCTGAAGAAAAGAAAATAGAAAACGGCTGCCACCCTAACCTAACCTAACCATGTCCACATCTTTGATAGTCCCCTTGGCATCTGACTGCAATTTCGGATGTTGTTTTTTATAGTCAGTTCCTACAAAATGTATAAATTTTGATATAACCCACATACGTACAAAATTTCAGTCGACTGGACTTATGAAACCATAGGGGCAAGAATTGTAACATATGGTATAACATTTTCCGATAGAGTATTAAATTTATCGTCACCTTGCCTAATGGATAATTTTTTTGAACTGCATTTTCTTATATTAATAAGCGTTTCTTTGTTTCTAAGTTAGCGTTTCCTTGGTTGATTCTTAATGAAATATTTCTTTGAACCAAAAAATTTTTTCTTTCTTTTAAAAATACTCGTATTACATCTTTGATCTTTTAGGCGATCTAGCAAAGTTGTTTACGTGTACTAGTTAGAATATAAGAATGACATGTATATGTTAGAATTAAGAAATTTTAATATTAATCATATGTTCAGTTTTTTCCAATTCAATAAAAGCAAAATAAGACTTCCACTTGGAAATTAAACGTTAAACTGTATATATACCTATCTTTTCTAATAACTTTCGGATCCGAATTTGCATGAAACCAATTGGAGAAATGACGTAAACACCGGGCGTCAAACAACGATGTCACTGCGGCATTTAGTGCAAGAGCGTTACTTCTCAAAATACGACTTTTCCAACAAGAGGTGTTATTTTGAATCACCCGGTATTGCGGTAGCTCTCACTTTTGAACCTTTTATTCTTTGACATTTGACAAGAAGAAACTACGCCATTACTAAAAATGGAACGATACACGAGTCAACAACGCATTGAAATTATTAAAATTCGAAAAATCGAAAATCATCGAAAAATCATCTTGACTGATGAGGCACATTTCCTCCTCGGTGGCTACGTCAACAAGCAAAATTGTCGCATCTGGTGCTATCGAGAGATGATTAATGCTTTTTTATGGTCGGAGTTGGATAGTATTGATCTGGACAACGTTTACTTTTAAGAAGACAGCGCTACGTGCCACACAAGCAACGAAACCATTTATCTGTTACGGGAAAAGTTTCCGGACCGTGTTATATCTCGAAGAGGTGATCACAATTGGCCACCGAGATCTTGTGATTTAACACTTTGAGACTTCTTCCTTTGGGGCCACGTGAAAGATAAGGTCTACGCCAACAGCCCAGCGTCGATCCAAACCTCAAAGATAGAATTCGTGAGTCTATCGAGGATATAGGGCAGCCACTTTGCGATTTGGCTATGGAAAATTTCATGAAAAGGATATGGTCCTGTAAGCGTGGTCGTGGTGGCCATTTGGCTGATGTCATTTTTATTATTAACGGCATACCTTCCTCTTTATTATGAAATAAACATCCGATCATTTATCTCAAAAAATTACATTGAATTTGAATGCCAAAATATCACCTCTTGTTGGAAAACCCTTTATAAATTTTTGGAGGTTGTCATAAATTGTCATACATTTTAATGTCTACAAGCTAATCCATGATTTGGTTTATTTCCGAGGAAGACAACAATATTTTAGCGCACTTTAGAAGTGAAATTAATAATAACAATCCCTAACGGGGGGTAACGTTTATAAACTTTTTTTGCATTTATTTTTTTCTGAATAGAGAACCTTTCAAGAATATTGTGTAAACATTTGAGGTGAATCGGAGCAAACCTAACGAAGATACAGCAGTCTAAGCAACCGCGCCTCATATGTGACTCAGCACATCAGAAAAAATTTAAAGCGTTTTTCCCACATCCCATGTTTTCAAAGACGATGCCCCTCATAACTCAGAAACTATTGAAACCCTTTTGAAATATTTAACACTATTTCTTTACATAATTTACGAGGTGTTAATTTTTCTTTTTTAATGAAAATTTTACACAAACTTTGAAAGTTATACTTTAATGTACAATTGTTTTCAATCAAAAAATTTTAACCGTTTCGTCACAATCAACCTCAATTGCACGATTTAACGTTACATCAAAAAGTTATTTTTTAAATCTGTTCAGATTTCAACATAGCCTCAGCCTCTTCTGAAAGAAATTTGGTAGAATGTAAAATAACTTAAAAACAGTTCAGCTGTAAATATCTCTTAACAATCGATAACCGCCTAAGTCGACTTAAAGATTAGACTTAAAGATTTTAACAAAAACATATTGATCTAAGAACTGATGAACCCCCATTACAAAAAAAATAAAAAGTGATTTTTTTCTAAAGTCGACTTAAGAAAATGTGTATTTTGCCTTTAAGACGGGTGAACTTTTCCCCAAGTAACTATTCTTTTCGATACAATCTTCTTTTTCTTTTTATTTTTACATTTACTTTTGAACCCGGTTCATAGGAGGAAGTGTATATGCCCAACCATAGCCAGTTGTCTAATAAAATTTTTCTTTAGGTAGCTGATTTCGATATTTACCAAGGCAGGAAATATTTAAGACAAATTATGGAGAAACAAATGTCATTGCATTACCGATTTTGGACCTGTCCATAGGAGAAAGTCATTAACTGAATGAATTTCCATAACATATCCAATTTTTTTCAAGCATAGTTTTGGGTGAATATTTATTTTTCGTTTATTTTTTTCAATTTTTTAATTGGTTGATTTATTCGGCAGAATATAAGTTTTGCAACGAAGAAGAAACGTTACAATTTGAAGAAAGGCCGTTGTAAGTTTGGCTATTTATTCAGCATATTTAGAATGATTATTTTCACTGGATAGTTTTATACAAAGTACTTAAATCGGCCTGAAATGAAATTTCCGATTTTGAGATATGGCACTTTTGCACGAAATATACGATATAATTGCAAATAAAACACTCAACCTGTGCTGTTCCACCCATTTGTCAGCCACTTTTGCTTCAACATTAAATATTCAATCACAATAACAAATATCAACTGGAAGTTGGCGATTTTCATATTTAATAAAGTAAATTGGGTCCTGAGGGAATTATTGAATGAATGAAGAACATAAAAAGGAGTAATTTTCATATGGTAAATGGCAATGGCGTGTAAATGGAAATAATTCAATTTATGTTGCACGACCAACTTCCAGTCAAAGCGCATATTGTCAACAACTAGAAGAATAAAATTGAAATTGATTAGAAACTAACCTAAATTAGGACTCGGCGTAGGGAATTTGATGGTGCGGGCAAGAGTTGTACTTCATACATGTAACTCTCCCTTCTCTTTTCATAGATATTTTGTTGCATGGCTATTTATTATTATATACGGCTGTTGAATATACATGTTCGGCAAGTTAATGGTTCCGTGGACATTAGTGGCCAATAAGGGGTAAACTGTGGCATGAAGTAATTCAAGTAATTCAAACTATATTTCCTTTTTACCAAGGGTTGATATTGTCTACAACTCTATTAGTGTTCCTATTAGAAATTACCATTTCGCCAATTAAATAAAGTACACTTGTTTTCTGTCTATAGATTATCAATTATGTTCATTTCCGGTCGAATATTAACCGTATATACTATTATTTGTATACATAAAATAACAATTTACGACCTGCTTTGTTATTATGGGCAAAAGTCACGAATTTGGTATAAAACATATACCAATCAGATGGTATAGTTCTGAGAACAAAAAAGGAAAATGTCAGTTAAATAAACCCACTAATAATAAATAATGTATATACCTCCATTTTGTGATAAATGTAATATGTCATTGGTCTGATTTAAACGTTTCCTTTATTTTTGTTAAATATGGAAAAAACGTTGTCCAAATGTTTGTACATTTTCTTATTTTTTTACAAAAAATGTCGCAAATATTAAAGATGGTAATTTCGAAACATCGCATATGTGAATCGATTAAACTCATAGTATGAAATCGTTTTTTTTTAATAATTATTGTGCAATTTTCGATAAAGGCTTTTTAATTTAAAAATTTAGTAAAAACGTAAATTGTAAATTTATAATTTGGTAAATTTAATAATTTTTATATTTGTAAATTTGCTTGCTAAAAATTCTGGGCGCCTGGTATATACATCGGAGAATAATGCACAACTTGGATGTTGTAATGCATTTTAGTAAATTTTATATTTCTTAAATTTGTAAATGGGTAAATTTGTTTGCTGAAAATACTGGCTGTTTGGTATTTCAGTCGGGAAATGAGGCAAATCTTGGATTTTGTCTTTAGTAAAATTGTAGGTTTACAAATTTGTAATTTGATAAATTAAATAATTACTAATTTGGAAATTTGTAAATTTGCTTGCTGAAAATGCTGGAAACTTGGTATTTCAGTCACAAAGTGGAACAAAACTTGGATTTTGCATTTAGTAAAATTGTAAATTGGTAAATTTAATTTGCTAATTTGGAAATTGGTAAATTTGCTTGCTGGAAATGCTGGGCACCTCGTATTTCAGTCGGAAAATGAAGAAAAATCTGTATTTTGCCTTTAGAAAAATTGTATATGTATTTATTGTATATGTATTGCTTGTTGAAAATTACGGGCGCTTGTTAGTTTAGACGCAAAAAAAATTGCAATTCGGCAAATTTATAATTTTGTCAATTGACAAATTTGCTTGCGGAAAATGAAGCAAAATTTGCATTTTGTAGTTTGTAAATGCATTCGAAAATTTGTGAATTTTTCAAATTTTCAATTTTTATACCCTACACCACACTGTGGTACAGGGTATTATAAGTTTGTTTCACGGCAGATGTTTGTAACACCTGAAAATAACACAGCTAGACCCACCTTAAAGTATACCGATCGACTCAGAATCACTAGCTGAGTCGATTTAACGATGTCCGTCCGTCCGTCCGTCCGTCTGTCCATGTAAAGTTGTTCGTCGACTACAGGTCGCAATTTCACTCCGATCGTTCTGAAATTTTGCAGTTTAGAGTATTTCGCGCCTGTTAAGATCGCTATTGATTTTGGTTGAAATCGGTTCAGATTTAGCTATAGCTCCCATATATATGTTTCGTCCGATTTGGCCCTTTAGTCCTATTGAAGCTGTATTTTACATCCGATCGTTTTGAAATTTAGAATGGTAGAGTTTATTGATCCATGAACCAACATTGCCGAATTTGACGAAAATCGCTTAAGATTTAGCTATAGCTCCCATATATATGTTTCGTCCGATTTGGACATTTAGTCCTATAAAAGCTGTATTTTACATCCAATCGTTTTGAAATTTAGAATGCTAGAGTTTCTTGATCCATGAACCAACATTGCCGAATTTGAAGAACATCGGTTAAGATTTAGCTATAGCTCCCATATATATGTTTCGTCCGATTTTGATCTTTAGTACTGAAGAAGCTGTATTTTACATCCAATCATTTTGAAATTTAGAATGGCAAAGTTTCTTGATCCATGAACCGAATTTGAAGAAAATCGGTTAAGATTTAGCTATAGCTCCCATATATATGTTTCGTCCGATTTGGCCCTTTAGTCCTATAGAAGCTGTATTTTACATCCAATCGTGTTGAAATTTAGAACGGTAGAGTTAATTGATCCATGAACCAACACTACCGAATTTGAAGAAAAGCGGTTAAGATTTAGCTATGGCTCCCATATATATGTTTCATCCGATTTGGCTCTTTAGATCCAATCGTTTTTATACCCTACACCACACTGTGGTACAGGGTATTATTTAAGTATAAAATGTCCCAAAAGTAAATTTATGTAAACAATTTATACATGAATTACAAAATTTATATATCAGAGTTATTCAATATTACGAGAGTGGTGTAGGGTATTATATAGTCGGCACCGCCCGACTTTAGCCTTTCCTTACTGGTTTTAAATATGCTTGCTGAAAATTCTGAGCGCCTGGTATTTCATTCGGAAATTTAAGCAAAGTTTTCATTTTGTAGTTTGCAAATTTGCAATTTTGGATATTCTTTTTAAGTAAATATGCAAATTTCTAAATTCTTTACTGAATATCCTGGGTCGGTCGGAAAATGAAGAAAAATTTGCAAATTTCAAAATTTTGTAACTTCACTTGCTGAAAGTCCAGGGCGCCCGATATTTCAGTTGAATTTCTTATTCTGTAAATTTGTAAATTTTCTTGTTGAAAATCCTGAATGCCTGGTATTTCACTCGGAAAATAAAGATACATTTGTTTAATTTGCAATTTTGGAAATTTCATATTGTAAATTTGCAAATTTTTCAATTTTGTTGTCGGAATACATATAAACTACGGTTTGCATTTTTATACCCTACACCACACTGTGGTACAGGGTATTATGACTTTGTGCATTTGTTTGTAACACCCAAAAGGAGAAGAGATAGATCCATTGTTTATTATACCGATCGACTTGTAATCACTTTCTGAGTCGATTTAGCTATGGCCGTCTGTCTGTAGATGTATTCTTGTAATCAAAGTACAGGTCGCAATTATGGCCCGATGTTGACGAAACATTACACATATCATTTTTTTGGCCCAAGGACGATCCCTATTTAATTTGGTTAAAATCGGTTCCGATTTGGATATAGCCCCCATATATATGTTACCCCCGATTTGATATCTAAGCGCTGTAAAAACTTTATTTTATATCCGATCAGTATGAAATTCAGCAGAAAGAGTTCTCTTATTATATGAATGAACACTGTTAAATTTGGAAGAAATCAATTCAGATTTAGATATAGCCCCCATATATACGTTACCCCCGGTTTCATATGTAAGCGCCGTAAAAAATTTATTTTATAACCGATCAGTGTAAAATTCGGCAGAAAGAGGTTTCTTATTACATGAAGGAATACTGCCAAATTCGGAGAAAATCGGTTCAGATTTAGATATATCCCCCATATATATGTTACCCCCGATTTTACATATAAGCGCTGTAAAAAGTGTATTTTTAATCCGATCAGTACGAAATTCGGCAGAAAGAGGTTTCTTATTACATGAATTAATACTGCTAAATTTGAGGGAAATCGGTTGAGATTTAGATATAGCCCACATATATATGTTACCCCCGATTTGACATGTAAGAGCTGTTGAAACTGTATTTTATATCCGATCAGTACGGAATTCTAGACAAAGTGGTATTTTTACATGAATGAGTATTCAGGGAAATCGGTTCAGATTTATATATAACCTCCATATATATGTTCCTCCTGATTTGGTATCAACGCGCTATAGAAGTTGTACTTTACTTCCGATCATTAATATTTTCCCGAAAGATGTTTCTCAATTTAGGAACGAATATTGCTTAATTTAGCGATTATCGGCTCAGAATTAGATAATATGTTCCTGCCTACTTACCAATTATTATCGCAATGACCTTTATCGCATTGTTAGGGAAGTGTAGGGTATTATATAGTCGGCCCGCCCGACTTTCTGCCTTTAGCAATTTTATAAATTTATCAATTTTGTTAATAAAATTCTTGGCGCCTTGTATTTCTGCCGAAAAATTAAGGTAAATTTGCATTTTGTAGTTTGTAAAATTGCAATTTTATAAATTTTGTAAATTTGGGCTACTGGTATATCACCTGAAGCTAAATTAGGATTTTGTAAATTAGCTATGTTGGAAATTTTAAAAGTTCTAGGCGCCTGTAAATAAGTCGGAAAATAATGCAAAATTTTCCATCTTTAGAGTTTAAAATTTGCAATTCTATAAAATTCATATTTTGTAAATTTCTAAATTTTGTAAATTTGCTTGCTGAAAATTCGGGGGGGCCTGGTATTTCAGTCGTAAAATAAAGCTTAATTTACATTTGGCAATTTTGGAAATTTGGTATGTTGCTAATTTATTTTTTGGTAAATTTCGAAATTTTATAATTTTTTTTTTCTGAAAATTTTCGGTGCCTGGAATTTCAGTTGAAAAATAAAGCTAAATTTGCATTTTTTTGTTTGTGAATTTGCTATTTCTCAAATTATCATTTTTGTAAATTTGCAAATTTCTAAATTTTGTAATTTGCTTGTTGAAAAATCTGGGCGCTTGGTATTTCAGTCGCAAAATTTAAATTTTTTAGTTTGTAAATTTATAATTTTATAAATTTTTTTATTTTGTAAATTTGCAAATTTCGTATATTTGCTTGCTGAAAATTCTGGGCGCCTGGTATTTTAGTCGAAAAATTAGGCTAAATTTGTGTTTTGAAATTTGTTAATATGCAATTTTGGAAAGTTCTTATTTTGCAAATGTGTTATTGTAAATTAGCAAATTTTTAAATTTTATAAATTTGCATTCTGAAAAGTGCGAGGCGACTGGTATTTTAGTCGAAAAATGAAGCAAAATGTGCATATTTTAGTTTGTAAATTAGCAATTTTATAAATTTCATATTTTGTAAATTGTTTATTTTGTAAATTTACAAATTTCTAAATATAGTTAGTTTGCTTGGTGAATATTCTAGGCGCCTAGTATTTCGGTCGAAAAATGAAGCAAACTTTTTATTTTTTAGTTTGTAAATTTGCAATTGAGTAATTTTTTACTTTGCAAATTTGTTATTTTGTAAATTTGTAAATTTTCTTAATTCTGTAAATTCGCTTGTTGAAAATACTGGAAGCCTGGTATTTCAGTCGAAAAAGAAAGCAATATTTGAATTTGGTCAGTTTGTAAATTTGCAATTATATAATTTTCTTATTTCAAACATTTTTATTTTCTAAATTAAGAAATCAGAATTGCAGAAAATTCTGGCGCCTTGTATTTCAGTTGCAAAATTTGCATTTTTAGTTTGTAAATATGCAATTTTATAAATTTTTATTTTGTAAATTTGCTTGTTGAAAATTTTGGGCGCCTGGTATTTCATTCGGAAAATGAAGCAAAACTTGGATTTTGCGTCTAGGAAAACTGTAAATTGGTAAATTTGTAAATTGATAATTTAGAAATTGATAAATTTGCATGCTGAATATTCTGGGCGCCTGGTATTTCAGAAGGAATATGAGCAAAAGTAATAATGGGCATTTCTCCAATGTCGAATGTGACATTCGTACGCATTCAAAGTAAAAAAAACATATGCCAAAACATTATTTCATTTTGAAACCAGTAAGGAAGGGCAGAAAGTCGGGCGGGGCCGACTATATAATACCCTACACCTCCTTAACAATGCGATAAGGGTCATTGCCATAATAATTTGGAATAATTGGTAAATGGGTAGAAACATATTATATAATTCTGAAACGATAATCGCTAAATTAAACAATATTCGTTCCGAAATTGAGAAACATCTTTCTGGGAAATTTTAATGATCGGAAGTAAAATACAACTTCTATAGCGGTTTGATACCAAATCAGGAGGAACATATACATGTACTCGTAGCTTTAATATTAATCTGAACCGATCTTCCCTGAATACTTATTCATGTAAAAAGACCTCCTTATGTCGAATTTCGTACTGATCGGATATAAAATACAGTCTCTACAGCGCTTACATGTCAAATCGGGGGTAACATATATATGGGAGCTATATCGAAATCTGAACCGATTTTCTCCGAATTTGGCAGTATTCCTTCATGTAGAAAGAAACCTCTTTTTGCCGACTTTCGCACTGATCGGATATAAAATAACATTTTTACAGCGCTTTCATGTCAAATCGGGGGTAACGTATATATGGGGGCTATATCTATATCTGAACAGATTTTTTCCAAATTTAACAGTGTTCATCCATATAATAAGAAACCTCTTTCTGCCGAATTTCATACTGATCGGATATAAAATACAGTTTTTACAGCGCTTACATGTGAAATCGGGGGTAACGTATATATGGGGGCTATATCTAAATCTGAACCGATTTTCTCCGAATTTTGCAGTATTCCTTCATGTGACAAGAAACCTCTCTTTGCCGAATTTCGCACTGATCGGATATAAAATACAATTTTTACAGCGCTTTCATGTCAAATTGGGGGTAACGTATATATGGGGGCTATATTTAAATCTGAACCGATTTCTTCCAAATTTAACAGTGTTCATCCATATAATAAGAAACCTCTTTCTGCCGAATTTCATACTGATCGGATATAAAATAAAGTTTTTACAGCGCTTAAATGTCAAATCGGGGCTAACATATATATGGGGGTTATATGTATGTAAATCTGAACCGATTTTAACCAAATTCAATAGGGATCGTCCTTGGGCCAAAAAAATATATGTGTAAAGTTTCGTTGAAATCGGACCATAATTGCGACCTGTACTTTGATTACAAGAATACGTGCACAGACAGACCGACAGACAGACGGACATAGCTAAATCAACTCAGAAAGTGATTCTAAGTCGATCGGTATAATAAACGATGGGTCTATTTCTTCTCCTTTTGCGTGTTACAAACAAATGCACAAAGTTATAATACCCTGTACCACAGTGTGGTGTAGGGTATAAAAAGGCGAAACTTATAGCTCTTGATTAGCACTATAATTGGTGCTATGGTTGATTTTGGCCGATTGTTCGTTTTCAAGATAATTACAAAAAACCAAGACATTCGCACGCGACAAAAACAGAAGTCGCTTTCAAAGCAAATCAATCAAACACCGATTTCAGCGAAACCTGAAGAAATTTTAATGTGACTAATTTTAAAATATCATTGATTCATGTATCTCATTAATGTTTTTTATTTTATTCAAAAATATTAAGTAGTTTATTTTTTATTTAATTTTAATAACATTCGAACGCGACATGTCGCATGCAACTTTTTATGCAACTAGACATCCAAAGGTTGATTATAAATGATTTTTAATATATTCAACTTATTTATTTTCACAACAAAAATTATTTTTCTTGTATCCCTTAAATATAAATCAAGATTTGTTAAAACAAGAACTGTTTAAAACATAAATTTTGTAATTATTCGAATTTGAACTCACATATTTTAAAACGTGTTATGAATAAATGTAGTTTTTAGGAAAATTAGTTGAATTTGAAAGATTCCCTATAAAAAATAGCAAAACAACATACTTTTAAAGATTTTCAATTTTTTGGCTGCGGTTGACATCTCGTTGGAAATGCTCATGTGCAGTTTTCCTTTATATAAATGGCTTAAATCCATGAGAGTATTTATTTGCTCGTTTGAGAAGCGTTTTCGAAATATTACTGTTCAACAAACATTTTTACAAAGCCCGAGGCTCCTTCCTCAAATACTGTGAGGTAATTAAGGGTGCGCCAGTTAAATGTAAATGTAAATATTATTGGTGTAACAGCTTGGTAGCATTGTTAAATACACATTTCATTCCAGCGGCAAATGTGTAACTTATGGCCTTTGAATGCATGTTCATCTCTTTTTTGCTTTCCCTTTTCATTTCCTTTGTATTTGGCTTTACCAATATTTTAAAAGGATGAGTGGTATATTAGTGGCTACAGTGGTAAGATGTAGTACCGCCTTAAAATGATTATGATGTGTCGGCGTGTTATTTTATGGAGGTTGGAAACTAACTTACCTAACCCATTTGCTTCGGGAAAAAGTGTAACACATCTAAGGAGTGTTCTTACCTCTCAGAACATTTGAAGTCATTTTGGTGCTATGTTTGTCGGTCTGTCTGGTGTAAACGAAAAATCTCGCAAGAAGTTACTAAATGACAATTTGCATGTTTATGTTAGAAGAGGGCATATGCAAAAGTATTTGTTAAACATTTTCTGGTATCTGCCCCACAAAGGATTCCCACCTTAGCAACCACCATATTCCCTGACAAAAAAAATTGTTTGCTTTCAGCAATAATAACACAGCTCAACAAATAATGTTTTTTTAATGCGGCATTAGATTTTGCAGTCTATTTGGATATTTGAGTGACACTGTGTGTGCACCAAAATGTATCCTCGATGAAAGCAACATGTCCCGAATAATGTTGACCCGCTCAATCGAATGAAATTAACCGTTTTTTCCTGTGACATCGTGTTTTCGAGATATTTAGCCATAATATTTGCTGAGTAAACAAAGAAGATAGTAACTTCAGACACAATTTTAGTACATGTATAAGGCTTCGGAAAACATGTCCCATGTCAAGGAAAAAAATTAAAGGACAAGGAAAAAAATTAAAAGACACTTCACCCGACACCCCAGCTGATCCCCTTACCAACGAAAATCACCCTCCAAAAATAATGATATGGCATTACTTGTAGAAATCGATGGATTTTTGGGTGATGTATTCGACTAATAAATTCCTTATAAAAAATTCCTAATCAAAACATGGTGTGTATAAAAAAGAAAATGTGTATGTTTTCTGTTCTTACCAGATTATTTTTCAGGTTCCGATAATATTTTATACAGGGTTTTCCAATAAGAATGATATGATTTCTTTGAAAAAAAAAACAAACTTATTGTTAAGGAAATTCAAAAGTGTTTTATTTATTGTGAAGTACAATCGATACAATAAATTTCTAAATAAAACGTCATTCAAATCTTCTTCTGCAGGAACGACTTCGATGAACCCAATTTTCGAGCACTTTTTCCACTAAATCAAGTCGTATGTCATGAACGTCACGTTCAATATTGACTTGTAAAGCTTGAAGAGAGTCTAGTTTATTTCGAAAGACCAATGACTTCAAATAACCCCACAAGAAATAGTTTAATGGTGTTAAATCACAACTTCTTGGAGGCCATTCAATATCACAATTTCTTCAAATAATCGAATCTCCAAACTTTTCTCGCAACAATTCAATTGTTTCTTTTGCTGTGTGGCACGTAGCCACAATCGGTCAATGGCAAAAAGATAGCTCTTAACGAGAGCTTAAATATTTCTCATGGGGGTCAAGGTCGTAGGTCGACTGGAAAGTATTTTTTTTTTGGATTTGGATGACTTAGCGCACGGAAAGTTGCAATTGGAGAACGATTATTTTGATAATAAAAGTGAATAATTTGTAAACGTTGTTCTTGCGTATATCTCTCCATGATGAAATTGTAAACACTACTGAATACAATGAAAAACAAATGATAGATCATGACATATTACAAACGGCCGAAGCGTCACTCCAAAAGCATATCATCCCCATTGGAAAGTCCGCTACATATAAAATAGAAATTATCAATTACACTATGCAACAAAAAGTATTTTTTTTTGGATTTGGATGACTTAGCGCACGGAAAGTTGCAATTGGAGAACGATTATTTTGATAATAAAAGTGAATAATTTGTAAACGTTGTTCTTGCGTATATCTCTCCATGATGAAATTGTAAACACTACTGAATACAATGAAAAACAAATGATAGATCATGACATATTACAAACGGCCGAAGCGTCACTCCAAAAGCATATCATCCCCATTGGAAAATCCGCTACATATAAAATAGAAATTATCAATTACACTATGCAACAAAAAAATGTTTATACCCTACACCACACTGTGGTACAGGGTATTATGACTTTGTGCATTTGTTTGTAACACCCAAAAGGAGAAGAGATAGATCCATTGTTTATTATACCGATCGACTTGTAATCACTTTCTGAGTCGATTTAGCTATGGCCGTCTGTCTGTAGATGTATTCTTGTAATCAAAGTACAGGTCGCAATTATGGCCCGATGTTGACGAAACATTACACATATCATTTTTTTGGCCCAAGGACGATCCCTATTTAATTTGGTTAAAATCGGTTCCGATTTGGATATAGCCCCCATATATATGTTACCCCCGATTTGACATCTAAGCGCTGTAAAAACTTTATTTTATATCCGATCAGTATGAAATTCAGCAGAAAGAGGTCTCTTATTATATGAATGAACACTGTTAAATTTGGAAGAAATCAGTTCAGATTTAGATATAGCCCCCATATATACGTTACCCCCGGTTTCATATGTAAGCGCCGTAAAAAATTTATTGTATAACCGATCAGTGTAAAATTCGGCAGAAAGAGGTTTCTTATTACACGAAGGAATACTGCCAAATTCGGAGAAAATCGGTTCAGATTTAGATATATCCCCCATATATATGTTACCCCAGATTTTACATGTAAGCGCTGTAAAAAGTGTATTTTTAATCCGATCAGTACGAAATTCGGCAGAAAGAGGTTTATTATTACATGAATTAATACTGCCAAATTTGAGGGAAATCGGTTGAGATTTAGATATAGCCCACATATATATGTTACCCCCGATTTGACATGTAAGCGCTGTTTAAACTGTATTTTATATCCGATCAGTAAAAAAAATTGCCAGAAAGAGGTTTCTCATTACGTGAATTAACACTGCCAAATTTGAGGGAAATCGGTTCAGATTTAGATATTGGCCCCATATATATGTTACCACCGATTTGACATGTAAGCGCTGTAGAGACTGTATTTTATATCCGATCAGTACGAAATTCTACAGAAAGAGGTCTTTTTACATGAATGAGTATTCAGGGAAAATCGGTTCAAATTTATATATAACCTCCATATATATGTTCCTCCTGATTTGGTATCAACGCGCTATAGAAGTTGTACTTTACTTCCGATCATTAATATTTTCCGGAAAGATGTTTCTCAATTTAGGAACGAATATTGCTTAATTTAGCGATTATCGGCTCAGAATTAGATAATATGTTAATGCCTACTTACCAATTATTTCAAATTATTATCGCAATGACCTTTATCGCATTGTTAGGGAAGTGTAGGGTATTATACAGTCGGCCCCGCCCGACTTTCTGCCTTTCCTTACTGGTTTTTTGTGTCCTAGACCTAAAATAATTTTTTTTTTGTATAGATTGTGGCATACTGTTATATAAAATCAAAACCAAAAATTTTTTATGAGTACATTTTTTTAAAAAGTTGTTTATTAAAAATAGTATTATCGTCGAAGGTACCCTTAGTATTTGCACTATAAGTGTTGGAGTGTATGCCCGATCAGGTCGACTTATACGTTATATTGAAACTATTAATGTGGGCTTCCAATGTCGGAAATATCTCTTTCACTTAGAAACAGTGGTTTAGTAACAGTCATTAAACAAATTGAAAAAAGTAGAATTTTTCAAAAAAAAATCCTGAAACAAAAAGAAACATAAAAAAAAGAAAAAAAAGATTTTATTTTATTTTTTAAAAGTTTGCATCCTAGCGAAGAAAAAAAAATCCTGTTTGAAAAAAATCTATGGACAAATGTAGAAATTATAGCTTTTTTGGTAGAGGTAAGAGAATTTAAAAATATCTTATTTTTTAATTTCTGTTAAAATAGCGATTTTATTTATTACTTTTATTTATATTATGTACATTTGGTTTATTTACATGAACAAGTTTCATTAGAAGTAATTGTGAGTTCTTTGTTGACGTTTGTGGATTTCGGAATCGGTTTCTCTAATGAGGAACCAAATATAATTTCCCATCATTCTTTGGAAATGAATTTGGAGGGACATATTTACACCTGTTGGAATACATAAAGCGAAAAATAAGTTGGAAGAATACATACATACTCGTATGTATGTACATAAATATAAACCAGTAAGGAAAGGCAGAAAGTCGAGCGAGGCCGACTATATAATATCCCTACACCTCCCTAACAATGCTATAAGGGTCATTGCGATAATTATTTGGAATAATTGGTAAATGGGTAGGAACATATTACCTAATTCTAAACCGATAATCGCTAAATTTAGCAACATTCGTTCCTAAATTGAGAAGCATCTTTTTGGAAAATTTAAATAATTGGAAGTAAAGTACAACTTATATAGCGCTTTGATACCAAATCAGGAGGAACATATATATGGAGGTTAAATGTAAATCTGAACGGATTTCACTGAATACTCATTCATGTAAACAGACCTCTTTCTATCAAATTTCGTTCTGATCGGATATAAAATACAGTCACTGATCGGATATAAAATAACATTTTTACAGGGCTTCCATGTCAAATCGGGGTAACATATACATATTTGGGGGCTATATCTAAATCTGAACCGATTTCCCTCAAATTTGGCAGTGTTAATTCACGTAATGAGAAACCTCTTTCTGCCAAATTTGTACTGATCGGATATAAAATACAGTTTCTACAGCGCTTACATGTCAAATCTGGAATAACATATATATGTGGGCTATATCTAAATCTCGACCGATTTCCCTCAAATTTGGCAGTATTAATTCATGTAATAAGAAACCTCTTTCTGACGAATTTCGTACTGATCTGAACCGATTTTCTCCGAATTTGATAGTATTCCTTCATGTAATAAGAAACCTCTTTCTGCTGAATTTCATACTGATGGGATATAAAATAAAGTTTTTACAGCGCTTACATGTCAAATCGGGGCTAACATATATATGGGGGCTATATCCAAATCTGAACCGATTTTAACCAAATTAAATAGGGATCGTCCTTGGGCCGAAAAAAAGATATGTGTAAAGTTTCGTCAAGAGCGGGCCACAATTGCGGCCTGTACTTTGATTACAAGAATACATCTACAGACAGACGGACAGACAGACGGACATAGCTAAATCGACTCAGAAAGTGATTACAAATCGATCGGTATAATAAACAATGGATCTATCTCTTCCCCTTTTGGGTGTTACAAACAAATGCTCAAAGTCATAATACCCTGTACCACAGTGTGGTGTAGGGTATAAAAAATATATTTCTAACTAATTATACCCTACACCACACTGTGGTACAGGGTATTATAAGTTTGTTTCACGGCAGATGTTTGTAACACCTGAAAATAACACAGCTAGACCCACCTTAAAGTATACCGATCGACTCAGAATCACTAGCTGAGTCGATTTAACGATGTCCGTCCGTCCGTCCATGTAAAGTTGTTCGTCGACTACAGGTCGCAATTTCACTCCAATCGTTCTGAAATTTTGCAGTTTAGAGTATTTCGCGGCTGTTAAGATCGCTATTGAATTTGGTTGAAATCGGTTCAGATTTAGCTATAGCTCCCATATATATGTTTCGTCCGATTTGGCCCTTTAGTTCTATAGAAGCTGTATTTTACATCCAATTGTTTTGAAATTTAGAATGGTAGAGTTTCTTGATCCATGAACCAACACTACCGATTTTGAAGAAAATCGGTTAAGATTTAGCTATAGCTCCCATATATATGTTTCGTCCGATTTGGCCATTTAGTCCTATAAAAGCTGTATTTTACATCCAATCGTTTTGAAATTTAGAATGGTAGAGTTTCTTTATCCATGAACCAACACTACCGAATTTGATGAAAATCGGTTTAAGATTTAGCTATAGCTCACATATATATGTTTCGTCCGATTTGGCCCTTTAGTTCTATAGAAGCTATATTTTACATCCAATCGTTTTGAAATTTATAATGGTAGAGTTTCTTGATTCATGAACCAACATTGCCGAATTTGAAGAAAATCGGTAAAGATTTAGCTATAGCTCCCATATATATGTTTCATCCGATTTGGATCTTTAGATCCAATCGTTTTTATACCCTACACCACACTGTGGTACAGGGTATTATTTAAGTATAAAATGTCCCAAAAGTAAATTTATGTAAACAATTTATACATGAATTACAAAATTTATATATCAGAGTTATTCAATATTACGAGAGTGGTGTAGGGTATTATATAGTCGGCACCGCCCGACTTTAGCCTTTCCTTACTGGTTTTTTTATAATTTTATAACAAATCATTAATCTTTGTTTCATATTGCGGGCTTTTATTGGATCAAAGGAAATTTGAAACTACAAGCTTAATTTCATCCGACGTCAAATATGATTCGAAATTGACATCTTTCACCAGTTTCCTTATAATAGGCCCACCAAAAATTCCTTCTTCAATTTTTTGAAAAGAAAGACTTTTAAATAAACTTTTTAAATATGAGAGTGAATTGCCATCTTTCCTTAAGGCTTTTACAAAGTTTTTAAAGAGCCCCAGCGTAATAAGCAGAGGTGGCAAAATATCGGCTATCGCAGAGGCATAACATATAGAGTGGTCAAAACCGGTTTAAAATAAACCGGCCCACCGGTTTTTTGCTTCCACCGTCCCCGGTTTTTCTCAAAATCATGAATTTCGAACAACCGGTGCAACCGGTTTTTTTCGTTTGTTTCCACCGGTTTTCCGGTTTTTTATTATCACTAAAATATTAAAAATTATTTACAACTTTATATACAAAATATCACAAATTAAGATAATAATATGAAAGATCTCCTTATATGGCCTAAAAAGACTCGGCAACTTTGCTAGAATACGAAGCCATTCACCAATTTCTATACAAATTACAAAAATTTAAAGAAAATAAATGATTCATACGCGCAGAAGTTATGTGAAAAGTAATCGCATTCTCCCACTTCCAAACCAAACGAAAAACAAGTAAGAAAATTTCAATTGGGTAAACCGACAAGTGTATACTCTTATATATTTATATACTCGCATATACCCACCTGCACTAAAGTGTGTATATAAAATATATATGTATAAAGATTTAGTACCTCTATTAAATATTCTATTTAATACCCCGAAATATTAATATTTTCTTGACTGAACTACATAAGGGGAATTTCATGTCAAGTGGGTTAATTTTTAAAAGGGATGTCTTCTGTCGTATTTGCTAATTTTTTTAAAAGGTTGAAGAAAAGACTATCGATAACACTTTTGGAAAATGTTTCTAAATACAATAGCTAATTAGTTATAAGTATGAGATAAAAGGACCGTTTGACTCAAATGACAATATTCATCACAATCCAACTCATAACTACTATCCATCCAGGACTAAATTTGGTGCAAGATTCCTGATCAGAAGACATCGCTTTTAAAAATTTAATATTAAAAAATAGCCTTTTTTGTTATTAAAAAGGAAAATGTTTTTCAAACGGCAATTTTCATACTGTTTTGTTATGCAGAAAAAAACCGGTTCTACCGGTTTCCCCGGTTTTCTTCGAAGAAAAAAACCGTCCACCGGTTTTTTTATAACTTAAATAAACCATCCACCGGTTTTTTATTTTTTCAAAAAAACCGGTTTTTTGATCACTCTAATAACATACCAACTACTTTTAAATCGCAATAAATTTTCCAGTCATGTTCATATTTTATGTATTTTATCAATGGGAGTCGACGGTTTCTGATTTCCGTTGTGTAAAAGTACTGCTTTCAAACTCCTTTGAATTGCAAGTTGTTCCGCCTTATCTTTGGTTTGAAATCTCTCATTAGATCAATGAGTGGAAACTGAGTTAAAAGCGATGACTTCTGACTCACACTTGAATCCCTCAGAGTTGAGTACTCAGTTGAACTTGATGATGTTTCCGTTATTAGGCTGTTAGCTATACTTGGACACATCCTACTCCAATCTATTAACTTGGACAAAAATAGCAGTCCGTATCGTGAATGAATGGTTGTCACCAAACCATTGGCATTCCAAATTGCACGTGAAGTCTAAAATTAAAACGTTTTATTCCACAAAACATTGTAATACATTAATTTTAAAGTACTTACCACATTTTCCACTAGTCCATCGAGTAAGATTTACATGGCACGAATTACACAAAATACTATGTGACCACGGTTCGTTCATATTTTTAACTCGTATACCAAAATATTGCACATATATTTCTTCTGCTATTCTACTAAACGCACGTCGATTTTTTTAATTACATATTTTCCGCAGATGTAGCAGAAATTGTCGGGATCATTGACACATTGAAAAGTTCTTTGTCTTTTACTCATACTTCGAAATATAACTTTGTAATATTTTTCAGAAAATCGACTTATCTCTTTAAGGCGCTGAATTACACTAATTTATTGATAAGAAATTTCATTCATAAATGCCGGGTTTAAGGTTCATAAGTTGCGGTACCAGTAGCTGACATATAGTTTGCTTCGAAAGTAGACACCCAATATTTTCAAGACTGCCGCGTACTACTTTGTATTGCGTACATATAATTTTACTACCTGTATATACGACTGGGATGTCAATGCCCTAAAAGGCGTAACTGAATGGAAACCTCATAAATAAAAAACACAAATATTGTTGAATGGCCCTCTATCTGAGCGGATCTCATCCAATATATCTCTCACATTGCATATCATGTTTTATGGAGGGTTACGAGCGGCCATAAAACTCGTGCTCTCTATAATTTTATAATGTCTGACATCAATCCTCATAAAATAAAATGCAAGTGCAATGTCTCTTATATGTCTCTCTCACATATGGCGAATTCAATGTAAGCAAAAACATCATTTAAAAACGAAAAAATATGAAACAAGATTTTTTGAATATCCCTAACATTTACAAAATGGCTCATAACTTTTACATCTATCCATAGATTTTTTTCAAATAGACAGTGTTTTCTTCGTTAGCATGCTGGCTTTTTATGATCTGATAAAATATTTTTTTTCTAGTTTAATGTTTTTTTTTTTAAATAATTTTTTTTCTCATATTTTTGCCGACTGTTACTAAAACAAAGATTCTATGTGAAAGCGATATTTGCAGTGTATGTGGCCCTCATAATTCCCTTTAATTTGAGGCATAACACGGCTCAATCAGGCATATTATGGTCGAAATACTAAGTGTACTTTCCGTGAAAGCTGGAATTTAAAAAAAAAAATAAAAAAAAAAATTTACTATAAACAATTTTTTAATATTTTTTTCGTGTTTGCGACACCTAATTGTACCAGAAACTGTTATACACATCCCTTGGACAAAAATTTTGTTGCATAGTGTTATTGCTGAAAGCAAAAAAATAAAAATAGCAATTGATGTGATACAATTCAGTGAATACTTTTTACCTTTTCCAGTGTTAGTTAGTTTCCACTGTCCTCATTTTGGACACCCATTTTTATTGCCTTACTTGAAATGAAAGAAGTTGTGGTTTTATTCTTCTTGAGACAATTAGATTTCTTTGCTTCTCTGTTCTTTATTTGTTTGTGAGTTATTTGTTTTTGATATTTTTTGTTTATTTATAGTAAGTATGTATATGGTATTTATATATTAGTCTAATCCTAAGTCAATTTATTTAATATTTATTTTTGGTTTCATTCCGTTTTTGGTATAATAAATGCTATGGATAATTTCATTTACACTTACACACATAAGATTACATATACATACATAAATATATTATTATTTTTTGTTGTCTTATTGTTGTTTTTATTGTTTATACACAAATACATTGCAATTCAGGCAATATATTGTAATATTTCCTTCCATCCTTTCCATATTGTTTTTACAAATTTATTTTAATTAAATTTATTCATTATATTTAATAATAATAATAATAGTATGTAATATCAATATTCTAAATGTAACATACTGAGTATAAAGTTTACATTATGGTTTTATATTCCTTTACTATTACATATGTATCTATTTATATATATATATATACTATATAATATCTTTACATAAGCTTACTTAGCATATAAATATGAGTAGGTGTGTGTTTTTGGTTGTTGTTGTTGTCAAGATATTACAATTTTCATGCAGTGAAAGAGAAATGGTTGGGTGCCAACAGATTATTATTTAATTTCATTAGAAGATTAAATATTAATAGAATAACAAGAAGTGATTTGATTGTAAATTTAATAAGATAAATTGACATAATGAGAAAAGAACCTTTTCGATCACAGTACAGTGTGGCGTATGAGCATTATATGGTTTACATACATATTTATCATACGCTCTAATGAATTGAAAATTTTAAAATCATTCATATCGATGTTATCTCGATTTAATATGCTTTTAGGAATTTTGAATTTGTATATTATTTTTATTTTAAATATTTCACATTCCAATCTGCTAAAATCTGGTGTTAATTCGTTATTCTAATGCAGTAGATGTCATAGGATTCGGGTATAAATTTTAAATTTTCGAAAAATATTGAATTCCTCTCCTGAAAAACTAAGCATATACATTGAAATCAAAGTATCGATGTAATGCAATCCAAAATGCATTCCATTGAACTTGCAACAATTTATGAAAAGTTTTTAATTTACTAAAACTAACAAAACTAACATTTCAGTCGAATAAACCAACTGAAGTATAATCCCACTTTCCAAGAAGTATAATATGGAATTTGGTGCTTCGTGTGGCAGATGGCACACTTTGCAACGAGGAGCTCTCCATATATCTTGTATCATGTTATGGATCGTTTACATTTTACTGAAACCAACAAAAAAAATTTAAGAAAATTTCAGTATAGAATATAATATGGAATTAGAAAGAAAAGTGGACAAATTCGTTCATGTGAGTCCTTTTTTTTTATGGCTATGGTTATTAAAAAAATAGTTTAAATTACAGAATATAAATACCTTATTTAGGTGATAGATTCAAAACTTATGGGGAACTTATTTGCGCCCGAATTTGTCAATTTGTGTGGGGGAGCGCCACAAAATGCACATTAAAACAAGTAAGGAAATTTCAGTCGGGTAAAACGGCTAAGGTATACCCTCACTTTGTGAGTAATGTAATATATAACATAATTAATCTGTCAATTTGTGTGGGAGGTACCAGAAGAGGTTTAACAAATACACATACTTTTCGGTAAACAGTAGATTCTTTAAATAAATTGCACTGTGCCGAACGAGCTATTAAATTTTGGTATGATTTGATCATTTTGTGTGCGAGGTGCAAAAAGGGGCGTGTTTATAACGCCCAATTTTCGTAGGACTGTAGGCACTATCTCAGCATTACATTGTACAAAATTTCAAGTATTTGTATGCACTGGTATTAAAGTTATAAGCCGTTAACTTTGGGGGAAAACGGTCCATTTGTGTGGGAGGTACCAAAAGGGGCTGTACAACAATGGCCCTTTTTTACCCAACTATAGGCGCTAAAAAACATTATATTGTACAAAATTTCAAGTATTTTTATG